>OX336388.2:830601299-831220466 GCA_946902985.2 Meconema thalassinum
AAACATGGAATCAGGTAGCTATTTACATAGAAGGTGTCCTGCGCCAGAAGAAGAGGGAAATGGATGCTTTCGAACATGAAGAAAGAAGAAGTCTGAATGGCACTAGTCGTGGTCGAGTGAGGTACGTGTGTGCGCGCTGTGTGACCGCATTGGAAGAGTGTACGTTTCCTAATACCGGTGCTTCCGATAGTTCCACGGGTGTACTGACCTTCCGTGTGTCATTCGGACAATACTTTTTCAAGTAGTGTTCCAGATAGGACAACAAAACCAGAAACCCAGAAAACCCCGCTGAAAATCATGTCCGGATACCAGAGGAAAAACACCGTACGCTGCCAATGGGACAGGCAGAGTTCTCGCCCCACACCAGGAGAAATTCACCGCTGGATTAGCGATACCCACCGGTTGACTGTCGACCAAGTAGAAGCCATCCAGTTAAATGCGCAAGAAAAAACCATGTACATCAAGGTAATCAGCATATCTACTTATCAGAAATTGCTAAATACTTTTGCAGATCCTATTAAATTTCAGTATGACTCAGGCGAAATGACAAATGTTAAGCTCTCCACAGCGGATTCCAATTTTACCACAGTGCGTATATTTAATGTCCCACTCGAAGTTCCCCCTGAAATTTTCAAATCCGTCCTGTCGAAATATGGCACTGTGAGTGACGTCAGGAAAGAACAATGGTCTTCTGCTTATCAGTTCCCGGTGTATAATGGAATACATGCAGTCACTATGGAAATCAAACAAGATATCCCCTCCACTGAGACTTTTGGTGGCCATTCTGGCTATATATCGTATAATGGACAGAAACAGACCTGTTTAATTTGCAATGCTAACACACATCTACGTATCAACTGCCCAAAGAAAATGATTCCCCTCGGTATAACTCCTACACAACAACGACGTGTCCAATACTCGGAAGTTGTGACACAGCAAACGTCACATGAAAACATGCTTATTGATCAGTCAGCTGGGACAACACCAGAAGTGTCCTCGGACACACATGACGCAGAACTGGTACTTTGCACTGACCAGATCAGCGAGCCACAGAGTGCCCCTGTGCTTTCGGCAACCTGTATCGCAGCCTTAGAACCAACTATGCCGTCACTACAGGCTGCCACAGAAATTTTGTCTTCACTGCCCCCACCTTCTCTGGTACCTACCGACTCACTTAAGCAGGTTGATCGGGGATCCGAGAACGTATCTAAGAGATTAAAACAAATGCCTCGATTGCCGTACCAGCCCCGAAGAATCAAACTGGCTCTACAAACGTTCCCGCAGCTGTGAAAAAGAAACAAAATCTTCATTCTACGTCATCTAGAGACCCACGAACGCTCTCAAACGCTGACAGCCGGCCTATGAATGGCAGTCATAAGGAACTATCTCAACCTAATTTGACATAGTGCACCAGTATATTTCTCACCTGTGTCTTTTTTCTTTTTTTTTATCTCGAGTCCACCTTCCAGTATATCTAGCACAGCTTTTATACTTCTCTTAGTGGCGCAATTTCTCACTGTGGCCACTGTGAATATCAATGTAATAGAATACCCTCTGAAATTTCAATGTTGGAGAGATTCCTTCGAGATGCAGACATTGACATTGCCTTCATTCAAGACGTTGCTATACCCTGTTTGCCCATATCTGCCTTCTACAAACAATACATCAATACCGGTAATACGAATAGAGGGACTGGATTCCTCATAAGACATGATATCCCACTCGAAGGTGTGCTATGTCATCCATCAGGTCGCATAATATCTGGACACATAAACAATACCACCCTGATAAATGTATATGCCCCATCCGGGTCCAATAAACGTGTGGAACGGAAAATGTTCTTTCAACAGAGTATACTGCCTCATCTGCACGACGTTAAGGAAAAACTTATTCTTGCAGGGGATTTCAATTGTATTCAACGCCCAGAGGATTCCACTAGTCCATACCAAGGTATCAACCCGGCTCTCAGGACCCTTCTTACCTCCCTACACCTCATTGATGCTGTGGATAGTTTAAGGGTGCCCCTGCCCCATTACACCTGTATAAGTCACAACTCCTCATCACGAATTGACCGCATCTACTTTTCACAGGAACTTATCCAGCCTAGACGATATGAAGTGATACCTGCCAGTTTCACTAACCATCATGCTGTCGTATGTACAATCTCTTACCCCCATCCCATATTTCACATAGGAAGAGGTTATTGGAAACTGAATTGCTCGCTGTTACTGGAGGAGGAATGCCAAGATATTTTCAGACAACACTGGACTCGATGGGTCCAACAAAAATGCAAATTTCGCGACTGCGCAGACTGGTGGGATATTTTAGTTAAACCAGGGATCCGCCGCGTCTTTAAGAACATATCCTACCAACGAGGTCGGGAAAGACGGGATACAGTTGAATTTTACTATCGAGTTCTTCGCCAGCTCCAGCAAAGATCTGATGCTGGGGAGCGTATATATGGCCAGATTCGGGAAGTTAAAACCAAACTCCTGTCTCTACAGCAACGAACGCTCGCTCATATAAACGTGACTTTAAAAGATCGTACAGTGCTCCCGGACGAATGTGCAAGTGTATACCATATCGCCAAAGGACAACATGAGCGGCAACGTAAATATATCCACCGCCTCCACACCAGTACTGGAAGTGTCGTCACCTCCCCTGACGCTATACGTAGTGAAATATCATTATTTTAACAACGGTTCTACGCTAAGGCTCCAATTGATCCACAGCAGGTGACCCTATTGCTTTCATCTTGCAGTACCCAACTATCTCCGGACAACAAAACTCTGCTCAGCGCGGATATTACGGATGAAGAGATTCACTGTGTGGTTAAGCACCTCCCAAACAACCGCTCACCTGGCATTGAAGGACTGCCATATGAAATGTATAAACACTTCTGGCCTCTCATTGGCAAAGAATTTTGTCATGTCCTGCGTACCATTCTCCAACGTCGTGCTCTTTGTCAATCACATCACGAGGGTATCATAGTCCTCATACCAAAAACATCCTCTCCCATGGCAGTTGTGACTTCCGACCAGTTACTCTGCTCTGCAGTGATTATAAAGTCCTTACCAAAGTACTTGCATGCCGATTGAAGACTGTTCTATATGATATCATTGTTGCAGTATTCCTGGAAGAACTCTGTTAACAAACTTAGCGATACTACGGGACCTACACCTAAAAGCCGAAATGCTCCCCACTGAGCCAATGAGTTTTCTCACCTTAGATATTGATAAAGCCTTCGACCTCATCAGTCATGAATACTTGTACATGGTCTTGCAACACTTTGAATTTCCTGAAATCCTTATTGACTACATTCGTATGATAAATTGTAATGCTACGTCTCGAGTGCTCGTCAACGGTTTTCTTTCCCCTCTGATTCCAATACAACGATCAGTTAGGCAAGGATGTCCCCTTTCCATGCTACTTTTTGTCATTGGCCTTGAACCGTTCATTCGGACTACCCAGGTGAAGCTACAGGGTTACAAACTGTCCACACATGTTTTTGGCATGTGCGCCTATGCTGATGACGTATCAATATTGATCCGCAATAATGAAGACATCTCCCACATCGATAGCGTCCTTCAGCTCTACCATATCGCCTCTGGAGCACAATCGAACCCTCAGAAAACTGCTTTGCTTCCGCTCAATACTAACTCAGTGATTACCCAACAGCCCTGGTTCCGGATAGTAAATGAGGTGAAAATTCTTGGCATTACCTGGAAGCAATCGCTTCTGGACACAGTGCAAGCAAACTGGACTAAGGTCATTGCCAAAGTTAGGGGAGTGATGATCCAATTTGGTCAAAGAAACCTCAATAGTGCAACGGGTCATGGTCCTCAACGTGTTTGCGCTCTCTAAGATATGGTATGTCGCACTTCCCAAAATGTTTGAGAGCCAATTGGCAAAATATACAGGTTGGTTTATATGGCAAGGATTTTTGTTCCGAGTACAACGGGAACAGTTGTATCTCCCATCCCGGCAAGGCGGGCTAGGGCTAACAGCTCATGGCATGAAATGCCGTGCACTCCTCTGCAAGAACGATATCACCATTCTTTCCCAACATGACACTTTTACGAAAGCGCTATACAAAGATATTCGAAACACAGCCCGTGGTTGTGATAGAGCTTTGCCGAAGATATTTAGGGACCATCATTAGCACCTTCTGGAAACTGTTCGCCAAATGCCTTCAGGGACTGTTACAACGACGAAAAGTATTTATAACATGTTGCGGCAAGTGGTACACTCCAAACCGCGAATCGAGGCCACCACCCTCTACGTCCATTGGCCCACTGTTTGGAAAAATTTTGGGGCTATGACCATTTCTTCTGCTGTACACTCCCAGGTTTTTATCTTCCTCAACGATCTCATCCCAACCGCTCTACGGCGATATACCATCCGTCTTGAAGCTTACCCATGGTGTACTATATGTGGTCAAACTGATACGGCGATACACCGCTCCACATCATGCACGCGAGTTGCCTCCACGTGGCTGTGGTATAAGGGAAAAGTATGTCAACTTTTAAATGTGCCCACGGATGACCTTGATGACAGGAAGTTGATTCGTTTGTCGGTGACCGCCTTCCCCCAAATTAAACAGACTGCCATTGTGTGGATAATGGGCCAATATGTACACTTCGTGATGGACAATGATCAACATTTCTCGTTCCTGGATCTCAGGTATCACCTGCAGAAAGAGCGTTGGAAGCTTAGTGAAAGTGGACAATTGTACGATAAATATGGACACTATCTGGATTTCTTGTGATGTATTAGTATGGTATTTATCATATCTGAAAATTCTGTAATTCTGTAAAGAGCTAATAAAAAAATGGCTAAGTAAGCACGACATCACTCTGAAGTAATGCGAGAGTGATTCCGGGATTATCAACACATCGTGGGAAAAGGGATGTGGTTTTTAGTGGGTAAGAATCCCACACTACTGTGGAGTGCGGACCCTTCACAAGTGTCTTTTGAAGATTTTCCTCAGTCCCTCGTAATATATATATATATATATATATATATATATATATATATATATATATTATTATGAATGATGATGATGATGATGGTGATTGTTGTCTTAAGGGTCCTGATATCGAGGATATTGGCCCCGTGTGGTTTGGGTTAGAGCGAAAATTAAAAATTATTATTATAGCGAAAATGAATGATGAAGAAATACTGACTTAATTACAAAATTACTCTCTAGAAGAAGAATAGGACCAAAACCCATTAAGGGAAAAGCAATGCCCTCAGCCCTAGAAGAAAGGGGAGTGAGGAACTCGAAAATAAGCCGAGGCATGGAAAGGGGAAGAGGAGAAGTTTCGCCTCAAAGAAATGGATTAAGGGGAGAAACCGCACCCAGTTCTGAAACCCCTTGGGTTTGCCAACTCCCGAACTCACCAGCCGTGAGCCCTTAAGGGTGTAGCACTATCCACATCCTGCCTCCTTTAGGGCATTGCGCAGAAGACAGAAGGGGTTGTATGGAACTGCGCCCAAGCTTCACTAAAGACCCTGGTCATTAGCATCAAACTTCTAAAAGTGGCAGTGGAGCTGAGCCTATTGAGAGCTTCAGGTAGGTTCCCTCCCTCCACCCCTCTACCGAATTATGTTGTGTCGAGTGGCGTGAATTTGAAGTGACTCATTTCAAATCGGTTGTGTCTTGATTGCGAACAAGTCAAAAACCGTCCAGATTGCGAACAACTAAATATACCCTCTCCAGATTGCGGACAAGAGATTAGTGTTGGCCTGGGATACATAAAACAGGTACAGTTTTCAAAACAGACTAATATTTTTTTTCTAGCAATATTAGCATTAACTGGTACATTGGGATGTTTTCGACAACCTAACCATATTTTAAAAATAGTTTTGTTGTTGGAAATGGTTAATAATCTAGTTTGAAGTAATCTTACCATTTAGAAGATTGTTATATTTTTAGCCTATTTTCAATTTTGAAAAAAATAGGCTTATGAGATCACCTTTTGTCCGTGTGTGTGTGTGCGTGTGCGTGTGTGTGTGTGTGAGGTGTGTGTGTGTGTGTCCCTAATAAAATCTAAACGGCTGGAGCGATTTCATTGAAACTCGGTAAGTTCATAGCGCTATTCCCGGCGACCTCGACCGTGCCCTTCAAATTTTGTTACGTCTCACCAATCCAACATGGCGGCTGTGCGAAATATTTCACTAGCATTCAATATCTCCGAAACTATTACCGATATCGCCCTGAAATTGTGTACTGTGATAAAGGGCACTACTAGAAGTTCACCTATGAGACTTTTAAAAACCTGGTGACTACAAAACCAACATGGCGGCCAAGCGAATTTGAGATATTTAAATATACTTTTCTTGCGATTTAACTATCCAAACGTAATGAAACTTGGTACAGCAATTGTTTATACACATTGTAATGCATTGAAGTCTAATTTAGTTCAATTGTTTACATAACCTCAAAATGGCGGCTGTGCGAAATATTTCACTGGCATTCTATATCTCCGAAACTATTACAGATATCACCCTGCAATTTTGTACGGTGATAAAGGGTACTGATACACGTTTACCTATGTATATTTCATAAACCTGTAAAGTACAAAACGAACATGGCGACCAAGCGAATTTGAAATATTTTAATAGACTTTTCTCGTGATTTATCTCTCTGAGCGCCGTGAAATGTGGTACAGTAAATGATTTTGCAGTTTGTAATGCACTGCCATCTAACTTAATTCAATTGTTTACATTACCTCAAGATGGCGAAATTTTAAAATTAAGTTTTTATTCCTTGTGTCGTAATCATGCGATCGAAGTGAAAGTTTGAATAATGAACCTAGGCAATAATTGTCCTTGAATGGTACATAACTCTATGGCCTATACATATAACAATCCTAAATGGCGAGCTTCCGAAATATTTAGACGGTTCTCAATATCTACGAATCTTTTACAGTAACCAAACTGTTTTTTTTATGTTGATAGAGGCTATGAACATATGTTCACCTATAGGACTTTCAGTAACCTGGTGAGCACAAATCCAACATTGCGGCGACGCGAAGTATAAATATTTAAATGGACGTTTCTCGCGAATTAACTGTCCGAGTGCCGTGAAACATTGCACGTTAAATGCTTATACAATTGTTGATCAACTGGCATCTAATTTATTTCAATTGTTTGCATTATCACAAGATGGCTGCTGTGCGTAATTTTAAAATCTCGTTTTTACTTCTTGTGTTTTAATCATGCGATTGAAGTTTGAATACCACACGTACACAATAATCTTAATGTAATAGTACAAAAATAAAAATCCAACCTGGCGACCATCTGAAATATTTAGACGGTTCTCAATATCTACTGAACCCTTATTGATCTTCGATAAATAAGTATTCATATTTATTATTATTATTACTACGGCCCAGGCAGCACATAAGGAAGTCGACTTGAATATTAGGGAGGCCAGCATTTCGTAATGGTTGCAACAGAAGCTGAGTTGGTAGCTATTCCGGGGGACGGCCAGAATTAGTCGAGTTCAAGGCCAAATTGTGCAACTACTGTACCAAAATTGGAGACATAAAGGAAGAATCACGAGGTCCTCTCAACGAACATACGATTGAATCAGCCAATCGCAAGAGACCAAGCCGTGACCACGAGGTGGACGGCGTCAGTAGTAAAAAGCCCGCGGAAGTGTGCATCTAAGGAACCGCCGAACGGATTAATCTCCGCTCGAGTAATTTGAGACGTTGGATTTATTTGGAGAAGAATGACACTAGCCCCATCTTTGTGAGACAAAAACTCTGGAAGTTTTTATCCGACTCCGCCCCACTCCACCGCCCTTGTCAGTTTCTCATAAATAGTTTGGCCTGACGCTAATCTAAGTCTATTCTTGTGGAGCCTTCAGAGGCATACTCCACGCCAGTTTGTAGTGTGATTTTGACGCTCGAATTTATCGAAGTACTTATTGTGTGGAGCCTTCAGAGGCATACTCCACGCCAGTTTGAAGTGTGATTTTGACGCTCGAATTTATCTAAGACTATTCGTGTGGAGCCTTCAGAGGTATACTCCACGCCAGTTTGAAATGTGATTTTTACGCTCTAAAATCAGTGAAGCTAATTTTATTTTCTGAGCTCTGGGAAGCTAAAGTCGCAGCGTTTGCAGTATCGAATTTAAAAAGCTATAATACATTTTGTTCTAAAATCAACTAAGTTGTGTGATCTAAACATTTCACGCCAGCGCGTGATAAACTGTAACATTCTTATAAAGACGACGAGTTCAACTTTAAGGGGGAAGTATCGTATCACCCTCATTAGCGCTTACCAGAACCGAAGTTCACAAGACGGGACGGAAATACCGGACGAGATAGCGACTGCGAGTGCAGCCAGGATTTTGAACTTGTTAACGAGCCAGTGGCGCGGACTCGAGATGTATATTTTATGTATAAATTGTGTGTATTGTATGTGTGTTTTTATAGTGCGTATGTGCGATATAATTAGGGCCAGTCTTCGCTATTAATCGCAGTAGGACAATTGTGGGTGAACTGAGTAGCCTGCAAGCGATTATAGATAGGCAAATATTTAACATTGAACTTTTCTGCCAAGGAGTCAAGACCAAGATGATCAGCACGTGGTTTGAAGTTGGGATGAGCTTCAAGAAATCAACGCAGACGACTACTATGGAGTGCTAAATTGTCCATAGGGCAATGGGTTGAGAAGGATGTCCTTAGTCCTACATGCAGAAGCGGTGATGTACTAAAATTGGATTATTTCAATTATGTAGTTAGATTTGGCCGGGGAACTTTGTAAATAGTCATGTTTTTCTTTCTTGTTTTTATAGCTGTTTTTCTTGTACCGACACTATATGTTTAAATGTCCGTTGGCGCGTGGCCAAAGTGTTTGTTGATATTTTGATTTTTTTTCTTGAGTCATGTGTAATGTACGCGGCGTGCGTGCGTGATTTTATCCTTGCAATTGCGGAACCCGTTACATTCGATAAATGGTGCTTTATTAACGTTAATATTTGAAATAGGAATGGGAGGAAATGATTGTAAAACATTTTGCTGAACAGGTTATTATTCATGTTAGGGTAGCCGAGTGCACCAACTTAAAAGTAATTGTAGAACACCTTCGTTCTAATTTTGATAGATTTTTCTTGAGTCCTTTTCAGGTGACTAGTCACGGCATAGAACGATGGCGCCAGCATGTGGATATTATTCGTGTCTTTTATTTCAGGGTCTGTCACAACCCATACGTGTGATTAAGTGTGTGTTGATGTGTCTAGTGTGTGTTGATTCTACGTGAGGAGGGGGTAGTTGTCCTACCGCCCTTATATATTTTGCTGCTGTTGTATTTTAGATGGAAAGACAGAGTGCTCTTGGGAGACTGCTGATTCTTGTCCATATGTTTTTCTGACACACATGTATTATTGTGCTTTGGGGCACATTTCTTCGAGGTTCGACCCCATGTTCTGGGAGGTCGAGGTTATTGACACGTGGGTTGACAGACATGCAGAGTTCCACAAACCGCCCGTTTTGCCTGTGACTTATTTTTGATAGGCAGTCCTATTTGTCCGACTGAACCCTGTAAGCTTTCATGTAGCAAACCTGTTCATTGTGATGGCTAATTTTTAAGCCATAATTAATTGGGGAGTTCGCCATGTGTGTAACGGATTGTTGTACCTTGTATGGATAAGAATATTGTGATAAACGTAAATGTTGGCTGTTTGCCTATTGCTTTGTTGATGACTCGATTTCATGTAATTTTGTTTGTCACACCCGTGTGGTGTAGTGGTAGAGTATTTGTAAATTTTGACAGCGGTCATTGGAGTATTTTTCTATTGGTCACGTGTTAATGTACTTGTGTTGATTTGTATGAGAAGTCCTAAGTTTTTAGGCAGTAAATGTTGCTACGGCAATTCAAGTCCAATTTCACACGGAAATGTTGTGTTTGTTTATAGTAGATTTAGGAAGTGTCGGTGTAATTTAAGTATTGTAGTTGTATTCCCTCGTGTCGGTCTAGCTCTAGGAAATGCGGATTCGTTGTTTGAAGGGTCATTCTGGATGATAACGAATCACGCATTCAAAGTACACATCGTGATGCATGTAGAACGGCGTACGCACTTATATGGTCACTTTTGGTATCGTTTTATTTAAGGACACTTGGTCCAGGTAATTAATCTCTCCAGAGATATCGCCTAAGTTTTTGGCATTTTTATTAAGCGGGAGTCATTTGGGAGTTTTTGTTGTTAATTGTTTATGTGTAAATATGGTGATTTGTTATTAAATTCAGTCGTTTTAACCCTGGCTTCACTCTTTCCTGCATGTTATTTTGTTATATGTTACCCTGCAAGTTAATGAAGCGCCCTGACAGCAACTTACGAATATGACCTGTTACGCCCCGAATCTGAGTCTCATATGCTTCTTTGCAAGGGTTCATAAAACAAAAATGGCTGCCCAAGTGGGGATTGTTGTTGTTGTTGCTTCGCTGATCTCATATTTATTTCGTTGAGAAATGATGCCAGGTCAAGCGGACACGTAAATTCAGTAAATGGAGGCGATGTTGTACCGCCATGTGCATTAGTAAAATCACTGAGTTCCTAAAGTTAGAAATATTGAACAAGGTTAGAATTTGATTTGGTATTTGTTATAAACTTGTTCTGGCGCCCATATTAAAATTAGAAATTTGCATTATTAATGAACTCAGTCAAAGCAGGAAGATGTTGCCTTATATTTGACATTTAATTGACTTCGGTTAATTGGTGTTTCGTAAATTCTGTTGGTTAGGAATTTAAAAGCAGATCATTAGGGGTTATTTTGTTGTTTGGGAATAAATGTCATTGTATTCAGTAAATTTTGTTACTGAAATTTTCATTAAATTAGAGCCAGTAATATTTAAATGTGTGACATGTATGTGCGTATAGGGCTGAAACCTTAGCCCATAACCCTGTTTCTCTCTGAATATATTTTGTGTGTGATATGGCGAGTGTTGATGAGATAAAGGCATTGTTAGAACAGATGTCGATCCAAATGTCCGCGAACACGGAAGAACAATTAAAAGAACAATTAGAAGCTCAGCGTGAGCATAGTGAAAAACAATTAGAACAAATGTCCGCGAAAACGGAAGAACAATTAAAAGAACAATTAGAAGCTCAGCGTGAGCATAGTGAAAAACAATTACTTGATATGAGCGGTAACATTTCGGTCCAGTTAGAAGTCCAGAAATTAGACACTGACAAACAATTCAATGAACTAAACCACAAATTGTCACAACAGGCGGTAACACAAACCGAACAGTTAGGAAAAATCACGAATGATATTAATCAGAGCGTTCAAAAAGTAGAGAAACTGGCAGGCGAGGTTGCGGAAAACAACATCAAACAGTTAGGCGAAATGAAGAAATTGGAGGCGAAATTTGATAACAAATTAGTACAATTTGACGAGATGGTGGCAGATAAACTCAAGCAGATAGAGGCAGCATGTGTCAGTAACACCGCGGGAGTGAAGAAAACCCAAGAGAAACTACAGCAGCAAATTAATTCGGTAGATAACAACGTGCTGGAATTAATAAAGGAAATAGATAAAGTCGAAGTTAAGGCTGAAACCGAGCGGATACACTTGCGGGAAAATTTAGAGGAGCAATTAGGCAGAACACAAGAGATCATAAGAAAAGAGATGGAAGGCCAGCTAATAAACACACAAGAGGTCATAAGACAAGAAGTAGGGGAGCAGCTCGTCAAAACTCAGGATAATTTGGAAGAACAACTAGTGAAAACGCAGGAACGGATACGTGAAGAGCTAGAGAAAAATCAGGAGAGGAACGAGGAGAAAATAAATAGCTTAAAAAGTAGGATCCGGCGAGATTGGGACCAGCAGGCTCATGCGAATAAGGAAGACAGGCTGGCAGTTTTAAAGCGAATGCAGGCACTGGAGGAAAATATGAAGTCGAAATTACAGGAACACTCAGAATTAATCATAAAAAACGAGATTAGATCGTTAGAGAATGCGACATTATTTTCAAACGAAAATATTCCGGAAAAGCAAACAAGTATTGGAAGTCCGGCAGGTTCGAAGTTGGCTGAGGACACGAGTCGGGGTCAAAGTCCCAGACTAACGACTAATGCATTCCAGCAGTACAGGGGGGAGACTTCAACTCCGCAACCGAACTTGGCACCAGCCCAAGTCATCCAAGTCATTCGGGGTAATGATTTTAAGCCCGATAAGTTTAAAGAACATTCAGGAACTACTCCCAAAGCATTTCTACGGCAATTAACTGACTACTTTAATGACCAACACATCGGCCCGGAGAAACAATTAAGACTGGTGGAGAAATTTTTAGAAGGACCTAGCCTGACCTGGTTTTTAAGTTTCAAGTACACGTTTACAGACATGACTCAATTCCGCGAGGCGTTTTTGAAGAAGTTTTGGAGTCCTTCGTTACAGCAGGGGTTAAGAATGGACCTGTACACGCGCAAATACCACAGTACACATCCAACCCGTTTTTCAGAATTCTTCAGTCAGCAATTGGTAAAATTCAGGGATTTTGATGACCCGCCTAGCGAGCCGAATATGGTTCTAACCATCGGAAAACAACTCCCAATGCATATCCAACAATTATTAGTCGCAGGAAATATTCAGACCGCAGTCCAAGCCGAAGAATTACTCAGACACTTAGATGAGACGAGTATGGTAAGCCCACAGACAGGAAGAAGGAATTTGGAATGTGTCAACACGGCAGAGGTAGTTCAGGGACTCCAAAATAACCACGGCCAGGGGAACCAAAGTAAGACACAGTCCACAGGGACACAGTTCACGCCAAGAAGACAAGATTTTGACGGCCGAAACCAGTTCCATAACAACAATCAGAATTATCAGAATAACCGCGGGAGATATCATCAGAATATCCAAAATCAAAATAATCAGTGGACGTACCAGCGGGAATACACGAATTGGAGGGGAAACCAGAGACAAGGTAGACCTTACCAAAGAAATGGAGATGGTAGATGGAGTAACGGCAGGGACTATCGCCAAGAAAACAGAGGAGATTATAGGAATAACTGGGACGAACGATATATTGAATCCCGTAAATACTTGGATCAATTAAGTAATGAAGAAGCGGAGAAGGAGAAGTGGGGGCGTGCCATGGCGAACAGACAGAGCCCAGACAACCATCAAGGAGAGGGGGCAGAGAGTTTACTGAGGCAACAGGAGCGACAGAATGATAACCGGCGAAACACATCTAATGGGGCCCGGGATAAAAAAAAACCCAATTGAACTGAAAGGAGACAGGCTAGAAACGGAGATCGCCAGGGAGCAAGAAGAGATGATAGTGGCCAATATAGAAGAGTGGGTAGCATTCCCAGACGACTGCCTGGAGGAAGTGGTGAAGAACCGTGAAAATGTTATCAGACAGCTACCAATTATTTACGCGCATATTGGTGGAATGAGGGTGAGATGTTTGATTGATACAGGTAGCCAGGTGAGCTTAGTCACTGAAATTTTGATAAAAGAAATAGCAAGAAAACAGACTGTTCCTATTATGCCGGTACCGCTAATGAAAGTCAGAGGTGTCATTCCTGACAAAACTATGAATTGTAAACAGCAAGCATTTCTAGATCTGGAAATATTGAACCATACTTTTTCACAAACATTCATTGTTATTCCGAAGATGAACTACAATATAATTTTAGGAGCCAACTTCATCTGCGATTTTCATGCTGTAATTGATTTACATAACAACACTGTAAGCTTCAAACAAGTAGAAGGATTGGATCATGTGGGTTTAAATATGGAAGAGAATCCGCTGGAGAGAGAGGCAAATACTTGGGTTGTTGAGGAATGCACTAATGAGGCCGGAGATAAGATCTTGAGGGGAGAGCAAGTTAACCAGACAGCAGTGCTAGAAATGGGCAGCCGAGATATTTCGCAGGAACTTTGGGTGCATTTGGCGGAAGAAGAAATGGGCGGAACCAAATTCGAAATTCTACTTCAAGATCAACTTAAAAAAGTCACATTTTTGCCAGAGCGAAATTTTATATTTGGGACATATAATTGATGTCGAGGGCGTGCGGCCTAATCCAGCCAAGATTGATGCTATTAAGAAATTCCCCACACCTACCAAAGTCAAACATGTTAGAGCATTTTTGGGAGTGACAGGTTTCTTCAAAGAAAATTGCCCTGGTTACACAGAAACAGTAGCGCCCATGCAGGAGATGTTGAAGAAAGCGAATCGATGGTCGTGGAACGAGGAGTGCGACAGGTCTTTTAAAGCAACGAAGGATTTATTGGAAAACTGTGTGAAACTTGGATATCCGGATTTTGAGAAACAATTTATCATTCAAGCAGATGCTTCGTTAATTGGGATTGGTGCTATGCTGTACCAAGAGGACGCTGAAGAACCCAAGAAGAAATCCTATTTGGCATTCACGAGTCGTAAATTACGGAAACATGAGAGGAACTACACAGTTACGGAACTTGAGCTACTAGCAATTCTATATTCTCTCCAACAGTGGCGCAAGATGATCTACGGTTATTCCATCATTGTTAGAACCGACCGCCATGCACTGACATTTTTATTTAAGACAACGATAGCAAGTGAGAGAGTTACGCGCTGGTCCATCTACATACAGCAGTTTGACATCACAATAGAGCATTGTCCTGGGAAATTGAACGTCATACCAGATGCCTTGAGTAGAAACCCTGAGGACGGAAACGAAGTAACAGCGGAAGTTCACAATATTACCTTGACACCTAAGGCTCGTGAGTTTTTGGCAAGATTGAAGGATATTCGGAAGGAGCAAGAAGCTGACCCATGGATGATGATGATGATAAAATTCTATAGGAAGGAGTTACAACCAAATTCACCGGAGTACCGGGAAGCCAGTGCTAAACAAGCGAGATTTCACTATTTGAATAACTTGTTACATAAGTACGTGGATGAGCATCATACTAAACTGCGGATCTTAGTTCCAGCATCACTACAGAGGGGATTAACTTGGCATGTTCACGAGAGCCTAGCACATATCGGCACGGATAAGACTGAAGCTACGATAGGGGAGACCTTTACTTGGCCCAAGATGAGATTCACCATTGTTGAAGTAATTAGAACGTGTGACGCTTGTCAGCGCACAAAGCCGAACAACTTTATTCTGAAACAACCTCCAAGACCACTATTACCGCAGAAACCATGCGAGATGCTCGCGATTGATTGCTTTGGTCCTTTAGTAAAAGGAAAGCGTGGATGCCGACACCTCTTGGTATGTGTCGATGTATTTTCGAAGATGGTCGTGCTATGTCCTATTCAGAAGACGACGTCAAGACAAGTCCTTAGTCGAATTAAGAACAAAGTCATTCCGATGCTTGGGAAGCCGGAATCCATTCTATCAGATCACGGTACCTATTTCACAAGCAATGTTTTTAGGCAAGGTTTGGAGAGCCTAGGAATAAAACACATATTTTCAAGTATTCGTCATCCTTGTGGAAATCCGAGCGAAAGAACAATTCGCTGTGTCGCTAAATACTACAGAGTAATGATTCCTAACGAACACAATAAATGGGTAGACAAAGTAGGGGAAATTGAGATGTGCATGAACACTACTAAGCATGAGTCGACGGGTCAAGTCCCACTGATTGTACACCACAACATATTGCCGGAAAGAACTTGGGACAAGATCATTCCTTGCCCAAGGGATCCATTATTAGCGCATGATTTGCGAATCCAGCGAACGAGGGAGCACATGAGGAACCAAGCGGACCGAAGGCTGAGACGGTACCGAGGAAAGAAGTTTCACCGAGAGTTACAAGAACAAGAATTAGTGCTGGTTCGTAGACCACCGATCTCCGACCCTAAGAACAAAGTCTTCGCCAAGTTCTGTCCGAAATTCATTGGCCCGTTCCGGGTAATTAAGAATCTGGGTAACAATGCCTACAGATTAGAAGAAGTGAGCACTGGTGCAAAATCTGTTTTTAATAGCGCCAATTTGAAACCGTACTACAGAAGGGAACCATTTGATGATCAGGAAAGATGATTATGCAGAATCTGTATTGCCAGAAATTTATATTTTTTTTTGAAAGCAAACACTCAAATCCACGGGGAGCGCGTGAGTACGCACTTTGTTTGTAAACAACGAGCAGCTGAGACGACGGGAGTGGCAACTACGTGAGGAGAAGGGGGAGACCTAATGAAAATATGAATGACATTCCAGCGAGAAGGGAGCACATTAATTGAGTCACAGGGGCATACACTCGAGCAGCTGAGTGAGATTTAAAGAGATGTGTTGTTACTACAGTGGATTTTGTTTTTGAAATCCAAACCAATAAATTGTTTCGAATTTCAAAACCTTGCTGAGGATAAATGAACCCTTATTGATCTTCGATAAATAAGTATTCATATTTATTATTATTATTACTACGGCCCAGGCAGCACATAAGGAAGTCGACTTGGATATTAGGGAGGCCAGCATTTCGTAATGGTTGCAACAGAAGCTGAGTTGGTAGCTATTCCGGGGGACGGCCAGAATTAGTCGAGTTCAAGGCCAAATTGTGCAACTACTGTACCAAAATTGGAGACATAAAGGAAGAATCACGAGGTCCTCTCAACGAACATACGATTGAATCAGCCAATCGCAAGAGACCAAGCCGTGACCACGAGGTGGACGGCGTCAGTAGTAAAAAGCCCGCGGAAGTGTGCATCTAAGGAACCGCCGAACGGATTAATCTCCGCTCGAGTAATTTGAGACGTTGGATTTATTTGGAGAAGAATGACACTAGCCCCATCTTTGTGAGACAAAAACTCTGGAAGTTTTTATCCGACTCCGCCCCACTCCACCGCCCTTGTCAGTTTCTCATAAATAGTTTGGCCTGACGCTAATCTAAGTCTATTCTTGTGGAGCCTTCAGAGGCATACTCCACGCCAGTTTGTAGTGTGATTTTGACGCTCGAATTTATCGAAGTACTTATTGTGTGGAGCCTTCAGAGGCATACTCCACGCCAGTTTGAAGTGTGATTTTGACGCTCGAATTTATCTAAGACTATTCGTGTGGAGCCTTCAGAGGTATACTCCACGCCAGTTTGAAATGTGATTTTTACGCTCTAAAATCAGTGAAGCTAATTTTATTTTCTGAGCTCTGGGAAGCTAAAGTCGCAGCGTTTGCAGTATCGAATTTAAAAAGCTATAATACATTTTGTTCTAAAATCAACTAAGTTGTGTGATCTAAACATTTCACGCCAGCGCGTGATAAACTGTAACATTCTTATAAAGACGACGAGTTCAACTTTAAGGGGGAAGTATCGTATCACCCTCATTAGCGCTTACCAGAACCGAAGTTCACAAGACGGGACGGAAATACCGGACGAGATAGCGACTGCGAGTGCAGCCAGGATTTTGAACTTGTTAACGA
Organism: Meconema thalassinum; assembly: GCA_946902985.2. NCBI lineage: Eukaryota > Metazoa > Arthropoda > Insecta > Orthoptera > Tettigoniidae > Meconema > Meconema thalassinum. Next base: position 830,618,667 of record OX336388.2, read on the forward strand.
GCCAGTGGCGCGGACTCGAGATGTATATTTTATGTATAAATTGTGTGTATTGTATGTGTGTTTTTATAGTGCGTATGTGCGATATAATTAGGGCCAGTCTTCGCTATTAATCGCAGTAGGACAATTGTGGGTGAACTGAGTAGCCTGCAAGCGATTATAGATAGGCAAATATTTAACATTGAACTTTTCTGCCAAGGAGTCAAGACCAAGATGATCAGCACGTGGTTTGAAGTTGGGATGAGCTTCAAGAAATCAACGCAGACGACTACTATGGAGTGCTAAATTGTCCATAGGGCAATGGGTTGAGAAGGATGTCCTTAGTCCTACATGCAGAAGCGGTGATGTACTAAAATTGGATTATTTCAATTATGTAGTTAGATTTGGCCGGGGAACTTTGTAAATAGTCATGTTTTTCTTTCTTGTTTTTATAGCTGTTTTTCTTGTACCGACACTATATGTTTAAATGTCCGTTGGCGCGTGGCCAAAGTGTTTGTTGATATTTTGATTTTTTTTCTTGAGTCATGTGTAATGTACGCGGCGTGCGTGCGTGATTTTATCCTTGCAATTGCGGAACCCGTTACATTCGATAAATGGTGCTTTATTAACGTTAATATTTGAAATAGGAATGGGAGGAAATGATTGTAAAACATTTTGCTGAACAGGTTATTATTCATGTTAGGGTAGCCGAGTGCACCAACTTAAAAGTAATTGTAGAACACCTTCGTTCTAATTTTGATAGATTTTTCTTGAGTCCTTTTCAGGTGACTAGTCACGGCATAGAACGATGGCGCCAGCATGTGGATATTATTCGTGTCTTTTATTTCAGGGTCTGTCACAACCCATACGTGTGATTAAGTGTGTGTTGATGTGTCTAGTGTGTGTTGATTCTACGTGAGGAGGGGGTAGTTGTCCTACCGCCCTTATATATTTTGCTGCTGTTGTATTTTAGATGGAAAGACAGAGTGCTCTTGGGAGACTGCTGATTCTTGTCCATATGTTTTTCTGACACACATGTATTATTGTGCTTTGGGGCACATTTCTTCGAGGTTCGACCCCATGTTCTGGGAGGTCGAGGTTATTGACACGTGGGTTGACAGACATGCAGAGTTCCACAAACCGCCCGTTTTGCCTGTGACTTATTTTTGATAGGCAGTCCTATTTGTCCGACTGAACCCTGTAAGCTTTCATGTAGCAAACCTGTTCATTGTGATGGCTAATTTTTAAGCCATAATTAATTGGGGAGTTCGCCATGTGTGTAACGGATTGTTGTACCTTGTATGGATAAGAATATTGTGATTAACGTAAATGTTGGCTGTTTGCCTATTGCTTTGTTGATGACTCGATTTCATGTAATTTTGTTTGTCACACCCGTGTGGTGTAGTGGTAGAGTATTTGTAAATTTTGACAGCGGTCATTGGAGTATTTTTCTATTGGTCACGTGTTAATGTACTTGTGTTGATTTGTATGAGAAGTCCTAAGTTTTTAGGCAGTAAATGTTGCTACGGCAATTCAAGTCCAATTTCACACGGAAATTTTGTGTTTGTTTATAGTAGATTTAGGAAGTGTCGGTGTAATTTAAGTATTGTAGTTGTGTTCCCTCGTGTCGGTCTAGCTCTAGGAAATGCGGATTCGTTGTTTGAAGGGTCATTCTGGATGATAACGAATCACGCATTCAAAGTACACATCGTGATGCATGTAGAACGGCGTACGCACTTATATGGTCACTTTTGGTATCGTTTTATTTAAGGACACTTGGTCCAGGTAATTAATCTCTCCAGAGATATCGCCTAAGTTTTTGGCATTTTTATTAAGCGGGAGTCATTTGGGAGTTTTTGTTGTTAATTGTTTATGTGTAAATATGGTGATTTGTTATTAAATTCAGTCGTTTTAACCCTGGCTTCACTCTTTCCTGCATGTTATTTTGTTATATGTTACCCTGCAAGTTAATGAAGCGCCCTGACAGCAACTTACGAATATGACCTGTTACGCCCCGAATCTGAGTCTCATATGCTTCTTTGCAAGGGTTCACTACGAATCTGTTACAGTAATTAAACTGAAATTTTATATGTTGATAGAGGCAATTCACATGAGCAGGATATATGAAAATAGGCTGTATAGTTCTTCACGGAACTACTTGTTTTTTATTGTATAACAAAACTAGAGGGGTAGTTATTTATGGTGGATTAGAGAGAGTTGTATTATTATTATTATTATTAGTGTAGCCTCCGTGGCTTAGGCAGCAGCGCGCCGGCCTCTCACCACTGGGTTCCGTGCTTCATATCCTTGTCACTCCATGTGAGATTTGTGCTGGGCAAAGCGGTGGCGGGACAGGTTTTTCTCCGGGTACTCCTGTTTTCCCTGTCATCTTTCATTCCAGCAACACTCTATAATATCATTTCATTTCATCTGTCATTCATTAATCTTTGTCCCAGAGAAGTGCTACAGGCTTCGGAAGCCAGCACAATGCCTATCCTCGCTGCTAGGTGGGGGCTTCATTCATTCCAACCCAGACCCGGTCCGATGACTGGAGAAAGGCTGTGGATTTTCATTATTATTATTATTATTATTATTATTATTATTACTATCATTATTATTCGCCTCTGTGGTGTAGTGGTTAGTGTGATTAGCTGCCACCCCCGGAGGCCCGTAGTACAGCTGCTTATCGGGACGGGGGACTACCTCTTATTCTCAGCAGTGCAGAAGCTAGTGGTGGGAGACAGTCCGTCACTTCCCCTTAAACCGACCTTGGGCTAACAGCCAACTTGACTATGGGCGCAGTTCAATCGGCCTAATTAGAAAGATCTGGAAATACCACTGATTATGGGCGCAGTTCCATATATCCATATGTCATGAATGAACACCTCCATGAAAAAGGGCCAATTAAGGCGGGAAAGTGAATGACTCCCTACATCTCGGATACTCTAATACCATCTCAGTCGGAAGGGTTGACCAAGGGAGGTCGGATAGGACAGATCACAGAAAGAAGAAGCCCTGCACAAGTAAGTGAAAGCAATGATGGACTCAGCTGGGGTTTCTTTCTTTTTAGAATTTCTGTATCAAATGCAGAGTGGATGCCGTGCAACATTCCCCGGATAGATATGTACCAAACCAATCTGGTGATGCATCTTCCCCAGTAGTGTAACATGTTGCAAGTGCTGTAGTTCTCAGGGTTAGTGGTTGAGGGCCCAGTGATCTTTCTAGCCTTGTATTCAGTCAAAGCTGCTTGATCGAGAGTGATTACCAGACATTTTGAGTGAGGCGTGTTTACTAGACATAACCTGGTAAAAGCAGTACATCTCAGAATTCATTGAGTAGGGCTTCGAAGTCTGCTTTTGGTGGTATTGGAACAGACTCTAAAACATGAATTGAACAATTCAGTTACATTCGCTCTAAGAAGACACAACAAGGATATCGGACTGTATTTTTTAGCGTAATTTTCATTTTATGAAAAAAAAATAGGCTTATGAGATCACCTTTTGTCTGTGTGTACGTATGTGTGCGTGTGGGTGTGTGTGTCCCCCTAATAACTTCTAAATTGCTGGAGAGATTTCAATGATACACGGTAAGGTCATAGTACTATATTGGCCGACCCCTATAGTGCCCTTCAAATTTTATTTCGTCTCACCAATCCAACATGGCGGCGGTGCAAAATATTTCACCGGCATTCCATATCTCCGAAACCATGACTGATATCGCCCTGAAAGTTTGTGCGGTGATTTAAAGTTCACCTATGAGACTTTCAAAAACCTGTTAACTACAAAACGAACATGGCGGCCAAGCGAAAGTGAAACATTTTAATAGACATTTCTCGCGATTTAACCATCTGAGCGCAGTGAAATTTGCTGTAGTAAATGTTTATTCACATTGTAATCCACTGGCATCTAATTTAGTTTAATTGTTCACTTAACCTCAAGATGGCGGCTGTGCGCAGTTTTAAAATTAAGTTTATATTTCTCGTGTATTAATCATGCGATCGAAGTGAACGTTTGAATAATGAACCTACGCAAAAATCATCATCTAATAGTACATAACTCTATGGCCCACATATATAAAAATCCAACATGGCGACCATACGAAATAGTTAGACGGATCTCAATCTCTATTTATCTATGATAGAAAATATAAAACTGAAATTTTCTATGTTGATAGAGGCTATGAATATAAGTTTACTTATAGGACATTCAATAACCTGGTGAGCACAAGCCAACATGGCGGCGACGCGAAATATAAATATTTAAATTGATGTTTCTCGCGATTTAACCATCCGAGCGCAGTGAAACTTGGTACGGTATATGCTTATATAAATTTCAATCCACTGGCATCTAATTCATTTAAAATATTCTCATAACCACAAGATGGTGGCTGAGCGAAATTTTAAAATCTCTTTTTTATTTCTTGTGTCTTAATGATGCGATTGAAGTCTGAATAAAACACCAACACAATCATCTTCTAAGGCCTACATGTAAAAATCCAACATGGCGAGATATTTAGATGGTTATATCTCTACTTAGTATAAAACAAAGTCCCCAATTCTTGGATGTTACGGGTAAACTCGTGAACCACCAGATGGATTTTGATGCGGAATTCACCATTCTGTTAAGGATATCTCGAGGATGATTTCTGAAGAAAATAATTTATTTAAGATCAAAGGAAGCCGAGCAGGAACGATTTTCAGTGGAAAAGTCGAAAAAAAAACCTGGCGTCCGAGTGCTTTGTAAGCTTACGCTGGCCAAACCGTTAAAAATATCTATATACTATGAGTGTAAGAATTGTTCAGCATGAAAAGTTCTACAAAAAAAGTCCGCGAGAGCATATGTCTATCTTCAATACATCGCCCTCTCTAAGGCGACAGTTTACGAGCTAGCTAAGGGCGATTCTATCATCCCTGTTGCAGCCTATCTAGCGGGCGAACCTATTGCCCCAGATACAGCCAGCAGCAAATCGTTGATTCGTGTTGAATTAAGACTTTTGAGAAGGGTGGTTGTGTTTGTAGTTTCCCTGGAAGTGCAACTCGGCTTTTCTTCATTTCGCCTGTGAAACACAGTCAAGTTAAGATTGGACGGAAGGGGGATTTGAGTTTCATTCACCTCGCCATTCCCTGGAAGTGCAACTCTTATTTCGCCTGTGAACTTTTCGTTCCGCAAAATTCACAGTCAATTTAAGATTGGACGGTAGGGGGGATTAACTGATTGGCGTATAATCTCTACTTAGTATAAAACAAAGTATCCGATTCTTGGATGTCACGGGTAATCTCGAGAACCACTGAACGGATTTTGATGCGGCTTTCAGCATTCTGTAAAGGATATCTCGAGGACGGTTTCTGTAGAAAATAATTTATTTGTGACCAAAGGAAGTCAAGCACTAACGATTTCAGTGAAAAGGTCGAAAATAATACTGGCGTCCGTGCGCTTTTTAAGCTTACGCTGGGCAAACCGTTAAACAATCTATAGGCTATACTATGAGTGTAAGAAAGATTCAGCATGAAAAGTTCTACAAAAAAGCCCGGGAGAGCATATCTCTATCTTCAATACATCGCCTACTTTAATTGTTTTTACGTTTTCATTTCTTCCAACAATCTCCATTCAGTTACTGAGCTGACAATTTACGAGCTAGCTAAGGGCGAGTCTATCACCCCAGTTACAGCTTATCTAGCGGATGAGCCTATGCCCCAGATACAGCCAGCAGCAAACTGTCGTGTCGTGTTGAGTTAAAAACTCTAGAGAAGAGTGGTTGTGTTTGGAGTTTCCCCGGAAGTGCAACTCGGCTTTTCTTCTTTTCGCCTGTTAACTTTTCGTTCCGCAAAATTCACAGTCAAGTTAAGATTGGACGGAAGGGGTATTTGTGTTTCATGCACCTCACCATTCTTAATTACGTCAGTCAAGAATTTGTTGCACATGCATCTCCATGATAATATAATTAATAGTCCAGTCAGTGATTTTAACCCATCATGCCGAGATGTAAAACGGATATTGATCGATGTTCTTTGACAATGGAAAAAAAGTGCTTATCACGTAATGTATTCATAAATATTGCCGGGCGAAGTCGGATCGGGTTGCTAGTTATAATATACAACTCCAAATTCTACTTTGATTTGTCAGTAGTTTGAAAACAATAATTCATTCATGGAATTTTGTTTGGATTTTCTTGCAGGTTCTGTTTGCTATTTGCTAAGTGTATCAAGGAGGACATGTTATGAGGCCAGCGTGTTAGTGAGGTGGTTGCATGCCTCAGGTCACCAATCGCTGCACGCCAGATTCTTAAGTCCACATCCTCGAGTTTCCTGACGGTAGCGTAATCTACACGCAGTCTGCATGACCTATGACCCACTTAACAGTGGACACGAAGACAATCAATAGAGCTTTAGTAACATTTAGTCCCCAAGATTTTGGCGAAAGCCACTTTGTTTATCGTTGAATCCAGAGGAGGCCGACGTGAGAGATAGAAGTAGGGAAGAATATATGTTCCATTTATTTCCTTGTTCAGCAATTCTTTCTTTCTTTCTTTCTTTCTTTCTTTCTTTCTTTCTTTCTTTCTTAGTTTATGAGAATTGCGTATTTTGTAGAGTATTGGCCTTCTGTAGTTTTAGTGTACCTAATTAGAGGTTATCCCAGTAGATCCAGATTTCGATTCCTGACTGCCAATAGTATAGTACAGCTGGAATGGTTTTGTTCCAAACACCGTGCTATAGTTGGCTTTTTGTAAATCGTTAGAAAAGCAAAAAAAATAAATAAATAAGCTTAACTCTAAATTTCGGAATAATTTGTAGTATCATGTTGTCGGAATGTTTTTTAAGCAAAAAATGAAGAGGACATAGTCACCTACAATTTGTCTCATTGAGGTCATGTCATACGTTTTGAAATGCAGAGGCTAGGTGGCGCCAAAGTTTCGAAAAAAGTGTTTTTTCACTTTTTGTCCTAGAAAAAATGTTTTTTTTTCACAAAAGAGTGAATCAGAAATTTGTTCCTCTAAAAATTGTCTGCAACATTTATTTAAACGTTTGATTCCTCCGACTTACCGTTCCAAAGTTATAGTGCAGCAAATGCAACGCTGCGTAGTCAAGGCTACTATTGTTACTGCGGAGAGAGCGGTGGGCATAGTTATGACCGGGACCGGTGTCGGACAATTTTCACAATTCGGAACGTTGGAACGGTAAGTCGGAAGAAAACAATGTTTCAATAAACGTTGTAGACAATTTTAAGGGGAACAAATGTCTGATTCGCTCTTTTGTGAACAAATCATTTTTTCTAGGACAGAGAGTGAAAAACCACTTTTTTGGAAACTTTGGCGCCACCTATCTTCAGCATTTCAACACGTATGACATGAACTCAATGAGACAAATTGTAGGTGACAATGTCCTCTACATTTTTTGTTTGTTTTAAAAACTTTTCTTTAAAATACGTCGATTCCGAGAAAAACGCTTTTCAAAAATATTTTGAGTTTTCCGACACAATGATCGTGCAAATTATTCTGAAATTTAGAGTTAAGCTTTTCTTGTGCTTCTCTAACGATTTACTAAAAGCCAACCATAGCACGGTTTTTGGAACAAAATGAATTTCTTCCGTGCAGCTGTACTGTACTACAAGACATGTGGCGTGGTTTGATAGCTGGAATACAGTTCACTAAGCCTACTGAAGATAATGGATAAGAAGTGGGTTTGATTTCCATGAATTTTGGTGCACGTTAAATCTATCTAATAACGTATGAGGTACATTCAACTACTGTAAAAAGCTAGGAACCGTGTCCGACATATCACTAATACCAATTATACACTAGAGCAAAGAAAGTTACCGGAATTCCGAAACAAGAGCAAGAAATGGGGTCATTGTTCCCACAAACTAACACACTGTTTATGCAGAAATACCTACTTAATTGGGTGACATGTTTTGTGTATAATGAATGTGTTAGTTTGTAGGTTATGTAAATATAAGGTGAGCACAAAAAGTAACGAGCCGGAGGCTGAAATGCGCAAACCGGTGACATCGGTTAATCGTGGCGTGTGTAACGAGGTGTGGTTCTGACCAGAGCGTGGAAGGTCACAGCCCGTCGCTAGAGGGAACGCGTGCACATCACGTGACGATACAAAGCGAGCAGCAGCATGCATCAATCGTCCAACGCTGCCAGTCACATTGCAAACAGTGACACGGAGGCGTCAACCGAAGACAAAGAGGTGTTGTTCGGTTTCTGACAGCGGAAGGAGTAGGGGGAAGGGACATTCATCGCCGAATGTCACAAGTGTACGGCGAAAACTGCATGTCCCTTGCAAGGGTCAAGGCGTGGCACAAGCGCTTCAGGGAAGGACGGGTGTCGTTAGCCGATGATGCTCGGTCTGGGGCACCCCCCCCCCCTGCATTAACGATGACAACGTCCAGCTGGTTGATGCACTCATTACCCAGGACTGCCGAGTGACAGTGAACGCCATAGCCGCCGTGGTCGCTCCACGACAATGCACGACCTCATACGGCCAACACAGTCGCGGCACTCCTGCAGAAATTCAAATGGGAGGTTCTCGGCCACCCTCCATACAGTCCAGACCTCTCTCCCTGTGATTACGCAATGTTTGGTCCCCTGAAAAGGGCTCTTCGGGGCCAACGATTCACCTCAGACGCCAACGTCCAGCTGTATGCGCGGAACTGGTTCACATCGCAGCCCAGGGAGTTTTATGAGACAGCCATTCACCGCCTCGTGTCACAGTGGGACAAGTGCCTCAACAGCCAGGGCCAATTCTTCTAACATACAGGTACTGGTTTCTGTAATTATGCCTCAGACTCGTTACTATTTGAACGCACCTTATAGTTCTTCATGGCACTACTTTTTGTTGAGGGATCAGACTTTCCCACTTTTTTCACGGTATCTCCTGTCAAACCTAATTGGGCCAAATTGATAAGTAGGCCACCACCATCGATAGTGCTACAGACTGGGTGCGTGGCTCAGCGGTAACTTTCTCGCCTGCTGTTCCCAAGGTTGCAGGATCAAATTCTGGCGCAGTCAGCTGTGATTTGAGGGTGCGTATAAGCGAGGGAGCCGTGTCAGTAGATTTGCTGTACAGGAACGTTAAAAAAAACTTTGGGGCAATATTCCGGCACCCCGGCGTCTCTAAAAACCACAGTAGTTAAAAGGGACGTAAAACCAATAACATTATTATTATTATTATTATGTAACATTCTCAACGGAGGATATCGCGCCTAAGATTACTGGATGGCAAGTTATTGAGGACTATACAGGAAGTGATCACCAATACATCATCTTTCGTTTACTTCAGGAAGTTCCTCAAGCAAGAAACATACTGCGCAGGCCAGCACGGTGGAATATAACCAGCATTGACAAGGAAACATTTCTTGATGTAATACAAAATGGAATGGAGAACATAGCAGAAAAATGTTCTTGCTGTAGAGGAAAAGAAGCAGCTGGTGTACGTGTTGAACTCACCATACAGCTAATCCAGCAAGCATGCAATACATCAATGTCCCGAAAGAGACCACGAACTAGCAGACGCCCAGCGTATTGGTGGACCGAAGAGATTGCAGAATTGAGAAGAAACTGTCTGCGACTGCGACGCATGGCCCAGAGAACGAGAGGCAGACAAGTGAATACCTCAGTCACAGTGGAGTATAAGTCGGCAAAGAAGGAACTCGGCATAGCAATTAAGAAGAGTAAATCTGATAAATGGTGGGCATTAGCTAAGGAAGTGGAAGATGATCCATGGGGTCTGGGTTATAAGATTGTAATGAATAAACTTGGTAAATTCTCAAACCCGAGCATGGATTCACAAACCATAAAAAAATTGTGGATACTCTATTTCCCGACCATCCAGAGAGGACTGATTTTGACGATGAATGTGAACTGAATGATATACCTCTCTTCACAGTAGAGGAACTGAATACAGCTTTTAACTCCCTTAGAAACAAGAAGGCTCCAGGACCAGATGATATACCTGCAGAAGTGCTAAAGATATTATCAGAACTTTGTCCAGAACTGTTGTTGAATAAGTACAATCATTGCCTGCAAGCGGGTGTACGTGTTGAACTCACCATACAGCTAATCCAGCAAGCATGCAATACATCAATGTCCCGATGGAAAATGGCTCGATTGGTTTTGATCAGCAAAGGAAAATCTGGTGGTTATAGACCTTTATGTATGTTGGGCACAGCTGGAAAAGGCCTAGAGAGACTTCTGCAGCCATGAATTCTCTCGGCAGTTCAGATAGCAGGGGATTTATCTGTTCATCACCATGGATTTCGGAGAGGACATTGTACTATTGATGCAATATGGGAGGTGGTGAACACAGTAGAAAGAGCGCAAACGGGCAATCATCATTCTCGTAAAGTGACACTTCTTGTGACCCTGGATGTAAAGAATGCTTTTAATTCGGCAAGTTGGAATGACATGTTGGAAGCTCTTGAAGAGACTTTCAAAGTACCACAGTATCTTATGCGCATAATGAGAGACTTCTTCAGGGATCGCACTCTGCTGTATGATACGGAAGATGGACAGAGGGAAAAACGACTAACGGCTGGAGCAGCGCAGGGATCGATCCTTGGTCCAGATCTCTGGAACATCATGTATGATGGCTTGTTACGTCTGGAGATGCCAGATGATACGAATCTAGTGGGCTACGCTGATGATGTGGCTGCCTTGATAGTGGCCCGCAATGTTGAGATGGCTCAAATCAAATTGAACCAGGTGATGCGGCGCATAAAATACTGGATGATGAGTCACAGACTAACACTAGCAGAACATAAAACGGAGATAGTTCTTCTGACGAGGAAAAGGATTGAGACTCTTGTACCAATGACTGTTGGAGATACAGTGATTGAAACATCTACGAGTACAAAATATTTAGGAGTGACACTTGACTCCAAGCTCACATTCTGGAACCATATTCAGAGAGCGACAGATAAGGCAGTAAAATACATGACAGCACTTAGTAGGCTGATGGGCAATATTAACGGCCCCAAATCAAGTAAAAGACGCCTCCTCATGACGACGGTTCAGTCAGTGCTCCTGTATGGCTCTGAAGTTTGGGCCGAATCCTTGATATTTGCATGGTATCGGAGAAGGTTAGCTGTCGTACAAAGGAGAGCAGCTTTACGTATTGCATGTGCATATCGCACGGTTTCTGAACCTGCAATCCTCACGGTGGCAGCAATAGCCCCAATAGATCTACTTGCATTGGAGCGACAAGAAATCTGGCGTACCCAAGGAGAGCTGGGAAAGAAATGTGCAAAGAAGCGTGCCTTTAATCAACGGATGAGGCGATGGCAACTCAGATGGGAAAGTGACCCTCGTGGTAAATGGACCAAGCGACTGATACCACGCCGGGATACCTGGGTCGAAAGAGTCCATGATGAAGTCAATTATTACCTCACACAACTTCTAACAGGACACGGATATTTCCGGAAATTCCTGCATAGAGTAGACCGAGCGAGTGGTGCAACATGCATAATATTGTGACGACATCGATGATGTGCTTCACACCTTCTTCATGTGTGGCCATTGGATGATAAAGAGAGAATATGTGGAAGCTGAATTGGGAGAACTGACACCAGATAATATTATTTCTGTGATGTTACGGAACCAGCAATCATGGGATCATGTAGCAGTGTATGTGGAGGATGTCCTTCGCCAGAAAAAGCGTGATCTGGAAGCGTACGAACGCCCTTAAGAAGAAATGAAGAAAGAAGAAGTCTGAAAGGCTAAGTAAGCACGACATCACCCTGAAGTAATGCGAGAGCGGTTCCGGGATGATGAACGCATCGTGGGAAAAGGGATGTGGTTTTTAGTGGGTAAGAATCCCACACTACTGTGGAGTGCGGACCCTTCACAAGTGTCTTTTGAAGATTTTCCACAGTCCCTCGTAAAATATATATATATATATATATTATTATTATTATTATTATTATTATTATTTCGATTCGGCCATCTAAGGACCACGTCATTTCAACTGTTTCTTGTTGCATCGAGCTTTAACATCCTCCGAGTACTTTCGCATTAGTTCTCGATGCTGTTGTTTCCTTTCTGCAGTCCACTTCTTGCCAGTTGGAAGCTTTGGCTTTTCTTGGAAATATCGGTGTGCTGTTAGTTTTTGCTTAAGGGGGGCACGTTCCCAGATATCGTTGCCTGTAATTCCCACTTCTTGTAAATCTTTGTCCACCTCAGTGAACCAAGCTCTCTTGGTTTTCTTTTTGAGGAAGTAGGTGAAAATTCTATTTGTCAATCGTGCTGGGTTCATTTTTGTTATATGTCAGTAAAAGGCAATTCTCCGTTTTCTCATGGTATCAGTTATTTTTTCCACATGAGTGTAAAGTTCGTGGTTGTGCCGTCTCCTATATTCCCCATTTTCTTTTACCGGACCCAAGATTGTTCTTAGAATTTTCCTTTCTTTCACTTCCAGTTTCTCTATTAGTCATTTGCGATGCATTGCAAGGCACTCTGCAGCATACAAAGCATCTGGACGGATGACTGTATGGTAGTGTTTTAACTTGGCATTATTTGTTGATATGGATTTCTTGTTGTAAATGACCTTTGTTAGATCACATGCCATTTTCATTTTCCTGGTTCGTGAGTTATGAGATTATTAATTTGGAAGTTGACGAATCTTACTCCTATTACTTGGCGGGGATAAAAGGTGTTTAAGGCCGACATTACAGAAGTGTTCTAGCTCTGGACTTTCACGGTGACAGTGGCTATGTATGACTTGATACATGACACATATGTTTGGAGATTTTAATAAGTTATATTTCATTTCATATTAACTTCCATGTCGCCTCCGTGGTGTAATGGTCAGCATGCTTAACTGCCACCCCGGACGTCCATGGTTCGATTCCCGGCTCTACCACGAAATGTGAAGAGTGGTCTGAGGATTGGAACAGGGTCTACTCAGCCTGGAGTGGTCCAAATGAGTACAGGGGTTTTGATTCCCACCTCAGCCATCATCGAAGTGGTTTTTCGTGGTTTCCCACATCGTGTCCAGGCAAATGCCGGGATGTCACCTACCGTAAGGCCACGGCCGCCTACTTCCCTCTATCTTGTCTATCCCTCCCAATCTTCCCCTCCCTTCCCATCGCTTTGCAGGTGAGGCCGTCTGGGCGAGGTGCTGGTCCCACCTCCCTAGTTGTTTCCCCCAGCCAGGTGTTTCAAGCTCCAGGACACTTCCCTGGTGGTGGTAATGGTAAGATCCCTCGCTGAGTCCGAAGGTAAAGCCAACAGGGGGGGGGGGTGGTAAAGCGACTAAAATAAAAAAGTGACAAACAGTCTGTAAGACTAGATTTTGTATCATTTTAAATGCTACAAATGCCGAAAATGCTAGAAAGGCTACAGGCTTCTCGCTTCGCTCGAAGCAAAAGACTCTTGACATGTTAGAAAATTATCTGCATAATACTTATATTGCTAATCTTGTTTCAAATTACTCGCGAACGGCAAGTGCAAACCAAGGGCAACGCAAGGCCAAGCGCGCGGGATATTGCACGCTCGCCACAGCGCTCGGGGACGTGCCCCTTCCATCTAGTCTAAAAGCACTTACAGTGGGCGATATATTGAAGTTAGAGATATGCTCTCGCGTACTTTTTTGTAGAACTTTTCATGCTGACCAATTCTTACGCTCATAGTATATTGATATTTTTAACGGTTTGCCCAGCGTAAGCTTAAGAAGCGCACGGACACCAAGTTTGTTTTCGACTTTTTCACTGAAATCGTTACTGTTTGGCTTCCTTTGATCATACATAAATTATTTTCTACCGAATCTTTCCTCAATATATCCTTTACAGAATGGTGAAAACCGCATCTAAATCCATCCAGTGGTTCTCGAGATTACCCGTGACATCCAAGAATCGGTGATTTTTGTCTTATACTAACGAAGTAGAGATTGTCGGGGAACCCATGCACCAAGCGGTATTATTACGTCACATACCTCAGTGCATCTGGGTACATTTCGTCCCGTCACCGTAACGTAACGCCAGACCCCAGCGTAACGACGAAGTCGACAAGATCATTTAAAATGATTTAAAAAAACTTCCACTATCCCACAAAATATTAACGGAAGATGACTCACATGTTTTTCCCCTTAGAACAGCAATTACCTACAGGTAGAGAATAATTGCACAAGTGATGAAAATTGTGCTTTTAAACTTGCGGCAAAGTACCAACGGACAGATGCTACATTCTCATTATTATCGTTCATGAGAATATTAATAGTTATTTCCTTTTATAATTGGCACAACCTTGGCTTTAAATAACCAACAAAATTCAGTATTGGAATAAAGTACAGGGATAGGAGGGTGATCTACAATCTATACAGAAACCAGACAGCAGTCATTCGAGCTGAAGGACATGAGAGAGAAGCTGGTATTCAGAAAGGTGTAAGGCAAGGTTGCAACTTATCACCCATACTCTTCTACCTCTACATTGAACACGCAATGAAGGAAATTGGGGAAACATTTAAAGTGGGAGTGGAGATTCAAGGAGAAATAATTTAAACTCAGAGATTTGCTGTTGACATAGTCATCTTGGCCGACACGCCCGAGGATTTGAATGAGTTTTTGAATGGTATGGACTCCGAATTCATGATGAAAATTAATAAATGTAAAACAAAAATATTGGAATGCAGTCGCAATAAATCAGAAACCTCTATGGACATCAAATTGGCAGGTGAAAAGCTAAAGGAAATAGGAGACTTCTGTTACTTATGAAGCAAAATAACCAGTGATGAACGAAGCAAAGATGAAGCATTTCTACAAAAAAGGAATCTGTTGACATCGAATATAGATTTATGTATTAGGAAATAATTTTTGAAAGCCTTTGTCTGGAGAGTGGCGCTCTATGGAAGTGAAACTTGGACTATTGGTGCAGCAGCAAAGAGAAGAATTGAAGCGTTTGAAAATTGGAGTTACAGGAGAATGATGAAGATCAGATGGATAGATAGGGTTACAAACGAAGAGGTATTAATGCGAGTGGGAGAGGAGAGATGTTTCTGGCGACTGCTAATGACGAGAAGAGATAGGTTGGTAGGACACTACTAAGATACCCAGGAATAGCAAGCTTAGTTATGGAAGGAAGGGTCGAGGACAAGAACTGAAAGGTTAGGATATGTTAAACAGATTGCCTCGGATGTAGGGTGTGGTAGCTATGTAGAGATGAAACGATTAGCTCAGAACAGGGAGGAATGGAACGCTGCATCAAACCAGTCAAAAGACTGAAGACTCAAACAACAACATCCTTGGGTTTAGATAACCAACAAAATCCAGTATTGAGATTCAATAGCATTGCCTGGCGATTATTACCAGAGCATTTAAGTCAGAGTAATGTCGCGCTTGCTTGACAGAGCACTGTATGACTTAGTGCTAATACCTGTCAAACCCATTACATATTGGCATGTGGATGAATTTAATAATTCGACCGAAATCCCAATTAGGGCCGTCACCAGGAGTGACAAGGTACAGCGCACAGAGTGACTGATGTGATCAAATTAAAGTCGTACGTTGCGACAGCACTTTGCACGAGAGAAAATGGCTGTTCCACGTCCGCAGTTATTACCTTACACACAGCACGGCTCAAGGATTTGCATCCAATATCACTCATTTCATATCCCACTGTGAGCTTTATTTGTATTTACTAGGACTTAAAATGGACGTCCATTTCAAGAATTGGAACGCCATTATTTTCAGCGCCGTAGAAATCAAGGATGGGATACAATAGTCGTAATTATGACGTCATTATTACCAACCTTGTAGTGATAAAATTCATTTTACAGTGTTGCCTAATTTTATTAAAGAAAGCTCTTCAGTCGGTCAACACAAATTGTTCCCAATTAGCGGGAAACAAGTATAAGGTGCGTTCAAAAAGTAACGAGCCGGAGGCATAATTACAGAAACCAGTACCGGTATGTTAGAAGTATTGGCCTTGGCTGTTGAGGCACTTGTTCCACTGTGACACGAGGCGGTGAATGGCTGTCTCATAAAATTCCCTGGGCTGCGATGTGTACCAGTTCCGCACGTACAGCTGGACGTCGGCATCCGAGGTGAATCGTTGGCCCTGCAGAGCCCTTTTCAGGGGACCAAACATGGCATAATCACAGGGAGAGAGGTCTGGACTGTATGGAGGTTGGCCGAGAACCTCCCATTTGAATTTCTGCAGGAGTGCCGCGGTCCTGGGTAATGAGTGCATCAACCAGCTGGATGTTGTCATTGGTAATGCAGGGGGGGAGGGGGTGCCCCAGACTGGGCTTCATCGGCTAACGACACCCGTCCTTCACTGAAGCGCTTGAGCCACGCCTTGACCCTCACAAGGGACATGCAGTGTTCGCCGTACACTTGTGACATTCGGCGATGAATGTCTGTTCCCCTACTCCTTCCGCTGTCAGAAACCGAACAACACCTCTTTGCTCTTCGGTTGACGCCTCCATGTCACTGTTTGCAATGAGACTGGCAGCGTTGGACGATTGATGCATGCTGCTGCTCGCTTTGTATCGCCACGTGACTTGCACTCGTGCCCTCTAGAGGCGGGCTGTGACCTTCCACGCTCTGGTAGGAACCACACCTCGTTACACACGCCACGATTAGCCGATGTAGTCACCTGTTTGCGCATTCCAGCCTCCGGATCGTTACTTTTTGAACGCACATTATAAATAGCCTATTTTCATATACCCTACCGGCCTTACTTAGGACACGAGAAATGAAAACGAGATTTAAAGGAATTGCACAGCCACCATTTTTAAGTTCTCATAATATTCCATTAAATATGACGTCAGTATATTAAGGCTTGTATGAAGATAAACCGTACCAAGTTTCACAACTCTTGGGTGAAAAGTTGTGAAAAAATACTTAAATTTCGTGTCACTGCCATGTTTGTTTTGTGATGAACTTAAATTTTTAGTCTCTATCAACATACAATATGTCAGTTTGATTTCTGTAATAGATTCGTAAATATTGAGAGCCGTCATAATATTTCGAATAATTGCCATAGAGGTATTGCGCCCGTCAGAGGAGTTGCCAGGATAGCCAACAACCGAAATGACTTCCCTAACATCTCATCCGCCGGACCTAACTGCCGAGAGGATCAGGTGAACTTCCATACAGGCCAAAGCGGCACGAGAATCCATCGTCCACAGGGATCGTAGTACATGGTGACTAAAGGTCATAGACTGCCTAAGGAAAGGTTCACCTTAAAAGCTAGACTGAGAAAGAAACATCCAGACTTATGTAAAACATCGTGAAAATTTATTGTAAAATCAACAAACCCCCATCCTAGTTCGGAGGGTTTCTATCGGCTAATCCGTAAGCTGATAAATAATCAAAAATAAAGAGCAGGTCCCTATCTGAGAAGTTACAGTAAACCCTCGCGAAAGATCTATCTCACAATAATTAAAGCAACAACAGCAACTCTAGGAAAATGGTACGGCGCAAAACCCTACATCAAGTTACAAGATCAAGCTAATATCGGAATTTACATTTAACAGGGTAGCAAAACAAATCTAAGTTAGGATGATACCATTTTCTCATTTACATTTAATGTTAATTCATCTAGCTAAGTCCTACCAATTAATTACAAAATTTACGGCGGTGACGTCCGTAATATCAAACAATTACAATCAAAGCTATGTGACAAGCCATAAAAAAACATCTAAAACACTCTTATAGACTGGGTGCTAATCAGCACACAAAAGGTGACATAGAGGATTTGTACACTTTTACATCAATAAATCAATAAATACAAGACCACAGTTTTATTCAAAGCCTACCTACACCTTGGTTTGCTGTTTGTAAGCCATAGTCATTTAACGTGTGTAATTACGGTGACGACTGCGTAGTGAAGACTACGTCTAACATCGTATGGCCTGCGCTCCACCAGCTACGAACTAAGGGTTCGAGCAAGCCTCTGTCGCTACACAAAGTGGCAGCTGTCCTAAAGTCATTTCCTCCAGGAAATACTTTCATTAGCACGGCTATGTCAGCAGGTTCCAAATGCAAATGAACAAGGTTAAATAGAAAGGATTCGTTAGTTATATTTTGTTTATCAAAATTATGCGTTTTATTATTAAGATGTCGGTTTAAATTATCGTTGGTTTATGGCGAATAACAGCTGACTAGCTTGGCACGGAGCGTCTCTGAGAGATCATCTCTGTCATAGAGCCTCGACTCAAAAGTCGGAATACAATCAACGAGCAATAACAACTCAGACACACAATAACACAAGTTACCAGCGGCGCACAGCTCGCGTTCAATAACTCTGGGACGGGCCTGGACACATCAGTTACCCTCCCTAAATATCTGGTCGACGGGAACAGTCCCGGACATGGTACACAAAATACCTTCACACATGAAAAACCCTCATCACGGGGCTAGCCTCCAACATAAAATAAGAATCCTGACATAACTGTACTCGTCGAAACAACGGTACACGCAAAAGGCGTTTAACTAACAAATGACAATCTAAAGAACATTGTGAGCAGATACATAAATTGACTCTGGGTTCCATGAGCTATCAATGCAATGAAAAATAAATGAATGCTACAAGCATTCTGTCCTGTGTTAATATAAGTCTGTCTCACTTGGAAGCAAGCGCTCTCACTCGTGCGCTGGGAAATAATCACAAACCTGTTCCTGTGTCACAGCGGGCTACAAGCTCCCTGTACTGTTAGACACAACACGTAGACTGGGCCGGCAATTCAGGCAAGAAAATAACTATGAAACTGGCCTCATAATAATACCTTTACCATAGGTTATAAACATCAAAGAATGTGTGCATTAAGAGCACGCTATAAAGCTGAATACAAACATATAACTCTGTCTTTCATAGCAAAGACGTTTAAAAGATAGCAATGTCACTCATTGCTGGAGCTCTTTGCTCTCAAAGATAAAATACTTCATTAGTTTCTTGTATCAAACATTCAAATAATCACGTGTCATCACACTTGACACAAACAAAATAATATTATGGCGCAAATTCCACTCTGCTGGATTTGCTTAATGATACGTTGGGAACTGGGTTCGATGCTAGGCTACAACGAAACATCCCTTTTACTTGCAAGGTCTACACTTGACCTGGATGGCTTCTGAGCACATCATGAATGAAATATAAATGCACTTACAAAACTGGTATTTACAGTCGATTACCTAAATGATACGACTTCTCTAATTATGTCAGGGGCGTAACATTGACTGTCTGCTATGAGTGCAGTTAAAGAATAATGACCATGGCATCAGTTTGCCGTAACAGGAGTTTGCTAAGACTCGAAAATCATCCCAGATAGGGTTAAACAAAGTAGCCTAAAAATGACCACGGTCACGTTTAGCAATAGACGGGAATTGGCGTCCTATGACGTCCATCAGGTTGCACCAGGGCTGAACAAAATATCAAACCCAAGGGTGGCTCACAATCACTGTAATAAATGACATCTAATTATGCTAATTACATTCCCTACCTATGAAATGGCTGTCACTAAGTTCGGCTGATTTACAATCTACACTAATCTAACTATACCACCAATGACTAGAACAAAGAAGGGTTGTACAAACTCACGATATGAAGAAGCCCACACTTAGCTCTCTGTCCAATGACAAGGGTTGAACAAAAGCACCTCTGGCTTTCAGGATTGGCATCGTCCGTATCAGAACTTCCATCTTGGCTCTCTTAAAGACCAGGGTTCGGTCTGTCCCTGTAGTTGACATCGTGAATGGGTTGGACATGCCTAGGAAAGGCATCCTCGACTCCTTCCTTCTCGTTCGACGTTCTTGAAGTTCCACATCATGCTCGTTCCATCCGAGACGTCTCCCTCATACCATAACGGTACTTAGCCCATCATCTCCGGCTCGAACATGGTGTTATAAGTGTCGAACACGTGGTCGGTAATGTTAGACATCATGTATTCCATTAGTACTTGAAAATTGCGGTGTGCTTTGTAGCTATCACAGGCGTAACACGTATATTTAGCAACACAGCCTCTACACTTCGCAGATATCATTAATAAATGGCCATGCACTGATCTGCTGGATCACACGTGCACAGATTCTACTTTTACAATCACGTGGCATCCGTGAAATAGGCGTCGATTTCTGGCGGATAAATCCACCGTAGCAATTTATATACGAAGTGGTTTAAATATCACACTCGTTCAATGTAACTATATCACAGTTATTAGTATATTTAACACTAGGCTTCAGGCCTCCACAAATCACGTGGGTACAAAAATGTGGTGCTACGGAATCGTAGAAAATTCACAATATTTTAAATACGTTTCCGATACTATTGGTGCTGATCACTACACTTTATAAATCGTGATGCACAATACGATGGTGCTCGATGACACTTGATAAATATATCTTCGCTAAAAAGCGGACTGTTTTCACGTCTTACATGACGGATATTATAACACGCCTCAACAGGGCGGATTCTCCTGACGTAGTGCACGGAACTGTGTTCCTCGTGGAACCAAGTAGTCAAACCAAGTCGTTGAGCGACTATTTACATTCCTCCTTGCGTATCTGCAATGATATTACCGTACCTTAAAGTGGAAAAACATTCTCCAAAATGTTTCAATAATACTGAATGACGAAATGGAATATTCTGAGTCTCGTAGAAAGGTAAAGTTGATTAATAAGACCTCAGATAAATAATTAGTAGACTTCACCAAAGTCAAAAGTGCGATTCTCCGCTATTCCAAAGAGAATCGTATAAGCTCTCTGCTTCTGGTTGCTTTCTGGGTGTGTTCAAAGGTAATACATCCCATCATAAATGTGTTGTCATGAAAAATATCACATGAACCATAGCTCAGCGGGTTCAGTATGTACCATTAGATGAAGATTATTGCGTAGATTCATTATTCAAGCATTCACTTTGGTCGCGTGATTAGAACACTTAAAACTTAATTTTGAAATTTTTCACAGCTGCCATCTTGACGTTATGTAAACAATTCTACTTAATTGGATATCAGTACATTACAATGTGTATAAACGTTTCCTGTACCAAGTTTCACTGCGCTCGATTGGTTAAATCGCGATAAAAGTCAATTTTAATGTTTCAACTTCACTTGACCGCAATGTCTGTTTTGTACTTAACAGGTTTATGAAAGTCACACAGATGAACTTCTTGTAGTACCCTTTAACACCGTGCGAAATTAGAGGGTGATATCTGTTTCTGTTGCGGTGATATAGAATGCTAGTGAAATATTTCGCACCACCACCATGTTGAATTGGTGAAACGTATCAACATTAAAAATACATGGTCGAGGTCGGACAAGGTAGTAGTATATGTTTACTGAGATTCATTCAAATCTCTTCGGCCGTTTAGATTTTAATAGGGGACACACACAAACACACGACAAAGGTGATCTTGTAAGCCTAGTTTTATCATTAGCCTACCTTCGATTTTTGCAAAAAATGAAAGTAGACTTATGAGATCACTACAGGGCGAAAAAAGTGTGTCTGTCTGTGTGTGAGTCTGTGTGTGTGTGTGAGTGTGTGAGTGTGTGTACTCTGAATGTCTGTCTCCCCCTATCAATTCGAACACGGTGAGAGCAAATTGAACGAAATTTGGTACAAAGGTAGCACTAGCAAAGGACACCTCAGTGTCATGTTTTATATCGCCGCCATCTTGACGGAAACGTAATGGCGGCCACACAAATGTTCAAAGCTTAAATCAAATTACGACTAACCTAATCATCCGATCTCTACCAAATGTTGCAACAACATACCTTTATGGAGGGAGCATCCTTTGACAAATCTAATAGGTCATTAGCCTAATAATTTGCGGATGGCGGCCATCTTTGTGTCAAAATTGATTACCCCTATTAATTCGAACACGGTGAAACCGAATGGAATGAAATTTGGTACAGAGGTAGCACTAGCAAAGGGCACCTCAGTGTCATGTTTTATATTGCCACCATCTTGACGGAAACGTAATGGCGGCCACCCAAATGTTCAAAGCTTAAATCAAATTACGACTAACCTAATCATCCGATCTCTACCAAATTTTGCAACAACATACCTTTATGAAGGGAGCATCCTTTGACAAATCTAATAGGTCATTAGCCTAATAGTTTGCGGATAGTGGCCATCTTTGTGTCAAAATCGATTACCCCTATTAATTCGAACACGGTGAAACCGAATGGAATGAAGTTTGGTGCAGAGGTAGCACTAGCAAAGGGCACCTCAGTGTCATGTTTTATATCACCGCCATCTTGACGGAAACGTAATGGCGGCCACACAAATGTTCAAAGCTTAAATCAAATTACGACTAACCTAATCATCCGATCTCTACCAAATTTTGCAACAACATACCTTTATGGAGGAAGCATCCTTTGACAAATCTAATAGGTCATTAGCCTAATAGTTTGCGGATGGTGGCCATCTTTGTTTCAAAACCGATTACCCCTATTAATTCGAACACGGTGAAACCGAATGGAATGAAATTTGGTACAGAGGTAGCACTAGCAAAGGGCACCTCAGTGTCATGTTTTATATCGCCGCCATCTTGACGGAAACGTAATGGCCGCCACACACATGTTCAAAGCTTAAATCAAATTACGATTAACCTAATCATCCGATCTCTACCAAATTTTGCATGAACATACCATTATGGAGGGAGCATCCTTTGACCAAACTAATAGGTCTTTAGCCTAATATTTTGCGGATGGTGGCCATCTTTGTGTGAAAATCGATTCCCCCTATTAATTCGAACACGGTGAAACCGAATGGAACGAAATTTGGTACAGAGGTAGCACTAGAAAAGACCACCTCAGTGTCATGTTTTATATCACCGCCATCTTGACGGAAACGTAATCGCGGCCACCCAAATGTTAAAGGCTAAAATGTAATTACGACCAACCTAATAATCTAGTCTCTACCAAATTTTGCAACAACAAATGTTTATGTGGGATGCATATTCTGACCAAACAGCTAGATCATCAGC
Source organism: Meconema thalassinum (assembly GCA_946902985.2). NCBI lineage: Eukaryota > Metazoa > Arthropoda > Insecta > Orthoptera > Tettigoniidae > Meconema > Meconema thalassinum. Next base: position 830,641,566 of record OX336388.2, read on the forward strand.
CCAATAGTTTGCAGATGGTGACCAAGTATGTGTGCAAATCGATTCCCCCTATCAATTCAAACACGGTGAAACCGAATTGAACGAAATTTGGTACAGAGGTAGCACTAGCAAAAGGCACCTCAGTGTCATGTTTTATATTGCCGCCATCTTGACGGAAACGGAATGACAGCCACCCAAATGTTAAAAGCTTAAATCAAATTTCGACCATCCTAATAATTTGATCTCTACCGGGTTTTGCAACAACATGCCTTTTTGTGGAAAGCATCTTATGACTGACTACAAGGTCATCAGCCCAATAGTTTGCAAATAGCGGCCATGTATGTGTGCAAATCCATTCCCCGGATCAATTCAAACACGGTGAATCCGAATTGAATGAATTTTTTTTACAGAGGTAGCACTAGCAAAGGGCACCTCATATTCATGTTTAATATCCCTATAGCACGTTGTATTTCAACAAGCTACTACAACCAACATTCAATCATACTCCTTGAAAAGGACAAAGAGTTATAACAATACCCATGCATTTAGGAGAAAGTAGGCTATATGTTCTTTACTGAACATCTTGTTTTAAATGATCTTGTCGACTTCGTCGTTACGATTGGGTCTGGCGTTACGTTACGGAAACGGAACGAAATGTACCCAGATGCACTGAGGTGTGTGATATAGTGCTGCTTGGTGTATGTGTTCCCCGACGATCTCTACTTTGTTAGTATAAGACAAAAATCCCCGATTCTTGGATGTCACGGGTAATCTCGAGAACCACTGGATGGATTTCGATGCGGTTTTCACCATTCTGTAAAGGATATCTCGAGGGAAGATTCTGTAAAATATAATTTATGTATGAACAAAGGAAACCAAGCAGTAACGATTTCAGTGAAAAAGTCGAATACAAACTTGGCGTCCGTGCGCTTCTTAAGCTTACGCTGGACAACCCGTTAAAAATATCAATATACTATGAGCGTAAGAACTGGTCAGCATGAAAAGTTATACAAAAAATTCCACGAGAGCATATCTCTATTTTCAATACATCGCCCACTATAAGAGTTTTAGACCGGATGGGAGGGGCACGTCCCCGCGCGCTTGATCTTGCTTTGCCCTTGGTTTGCACTTGCCGATCGCGAGTAATTTGTAACAAGATAAGCAGATAATTTTCTAACATGTCAAGCCTTTCTAGCATTTTTCAGCATTTGTAGCATTTAAAATGATACAAAGTCTAGTCTTTCAGACTGACTGTCACTTTTTTTTTCATAAATGACATTAGACTAAAAGTGAAGGTATAAGGAGAAGAAAGGCAAGCCATGAAAAGTGATGTACAGCCTAGACCTTGGGTACCCTTATAATGTCGGAAGAGAACCATATTGACCAAGGAATGTCGTCAGGAAGGAGTCAAGTTAAAGTAGAATCAATGTTGGACTAATCTGGAGTTTCATGGTCACCAAACTAGTTGCGCGCCCTGTGGTATAAGATAATTTTTTTTTTTAGTTTATTTAGTCAATTTACCCTCTAGGTTGGTGGTTCCCACGGACTCAGCGAGGGAGCTCACCACTACCGCCTCTATGGGCAGCGTCCTGGAGCTTGGAACATCTGGGCGGGATGAATACAACTGGGGAGGTGTCATCAGCACTTCGCCCAGGCGGCCTCACCTGCAAAGCGAACAGGGGCCTCATGAGGGATGGGAAGGGATGGAAGATTGGGATGGATAGGCTAGGAAAAGGGAAGGAGGCGGCCGTGGCCTGACAGTAGGTACTGCCCCCGGAAATTGAATTATATCGAGACCACGATGGCTGTATTGGAAAATATCAGTAAAGTTATGGATGTCATAGTTATGACGTGGATATTCATGACGTAGGCACGGATGACGTAGAATTCATGCCAGTAGGCTGATTGAGCTGAGATTCTTGGTGACGTCATGATTTTATTCGAGAAAGATCTTGGATTTACGACGCAGTCGCAGGAAACAAGGTATTGTGCTAAGGAAGAAGCTACGCTATTGGAGGAGAGACGCAAACCAATGAACGATAGTTTGGAAGGAAGACGGAGATTGCTGAAACTGCGATATTCGATTACTTTTGGCATGCAGATTTGTGGAAATCTATTTTCAGTTATGGCATTGATTTGGAATTTTGAAGAAATTAATTTTGAGTTTTTGAATTTTGAAAATCCGTCAAGAATAGCCAAAGTTAAAACTTCCAGCAATGACGCAGCAACAGGCTATGGAAGGGATGGTTACGCCCCTTAAGAAGTTGATAAAAGGTCGTGCACAGGAGAGAGGAGCTCTCATTCTCATACTCATACTGATACTGATACGCTCAGATCTTATACTTGTGATCGCATATATATTTCTGGTGATATAGAGTTATTTTCAAGTGATTCAGTGAAGTAAGGTGTCTTTGGCGTGAGGTGAAAGCCTTGCCGCATCGAACGAACTCGGGGCAGTTCCATTTCACGCTGCTCAAAACTAGGTGAAGTTGAAACGCGCACACTAACGTTTCCACCAGTCAAGATATCCAGCGCTAACTTCAGCCTGTATGATAATTCTATTAGGCAGTATAACATTAAGGTGTATACAAGATTTGAACGATTTCATAGTGATACTTCGAAAGATATTGGAACTTTTAGGCTGCCAACAAAAGTGATTTTCTCGCCACAGGAGAAACACTTTTATATTCCATATTATACACTACGGCTGACACGTGGAGTGCAACAGTTTGGTATTACAACGATACATTCGACTATGGAACACTATAATATTGCAGTGCTTTTGATGATTAGAATCGTAGTCGAGATGGAGGGCTAAGGCTTTGATGCAATTGGGACATATATTATTGGAGTAAAGTAACAGCATGGAACTTCGTTAATCATCTTTCTACAAAAGCGAGCATGTAGTGAACATCCAACTACACTCATGCATCGTTAATCCATCGCTGAATTATACCAGATAACAGTGGAAATATTTTCATACTCCACAACTATGAATATTTCTGCGGAAATAACTACATTAAACTTCATGACGAATTCCTGCAAGAACTTCAGAGAACTTTCAAGAGAGGCCAGGGTTATCCCGGCGCACAATGAAGAATTTGCCGGAAGGATGTCTCGTATCCACGGAGCAGTGCCATTTCGGAGGAGGAAGCAGTTCGATTCTCCGAGGACACTGATTCCTGTTTCGAGGATGGAGCTCATCTTTAAGTTGGTGAAATGGATCCATCAGCAGTCTTCTTTGGGGAATTTTTCTCTGGAACTTCAATCGGCAGATAAGGTAGTTGTGAACGTTTCTTGTATTATTTGAGTATTGTAGCGATATTTGAGCAAACATTCTTCCCATATTTTCTGTCCTACCTTTTGCCCCATTTTATTGATTGATATTTTTGTACTCAGTACACTTCGATGATTTATGCCTTTTTCTTCGATTTTTGAGACATCGTTATGTCATTGGCATACTTAAATAATTTTGGATCAGTTGAGACTGATGATATTAGATTCTTACAGTAATTTGCATATTTTTGTAGTCACGATTTAACTGTAAAGTTAACGATTTGCTATGGCAGATATGAATTCAGACAGCGTGTCATTTTTTTAAAGTAATTCTATTCAGTTAATTACTTTGACCAATTTTCTGTCATCCTCAAGAAAGAAGAATAATTAAAAGATTTTAGAGCGTTAAAATCTACTACGATATCGACGATCTTTGAAATACTAGTCGTCTTATGAACATGATTGCAACATAGACATTTATCATTGCATTATAGACAATTTTATGAAATACGAACGTTAATTACAATTTATTGAATACACTAGCCTATAGTAATGAACATTTGACAGGAATTTTTCTCAATTATAGATTGGAACAATAATGTTTGCATTCCACAATCTAATTGTATTCTATTCGACTATTTTGCAGTTTAGTTGATCTTTGTTTGAAGATAGTATTTTTATACTGCGTTACTTTGAAGATGTTAATCTCAATTTTGATAGACCAGGCAGGAGTGTCTAATCGTATTTGCTATTAAATTTATTTGTGATTGGCAAATTTTTACTTCATATCGATTCACGAATGAAACCCACGAAGGTTAAATAATAACAGTCATTATTACAATTGATGAATATAAGAATTTTTAAAGAGCAACAATGGATGTATAATCGATAGTTCAGTGGACGTGTAAAAGTCGCTGTTGAGTAATGCCCTTGAATAATGAAGGAGGTTCCCACAATAATTAATGAAGTTGATGAATTAATAGTGGAGGTTTTTTGTGTGTAGTTGGAAGATTTTTATGCCATATATATAAAGATATATGATGAATTTTGGGCCAATTGTTGTGACATTTTTGTGCGTTATGAGCGAAGTATTTTCCCGCTGAATGTTGTTCTTGTTCTTTGAAAGATTATTCATATGAAGATACTGTTAAAATTAACAAGAGTGTTAAATAATTTGAGATAAAGATTTTGAATGGAGGTTACAGTCACAAATATTAATAATTATTATTAAACATTATTAAACCTGAATTTGACAATTAATATAACTAACCTTCATTGGTCGATTATATCAACACGATTTGAGTAATTATCAACCGGATAAACGTGTGGTTCAATGTATTCCATGTATAAATAATATAAACAATTTAATATTGTAAAATAATTTTGTAAATATCTTTGTTAAATAATTTAAAATGATAGTGATTAATAGAAGCGTGTATTAAATTTTCAATGGTCATTTGACATTGTTATAAACAATTTGTTATTGTTATAAATAATTAATGAACTTTTGTTATTAACATTTAGAGTTTTTTTAATACTCTAAACAACGCAAGTTAAGCAAGTGGTTTAAACAAATAATCATGATTTGGGATTGTTGGAGGAATCCAATGGTGTTTGAATGAAGCATGTAAGACATTTGCGTGATAATATTTCAGTTGAGATGTGAACATTTACGTGTTTAAAGGAGAGAGCCGAGCTCTGAGGTAGCACGCTTATGGTAGGGTTGAACGAACGGGTGTCCGCTTTGACGACACAGGTGTTTTGCAGCTGGTCCGGACAACTGTGTTACTGAGACCAAGGGCGTTTCATAATAGCCTTGTGGCTATAAATAAAATGTGCAGGATATAAACACGCAAAGCAATTGATATGTGTGTCTCATCCCAAATCCCGTTTCCATTCCCAGTGCATTGTTATATTTTCGTTGCTATAAGCTTGAGAAAGCTAAAACATTATATGTGTAGAATACAGGTCCTACAGGAGGACATGGTTATGTGGTCAATGGCTTCTGATTGCCACGTATATTTTGTTGTTTCATTTTTGTTAAAAATCATTCTTTATGTGGAATAAATTATTGTGCAGTTTAAAGTTTCTCGTCTTCGTTTTTGGTTCATTTTAAATATCATGGTGGAGGTTATTGTGAGGACATACCTTTAAGTGATCCAGTTGACAACCCAGTCCCCGAGATATATTTAAGAGGTAAGTCAAGGTAAGTATGAACCCCCGTATATTTTGGTGGGTTCCACAATAATTTTCTTGTTAACTATTGTGCTCTAATCTCGATAGTATCTGTCAGTGCCATTTTCATTGATGTAGCTATGCCGGCGCGTTTGATTGTTGGCAATCCGATTGAGGGGGCGGATGTCTGACAGCCTACTATCCGGAGATCGGGTACAGTAGGATTGGCGCCCAACGTGGGGTTTGTTCTACAAAACTGGATCACCAAGTAGGATTGGCGACCCTAAAACGTGGGGATTGTTCTACAAAACTGGATTACCAAGTAGGATTGGCGCCGCAATTCGGTGGGGCTCGATTGTCTCGATTGGCATGTTCTACAAAACATTGGATTACCAAGTTATTGCAGTAGAATTGACACCGCAATTTTTGTGGAGTGTTCGAATAACATTGGATTACCAAGTTATCGATGTCAAAGGGATTGTGAAGACTCAAATAAAGAGGTTGATTCTTTGTTAGATGTCTTAGCCAATTGTAGAATTTGAGAGTGTGATTATATAGGAATAAATGTTGCGTTGTATTAGGAAAATTACACTCAGAAAAGATCAGATCTTGTACGACTTGAGAGAGGTTAAATAGGCTGGAAACTTAGAAAAATCGCCTATGATCTGGAATCTTATTTTATTTGACCGGCTTATGACATGTATAGTCATATTAAAGATAAAATTAAACTATTTGGATTGTAAATGTAAATTATTTGTGTTAGGATATTTTAAAATGAACCAAAGAAACTTGAACATGTGCTTGAGTTTATTTCAACATAAAATGTCTACGAAGGTTAATTATAAGGTAATTATAAGTTAGATTTAAGACAGAAAATTGCTCAAATTTATATATGGTGAAGAATGTTGCTCAGATGTTGTTATTTTACTCTGTTTGATGTATGTCCCTAAAGCAGTTTATTATTGAAATAGTATTGAAATGGCAGATGAGATTATGAGGAAAATGTTAGAGGAGATGTCTGCTAATTTGAAAGCTAGCATGAATAGCAGTATGAAGCAGATGATGGAGGAGAATGCTAGTAATATGTCTGCTAACTTGAAAGCTTGCTTAAATGAAAGTGTGAGGGAAATGGAAGCTAGGAATACTAGTCGAATGCAGGAGATGATGAAGGAGAATGCTAGTAATTTGTCTACTAATTTGTCTACTAGGATGGATGAAAGTTTGAAAGTTATTCAGACCAGTTCTGCAAACCTAGAGGATAATATGTCGCGTTTACAGATTAATACCCAAGGAATAGAGAATGCTGTGAGTGACATGCATAAAGATGTGTCTGTTGTTAAAATTGATGTGTCTAAGGTACAAAAGGATCTTACTATGTTGAATCTTGATGTTGCTAATGTCCGGAGTGATATTTCTTGTGCTAGGGCTGAAGTAGTTGTTGTCAAAAATGATGTTGCGACTGTCCAAGACAAGGTTGAGGAAGTCCAAAGAGAAGTCCAAAATGTTAGAACTGATGTGTCCAATGTTCAGGTTGATATTAATAACATTCATTCGGATGTAAATGAGATGCAAAGTGATATAAATAAGATTCAAGTAGAAGCCAACACAGTTTTCGTAGATATTGCTAAAGTCCAAACTGATGTAAATAAAGTCAGGGAAGAAATAGAAAATTCGAAAACACTTTGTACACGTAATATAAGTGCATTAACGACTAGGCTAGTTGATGAGTCAGTTAGAACGACAGCATCTTTAGCAGGTTTAAAGTATGATGTAGAGGTCATGAGAACCCAGGTATTAGACCATAATAGATTACTTAAAGAAGATATCGAAGGAGACATAGCAGAAATGTTAACGGCAAATGTAGCAGTATGGAAAGACGAGTGGAATAGGTCAAGTGGGGAACATGTGACCCAAATTCAGGAACGTATTGAAAGAAAACTTGCCAGTACTCAGATAGATATTAACAATGAAGTAGTACAGATTAGGAAAGATTTAAGCGTAAGGATGGATTCGCTATCCGAGAGACAAGTAGAAGATAGAACACAAATAGGTCAGGATGTGCAAGCATTAAAATCTGCGTTAGAGGATCAGATTCATAAAGTTGTCTCTGATGTAAATGAAACGACGAGCAAACTGCAGAATTTGAAGCTAGGAGAAGCTAGTTTGATGGAGACCTACAAAGAAGAGTTAATCAGGAAAGTCTTAACGGAAATCACTGACAAGGATACAGAAGGCTTGGCTTGCGAAACTAATAGGAATTATGCCAGCAGATATAACCTAGATCCAGAAGAGAGAGACGTGACTCCTGAAGAACGTATATCCAGATTCAGGGAGGAAGATGACGAGAGGAATAGGGAACCTGAGTGGAACTATCGAGATAGTGGGAAAAACTACCCGGATTCATATCCGAGGAATGTAACGGTCATCAGGAATTTCGAAGACAAACCACAAAAATTCAGCAACACTGATAGTTTGACGCCTATAGAATATGTCAGGAACCTCAAAGATTATTTCATCGAAGCTCACATTCCCAGAGAGAGAGAGATGAAGATAGTGGAAAGATTTTTGATTGGAGGACCCCTTGAATGGTTTAGAGCTTTTAGATACACTTTCAGTAACTTTGACGAGTTTGCAGAGGCATTAATCAAACGATTTTGGTCCATAGAAGCGCAGAATTCGTTAAGAGCGGAGGTTTATTCAAGAAAATACTCAGGTACTCTTCCAACACGGTACGCTGATTTCTTTACGAGTCAATTGTCCCGCTTGAGATTTTTGCAACCCCCATTGTCAACGGAGCAATTAATTGATGCGATTTCTCGTATGCTGCCTGTGGAGGTGAGGAGACTAATTATTTCGTCAAACATCAGGGATTTGACCAGCATGGACGAATTACTGAGGAGGTTAGACTACACAAGTCCAATGCCTAACGTGGTACAGAAAGGTCAAAGGCATGACTTCAAAGAAATAAATACTGTATACATGGACCAAGTTCAGCAAACTGACAAGCCAGATGAAGAGAAAACTGACAATGTAGGTCCTCACAGGAATAATCAGTTTAGGAATAACAGATCGCAAGGTTACCGTCCGTATCAACAGAGAAGAGGCTGGAACTATAATCGAGGCAATTACAACAATGGAAGAGGCAGATATTACAACAATAATGGTTATAACAGAAATTATAATAGAAATAACCAGAACCAAAATAGAAATCAGGATTCTCAAGGTCAGGTTATGACACCCGATCAGTATCAGGAAAGAGAGAAGGAAAGCCAGCAATACCTGAAGGAGTTACGGGAAAAAGAAGCCGAAAATCAAAAGAAAAGGCAGGATGTTGTGATTGATCCTGGGCCTTCTACGAGCCAGCATAATTTTGAGGTCGGTAACACAAAAAAAAAAACGCCGATTTCTCAACGACAGTGAGAACCTGTAAATACATTGCCACACCACACCTAATTACAATTAATGAGATATATGAATTTACTGATGAAGATTTACTAGAAGAGAGGGGTATCGTTAAAGAGGAAAGACCATGTGCCTTACCTATCATTTCTGTACTGATAGATGGCCAACAGTACAAAGCCCTGATGGACACTGGTGCAATTATTTCGATCATTTCAGAAGATTGTTATCAAAGTCTGCTAAGAGGAGAGAACATGACAGTTCTACCTGTTTCTACCGTCAAAGTGAGAGGGATTTTCCAAGATAAGGCAGTGAAGTGCAAGATTCAAGTGTTATTGAACTTTGAGATCAATGGAAGGAATTATGAACAGATCTTCATTGTGGTGAGCAAGATCAATTTTGATATGGTGCTTGGAATCGATTTTATATCGAAGGTTGGAGCTATTATTGACATGAAGAACAGAAGTATTAGCTTTAATGATGGGTACATGATCACAGAAGAGATAGAAGAACAGGACGTGAAAAACAGTCTGGAGATAGACCTTAGGGAAGAAATTTTGAATACCATAATTAATGAAGTGGAAGATATAGCAGAAATACCCAGTAGAAAAACTGAAGGATTTGAAGAAATTCAGGGGGAATTTGTGGATCTGATAAAGGAATTCCAAGATATTTTCGATGAAAAGCCTGGATTGATTAAGGATTATAAGTACAAGATAAGGCTGACAGATGAAACCCCTTACCAGAAGAGAATATACCCCATTCCTGAGAAATACTATCAAGAAGTACGAGGGTTAATCAGAAAAATGGAGGTAGACGGGATTATTAAAAAACAGGCGTCGTCTTATATAAACCCCATCACAGTAGTAAAGAAAAGTAATGGTCAGATACGTCTTTGTCTCGATGCCAGGACCATCAACTTGAAGATTCTTCCAGAAAATGACCGACCACCCAAGATTAGAGATCTGCTTCGAAAATTCAAAGGGAGAGCATGTTTCAGCGTTCTTGACTTGACGTCTTCATTTTATCAAGTTCAACTAGAAGAAGAGAGTATGCAGTACACTGGATTCCTATTTGACCAGACGTCATGGGTCTTTGTGAGAATGCCTTTTGGAATGGTTAACAGTGGACCAGCACTCATTCGAGCACTTGATAGTAAGCTCACTGACGAAGTAAAGGAGAATGTAATTTGCTACATTGACGATTTAATTGTATCTTCACCCAGCGCCGCAGAACATTTAGTGCACCTGAGAAAGTTGTTCGAGAATTTAAGGGAGGCCAATATCAAAGTCAATTTTGGAAAATGTCAATTCTTGAAGAAGGAGATAAATTACTTGGGGCATACCATTGATAAAGATGGATATCATCCAAACATGCAGAAAGTAGATGCAATCACTAGATTCCCAAAGCCAACTAAGGTGAAACAAGTCAGAGAATTTGTAGGCGCATGCCAATTCATTAGCAGCCACTGTCCGGGATACTCTGAAATTATGGCTCCTCTGTATGATTTACTCAAGAAAAATAATAGATGGAAATGGAGTACAGCAGCAAACGAGGCTTTTGAGAAAGCAAAGGAGATGCTCAGAAACAACGTCAAACTGGAGTACCCAGACTTTGAGAAGGTATTCTATATAGAGTCTGATGCATCAAGAATAGGCATTAGTGCAGTCTTATACCAGAAAGACGAGGCAGGCAACAAGCACTACATTGCGTTCACTAGTCGGAAGTTGAAGAAACACGAGGAAAATTACTTTACGACAGAACTAGAAGCGTTAGCTTTTGTAACAGCTTTGCAAGCTTGGAAAAAATTGTTGCTGGGACATAAGGTTATCATTATTACTGACCATAAAGCACTACAGTTTATGCTGCAAACTGACATGTCTAGTGATAGATTGACACGTTGGGCTTTGTTCACCCAACAGTTTAATGTCACTATCGTCCACCAGCCTGGGAAAGATAACTTACTGGCTGATGCTTTATCACGTAACCCTATTAAAAATGTGCAGATACACCATGTACAATTGGAGCAAGAAGATCAAGAAACCGTTAGGAGGTTAGCCCGAATCGGTGTGTCACAGAAGAGACACGCTCCAATCAGGAAAATGTACAGGTTCCTTAAGGGTTACATGGACAATACTGATGTTGACTATGCAGCTACACAGAGAGAATCACGACACTTTGTCTTGAGTGGAGACATTGTATGTAAGTATGCTGACTCTGCGCATACAAAGCTTCGAATAGTCGTGCCACCTAAACTTGTTGTCAATTTAGTGTGGGTAGCTCATCACGCAACTGGACATGCCGGTTTAGATAAAACTCTTGATACTCTTAAAGAGAGGTTTATGTGGACTAACATGCGTTCCAGCATTGCTAATGTCATTCGTTCATGTGATAAATGTCAAAGAGCAAAGTATGCTTCCGCTCTATTGAAAGGAAAACCTAAGGCTATGATTCCCTCTAAACCGAATGAACTCATGGCGACAGACATATTTGGTCCTTGTCCGAGGGGATATCAGGGTAATCAGTATCTGTTGGTTACCGTGGATGTCTTCTCAAAATTTGTAACAATGAGTCCCATGCAAAAAGCTAACACGAGGAACGTTGTAAGCAGACTGGAACATGCTGTATTACCAAAAGCTGGTAAACCAGAATATTTACTTTCGGATCATGGAGCTCAGTTTACGTCCTTGGAATTTGCTGCAGATATGGAAAGGCTTGGTATTAAGCACATATTTTCAAGCGTGCGATATCCGGAATCGAATTCTTCGGAAAGATATATGGCTGAATTTTCGAAATTCTGTCGAATTTTCTGTCCAAATGATCATTCTGGTTGGGTGAGATTTGTACCCCTTATTGAGGAATGTCTAAATTCTACAGTGCAGGAGAGCACAGGAGAGGTGCCGATGAGACTTCATCTAGGTAGAAACCCAGAAAGGCCATGGGATAATCTTTTTAACCACGTTCCTAGAGATCCCGACTTAGGAAGGCAGCTGAGAATAGACAGAGCGAAGGAACAACTCCAGAAAGCAGCACAAAAACGACTGAAAAGAGTAGCTGGAAAACGTTTTGGTGCTCCCTTAGAAATTGGAAATCTGGTATTACTACGCAGACCTGTCAAGGCTGATGTAAGTAAGAAAATCTACCCCAAATTTGGATTAGTGTTCATGGGTCCGTTCAGAATTACGAATACCTATGGAAACAACTGTTATGAACTTTACGATGATGAGAATAATGTCGTGTATGGCAAGTTCAATGCTGGGAACTTGAAGAAATATTATCCAAGAGTAAGCCAATAATAATTCAATTTCGTGTTCAAGTGAATTGAGATATGTATAACACAGAGTTTAAAAACAATTTGCAACTGTTTTTAAAACGTGGTGAAGGGAGAATGCCCCCGGAAATTGAATTATATCGAGACCACGATGGCTGTATTGGAAAATATCAGTAAAGTTATGGATGTCATAGTTATGACGTGGATATTCATGACGTAGGCACGGATGACGTAGAATTCATGCCAGTAGGCTGATTGAGCTGAGATTCTTGGTGACGTCATGATTTTATTCGAGAAAGATCTTGGATTTACGACGCAGTCGCAGGAAACAAGGTATTGTGCTAAGGAAGAAGCTACGCTATTGGAGGAGAGACGCAAACCAATGAACGATAGTTTGGAAGGAAGACGGAGATTGCTGAAACTGCGATATTCGATTACTTTTGGCATGCAGATTTGTGGAAATCTATTTTCAGTTATGGCATTGATTTGGAATTTTGAAGAAATTAATTTTGAGTTTTTGAATTTTGAAAATCCGTCAAGAATAGCCAAAGTTAAAACTTCCAGCAATGACGCAGCAACAGGCTATGGAAGGGATGGTTACGCCCCTTAAGAAGTTGATAAAAGGTCGTGCACAGGAGAGAGGAGCTCTCATTCTCATACTCATACTGATACTGATACTCTCAGATCTTATACTTGTGATCGCATATATATTTCTGGTGATATAGAGTTATTTTCAAGTGATTCAGTGAAGTAAGGTGTCTTTAGCGTGAGGTGAAAGCCTTGCCGCATCGAACGAACTCGGGGCAGTTCCATTTCACGCTGCTCAAAACTAGGTGAAGTTGAATCGCGCACACTAACGTTTCCACCAGTCAAGATATCCAGCGCTAACTTCAGCCTGTATGATAATTCTATTAGGCAGTATAACATTAAGGTGTATACAAGATTTGAACGATTTCATAGTGATACTTCGAAAGATATTGGAACTTTTAGGCTGCCAACAAAAGTGATTTTCTCGCCACAGGAGAAACACTTTTATATTCCATATTATACACTACGGCTGACACGTGGAGTGCAACAGTTTGGTATTACAACGATACATTCGACTATGGAACACTATAATATTGCAGTGCTTTTGATGATTAGAATCGTAGTCGAGATGGAGGGCTAAGGCTTTGATGCAATTGGGACATATATTATTGGAGTAAAGTAACAGCATGGAACTTCGTTAATCATCTTTCTACAAAAGCGAGCATGTAGTGAACATCCAACTACACTCATGCATCGTTAATCCATCGCTGAATTATACCAGATAACAGTCGAAATATTTTCATACTCCACAACTATGAATATTTCTGCGGAAATAACTACATTAAACTTCATGACGAATTCCTGCAAGAACTTCAGAGAACTTTCAAGAGAGGCCAGGGTTATCCCGGCGCACAATGAAGAATTTGCCGGAAGGATGTCTCGTATCCACGGAGCAGTGCCATTTCGGAGGAGGAAGCAGTTCGATTCTCCGAGGACGCTGATTCCTGTTTCGAGGATGGAGCTCATCTTTAAGTTGGTGAAATGGATCCATCAGCAGTCTTCTTTGGGGAATTTTTCTCTGGAACTTCAATCGGCAGATAAGGTAGTTGTGAACGTTTCTTGTATTATTTGAGTATTGTAGCGATATTTGAGCAAACATTCTTCCCATATTTTCTGTCCTACCTTTTGCCCCATTTTATTGATTGATATTTTTGTACTCAGTACACTTCGATGATTTATGCCTTTTTCTTCGATTTTTGAGACATCGTTATGTCATTGGCATACTTAAATAATTTTGGATCAGTTGAGACTGATGATATTAGATTCTTTCAGTAATTTGCATATTTTTGTAGTCACGATTTAACTGTAAAGTTAACGATTTGCTATGGCAGATATGAATTCAGTCAGCGTGTCATTTTTTTAAAGTAATTCTATTCAGTTAATTACTTTGACCAATTTTCTGTCATCCTCAAGAAAGAAGAATAATTAAAAGATTTTAGAGCGTTAAAATCTACTACGATATCGACGATCTTTGAAATACTAGTCGTCTTATGAACATGATTGCAACATAGACATTTATCATTGCATTATAGACAATTTTATGAAATACGAACGTTAATTACAATTTATTGAATACACTATAGTAATGAACATTTGACAGGAATTTTTCTCAATTATAGATTGGAACAATAATGTTTGCATTCCACAATCTAATTGTATTCTATTCGACTATTTTGCAGTTTAGTTGATCTTTGTTTGAAGATAGTATTTTTATACTGCGTTACTTTGAAGATGTTAATCTCAATTTTGATAGACCAGGCAGGAGTGTCTAATCGTATTTGCTATTAAATTTATTTGTGATTGGCAAATTTTTACTTCATATCGATTCACGAATGAAACCCACGAAGGTTAAATAATAACAGTCATTATTACAATTGATGAATATAAGAATTTTTAAAGAGCAACAATGGATGTATAATCGATAGTTCAGTGGACGTGTAAAAGTCGCTGTTGAGTAATGCCCTTGAATAATGAAGGAGGTTCCCACAATAATTAATGAAGTTGATGAATTAATAGTGGAGGTTTTTTGTGTGTAGTTGGAAGATTTTTATGCCATATATATAAAGATATATGATGAATTTTGGGCCAATTGTTGTGACATTTTTGTGCGTTATGAGCGAAGTATTTTCCCGCTGAATGTTGTTCTTGTTCTTTGAAAGATTATTCATATGAAGATACTGTTAAAATTAACAAGAGTGTTAAATAATTTGAGATAAAGATTTTGAATGGAGGTTACAGTCACAAATATTAATAAATATTATTAAACATTATTAAACCTGAATTTGACAATTAATATAACTAACCTTCATTGGTCGATTATATCAACACGATTTGAGTAATTATCAACCGGATAAACGTGTGGTTCAATGTATTCCATGTATAAATAATATAAACAATTTAATATTGTAAAATAATTTTGTAAATATCTTTGTTAAATAATTTAAAATGATAGTGATTAATAGAAGCGTGTATTAAATTTTCAATGGTCATTTGACATTGTTATAAACAATTTGTTATTGTTATAAATAATTAATGAACTTTTGTTATTAACATTTAGAGTTTTTTTAATACTCTAAACAACGCAAGTTAAGCAAGTGGTTTAAACAAATAATCATGATTTGGGATTGTTGGAGGAATCCAATGGTGTTTGAATGAAGCATGTAAGACATTTGCGTGATAATATTTCAGTTGAGATGTGAACATTTACGTGTTTAAAGGAGAGAGCCGAGCTCTGAGGTAGCACGCTTATGGTAGGGTTGAACGAACGGGTGTCCGCTTTGACGACACAGGTGTTTTGCAGCTGGTCCGGACAACTGTGTTACTGAGACCAAGGGCGTTTCATAATAGCCTTGTGGCTATAAATAAAATGTGCAGGATATAAACACGCAAAGCAATTGATATGTGTGTCTCATCCCAAATCCCGTTTCCATTCCCAGTGCATTGTTATATTTTCGTTGCTATAAGCTTGAGAAAGCTAAAACATTATATGTGTAGAATACAGGTCCTACAGGAGGACATGGTTATGTGGTCAATGGCTTCTGATTGCCACGTATATTTTGTTGTTTCATTTTTGTTAAAAATCATTCTTTATGTGGAATAAATTATTGTGCAGTTTAAAGTTTCTCGTCTTCGTTTTTGGTTCATTTTAAATATCATGGTGGAGGTTATTGTGAGGACATACTTTTAAGTGATCCAGTTGACAACCCAGTCCCCGAGATATATTTAAGAGGTAAGTCAAGGTAAGTATGAACCCCCGTATATTTTGGTGTGTTCCACAATAATTTTCTTGTTAACTATTGTGCTCTAATCTCGATAGTATCTGTCAGTGCCATTTTCATTGATGTAGCTATGCCGGCGCGTTTGATTATTGGCAATCCGATTGAGGGGGCGGATGTCTGACAGCCTACTATCCGGAGATCGGGTACAGTACCATACCGGCATTTGCCCGAAGACGAAGTGGGAAACCACGGAAAACCACTTCGAGGATGGGTGAGGTGGGAATCGAACCCCCTCTACTCATTTGGACCACCCGAGGCTGAGTAGACCCCGTTCCAGTCCTCATACCACTTTGCAAATTTCATAGCAGATCCGGGAATCGAACCCAGGACCTCCGGGGCGGCAGCTAACCATGCTGACCGCTACGCTACGAAGGCGACATAAGATAATTTATTGCGAGTAAATTGCGGCTTCGGTGGCGTAGTTGGTAGCATGCAGAGCTTCTATGCCCAAGGTCGCGGGTTCAAACCCATCCGAAGTCATCGGACTTTTATGAGCGTTAAAAATCCCTGAGTATGCCTTCCTTCGGATGGGAAGTAAAGCAAGCGGTCCCATGTCATAGATTTTTCCACTAATTACACTTGTGTGAAGCTAAATTATAGGTTAGATTTGACTAACGCTCTTAGGTTCCAACGTTTGTCGCCAGGAGTCGACTGCAGTGGCATCGAGTTACCAAGTTCAGAACTAGTTATCGTTGATGGTGGCGTTTGGTAGCAAAAGTAGGAACTACTTAAAATTGAATGTCTGCAGTCCTTTCTTGAATTAAAAACAAAAAACACACACTAATACAGCCAACACAATTAACACTGGTTATCAGACAGATTCTATACACACCCTAAGTACACGGGGCTACATGACCACATTGTCGCAGCCCCTAAACTGATGACCCAACCAACGAACCAAACAACCGCGAATAAATACAAATTTCGAGGTTTAATGACTTGGTATACTAAAAGTTAACACAACACCTTAAAGTGAAACTGATCTCTAAATTTCATATATTTGATCACAAGCTACGGGTAAATTAGTAGAAGTGTTTCAAAAAAATAGCAGGTTCCAGGGTTTGAACCGGGGACCTCTCGATCTGCAGTCGAAAGCTCTACCACTGAGCTATACCCCCCGTGATTGTGGAGGCTATTTAGATGTTAGAATAGTCGGGCTCTGCACGCTAGACAGTTGCGTGACGTCACTGTGAGAGTCCAGGCAAGAACACTCCTGTAATGTCGGCCACAAGCAGCTCAATTCGCCGCCAAGTAAGCATGTTGCGGTCGTTGGCAGTTTGAACTGACAAGGGAAGTGTTATATAAGACAGGTGGAAACCTGTCTTGAACCTGTGTGGACGAAATCGTTGTATTGTAAGAGGACAACGTGCGGAAAATCAGTCACCGGATTGAACTACAAGGCTCCGAAATCCTAGCTGACATCCTGGTACGCAGGTATGACGGCTGGTGGAGCTGGACATCCCTGTGGCACTCGGAGTAGAAGCGAGGTGGGGCGTATATGCTGACTAGAGCGTGCGGCTCCTTCCCACCAGCCTTGAGTGGTTGGGCGGTCAGGGCTGTAAATTCCAACATGTACGGTCGTCGCTACCTCCCATTGATTTATATGAGAGGTTCGCCAAATGATTTAGGAGCCTTGCAGTTCAATCTGGCGGCTGATATTAGGCACGTTGTCCTCTTATAAGTAGGGGAGTGGTGTTGCTTCTACTTCACTCTAGAACCCTCCTTGCACCACTACTAAGCCTCAGCCATGTAATATTTGCGAAAGCTCGTGAACCCAGGTCGAATGTTGACAAATAAGGTGTTGTTGGACTCGGGCTTACGTCCTCTCTCCTATGGACCACTCGTTATATTTTTGATAAATTTTGTTTTTGAAAGTAGGCGATAGTTTGAAAACCAAACATGATAGAATGTTGTGCCATAGTTCAAACCAATGGTCTCTAAGACCCTTATTAGCCTACTTTTTATTTTTGCAAATAATGAAAGTAGACTTATGAGATCAACACAGGGCGAAAAAAGTGTGTCTGTCTGTGTGTGTGTATGTGTGTGTTTGAGTCTGTGTGTGCGTGTGTGTGAGTGTGTTTACTCTGAATGTCTGTCCCCCCCTCCTAACAATTCGAACATGGTAAATGCGAATTGAACGAAATTTGGTACAAAGGTAGCACTAGCAAAGGACACCTCAGTGTCATGTTTTATATCGCTGCCATCTTGACGGAAACGTAATGGCGGCCACACAAATGTTCAAAGCTTAAATCAAATTACGACTAACCTAATCATCCGATCTCTACCAAATTTTGCAACAACGTACCTTTATGGGGGGAGCATCATTTGACCAAACAAATAGGTCATCAGCGTAATAGTTTGCGGATGGCGGCCATCTTTGTGTGAAAATCGATTCCCCCTATTAATTCGAACACGGTGCAACCGAATGGAACGAAATTTGGTACAGAGGTAGTACTAACAAAAGGCACCTCAGTGTCATGTTTTATATCGCCGCCATCTTGACGGAAACGTAATGGCGGCCACACACATTTTCAAAGCTTAAATCAAATTACGATTAACCTAATCATCCGATCTCTACCAAATTTTGCAACAACATATCTTTATAGAGGAAGCATCCTTTGACCGAATTAATAGGTCATTAGCTTGCGGATGGCGGGCATCTTTGTGTGAAAATAAATTCCCCCTATTAATTCAAACACGGTGAAACCGAATGGAACGAAACTTGTTACAGAGGTAGCACTAGCAAAGGGCATCTCAGTGTCATGTTTTATATCGCCGCCATATTGACAGAAACGTAATGGCGGCCACACAAATGTTCAAAGCTTAAGTTAAATTACGACTAACATAACCATCCGATCTCTACCAAACTTTGCAACAACATACCTTTATGGAGGGAGCATCCTTTGACTAATCTAATAGGTTATTAGCCTAATAGATTGCGGATGGCGGCCATCTTTATGTCAAAATTGATTACCCCTATTAATTCGAACACGGTGGAACCGAATGGAACGAAATTTAGTACAGTGGTAGCACTAGCAAAGGGCACCTCAGTGTCATGTTATATATCGCCACCATCTTGACGGAAACGTAATGGCTTCCACACAAATGTTCAAAGCTTAAATCAAATTACGATTAGTCTAATCACCCGATCTCTAGAAAATTAAGCAACAACATACCTTTATGGATGGAGCATCCTTTGACCAAACTAATAGGTCATTAGCCTAATATTTTGCGGATGGCGGCCATCTTTGTTTGAAAATCGATTCCCCTTATCAATTCGAGCACGGTTAAACCGAATGGTACGAAATTTGGTACAGAGGTAGCACTACGAAAGGGCACCTCAATGTCATGTTTTATATCACCGCTATCTTGACGGAAACGTAATCGCGGCCACCCAAATGTTAAAAGCTAAAATGTAATTACGACCAACCTAATAATCTAGTCTCTACCAAATTTTGCAACACCATATCTTTATGTGGGAAACATATTCTGACCGAACTGCAAGAACATTAGCGCAATAGTCTGCAGATGGTGGCCAAGTATGTGTGAAAATCGATTCCCCCTATCAATTCAAACACGATGAAACCGAATTGAACTAAATTTGGTACAGAGGTAGCACTAGCAAGGGGCACCTCTTATTCATGTTTAATATCCCTATAGCACGTTGTATTTCAACAAGCTACTACAACCAACATTCAATCATACACCTTGAAAAGGACAAAGAGTTATAACAATACCCATGCATTTAGGAGAAAGTAGGCTATATGTTCTTTCCTGAACATCTTGTTTTTTTATAATGAAACTTTTTTATTTTTATGTTTATTTTGAAAACAGTGAAATTTTGAATTTCTTATATTTTGGAAAATAACAAGTTTGCAAAAAAGTTTGTGTGACATAAATCAATGACCCCGACCCCCTCTACAGCCAAAATAGATTTCGAGTCTCTAAGACAAAAAATAACAGTAGTGGAGAAAGGAAAATTCTCGTGTAAATTGCGGCTACGGTGGCGTAGTTGGAATCATGCTGAGCTTCTATGCCCAAGATCATGGGTTCAAACCCGGCCGAAGTCGTCGGATTTTTTTAAGATCGTTAAAAATCCCTCAGTATGCCTTCCTTCGGAGGGGAAGTAACGCCAGCGGTCCCATGTCATAGATTTTTCCACTAATTACACTTGTGTGAAGCTAAACTATAGGTTAGATTTGACTAACGCTCTTAGGTTCCAACGTTTGTCGCCAGGAGTCGACTGCAGTGGCATCGAGTTACCAAGTTCAGAACTAGTTATCGGTGATGGTGGCGTTTGGTAGCAAAAGTAGGAACTAATTAAAATTGAATGTCTGCAGTCCTTTCTTGAATTAAAAACAAAAAACACACACTAATACAGCCAACAAAATTAACACTGGTTATCAGACAGATTCTACACACACCCAAAGTACACGGGGCTACATGACCTCATTGTCGCAGCCCCTAAACTGATGACCCAACCAACGAACCAAACAACCGCGAGTAAATACAAATTTCGAGGTTTAATGACTTGGTATACTAAACGTTAACACAACACCTTAAAGTGAAACTGATCTCTAAATTTCATATATTTGATCACAAGCTACGGGTAAATTAGTAGAATTGTTTAAAAAAAAAAGATAGGGGGCACCCTGGTTTGAACCGGGGACCTCTCAATCTGCATTCGAATGCTCTACCAGTTTTTTTTGTTTTTTGTTTATTGTGGTATGAATATATTATTATACTTTCACGAATAGTACAAATATTCATGGTTTTGAATGGGGAAGTACAAGTTTGAATGATAGAATAGAATAATTTTCCCTACCAATATCCATTATTAACATAATCTCCGTAGATCATGCGAATAAATCGTAGTAGGAAACTCACAAGGAAAGTAGTGTGAATGCAACATAATAATACAAAAAGAATAAAAAAAATTGGCCCTAGGGCGTCTCGAACCAGATATCCATTGGACACTAAGTTACAGCTATAGCACTTTTTTTTTTTTTTTTAGCTCTTTACAGAATTACAGAATTTTCAGATATGATAAATACCAGACTAATACATCACAAGAAATCCAGATAGTGTCCATATTTATCGTACAATTGTCCACTTTCACTAAGCTTCCAACGCTCTTTTTGCAGGTGATACCTGAGATCCAGGAAAGAGAAATGTTGATCATTGTCCATCACGAAGTGTACATATTGGCCCATTATCCACACAATGGCAGTCTGTTTAATTTGGGGGAAGGCGGTCACCGACAAACGAACCAACTTCCTGTCATCAAGGTCATCCGAGGGCACATTTAATAGTTGACATACTTTTCCCTTACACCACAGCCACGTGGAGGCAACTCGCGTGCATGATGTGAAGCGGTGTATCGCCGTATCAGTTTGACCACATATAGTACACCATGGGTAAGCTTCAAGATGGATGGTATATCGCCGTAGAGCGGTTGGGATGAGATCGTTGAGGAAGATAAAAACTTGGGAGTGTACAGCAGAAGAAATGGACATAGCCCCAAAATTTTTCCAAACAGTGGGCCAATGGACATAGAGGGTGGTGGCCTTTATTCGCGGTTTGGAGTGTACCACTTGCCGCAACATGTTATAGATACTTTTCGTCGTTGGAACAATCCCTGATGGCATTTGGCGAACAGTTTCCAGAAGGTGCTGTTGATGGTCCCTAAATATCTTCGGCAAAGCTCTATCACAACCACGGGCTGTGTTTCGAATATCTTTGTATAGCGCTTTCGTAAAAGTGTCATGTTGGGAAAGAATGGTGATATCGTTCTTGCAGAGGAGTGCACGGCATTTCATGCCATGAGCTGTTAGCCCTAGCTCGCCTTGCCGGGATGGGAGATACAACTGTTCCCGTTGTACTCGGAACAAAAATCCTTGCCATATAAACCAACCTGTATATTTTGCCAATTGGCTCTCAAACATTTTGGGAAGTGGGAAAAGTTGTGCGACATACCATATTTTAGAGAGCGCAAGCACGTTGAGGACCATGACCCGTTGCACTATATTGAGGTTTCTTTGACCAAATTGGATCAGGACTCCCCTAACTTTGGCAATGACCTTAGTCCAGTTAACTTGCACTGTGTCCAGAAGCGATTGCTTCCAGGTAATGCCAAGAATTTTCACCTCATTTACTATCCGGAACCAGGGCTGTGGGGTAATCACTGAGTTAGTATTGAGCGGAAGCAAAGCAGTTTTCTGGGGGTTCGATTGTGCTCCAGAGGCGATATGGTAGAGCTGAAGGACGCTATCGATGTGGGAGATGTCTTCTTCATTGCGGATCAATATTGATACGTCATCAGCATAGGCGCACATTCCAAAAACATGTGTGGACAGTTTGTAACCCTGTAGCTTCACCTGGGTAGTCCGAATGAACGGTTCAAGGCCAATGACAAAAAGTAGCATAGAAAGGGGACATCCTTGCCTAACTGATCGTTGTATTGGAATCAGAGGGGAAAGAAAACCGTTGACGAGCACTCTAGACGTAGCATTACAATTTATCATACGAATGTAGTCAATAAGGATTTCAGGAAATTCGAAGTGTTGCAAGACCATGTACAAGTATTCATGACTGATGCGGTCGAAAGCTTTATCAAGATCTAAGGTGAGAAAACTCATTGGCTCAGTGGGGAGCATTTCGGCTTTTAGGTGTAGGTCCCGTAGTATCGCTAAGTTTGTTAACAGAGTTCTTCCAGGAATACTGCAACATTGTTCATCACCAATGATATCAGGTAGAACAGTCTTCAATCGGCATGCAAGTACTTTGGTAAGGACTTTATAGTCACTGCAGAGCAGAGTAACTGGTCGGAAGTCACCAACTGCCATGGGAGAGGATGTTTTTGGTATGAGGACTATGGTACCCTCGTGATGTGATTGACAAAGAGCACGACGTTGGAGAATGGTACGCAGGACATGACAAAATTCTTTGCCAATGAGAGGCCAGAAGTGTTTATACATTTCATATGGCAGTCCATCAATGCCAGGTGAGCGGTTGTTTGGGAGTCGTTTAACCACAGAGTGAATCTCTTCATCCGTAATATCCGCGCTGAGCAGAGTTTTGTTGTCCGGAGATAGTTTGGTACTGCAAGATGACAGCAATAGGGTCACCTGCTGTGGATCAATGGGAGCCTTAGCGTAGAACCGTTGATAAAATAATGATATTTCACTACGTATAGCGTCAGGGGAGGTGACGACACTTCCAGTACTGGTGCGGAGGCGGTGGATATATTTACGTTGCCGCTCACGTTGTCCTTTGGCGATATGGTATACACTTGCACTTTCGTCCGGGAGCACTGTACGATCTTTTAAAGCCACGTTGATATGAGCGAGCGTTCGTTGCTGTAGAGACAGGAGCTTGGTTTTAACTTCCCGGATCTGGTCATATATACACTCCCCAGCATCAGATCTTTGCTGGAGCTGGCGAAGAACTCGATAGTAAAATTCAACTGTATCCCGTCTTTCCCGACCTCGTTGGTAAGATATGTTCTTAAAGACGCGGCGGATCCCTGGTTTAACTAAAATATCCCACCAGTCTGTGCAGTCGCGAAATTTGCATTTTTGTTGGACCCATCGAATCCAGTGTTGTCTGAAAATATCTTGGCATTCCTCCTCCAGTAACAGCGAGCAATTCAGCTTCCAATAACCTCTTCCTATGTGAAATATGGGATGGGGGTAAGAGATTGTACATACGACAGCATGATGGTTAGTGAAACTGGCAGGAATCACTTCATATCGTCTAGGCTGGATAAGTTCCTGTGAAAAGTAGATGCGGTCAAGTCGTGATGAGGAGTTGTGACTTATACAGGTGTAATGGGGCAGGGGCACCCTTAAACTATCCACAGCATCAATGAGGTGTAGGGAGGTAAGAAGGGTCCTGAGAGCCGGGTTGACACCTCTGTATGGACTAGTGGAATCCTCTGGGCGTTGAATACAATTGAAATCCCCTGCAAGAATAAGTTTTTCCTTAACGTCGTGCAGATGAGGCAGTATACTCTGTTGAAAGAACATTTTCCGTTCCACACGTTTATTAGACCCGGATGGGGCATATACATTTATCAGGGTGGTATTGTTTATGTGTCCAGATATTATGCGTCCTGATGGATGACATAGCACACCTGCGAGTGGGATATCATGTCTTATGAGGAATCCGGTCCCTCTATTCGTATTACCGGTATTGATGTATTGTTTGTAGAAGGCAGATATGGGTAAACACGGTATAGCAACTTCTTGAATGAAAGCAATGTCAATGTCAGCATCTCGAAGGAATCTCTCCAACAGTTGAAATTTCAGAGGGCATTCTATTACATTGATATTCACAGTGGCCACAGTGAGAAATTGCGCCATTAAGAGAAGTATAAAAGCTGTGCTAGACATACTGGAAGGTGGACTCGAAGGAAGACACAGGTGAGAATTATCCTGGTGCACTATGTCAAATTAGGTTGAGATAGTTCCTTTTGACTGCCATTCATAGGCCGGCTGTCAGCGGTTGAGAGCGTTCGTGGGTCCCTAGATGACGTAGAAAGAAGATTTTGTTTCTTTTTCACAGCTGCGGAAACGTTTGTGGAGCCAGTTTTATTCTTCGGGGCTGGTACGGCAATCGAGGCATTTGTTTTAATCTTCTTAGAGACGTTCTCGGATCCCCGATCAACATTCTTAAGTGAGTCGGTAGGGACCAGCGAAGTCGGGGCAGTGAAGACAAAATTTCTGTGGCAGCCTGTAGTAACGGCAGAGTTGGTTCTAAGGCTGCGATACAGGTTGCCGAGAGCACAGGGGCACTCTGTGTCTCGCAGCTCTGGTCAGGGCAAGGTACCAGTTCTGCGTCAGATGTATCCGAGGTCACTCCTGGTGTTGTCTCAGCTGACTGATCAATGAGCATGTTTTCATATGACGTTTGCTGCGTCACAACTTCCGAGTATTGTACACGTCGTTGTTGTGTAGGAGTTATACCGAGGGGAATCATTTTCTTTGGGCAGTTAATACGTAGATGTGTGGTAGCATTGCAAATTAAACAGGTCTGTTTCTGTCCATTATACGTTATATAGCCAGAATGGCCACCAAAAGCCTCAGTGGAGGGGATATCTTGCTTGATTTCCATAGTTACGGCACGTATTCCATTATACACCGGGAACTGATAAGCAGAAGACCATTGTTCTTTCCTGACGTCACTCACAGTGCCATATTTCGACAGGACGGATTTGAAAATTTCAGGGGGTACTTCGAGTGGGACATTAAATATACGCACTGTGGTAAAATTGGAATCCGCTGTGGAGAGCTTAACATTGGTCATTTCGCCTGAATCATACTGAAATTTAATAGGATCTGCAAAAGTATTTAACAATTTCTTATAAATAGATATGGTGATTACCTTGATGTACAATGTTTTTTCGTGCGCATTTAACTGGATGGCTTCTACTTGGTCGACAGTCAACCGGAGGGTATCGCCAATCCAGCGGTGAATTTCACCTGGTGAGGGGCGAGAACTCTGCATGTTCCATTGGCAGCGTACGGTGTTTTTTCTCTGGTATCCGGACATGATTTTCAGCGGGGTTTTCAGGGTTTCTGGTTTTGTTGTCCTATCTGGAACACTACTTAAAAAAGTATTGTCCGAATGACACACGGAAGGTCAGTTCACACGTGGAACTAAGGAAGCACCGGTTTTAGGAACCGTAACCTCTTCCAATGCGGTCACACAGCGCGCACACACGTATCGCACTCGGCCACGACCAGTGACCAACTACCAGTGAGCTATACCCCCTGTGATTGTGGAGGCTATTTAGATGTTAGAATAGTCGCGCTCTGCACGCTGGTCATGTGCGTGACGTCACTGTGAGAGTCCAGGCTAGAACACTCCTGTAATGTCGGCCACAAGCAGCTCAATTCGCCGCCAAGTAAGCATGTTGCGGTCGTTGGCAGTTTGAACTGACAAGGGAAGTATTATATAAGACAGGTGGAAACCTGTCTTGAAACTGTTTGGACGTAATCGTTGTATTATAAGAGGACAACGTGCGGAAAATCAGTCACCAGATTGAACTGCAAGGCTCCGAAATCCTACCTGACAACCTGGTACGCAGGTATGACGGCTGGTGGAGCTGGACATCCCTGTGGCACTCGGAGTAGCAGCGAGGTGGGGCGTATATGCTGACTAGAGCGTGCGGCTCCTTCCCACCAGCCTTGAGTGTTTGGGCGGTCAGGGCAGTAAATTCCAACATGTACGGTAGTCGCTACCTCCCATTGATTTATATGAGAGATTCGCCAAATGATTTAGGAGCCTTGCAGTTCAATCTGGCGGCTGATATTCAGCACGTTGTCCGCTTATAAGTAGGGGAGTGGTGGTGCTTCTACATCACTCTAGAACCCTCCTTGCACCACTAGTAAGCCTCAGCCATGTAATATTTGCGAAAGCTCGTGAACCCAAGGTCGAATGTTGATAAATAAGGTGTCGTTGGACTCGGGCTTACGTCCTCTCTCCTATGGACCACTCGTTATATTTTTGACAACAATTTTGAAAAATTTTCTTTTTGAAAGTAGGCGATAGTTTGAAAACCAAACATGATAGAATGTTGTGTCATAGTTCAAACCAATGGTCTCTAAGACCATTATTAGCCTACATTCGATTTTTGCAAAAAATGAAAGTCGACTTATGAGCTCAACACAGGGAGAAAAAAGTGTGTCTGTCTGTGTGTGTGTATGTGTGTGTGTGAGTCTGTGTGTGTGTGTGTGTAAGTGTGTGTACTCTGAATGTCTGTCCCCCCTCCCTATCAATTCGAACACGGTGAATGCGAATTGAACGAAATTTGGTACGAAGGTAGCACTAGCAAAGGACACCTCAGTGTCATGTTTTATAACACCGCCATCTTGACGGAAACGTAATGGCGGCCACACAAATGTTCAAAGCTTAAATCAAATTACGACTAACCTAATCATCCGATCTCTACCAAATTTGCAACAACAAACCTTTATGAGGGGAGCATCATTTGACCAAACTATTAGGTCATCACCGGAATAGTTTGCGGATGGCGGCCATCTTAGTGTGAAAATCAATTCCCCCTATTAATTCAAACACGGTGAAACCGAATGGAACGAAATTTGGTACAGAGGTAGCACTAGCAAAGGGCATCTCAGTGTCATGTTTTATATCGCCGCCATATTGACAGAAACGTAATGGCAGCCACACAAATGTTCAAAGCTTAAGTTAAATTACGACTAACATAACCATCCGATCTCTACCAGACTTTGCTACAACATACCTTTATGGAGGGAGCATCCTTTGACCAATCTAATAGGTTATTAGCCTAATAGTTTTCGGATGACGACCATCTCTATGTCAAAATTGATTCCCCCCAATTAATTCGATCACGGTGGAACCGAATGGAACGAAATTTGGTACAGGGGTATCACTAGCAAAGGACACCTCAGTGTCATGTTTTATATCGCCACCCTCTTGACGGAAACGTAATGGCGGACACACAAATGTTCAAAGCTTAAATCAAATTACGATTAGCCTAATCATCCGATCTCTAGCAAATTTAGCAACAACATACCTTTATGGAGGGTGCATCCTTTGACCAAAGTAATAGATCATTAGCCTAATATTTTGCGGATGGCGGCCATCTTTGTGTGAAAATCGATTCCCCTTATCAATTCGAGCACGGTGAAACCGAATGGTACGAAATTTGGTACAGAGGTAGCACTAGCAAAGGGCACCTCAGTGTCATGTTTTATATCACCGCTATCTTGACGGAAACGTAATCGCGGCCACCCAAATGTTAAAAGCTAAAATGTAATTACGACCAACCTAATAATCTAGTCTCTACCAAATTTAGAAACACCATACCTTTATGTGGGAAACATATTCTGACCAAACTGCAAGAACATCAGCCCAATAGTTTGCAGATGGTGGCCAAGTATGTGTGCAAATCGATTCCCCCTATCAATTCAAACACGGTGAAACCGAATTGAACTAAATTTGGTACAGTGGTAGCACTAGCAAAGGGCACCTCATATTCATGTTTAATATCCCTATTGCACGTTATATTTCAACAAGCTACTACAACCAACATTCAATCATACTCCTTGAAAAGGACAAAGAGTTATAACAATACCCGTGCATTTAGGAGAAAGTAGGCTATATGTTCTTTCCTGAACATCTTGTTTTTTATAATGAAACTTTTTTATTTTTATGTTTATTTTGAAAACAGTGACATTTTGAAATTCTTATATTTTGGAAAATAACAAGTTTACAAAAAAGTTTGTTTGACATAAATCAATGACCCCGACCCCCTCTACAGCCAAAATAGATTTCGAGTCTCTAACACAAAAAAAACAGTAGTGGAGAAAGGAGAATTCTCGTGTACATTGCGGCTACGGTGGCGTAGTTGGGCGCATGCTGAGCTTCTATGCCCAAGATCACGGGTTCAAACCCGGCCGAAGTCGTCGGATTTTTTTAAGATCGTTAAAAATCCCTCAGTATGCCTTCCTTCGGAGGGGAAGTAACGCCAGCGGTCCCATGTCATAGATTTTTCCACTAATTACACTTGTGTGAAGCTAAATCATAGGTTAGATTTGACTAACGCTCTTAGGATCCAACGTTTGTCGCCAGGAGTCGACTGCAGTGGCATCGAGTTACCAAGTTCAGAACTAGTTATCGTTGATGGTGGCGTTTGGTAGGAAAAGTAGGAACTACTTAAAATTGAATGTCTGCAGTCCTTTCTTGAATTAAAAACAAAAAACACACACTAATACAGCCAACACAATTAACACTGGTTATCAGACAGATTCTACACACACCCAAAGTACACGGGGCTACATGACCTCATTGTCGCAGCCCCTAAACTGATGACCCAACCAAGGAACCAAACAACCGCGAGTAAATACAAATTTCGAGGTTTAATGACTTGGTATACTAAAAGTTAACACAACACCTTAAAGTGAAACTGATCTCTAAATTTCATATATTTGATCACAAGCTACGGGTAAATTAGTAGAATTGTTTAAAAAAAAAGATAGGGGGAACACGGGTTTGAACCGGAGACCTCTCGATCTGCAGTCGAATGCTCTACCACCGAGCTATACCCCCTGTGTTTGTGGAGGCTATTTAGATGTTAGAATAGTCGCGCTCTGCACGCTAGACAGTTGCGTGACGTCACTGTGAGAGTCCAGGCTAGAACACTCCTGTAATGTCGGCCACAAGCAGCTAAATTCGCCGCCAAGTAAGCATGCTGCGGTCGTTGGCAGTTTGAACTGACAAGGGAAGTATTATATAAGACAGGTGGAAACCAGTCTTGAAACTGTGTGGACGTAATCGTTGTATTATAAGAGGACAACGTGCGGAAAATCAGTCGCCAGATTGAACTGCAAGGCTCCGAAATCCTACATGACATCCTGGTACGCAGGTATGATGGCTGGTGGAGCTGGACATCCCTGTGGCACTCGGAGTAGCAGCGAGGTGAGGCGTATATGCTGACTAGAGCGTGCGGCTCCTTCCCACAAGCCTTGAGTGTTTGGGCGGTCAGGGCTTTAAATTCCAACATGTACGACCGGTAGTCGCTACCTCCCATTGATTTATATGAGAGATTCGCCAAATGATTTAGGAGCCTTGCAGTTCAATCTGGTGGCTGATATTCAGCACGTTGTCCTCTTATAAGTAGGGGAGTGGTGTTGCTTCTACTTCACTCTAGAACCCTCCTTGCACCACTACTAAGCCTCAGCCATGTAATATTTGCGAAAGCTCGTGAACCCAAGGTCGAATGTTGACAAATAAGGTGTCGTTGGACTCGGGCTTACGTCCTCTCTCATATGGACCACTCGTTATATTTTTGAAAATAAAAGTTGAAAAATTTTGTTTTTGAAAGTAGGCGATAGTTTGAAAACCAAACATGATAGAATGTTGTGCCATAGTTCAAACCAATTGTCTCTAAGGCCTTTATTTTTTATAATGAAACTTTTTTATCTTTATATATGTAATTCTTCGACACGTGTGTATGTGACTGAACTCCTCCTAAACGACTTAACCGATTTTGTTGGAATTTGGTATGTATATTAGGGTGGGTCCATGTATGGTTTAGATTCACAATCTGACTCGGTAGATGGAATGAACACAATTTTAGAACCACAATTTACACACAATTTTAGAACCACAATATACAGTCAAAAACAGTCGTCATGGAAACCACTAGCCTTGGCCTTCGTGAAAGCTGATGTCTTTGGACGGGTTGTCTCTGCCCGTTAGAGCCACCTGTGCAACTACCGCCATAACATACACTCCGCCCGTGGCGAAAAGTTGTGTTTTATACCAAAGGTGGCAGTGATGTCGAATTCTACTGTTTGTCTCTGCACGTTAGAGCGTTTCAAAGTCCCGTATGCATTCATATACCGTTCATCCGATTGCCATGAAACTTGGGTGATATGTTGAGTGAGCTCCAGGGAAGGTGTTTGGCTTAGTAAATCCATTTTACAATAGATAGCGCACGAATAGATTCAACAAATGCGCGACGACGCGCGAAGCGTTTCCAAAAGGTCCCGTATGCGTTCAAATACCATTCGTCCGATAGTGGTGAAACTTGGATGAGATGTTGTGTACACTCCAGGGAAGGCTTCTGGCTTAGTAAATCAATTTCACATTAGGTAGCGCACGACTAGATTCAACAAATGAGTGACGACGCGCGAAGCGTTTCAACAAAATCCCGTATAAGTTTATATTCCATTCATAGATTGAGATGAAACTTTGATGAGTTGTTGTGTACACTTAAGTGAAAGCTTCTAACTTAGTAATCCATTTCACAGGAGGTTGCGCACGAGTAGATGCAACAAATGAGCGGCGACGTGCGAAGCGTTTCAACAAAGTCCCGTATGCGTTCAAATACAATTCGTCCGATTACGATGAAACTTGGGTGAGATGTTGTGTGCACTTACGTGAGGGTTTCTAACTTAGTAAATCCATTTTACAATAGGTAGCTCACGAGTAGATTCAACAAATGAGCAAATACGCGCGAACTTTTAATCAAAGTCCCGTATGCGTTCATATACCATTCATCCGATTGCAATGAAACTTGGGTGATATGTTGAGTGAGCTCCAGGGAAGGTGTTTGGCTTAGTAAATCCATTTTACAATAGATAGCGCACGAATAGATTCAACAAATGAGCGACGACGCGCGAAGCGTTTCAAAAAGGTCCCGTATGCGTTCAAATACCTTTCGTTCGATAGCGATGAAACTTGGGTGAGATGTTGTGTATACCCCAGGGAAGGCTTCTGGCTTAGTAAATCAATTTCACATTAGGTAGCGCAGGACTAGATTCAACAAATGTGTGACGACGCGCGAAGCGTTTCAACAAAATCCCGTATAAGTTTATATTCCATTCATAGATTGAGATGAAACTTTCATGAGTTGTTGTGTACACTTAATTGAAGGCTTCTGACTTAGTAATCCATTTCACAGGAGGTAGCGCACGAGTAGATTCAACAAATGAGCGGCGACGCGCGAAGCGTTTCAAAAAGGTCCCGTATGCGTTCAAATACCATTCGTCCGATTACGATGAAACTTGGGTGAGATGTTGTGTACACCCTACGGAAGGTTTCTGGCTTAATAAATCCATTTTACAATAGGTAGCGCATGAGTAGATTCAACAAATGAGTGACGGCACGCGAATCGTTTAAAGAAAATCACTTATGCGTTCATATGTCATTCATCCGATTCCGATGAAACTTTGATGAGTTGTTGTGTACACGCCAGGGAAGGTGTTCAACTTGGTAAATCCATTTTGCAATATTGGTAGCGCACGGGTAGATGTAACAAATGAGTGACGACGCGCGAAGCGTTCCAACAAAACCTGTATGCGTTCATATACTATTCATCGATTGCGATGAAACTTTGATGAGATGTTGTGTACACTTAGTAAATCCATTTCACAGTTGGTAGAGCACGAGTAGATTCAACAATTGAGTGACAGCGCACGAATCATTTAAACCAAATCCCGTATGCGTTAAATGCCATTCATCCGTTTGCGATGATACTTTGAAGAGTTGTTCTGCACGCTCCAACGAATGTTTCTAAATTAGTTTATTCAATTCACGATAGTTCAGAGGCAGTTAACAGAAATTGAAAAGAAAAATTGTATATCCAAAAGCACTTCAAGAAACAACGTTACAACACTTTCTTTGATTGGCAGGACAACGTCTGCCGGGTCAGCTTGTTTTTTATGTTTATTTTGAAAACAGTGAAATTCTGAAATTCTAATATTTTGGAAAAAACAAGTTTTCAGAAAAGTTTGTTTGACATAAATTAATGACCCCACCCCCTCTACAGCCAAAATAGATTTCGAGTCTCTAAGACAAAAATAACAGTAGTGGAGAAAGGAGAATTCTCGTGCAAATTGCGGCTACGGTGGCGTAGTTGGTAGCATGCTGAGCTTCTATGCCCATGATCACGGGTTCAAACCCGAAGTCGTCGGATTTTTTAAAGATCGTTAAAAATCACTCAGTATGCCTTCCTTCGGAGGGGAAGTAAAGCCAGCGGTCCCATGTCATAGATTTTTCCGCTAATTACACCTGTGTGAAGCTAAATTATAGGTTAGGTTTGACTAACTCTTTTAGGTTCCAACGTTTGTCGCCAGGAGTCGACTGCAGTGGCATCGAGTTACCAAGTTCAGAACTAGTTATCGTTGATGGTGGCGTTTGGTAGCAAAAGTAGGAACTACTTAAAATTGAATGTCTGCAGACCTTTCTTGAATTAAAAACAACAAAAAAAAACACACTAATACAGCCAACAAAATTTACAATGGTTATCAGACAGATTCTACACACACCCAAAGTACACGGGGCTACATGATCACATTGTCGCAGCCCCTAAACTGATGACCCAACCAACGAACCAAACAACCGCGAGTAAATACAAATTTCGAGGTATAATGAATTGGTATTCTAAAAGTTAACACAACACCTTAAAGTGAAACTGATCTCTTAATTTCATATATTTGATCACAAGCTACGGGTAAATTAGTAGAAGTGTTTCAAAAAAAGATAGGGAGCACCCGTGTTTGAACCGGGGACTTCCCGATCTGCAGTCGAATGCTCTACCACTGAGCGATACCCCCTGTGATTGTGTAGGCTATTTAGATGTTAGAATAGTCGGGCTCTGTACGCTGGACAGTTGCGTGACGTCACTGTGAGTGTCCAGGCTAGAACACTCCTGTAATGTCGGCCACAAGCAGCTCAATTCGCCGCCAAGTAAGCATGTTGCGGTCGTTGGCAGTTTGAACTTTCAAGGGAAGTATTATATAAGACAGGTGGAAAACTGTCTTGAACCTGTGTGGACGTAATCGTTGTATTATAAGAGGACAACGTGCGGAAAATCAGTCACCGGATTGAACTACAAGGCTCCGAAATCCTAGCTGACATCCTGGTACGCAGGTATGACGGCTGGTGGAGCTGGACATCCCTGTGGCACTCGGAGTAGAAGCGAGGTGGGGCGTATATGCTGACTAGAGCGTGCGGCTCCTTCCCACCAGCCTTGAGTGGTTGGGCGGTCAGGGCTGTAAATTCCAACATGTACGGTAGTCGCTACCTCCCATTGATTTATATGAGAGATTCGCCAAATGATTTAGGAGCCTTGCAGTTCAATCTGGCGGCTGATATTCAGCACGTTGTCCTCTTATAAGTAGGGGAGTGGTGGTGCTTCTACTTCACTCTAGAACCCTCCTTGCACCACTACTAAGCCTCAGCCATGTAATATTTGCGAAAGCTCGTGAACCCAAGGTCGAATGTTGACAAATAAGGTGTCGTTGGACTCGGGCTTACGTCCTCTCTCCTATGGACCACTCGTTATATTTTTGAAAAATTTTGTTTTTGAAAGTAGGCGATAGTTTGAAAACCAAACATGATAGAATGTTGTGCCATAGTTCAAACCAATGGTCTCTAAGACCCTTATTAGCCTACTTTTTATTTTTGCAAAAAATGAAAGTAGACTTGTGAGATCAACACAGGGCGAAAAAAGTATGTCTGTCTGTGTGTGTATGTGTGTGTGTGAGTCTGTGTGTGTGTGTGTGTGAGTGTGTTTACTCTGAATGTCTGTCCCCCCCCCCCTATCAATTCGAACATGGTGAATGCGAATTGAACGAAATTTGGTACAAAGGTAGCACTAGCAAAGGACACCTCAGTGTCATGTTTTATATCGCTGCCATCTTGACGGAAACGTAATGGCGGCCACACAAATGTTCAAAGCTTAAATCAAATTACGACTAACCAAATCATCCGATCTCTACCAAATTTTGCAACAACATACCTTTATGGGGGGAGCATCATTTGATCAAACTAATAGGTCATCAGCGTAATATTTTGCGGATGGCGGCCATATTTGTGTGAAAATCGAATCCCCCTATTAATTCGAACACGGTGCATCCGAATGGAACGAAATTTGGAACAGAGGTAGTACTAACAAAAGGCACCTCAGTGTCATGTTTTATATCGCCGCCATCTTGACGGAAACGTAATGGCGGCCACACAAATATTCAAAGCTTAAATCAAATTACGATTAACCTAATCATCCGATCTCTACCAAATTTTGCAACAACATACCTTTATAGAGGAAGCATCCTTTGACCGAATGAATAGGTCATTAGCTTGCGGATTGCGGCCTTATTTGAGTGAAAATTAATTCCCCCTATTAATTCAAACACGGTGAAACCGAATGGAACGAAACTTGTTACAAAGGTAGCACTAGCAAAGGGCATCTCAGTGTCATGTTTTATATCGCCGCCATATTGACAGAAACGTAATGGCGGCCACACAAATGTTCAAAGCTTAAGTTAAATTACGACTAACATAACCATCCGATCTCTACCAAACTTTGCAACAACATACCTTTATGGAGGGAGCATCCTTTGACTAATCTAATAGGTTATTAGCCTAATAGATTGCGGATGGCGGCCATCTTTATGTCAAAATTGATTACCCCTATTAATTCGAACACGGTGGAACCGAATGGAACGAAATTTGGTAGAGTGGTAGCACTAGCAAAGGGCACCTCAGTGTCATGTTATATATCGCCGCCATCTTGACGGAAACGTAATGGCTTCCACACAAATGTTCAAAGCTTAAATCAAATTACGATTAGCCTAATCACCCGATCTCTAGAAAATTAAGCAACAACATACCTTTATGGATGGAGCATCCTTTGACCAAACTAATAGGTCATTAGCCTAATATTTTGCGGATGGCGGCCATCTTTGTTTGAAAATCGATTCCCCTTATCAATTCGAGCACGGTTAAACCAAATGGTACGAAATTTGGTACAGAGGTAGCACTAGCAAAGGGCACCTCAGTGTCATGTTTTATATCACCGCTATCTTGACGGAAACGTAATCGCGGCCACCCAAATGTTAAAAGCTAAAATGTAATTACGACCAACCTAATAATCTAGTCTCTATCAAATTTTGCAACACCATATCTTTATGTGGGAAACATATTCTGACCGAACTGCAAGAACATCAGAGTAATAGTCTGCAGATGGTGGCCAAGTATGTGTGAAAATCGATTCCCCCTATCAATTCAAACACGATGAAACCGAATTGAACTAAATTTGGTACAGAGGTAGCACTAGCAAGGGGCACCTCTTATTCATGTTTAATATCCCTATAGCACGTTGTATTTCAACAAGCTACTACAACAAACATTCAATCATACTCCTTGAAAAGGACAAAGAGTTATAAAAATACCCATGCATTTAGGAGAAAGTAGGCTATATGTTATTTCCAGAACATCTTGTTTTTTATAATGAAATTTTTTTATTTTTATGTTTATTTTGAAAACAGTGAAATTTTGAAATTCTGATATTTTGGAAAATAACAAGTTTACAAAAAAGTTTGTGTGACATAAATCAATGACCCCGACCCCCTCTACAGCCAAAATAGATTTCGAGTCTCTAAGACAAAAAATAACAGTAGTGGAGAAAGGAGAATTCTCGTGTAAATTGCGGCTACGGTGGCGTAGTTGGAATCATGCCGAGCTTCTATGCCCAAGATCACGGGTTCAAACCCGGCCGAAGTCGTCGGATTTTTTTAAGATCGTTAAAAATCCCTCAGTATGCCTTCCTTCGGAGGGGAAGTAACGCCAGCGGTCCCATGTCATAGATTTTTCCACTAATTACACTTGTGTGAAGCTAAATCATAGGTTAGATTTGACTAACGCTCTTAGGATCCAACGTTTGTCGCCAGGAGTCGACTGCAGTGGCATCGAGTTACCAAGTTCAGAACTAGTTATCGTTGATGGTGGCGTTTGGTAGGAAAAGTAGGAACTACTTAAAATTGAATGTCTGCAGTCCTTTCTTGAATTAAAAACAAAAAACACACACTAATACAGCCAACACAATTAACACTGGTTATCAGACAGATTCTACACACACCCAAAGTACACGGGGCTACATGACCTCATTGTCGCAGCCCCTAAACTGATGACCCAACCAAGGAACCAAACAACCGCGAGTAAATACAAATTTCGAGGTTTAATGACTTGGTATACTAAAAGTTAACACAACACCTTAAAGTGAAACTGATCTCTAAATTTCATATATTTGATCACAAGCTACGGGTAAATTAGTAGAATTGTTTAAAAAAAAAGATAGGGGGAACACGGGTTTGAACCGGAGACCTCTCGATCTGCAGTCGAATGCTCTACCACCGAGCTATACCCCCTGTGATTGTGGAGGCTATTTAGATGTTAGAATAGTCGCGCTCTGCACGCTAGACAGTTGCGTGACGTCACTGTGAGAGTCCAGGCTAGAACACTCCTGTAATGTCGGCCACAAGCAGCTAAATTCGCCGCCAAGTAAGCATGCTGCGGTCGTTGGCAGTTTGAACTGACAAGGGAAGTATTATATAAGACAGGTGGAAACCAGTCTTGAAACTGTGTGGACGTAATCGTTGTATTATAAGAGGACAACGTGCGGAAAATCAGTCGCCAGATTGAACTGCAAGGCTCCGAAATCCTACATGACATCCTGGTACGCAGGTATGATGGCTGGTGGAGCTGGACATCCCTGTGGCACTCGGAGTAGCAGCGAGGTGAGGCATATATGCTGACTAGAGCGTGCGGCTCCTTCCCACAAGCCTTGAGTGTTTGGGCGGTCAGGGCTTTAAATTCCAACATGTACGACCGGTAGTCGCTACCTCCCATTGATTTATATGAGAGATTCGCCAAATGATTTAGGAGCCTTGCAGTTCAATCTGGTGGCTGATATTCAGCACGTTGTCCTCTTATAAGTAGGGGAGTGGTGTTGCTTCTACTTCACTCTAGAACCCTCCTTGCACCACTACTAAGCCTCAGCCATGTAATATTTGCGAAAGCTCGTGAACCCAAGGTCGAATGTTGACAAATAAGGTGTCGTTGGACTCAGGCTTACGTCCTCTCTCCTATGGACCACTCGTTATATTTTTGAAAATAAAAGTTGAAAAATTTTGTTTTTGAAAGTAGGCGATAGTTTGAAAACCAAACATGATAGAATGTTGTGCCATAGTTCAAACCAATTGTCTCTAAGGCCTTTATTAGCCTACTTTCGATTTTTGCAAAAAATGAAAGTAGACTTATGAGATCAACACAGGGCGAAAAAAAGTGTGTCTGTCTGTGTGTGTGTATGTGTGTGTGTGAGTCTGTGTGTGTGTATGTGTGTGTGTGAGTCTGTGTGTGTGTGTGTGAGTGTGTGTACTCTGAATGTCTTTCCCCCCCCCCTATCAATTCGAACACGGTGAATGCGAATTGAACGAAATTTGGTACAAAGGTAGCACTAGCAGAGGACACCTCAGTGTCATGTTTTATATCGCCGCCATCTTTACTAAAACTGAATGGCGGCCACTCAAACGTTCAAAACGTAAAATCAAATAACGACTAACCAAATCATCCAATCTCTACCAAATTTGGTAACAACATACCTTCGTATAGGATGCGTCTTGTGACCAAACTACAAGGTCGTCCGCCATACCATTTCAGGATGGCGGCCGTGCGAATTATGCAAACTTTATAATCCATATCATGGGACCCACCAGTTCCGATTATCGAGCCGAGAATCGTTTTAACTGTTCTAAAGGAAGAGGCACGTACGAAATTAAAAGTTTATTTTGTAATACTATAGTGCAGACGTGAATTTAAAAAGCTCAGCTGATTCATTAATAAGACAAGATGGCAGCGGATATCTTGTGCCTGACTTATATTTCACTAATTTGAGTATTGCGTGCAATATAGCGTACTGAAACAAAATAAATAAACTTTGTATGAAATGCTTTATATATAAATAATATACTTCAGTGATGAAATCGTTTAGTATAAATCATTATTTGCTAACAAGTTCTATGTAAGTCATTTTATATGGATCAATGTTCGTTGGCACAAATGGCTCAGTGGTCATTCATATGCCTATGGTTCAAACCCCATCAGAGATATGTTTTTTGCTTGACATTTTACATATTTGTTGCTTTGTAATGACTCAGACGTTTTAAAATTAAGCGTTATATTGTGCATATTACGGTGCAAAACATATACTTAATTAAAACATAATTCGCCAGCAGTTTTAATCGAGACATCTAGCTGACAAAAAGGTAACAGATTTTATTGAAAAGTTTCTTCTTCTGGCCGCTAGAATGCACTCGCTCTGTTAGGATTATATTGTTCGATATTTCACAACTAGATATCACGACTAGTTTTTATATTTATTGTTTCTTGAGTACTGAGACGTTATAAAATAAAGCTTTATATGGTGCTTTTTGCAATGGAAATTATATATAAAAAAAAACGACATTCTCCACTGGAGTGACATCTTCCATCCTTCAGTTGTACTAT
Source organism: Meconema thalassinum (assembly GCA_946902985.2). Lineage (NCBI taxonomy): Eukaryota > Metazoa > Arthropoda > Insecta > Orthoptera > Tettigoniidae > Meconema > Meconema thalassinum. Next base: position 830,680,371 of record OX336388.2, read on the forward strand.
GCAGAAACTATAGATTCGAGCAGCGCTCTATACCGGCCAGTTAGTGAACCCAGTCTTAACGACTGCTAGGAGTAATAAGACAGTAACATTCGTTTATTCCTTGTGCACAGAGGCGTTGTTGATAATCTCAAAACTTGCAATATGGATGATTTGGAGATGGATTATTTTGTTATACCGTGTATTTAAGATTAGCCTATAAATTTACGGGTTGCGAAGTTACTTCACTTAGTTCTATATCATTCGTACACGACACAGAACAACAACGTGACGTCAGTTTCTGATCTGCTCTGATTGGCTATTACATTGCTGCAGTCGGGTAGTTGGCAGTCAAGGATAAAATTCTCGACTGCCAACTGCCAGCTACCAACTGCAACTTCATGTTGTGTATGGTGCCTATAGTATACACGGAGTCGATCGCGAATGCCGACCGAGGACTACCAACTACGGACTGCCGACTGCGCATTGTAGATGGGCCTTATTAGAGCAACGAAGTTTCAATTATTGTAAGTAGTCGGTGTTTGGAGTGTTTGCTGATGAAATTGCAAAATGCTGGGGTAAATTATAAACTATGGTTTGAACGCCACTGTTCAAATCCTGTGTGCCAATTTGCACTTCAAATAGGAAGAAATTAGGAGATGATAAGGACAGAGAGTTATAACTATACCCATACATTTCGGAGAAAGTAGGCTATATGTTCTTTCCCGAACATCTTGTTTTTTATAATGAAACTTTTTTATCTTTATATATGTAATTCTTCGACACGTGTGTATGTGACTGAACTCCTCCTAAACGACTTAACCGATTTTGATGGAATTTGGTATGTATATTAGGGTGGGTCCATGTATGGTTTAGATTCACAATCTGACTCGGTAGATGGAATGAACACAATTTTAGAACCACAATTTACACACAATTTTAGAACCACAATATACAGTCAAAAACAGTCGTCATGGAAACCACTAGCCTTGGCCTTCGTGAAAGCTGATGTCTTTGGACGGGTTGTCTCTGCCCGTTAGAGCCACCTGTGCAACTACCGCCATAACATACACTCCGCCCGTGGCGAAAAGTTGTGTTTTATACCAAAGGTGGCAGTGATGTCGAATTCTACTGTTTGTCTCTGCACGTTAGAGCGTTTCAAAGTCCCGTATGCATTCATATACCGTTCATCCGATTGCCATGAAACTTGGGTGATATGTTGAGTGAGCTCCAGGGAAGGTGTTTGGCTTAGTAAATCCATTTTACAATAGATAGCGCACGAATAGATTCAACAAATGCGCGACGACGCGCGAAGCGTTTCCAAAAGGTCCCGTATGCGTTCAAATACCATTCGTCCGATAGTGGTGAAACTTGGGTGAGATGTTGTGTACACTCCAGGGAAGGCTTCTGGCTTAGTAAATCAATTTCACATTAGGCAGCGCACGACTAGATTCAACAAATGAGTGACGACGCGCGAAGCGTTTCAACAAAATCCCGTATAAGTTTATATTCCATTCATAGATTGAGATGAAACTTTGATGAGTTGTTGTGTACACTTAAGTGAAAGCTTCTAACTTAGTAATCCATTTCACAGGAGGTTGCGCACGAGTAGATGCAACAAATGAGCGGCGACGTGCGAAGCGTTTCAACAAAGTCCCGTATGCGTTCAAATACAATTCGTCCGATTACGATGAAACTTGGGTGAGATGTTGTGTGCACTTACGTGAGGGTTTCTAACTTAGTAAATCCATTTTACAATAGGTAGCTCACGAGTAGATTCAACAAATGAGCAAATACGCGCGAACTTTTAATCAAAGTCCCGTATGCGTTCATATACCATTCATCCGATTGCAATGAAACTTGGGTGATATGTTGAGTGAGCTCCAGGGAAGGTGTTTGGCTTAGTAAATCCATTTTACAATAGATAGCGCACGAATAGATTCAACAAATGAGCGACGACGCGCGAAGCGTTTCAAAAAGGTCCCGTATGCGTTCAAATACCATTCGTCCGATAGCGATGAAACTTGGGTGAGATGTTGTGTATACCCCAGGGAAGGCTTCTGGCTTAGTAAATCAATTTCACATTAGGTAGCGCAGGACTAGATTCAACAAATGTGTGACGACGCGCGAAGCGTTTCAACAAAATCCCGTATAAGTTTATATTCCATTCATAGATTGAGATGAAACTTTCATGAGTTGTTGTGTACACTTAATTGAAGGCTTCTGACTTAGTAATCCATTTCACAGGAGGTAGCGCACGAGTAGATTCAACAAATGAGCGGCGACGCGCGAAGCGTTTCAAAAAGGTCCCGTATGCGTTCAAATACCATTCGTCCGATTACGATGAAACTTGGGTGAGATGTTGTGTACACCCTACGGAAGGTTTCTGGCTTAATAAATCCATTTTACAATAGGTAGCGCATGAGTAGATTCAACAAATGAGTGACGGCACGCGAATCGTTTAAAGAAAATCACTTATGCGTTCATATGTCATTCATCCGATTCCGATGAAACTTTGATGAGTTGTTGTGTACACGCCAGGGAAGGTGTTCAACTTGGTAAATCCATTTTGCAATATTGGTAGCGCACGGGTAGATGTAACAAATGAGTGACGACGCGCGAAGCGTTCCAACAAAACCTGTATGCGTTCATATACTATTCATCGATTGCGATGAAACTTTGATGAGATGTTGTGTACACTTAGTAAATCCATTTCACAGTTGGTAGAGCACGAGTAGATTCAACAAATGAGTGACAGCGCACGAATCATTTAAACCAAATCCCGTATGCGTTAAATGCCATTCATCCGTTTGCGATGATACTTTGAAGAGTTGTTCTGCACGCTCCAACGAATGTTTCTAAATTAGTTTATTCAATTCACGATACTTCAGAGGCAGTTAACAGAAATTGAAAAAAAAAATGTATATCCAAAAGCACTTCAAGAAACAACGTTACAACACTTTCTTTGATTGGCAGGACAACGTCTGCCGGGTCAGCTTGTTTTCTATGTTTATTTTGAAAACAGTGAAATTCTGAAATTCTAATATTTTGGAAAAAAACAAGTTTTCAGAAAAGTTTGTTTGACATAAATTAATGACCCCACCCCCTCTACAGCCAAAATAGATTTCGAGTCTCTAAGACAAAAAATAACAGTAGTGGAGAAAGGAGAATTCTCGTGCAAATTGCGGCTACGGTGGCGTAGTTGGTAGCATGCTGAGCTTCTATGCCCATGATCACGGGTTCAAACCCGAAGTCGTCGGATTTTTTAAAGATCGTTAAAAATCACTCAGTATGCCTTCCTTCGGAGGGGAAGTAAAGCCAGCGGTCCCATGTCATAGATTTTTCCGCTAATTACACTTGTGTGAAGCTAAATTATAGGTTAGGTTTGACTAACTCTTTTAGGTTCCAACGTTTGTCGCCAGGAGTCGACTGCAGTGGCATCGAGTTACCAAGTTCAGAACTAGTTATCGTTGATGGTGGCGTTTGGTAGCAAAAGTAGGAACTACTTAAAATTGAATGTCTGCAGACCTTTCTTGAATTAAAAACAACAAAAAAACACACTAATACAGCCAACAAAATTTACAATGGTTATCAGACAGATTCTACACACACCCAAAGTACACGGGGCTACATGATCACATTGTCGCAGCCCCTAAACTGATGACCCAACCAACGAACCAAACAACCGCGAGTAAATACAAATTTCGAGGTATAATGAATTGGTATTCTAAAAGTTAACACAACACCTTAAAGTGAAACTGATCTCTTAATTTCATATATTTGATCACAAGCTACGGGTAAATTAGTAGAAGTGTTTCAAAAAAAGATAGGGAGCACCCGTGTTTGAACCGGGGACTTCCCGATCTGCAGTCGAATGCTCTACCACTGAGCGATACCCCCTGTGATGGTGTAGGCTATTTAGATGTTAGAATAGTCGGGCTCTGTACGCTGGACAGTTGCGTGACGTCACTGTGAGTGTCCAGGCTAGAACACTCCTGTAATGTCGGCCACAAGCAGCTCAATTCGCCGCCAAGTAAGCATGTTGCGGTCGTTGGCAGTTTGAACTGACAAGGGAAGTATTATATAAGACAGGTGGAAAACTGTCTTGAACCTGTGTGGACGTAATCGTTGTATTATAAGAGGACAACGTGCGGAAAATCAGTCACCGGATTGAACTACAAGGCTCCGAAATCCTAGCTGACATCCTGGTACGCAGGTATGACGGCTGGTGGAGCTGGACATCCCTGTGGCACTCGGAGTAGAAGCGAGGTGGGGCGTATATGCTGACTAGAGCGTGCGGCTCCTTCCCACCAGCCTTGAGTGGTTGGGCGGTCAGGGCTGTAAATTCCAACATGTACGGTAGTCGCTACCTCCCATTGATTTATATGAGAGATTCGCCAAATGATTTAGGAGCCTTGCAGTTCAATCTGGCGGCTGATATTCAGCACGTTGTCCTCTTATAAGTAGGGGAGTGGTGGTGCTTCTACTTCACTCTAGAACCCTCCTTGCACCACTACTAAGCCTCAGCCATGTAATATTTGCGAAAGCTCGTGAACCCAAGGTCGAATGTTGACAAATAAGGTGTCGTTAGACTCGGGCTTACGTCCTCTCTCCTATGGACCACTCGTTATATTTTTGAAAAATTTTGTTTTTGAAAGTAGGCGATAGTTTGAAAACCAAACATGATAGAATGTTGTGCCATAGTTCAAACCAATGGTCTCTAAGACCCTTATTAGCCTACTTTTTATATTTGCAAAAAATGAAAGTAGACTTGTGAGATCAACACAGGGCGAAAAAAGTATGTCTGTCTGTGTGTGTATGTGTGTGTGTGAGTCTGTGTGTGTGTGTGTGAGTGTGTTTACTCTGAATGTCTGTCCCCCCCCCTATCAATTCGAACATGGTGAATGCGAATTGAACGAAATTTGGTACAAAGGTAGCACTAGCAAAGGACACCTCAGTGTCATGTTTTATATCGCTGCCATCTTGACGGAAACGTAATGGCGGCCACACAAATGTTCAAAGCTTAAATCAAATTACGACTAACCAAATCATCCGATCTCTACCAAATTTTGCAACAACATACCTTTATGGGGGGAGCATCATTTGATCAAACTAATAGGTCATCAGCGTAATATTTTGCGGATGGCGGCCATATTTGTGTGAAAATCGAATCCCCCTATTAATTCGAACACGGTGCATCCGAATGGAACGAAATTTGGAACAGAGGTAGTACTAACAAAAGGCACCTCAGTGTCATGTTTTATATCGCCGCCATCTTGACGGAAACGTAATGGCGGCCACACAAATATTCAAAGCTTAAATCAAATTACGATTAACCTAATCATCCGATCTCTACCAAATTTTGCAACAACATACCTTTATAGAGGAAGCATCCTTTGACCGAATGAATAGGTCATTAGCTTGCGGATTGCGGCCGTCTTTGAGTGAAAATTAATTCCCCCTATTAATTCAAACACGGTGAAACCGAATGGAACGAAACTTGTTACAGAGGTAGCACTAGCAAAGGGCATCTCAGTGTCATGTTTTATATCGCCGCCATATTGACAGAAACGTAATGGCGGCCACACAAATGTTCAAAGCTTAAGTTAAATTACGACTAACATAACCATCCGATCTCTACCAAACTTTGCAACAACATACCTTTATGGAGGGAGCATCCTTTGACTAATCTAATAGGTTATTAGCCTAATAGATTGCGGATGGCGGCCATCTTTATGTCAAAATTGATTACCCCTATTAATTCGAACACGGTGGAACCGAATGGAACGAAATTTGGTACAGTGGTAGCACTAGCAAAGGGCACCTCAGTGTCATGTTATATATCGCCGCCATCTTGACGGAAACGTAATGGCTTCCACACAAATGTTCAAAGCTTAAATCAAATTACGATTAGCCTAATCACCCGATCTCTAGAAAATTAAGCAACAACATACCTTTATGGATGGAGCATCCTTTGACCAAACTAATAGGTCATTAGCCTAATATTTTGCGGATGGCGGCCATCTTTGTTTGAAAATCGATTCCCCTTATCAATTCGAGCACGGTTAAACCAAATGGTACGAAATTTGGTACAGAGGTAGCACTAGCAAAGGGCACCTCAGTGTCATGTTTATATCACCGCTATCTTGACGGAAACGTAATCGCGGCCACCCAAATGTTAAAAGCTAAAATGTAATTACGACCAACCTAATAATCTAGTCTCTATCAAATTTTGCAACACCATATCTTTATGTGGGAAACATATTCTGACCGAACTGCAAGAACATCAGAGCAATAGTCTGCAGATGGTGGCCAAGTATGTGTGAAAATCGATTCCCCCTATCAATTCAAACACGATGAAACCGAATTGAACTAAATTTGGTACAGAGGTAGCACTAGCAAGGGGCACCTCTTATTCATGTTTAATATCCCTATAGCACGTTGTATTTCAACAAGCTACTACAACAAACATTCAATCATACTCCTTGAAAAGGACAAAGAGTTATAACAATACCCATGCATTTAGGAGAAAGTAGGCTATATGTTCTTTCCAGAACATCTTGTTTTTTATAATGAAACTTTTTTATTTTTATGTTTATTTTGAAAACAGTGAAATTTTGAAATTCTTATATTTTGGAAAATAACAAGTTTACAAAAAAGTTTGTGTGACATAAATCAATGACCCCGACCCCCTCTACAGCCAAAATAGATTTCGAGTCTCTAAGACAAAAAATAACAGTAGTGGAGAAAGGAGAATTCTCGTGTAAATTGCGGCTACGGTGGCGTAGTTGGAAGCATGCTGAGCTTCTATGCCCAAGATCACGGGTTCAAACCCGGCCGAAGTCGTCGGATTTTTTTAAGATCGTTAAAAATCCCTCAGTATGCCTTCCTTCGGAGGGGAAGTAACGCCAGCGGTCCCATGTCATAGATTTTTCCACTAATTACACTTGTGTGAAGCTAAATCATAGGTTAGATTTGACTAACGCTCTTAGGATCCAACGTTTGTCGCCAGGAGTCGACTGCAGTGGCATCGAGTTACCAAGTTCAGAACTAGTTATCGTTGATGGTGGCGTTTGGTAGGAAAAGTAGGAACTACTTAAAATTGAATGTCTGCAGTCCTTTCTTGAATTAAAAACAAAAAACACACACTAATACAGCCAACACAATTAACACTGGTTATCAGACAGATTCTACACACACCAAAAGTACACGGGGCTACATGACCTCATTGTCGCAGCCCCTAAACTGATGACCCAACCAAGGAACCAAACAACCGCGAGTAAATACAAATTTCGAGGTTTAATGACTTGGTATACTAAAAGTTAACACAACACCTTAAAGTGAAACTGATCTCTAAATTTCATATATTTGATCACAAGCTACGGGTAAATTAGTAGAGGGCCGATAACCTAGATGTTAGGCCCCTTAAAACAACAATTATCATCATCATAAATTAGTAGAATTGTTTTAAAAAAAAGATAGGGGGAACACGGGTTTGAACCGGAGACCTCTCGATCTGCAGTCGAATGCTCTACCACCCAGCTATACCCCCTGTGATTGTGGAGGCTATTTAGATGTTAGAATAGTCGCGCTCTGCACGCTAGACAGTTGCGTGACGTCACTGTGAGAGTCCAGGCTAGAACACTCCTGTAATGTCGGCCACAAGCAGCTAAATTCGCCGCCAAGTAAGCATGCTGCGGTCGTTGGCAGTTTGAACTGACAAGGGAAGTATTATATAAGACAGGTGGAAACCAGTCTTGAAACTGTGTGGACGTAATCGTTGTATTATAAGAGGACAACGTGCGGAAAATCAGTCGCCAGATTGAACTGCAAGGCTCCGAAATCCTACATGACATCCTGGTACGCAGGTATGATGGCTGGTGGAGCTGGACATCCCTGTGGCACTCGGAGTAGCAGCGAGGTGAGGCGTATATGCTGACTAGAGCGTGCGGCTCCTTCCCACAAGCCTTGAGTGTTTGGGCGGTCAGGGCTGTAAATTCCAACATGTACGACCGGTAGTCGCTACCTCCCATTGATTTATATGAGAGATTCGCCAAATGATTTAGGAGCCTTGCAGTTCAATCTGGCGGCTGATATTCAGCACGTTGTCCTCTTATAAGTAGGGGAGTGGTGTTGCTTCTACTTCACTCTAGAACCCTCCTTGCACCACTACTAAGCCTCAGCCATGTAATATTTGCGAAAGCTCGTGAACCCAAGGTCGAATGTTGACAAATAAGGTGTCGTTGGACTCGGGCTTACGTCCTCTCTCCTATGGACCACTCGTTATATTTTTGAAAATAAAAGTTGAAAAATTTTGTTTTTGAAAGTAGGCGATGGTTTGAAAACCAAACATGATAGAATGTTGTGCCATAGTTCAAACCAATTGTCTCTAAGGCCTTTATTTTTTATAATGAAACTTTTTTATCTTTATATATGTAATTCTTCGACACGTGTGTATGTGACTGAACTCCTCCTAAACGACTTAACCGATTTTGATGGAATTTGGTATGTATATTAGGGTGGGTCCATGTATGGTTTAGATTCACAATCTGACTCGGTAGATGGAATGAACACAATTTTAGAACCACAATTTACACACAATTTTAGAACCACAATATACAGTCAAAAACAGTCGTCATGGAAACCACTAGCCTTGGCCTTCGTGAAAGCTGATGTCTTTGGACGGGTTGTCTCTGCACGTTAGAGCCACCTGTGCAACTACCGCGATAACATACACTCCGCCCGTGGCGAAAAGTTGTGTTTTATACCAAAGGTGGCAGTGATGTCGAATTCTACTGTTTGTCTCTGCACGTTAGAGCGTTTCAAAGTCCCGTATGCATTCATATACCGTTCATCCGATTGCCATGAAACTTGGGTGATATGTTGAGTGAGCTCCAGGGAAGGTGTTTGGCTTAGTAAATCGATTTTACAATAGATAGCGCACGAATCATAGATTGAGATGAAACTTTGATGAGTTGTTGTGTACACTTAAGTGAAAGCTTCTAACTTAGTAATCCATTTCACAGGAGGTTGCGCACGAGTAGATGCAACAAATGAGCGGCGACGTGCGAAGCATTTCAAAAAAGTCCCGTATGCGTTCAAATACAATTCGTCCGATTACGATGAAACTTGGGTGAGATGTTGTGTGCACTTACGTGAGGGTTTCTAACTTAGTAAATCCATTTTACAATAGGTAGCTCACGAGTAGATTCAACAAATGAGCAAATACGCGCGAACTTTTAATCAAAGTCCCGTATGCGTTCATATACCATTCATCCGATTGCAATGAAACTTGGGTGATATGTTGAGTGAGCTCCAGGGAAGGTGTTTGGCTTAGTAAATCCATTTTACAATAGATAGCGCACGAATAGATTCAACAAATGAGCGACGACGCGCGAAGCGTTTCAAAAAGGTCCCGTATGCGTTCAAATACCATTCGTCCGATAGCGATGAAACTTGGGTGAGATGTTGTGTATACCCCAGGGAAGGCTTCTGGCTTAGTAAATCAATTTCACATTAGGTAGCGCAGGACTAGATTCAACAAATGTGTGACGACGCGCGAAGCGTTTCAACAAAATCCCGTATGAGTTTATATTCCATTCATAGATTGAGATGAAACTTTCATGAGTTGTTGTGTACACTTAATTGAAGGCTTCTGACTTAGTAATCCATTTCACAGGAGGTAGCGCACTAGTAGATTCAACAAATGAGCGGCGACGCGCGAAGCGTTTCATAAAGGTCCCGTATGCGTTCAAATACCATTCGTCCGATTACGATGAAACTTGGGTGAGATGTTGTGTACACCCTACGGAAGGTTTCTGGCTTAATAAATCCATTTTGCAATAGGTAGCGCATGAGTAGATTCAACAAATGAGTGACGGCACGCGAATCGTTTAAAGAAAATCACTTATGCGTTCATATGTCATTCATCCGATTCCGATGAAACTTTGATGAGTTGTTGTGTACACGCCAGGGAAGGTGTTCAACTTGGTAAATCCATTTTGCAATATTGGTAGCGCACGGGTAGATGTAACAAATGAGTGACGACGCGCGAAGCGTTCCAACAAAACCTGTATGCGTTCATATACTATTCATCGATTGCGATGAAACTTTGATGAGATGTTGTGTACACTTAGTAAATCCATTTCACAGTTGGTAGAGCACGAGTAGATTCAACAAATGAGTGACAGCGCACGAATCATTTAAACCAAATCCCGTATGCGTTAAATGCCATTCATCCGTTTGCGATGATACTTTGAAGAGTTGTTCTGCACGCTCCAACGAATGTTTCTAAATTAGTTTATTCAATTCACGATAGTTCAGAGGCAGTTAACAGAAATTGAAAAAAAAAAATGTATATCCAAAAGCACTTCAAGAAACAACGTTACAACACTTTCTTTGATTGGCAGGACAACGTCTGCCGGGCCAGCTTGTTTTTTATGTTTATTTTGAAAACAGTGAAATTCTGAAATTCTAATATTTTGGAAAAAACAAGTTTTCAGAAAAGTTTGTTTGACATAAATTAATGACCCCACCCCCTCTACAGCCAAAATAGATTTCGAGTCTCTAAGACAAAAAATAACAGTAGTGGAGAAAGGAGAATTCTCGTGAAAATTGCGGCTACGGTGGCGTAGTTGGTAGCATGCTGAGCTTCTATGCCCATGATCACGGGTTCAAACCCGAAGTCGTCGGATTTTTTAAAGATCGTTAAAAATCACTCAGTATGCCTTCCTTCGGAGGGGAAGTAAAGCCAGCGGTCCCATGTCATAGATTTTTCCACTAATTACACTTGTGTGAAGCTAAATTATAGGTTAGGTTTGACTAACTCTTTTAGGTTCCAACGTTTGTCGCCAGGAGTCGACTGCAGTGGCATCGAGTTACCAAGTTCAGAACTAGTTATCGTTGATGGTGGCGTTTGGTAGCAAAAGTAGGAACTACTTAAAATTGAATGTCTGCGGACCTTTCTTGAATTAAAAACAACAAAAAAACACACTAATACAGCCAACAAAATTTACAATGGTTATCAGACAGATTCTACACACACCCAAAGTACACGGGGCTACATGATCACATTGTCGCAGCCCCTAAACTGATGACCCAACCAACGAACCAAACAACCGCGAGTAAATACAAATTTCGAGGTATAATGAATTGGTATTCTAAAAGTTAACACAACACCTTAAAGTGAAACTGATCTCTTAATTTCATATATTTGATCACAAGCTACGGGTAAATTAGTAGAAGTGTTTCAAAAAAAGATAGGGAGCACCCGTGTTTGAACCGGGGACTTCCCGATCTGCAGTCGAATGCTCTACCACTGAGCGATACCCCCTGTGATTGTGTATGCTATTTAGATGTTAGAATAGTCGGGCTCTGTACGCTGGACAGTTGCGTGACGTCACTGTGAGTGTCCAGGCTAGAACACTCCTGTAATGTCGGCCACAAGCAGCTCAATTCGCCGCCAAGTATGCATGTTGCGGTCGTTGGCAGTTTGAACTGACAAGGGAAGTATTATATAAGACAGGTGGAAAACTGTCTTGAACCTGTGTGGACGTAATCGTTGTATTATAAGAGGACAACGTGCGGAAAATCAGTCACCGGATTGAACTACAAGGCTCCGAAATCCTAGCTGACATCCTGGTACGCAGGTATGACGGCTGGTGGAGCTGGACATCCCTGTGGCACTCGGAGTAGAAGCGAGGTGGGGCGTATATGCTGACTAGAGCGTGCGGCTCCTTCCCACCAGCCTTGAGTGGTTGGGCGGTCAGGGCTGTAAATTCCAACATGTACGGTAGTCGCTACCTCCCATTGATTTATATGAGAGATTCGCCAAATGATTTAGGAGCCTTGCAGTTCAATCTGGCGGCTGATATTCAGCACGTTGTCCTCTTATAAGTAGGGGAGTGGTGGTGCTTCTACTTCACTCTAGAACCCTCCTTGCACCACTACTAAGCCTCAGCCATGTAATATTTGCGAAAGCTCGTGAACCCAAGGTCGAATGTTGACAAATAAGGTGTCGTTGGACTCGGGCTTACGTCCTCTCTCCTATGGACCACTCGTTATATTTTTGATAAATTTTGTTATTGAAAGTAGGCGATAGTTTGAAAACCAAACATGATAGAATGTTGTGCCATAGTTCAAACCAATGGTCTCTAAGACCCTTATTAGCCTACTTTTTATTTTTGCAAAAAATGAAAGTAGACTTGTGAGATCAACACAGGGCGAAAAAAGTATGTCTGTCTGTGTGTGTATGTGTGTGTGTGAGTCTGTGTGTGTGTGTGTGAGTGTGTTTACTCTGAATGTCTGTCCCCCCCCCCCTATCAATTCGAACATGGTGAATGCGAATTGAACGAAATTTGGTACAAAGGTAGCACTAGCAAAGGACACCTCAGTGTCATGTTTTATATCGCTGCCATCTTGACGGAAACGTAATGGCGGCCACACAAATGTTCAAAGCTTAAATCAAATTACGACTAACCAAATCATCCGATCTCTACCAAATTTTGCAACAACATACCTTTATGGGGGGAGCATCATTTGATCAAACTAATAGGTCATCAGCGTAATATTTTGCGGATGGCGGCCATATTTGTGTGAAAATCGAATCCCCCTATTAATTCGAACACGGTGCATCCGAATGGAACGAAATTTGGAACAGAGGTAGTACTAACAAAAGGCACCTCAGTGTCATGTTTTATATCGCCGCCATCTTGACGGAAACGTAATGGCGGCCACACAAATATTCAAAGCTTAAATCAAATTACGATTAACCTAATCATCCGATCTCTACCAAACTTTGCAACAACATACCTTTATAGAGGAAGCATCCTTTGACCGAATGAATAGGTCATTAGCTTGCGGATTGCGGCCGTCTTTGAGTGAAAATTAATTCCCCCTATTAATTCAAACACGGTGAAACCGAATGGAACGAAACTTGTTACAGAGGTAGCACTAGCAAAGGGCATCTCAGTGTCATGTTTTATATCGCCGCCATATTGACAGAAACGTAATGGCGGCCACACAAATGTTCAAAGCTTAAGTTAAATTACGACTAACATAACCATCCGATCTCTACCAAACTTTGCAACAACATACCTTTATGGAGGGAGCATCCTTTGACTAATCTAATAGGTTATTAGCCTAATAGATTGCGGATGGCGGCCATCTTTATGTCAAAATTGATTACCCCTATTAATTCGAACACGGTGGAACCGAATGGAACGAAATTTGGTACAGTGGTAGCACTAGCAAAGGGCACCTCAGTGTCATGTTATATATCGCCGCCATCTTGACGGAAACGTAATGGCTTCCACACAAATGTTCAAAGCTTAAATCAAATTACGATTAGCCTAATCACCCGATCTCTAGAAAATTAAGCAACAACATACCTTTATGGATGGAGCATCCTTTGACCAAACTAATAGGTCATTAGCCTAAAATTTTGCGGATGGCGGCCATCTTTGTTTGAAAATCGATTCCCCTTATCAATTCGAGCACGGTTAAACCAAATGGTACGAAATTTGGTACAGAGGTAGCACTAGCAAAGGGCACCTCAGTGTCATGTTTTATATCACCGCTATCTTGACGGAAACGTAATCGCGGCCACCCAAATGTTAAAAGCTAAAATGTAATTACGACCAACCTAATGATCTAGTCTCTATCAAATTTTGCAACACCATATCTTTATGTGGGAAACATATTCTGACCGAACTGCAAGATCATCAGAGCAATAGTCTGCAGATGGTGGCCAAGTATGTGTGAAAATCGATTCCCCCTATCAATTCAAACACGATGAAACCGAATTGAACTAAATTTGGTACAGAGGTAGCACTAGCAAGGGGCACCTCTTATTCATGTTTAATATCCCTATAGCACGTTGTATTTCAACAAGCTACTACAACAAACATTCAATCATACTCCTTGAAAAGGACAAAGAGTTATAACAATACCCATGCATTTAGGAGAAAGTAGGCTATATGTTCTTTCCAGAACATCTTGTTTTTTATAATGAAACTTTTTTATTTTTATGTTTATTTTGAAAACAGTGAAATTTTGAAATTCTTATATTTTGGAAAATAACAAGTTTACAAAAAAGTTTGTGTGACATAAATCAATGACCCCGACCCCCTCTACAGCCAAAATAGATTTCGAGTCTCTAAGACAAAAAATAACAGTAGTGGAGAAAGGAGAATTCTCGTGTAAATTGCGGCTACGGTGGCGTAGTTGGAATCATGCTGAGCTTCTATGCCCAAGATCACGGGTTCAAACCCGGCCGAAGTCGTCGGATTTTTTTAAGATCGTTAAAAATCCCTCAGTATGCCTTCCTTCGGAGGGGAAGTAACGCCAGCGGTCCCATGTCATAGATTTTTCCACTAATTACACTTGTGTGAAGCTAAATCATAGGTTAGATTTGACTAACGCTCTTAGGATCCAACGTTTGTTGCCAGGAGTCGACTGCAGTGGCATCGAGTTACCAAGTTCAGAACTAGTTATCGTTGATGGTGGCGTTTGGTAGGAAAAGTAGGAACTACTTAAAATTGAATGTCTGCAGTCCTTTCTTGAATTAAAAACAAAAAACACACACTAATACAGCCAACACAATTAACACTGGTTATCAGACAGATTCTACACACACCCAAAGTACACGGGGCTACATGACCTCATTGTCGCAGCCCCTAAACTGATGACCCAACCAAGGAACCAATCAACCGCGAGTAAATACAAATTTCGAGGTTTAATGACTTGGTATACTAAAAGTTAACACAACACCTTAAAGTGAAACTGATCTCTAAATTTCATATATTTGTTCACAAGCTACGGGAAAATTAGTAGAATTGTTTAAAAAAAAGATAGGGGGAACACGGGTTTGAACCGGAGACCTCTCGATCTGCAGTCGAATGCTCTACCACCGAGCTATACCCCCTGTGATTGTGGAGGCTATTTAGATGTTAGAATAGTCGCGCTCTGCACGCTAGACAGTTGCGTGACGTCACTGTGAGAGTCCAGGCTAGAACACTCCTGTAATGTCGGCCACAAGCAGCTAAATTCGCCGCCAAGTAAGCATGCTGCGGTCGTTGGCAGTTTGAACTGACAAGGGAAGTATTATATAAGACAGGTGGAAACCAGTCTTGAAACTGTGTGGACGTAATCGTTGTATTATAAGAGGACAACGTGCGGAAAATCAGTCGCCAGATTGAACTGGAAGGCTCCGAAATCCTACATGACATCCTGGTACGCAGGTATGATGGCTGGTGGAGCTGGACATCCCTGTGGCACTCGGAGTAGCAGCGAGGTGAGGCGTATATGCTGACTAGAGCGTGCGGCTCCTTCCCACAAGCCTTGAGTGTTTGGGCGGTCAGGGCTTTAAATTCCAACATGTACGACCGGTAGTCGCTACCTCCCATTGATTTATATGAGAGATTCGCCAAATGATTTAGGAGCCTTGCAGTTCAATCTGGTGGCTGATATTCAGCACGTTGTCCTCTTATAAGTAGAGGGGCGTGGTGGCACTGCGGTCAAGCTGTTGGCCTCTCACCAAGGTGGACCGGGTTCGAGTCCCGGTCAATGCATGTGAGATTTTCGATGTGAAATGCCATGCCCTGTGGTTCGGATTCCACGTTAAAAGGAGGTCCCGTGGCTCATGATCTCAAGATTGACGGTAACGTAAACTACAAGCTTCCTTTTTTTCTTATAAGTAGGGGAGTGGTGTTGCTTCTACTTCACTCTAGAACCCTCCTTGCACCACTACTAAGCCTCAGCCATGTAATATTTGCGAAAGCTCGTGAACCCAAGGTCGAATGTTGACAAATAAGGTGTCGTTGGACTCGGGCTTACGTCCTCTCTCCTATGGACCACTCGTTATATTTTTGAAAATAAAAGTTGAAAAATTTTGTTTTTGAAAGTAGGCGATAGTTTGAAAACCAAACATGATAGAATGTTGTGCCATAGTTCAAACCAATTGTCTCTAAGGTCTTTATTTTTTATAATGAAACTTTTTTATCTTTATATATGTAATTCTTCGACACGTGTGTATGTGACTGAACTCCTCCTAAACGACTTAACCGATTTTGATGGAATTTGGTATGTATATTAGGGTGGGTCCATGTATGGTTTAGATTCACAATCTGACTCGGTAGATGGAATGAACACAATTTTAGAACCACAATTTACACACAATTTTAGAACCACAATATACAGTCAAAAACAGTCGTCATGGAAACCACTAGCCTTGGCCTTCGTGAAAGCTGATGTCTTTGGACGGGTTGTCTCTGCACGTTAGAGCCACCTGTGCAACTACCGCGATAACATACACTCCGCCCGTGGCGAAAAGTTGTGTTTTATACCAAAGGTGGCAGTGATGTCGAATTCTACTGTTTGTCTCTGCACGTTAGAGCGTTTCAAAGTCCCGTATGCATTCATATACCGTTCATCCGATTGCCATGAAACTTGGGTGATATGTTGAGTGAGCTCCAGGGAAGGTGTTTGGCTTAGTAAATCCATTTTACAATAGATAGCGCACGAATAGATTCAACAAATGCGCGACGACGCGCGAAGCGTTTCCAAAAGGTCCCGTATGCGTTCAAATACCATTCGTCCGATAGTGGTGAAACTTGGGTGAGATGTTGTGTACACTCCAGGGAAGGCTTCTGGCTTAGTAAATCAATTTCACATTAGGTAGCGCACGACTAGATTCAACAAATGAGTGACGACGCGCGAAGCGTTTCAACAAAATCCCGTATAAGTTTATATTCCATTCATAGATTGAGATGAAACTTTGATGAGTTGTTGTGTACACTTAAGTGAAAGCTTCTAACTTAGTAATCCATTTCACAGGAGGTTGCGCACGAGTAGATGCAACAAATGAGCGGCGACGTGCGAAGCGTTTCAACAAAGTCCCGTATGCGTTCAAATACAATTCGTCCGATTACGATGAAACTTGGGTGAGATGTTGTGTGCACTTACGTGAGGGTTTCTAACTTAGTAAATCCATTTTACAATAGGTAGCTCACGAGTAGATTCAACAAATGAGCAAATACGCGCGAACTTTTAATCAAAGTCCCGTATGCGTTCATATACCATTCATCCGATTGCAATGAAACTTGGGTGATATGTTGAGTGAGCTCCAGGGAAGGTGTTTGGCTTAGTAAATCCATTTTACAATAGATAGCGCACGAATAGATTCAACAAATGAGCGACGACGCGCGAAGCGTTTCAAAAAGGTCCCGTATGCGTTCAAATACCATTCGTCCGATAGCGATGAAACTTGGGTGAGATGTTGTGTATACCCCAGGGAAGGCTTCTGGCTTAGTAAATCAATTTCACATTAGGTAGCGCAGGACTAGATTCAACAAATGTGTGACGACGCGCGAAGCGTTTCAACAAAATCCCGTATGAGTTTATATTCCATTCATAGATTGAGATGAAACTTTCATGAGTTGTTGTGTACACTTAATTGAAGGCTTCTGACTTAGTAATCCATTTCACAGGAGGTAGCGCACGAGTAGATTCAACAAATGAGCGGCGACGCGCGAAGCGTTTCAAAAAGGTCCCGTATGCGTTCAAATACCATTCGTCCGATTACGATGAAACTTGGGTGAGATGTTGTGTACACCCTACGGAAGGTTTCTGGCTTAATAAATCCATTTTACAATAGGTAGCGCATGAGTAGATTCAACAAATGAGTGACGGCACGCGAATCGTTTAAAGAAAATCACTTATGCGTTCATATGTCATTCATCCGATTCCGATGAAACTTTGATGAGTTGTTGTGTACACGCCAGGGAAGGTGTTCAACTTGGTAAATCCATTTTGCAATATTGGTAGCGCACGGGTAGATGTAACAAATGAGTGACGACGCGCGAAGCGTTCCAACAAAACCTGTATGCGTTCATATACTATTCATCGATTGCGATGAAACTTTGATGAGATGTTGTGTACACTTAGTAAATCCATTTCACAGTTGGTAGAGCACGAGTAGATTCAACAAATGAGTGACAGCGCACGAATCATTTAAACCAAATCCCGTATGCGTTAAATGCCATTCATCCGTTTGCGATGATACTTTGAAGAGTTGTTCTGCACGCTCCAACGAATGTTTCTAAATTAGTTTATTCAATTCACGATAGTTCAGAGGCAGTTAACAGAAATTGAAAAAAAAAATGTATATCCAAAAGCACTTCAAGAAACAACGTTACAACACTTTCTTTGATTGGCAGGACAACGTCTGCCGGGTCAGCTTGTTTTTTATGTTTATTTTGAAAACAGTGAAATTCTGAAATTCTAATATTTTGGAAAAAACAAGTTTTCAGAAAAGTTTGTTTGACATAAAAAATGACCCCACCCCCTCTACAGCCAAAATAGATTTCGAGTCTCTAAGACAAAAAATAACAGTAGTGGAGAAAGGAGAATTCTCGTGCAAATTGCGGCTACGGTGGCGTAGTTGGTAGCATGCTGAGCTTCTATGCCCATGATCACGGGTTCAAACCCGAAGTCGTCGGATTTTTTAAAGATCGTTAAAAATCACTCAGTATGCCTTCCTTCGGAGGGGAAGTAAAGCCAGCGGTCCCATGTCATAGATTTTTCCGCTAATTACACTTGTGTGAAGCTAAATTATAGGTTAGGTTTGACTAACTCTTTTAGGTTCCAACGTTTGTCGCCAGGAGTCGACTGCAGTGGCATCGAGTTACCAAGTTCAGAACTAGTTATCGTTGATGGTGGCGTTTGGTAGCAAAAGTAGGAACTACTTAAAATTGAATGTCTGCAGACCTTTCTTGAATTAAAAACAACAAAAAAACACACTAATACAGCCAACAAAATTTACAATGGTTATCAGACAGATTCTACACACACCCAAAGTACACGGGGCTACATGATCACATTGTCGCAGCCCCTAAACTGATGACCCAACCAACGAACCAAACAACCGCGAGTAAATACAAATTTCGAGGTATAATGAATTGGTATTCTAAAAGTTAACACAACACCTTAAAGTGAAACTGATCTCTTAATTTCATATATTTGATCACAAGCTACGGGTAAATTAGTAGAAGTGTTTCAAAAAAAGATAGGGAGCACCCGTGTTTGAACCGGGGACTTCCCGATCTG
This sequence comes from Meconema thalassinum, assembly GCA_946902985.2. NCBI lineage: Eukaryota > Metazoa > Arthropoda > Insecta > Orthoptera > Tettigoniidae > Meconema > Meconema thalassinum. The sequence goes on from OX336388.2 coordinate 830,699,451, forward strand.
CAGTCGAATGCTCTACCACTGAGCGATACCCCCTGTGATTGTGTAGGCTATTTAGATGTTAGAATAGTCGGGCTCTGTACGCTGGACAGTTGCGTGACGTCACTGTGAGTGTCCAGGCTAGAACACCCCTGTAATGTCGGCCACAAGCAGCTCAATTCGCCGCCAAGTAAGCATGTTGCGGTCGTTGGCAGTTTGAACCAGGGCTAGATAACTTAACCGTAACCATAACGTAACGTAATTAGGGAATGTACCGGAAAACTCCATGAGTGCATTTTGGTAAATGCGTTACAGAACGAATTACTTCGTTTCGACAAGAATACCGTATTTATCATATACTATCACAATAACGTTATATTCAGTAACCGAATTGAGGAACGCTATTATTCCGGTCCCTACCAATAACGTTATTGGGAGGGTGGCTCACATAGTGAATAACTGAATAACGTTATTGGCATCATTTCGTTATTAGTTCAACCTGATGTCGAAGAACGAAATTGAACGAACTGCTGACAATAACGTTATTCGAAAGGCGGGTAAAGGAAGTTCCTCATAAAAACGTTATTCGCCGGTTTTCGTTATTTGTCTTACCCAATCTTTAAGGAACAAAATTGTGAGTGCTACCGACGATAACGTTGTTAAAAAGACAGCTAAAATTGCGTTCTACAAATCCAATCTTTATGACAAGAAATTGTGTATATTCCGTCAAGAACGTTATTAAGGAAACAGCTTGAACAGAGGGCCATAACGTTATTGTTACTAAATGTGATGTAGAAAGAGCGACGTTGTGTGGGATTAGTCACATTATACAAAGAAGGGTTATATAAAATATTTTAGCACATTGCAATAATAAAGTAGGTGCCTTTTCCCATTACGAAATTTAGTAGGTAATAGGCCTACTAACATTTCTAATTAGATTGGAATATACCTGAAATATTCTAATACGGCACTACAGTTGGTAGCCTAGGTGACTCTGAATATATCCTTAGTTCCATCTAAAGGTAGATTGTAGTTTTACGTGACCGTGAATCTTGTGATTATGAGCCACGGGACCTCCTTTTTACGTGGAATCCGAACCACAGGACATGGCATTTCACTTCGAAAATCTCACATGCATTGACCGGGAATCGAACCCGGACCGCCTTGGTGAGAGGCATACAGCTAGACCGCTGAGCCACCACGCCCGATTTAGTTCCATCTCTTAAGGTACATAATGCATATATAACATTCGGTTGAAGTCCAATGGGGAGGGAGGGCGTGGTGGCTCAGCGGCCTAGCTGTATGCCACTCACCAAGGCGGTCCGGGTTCGATTCCCGGTCAATGCATGTGAGATTTTCGAAGTGAAATGCCATGCCTTTGGTTCGGATTCCACGTAAAAAGGAGGTCCAGTGGCTCATGATCTACAGATTAACGGTCACGTTAAACTACAAGCTTCCTTCCTTCCTTCCTTGAAGTCCAATGGATAGTATGGACGTTGCATATTGTGAAATATTGGATCTAACAGTGTATGTAAAATCATATTGGCAACAAGGTCATGCACGTGTGCTCAGAATTAATCTGAAATAATACTATATTTTATAGTGCCAATTTTGGATAACATCCATTTGTTGGTATAGAAGTTACATGCATTTTCTGCAGGCTTAGAATTATGTTGGCAGCACTGACGCACATTAGTTACTCGACATTAATCTGAAATTTTAGGTAGCATACGTGTGTAACATTCAGATACATTCTGATATATTGCTATTAGGATAAAGAAAGAGAATGACCATTCATTTGCAGTTGGCGGCCCTGCTGGCTCTCAAATAAGCATACTCATATCTGTTATAGTACACAAAAGCACATACGAAATTTGGTTAAAATCCAATTGATAGTATAGAAGTTAGATACACTTAAACATTGGACTTATCCGCAGGCTTAAAATCATGTTGGCAACACTGTCATATATGCGCTTCTTAAAATATATACACACATCAAAAAAAGTTTTGCATCACCTCGGTTCCCAGATCTCCGGCATATAGACGTTGACTGTGTATATTGTATCCAAGATACAGTCCCTTTGACTGTTCATAGATGTCACTAAAACTGCTCAAAGATGTAAACAACCATGCATGAGCAGGGCCTATTAGACGGAGGGGGTACGACAGCCGATCAGTTCCAGTCATTCCACCAGGACGAAGGTACGCTGCTCATGTTGTCTGTAGTTCTACCATGCCTAGAAGGTCAATACCGCAGTTCGATCGCGTCCGCATTGTTACTTTGTGTCAAGAAGGGCTCTCAACAAGGGAAGTTTCCAGGCGTCTCAGAGTGAACCAAAGCGATGTTGTTCGGACATGGAGGAGGTACAGAGATACAGGAACTGTCGATGACAGGCCTCGCTCAGGCCGCCCAAGGACTACTACTGTAGTGGATGACCGCTACGTACGGATTGCCGCTCGGAGGAACCCTGACAGCAATGTCACCATGTTGAATAATGCGTTTCGTTCAGCCACAGGACGTCGTGTTTCAACTCAAACTGTGCGCAATAGGCTGCATGATGCGCAACTTCACTCCCGACGTCCATGGCGAGGTCCAGCTTTGCAACCCCGACACCATGCAGCGCGGTACAGATGGGCCCAAAACATGCTGAATGGACCCCACGGAATTGGCATCACGTTCTCTTCACCGATGAGTGTCGCATATGCCTTCAACCAGACAATCGTCGGAGACGTGTTTGGAGGCACCCTGGTCAGGCTGAACGTCTTAGACACACTGTCCAGCGAGTGCAGCAAGGTGGTGGTTCCCTGATGTTTTGGGGTGGCATTATGTGGGGCCGACGTACGCCACTGGTGGTCATGGAAGGCTCCGAAACGGCTTTACGATACCTGAATGACATCCTCCGACCCATAGTGCAACCATATCGGCAGAATATTGGAGAGGCATTTGTCTTCATGGACGACAATTCTCGACCTCATCGTGCACATCTTGTGAATGCGTTCCTTCAAGATAACGACATCGCTCGACTACAGTGGCCAGCATGTTCGCCAGACATGAACCCTATCGAACATGCCTGGGATATGTTGAAAAGGGCTGTTTATGGACGTCTTGACCCACCAACCACTCTGAGAGATTTACGCCGAATTGTCGTTGAGGAGTGGGACAATTTGGACCAACAGTGTCTTGATGAACTTGTCGATAGTATGCCACGGCGAATACAGGCATGCATCAATGCAAGAGGACGTGCTACTGGGTATTAGAGGTAGTGGTGTGTACTGCAATCTGGACCACAAATGCTGAAAGTCTAGCTGTATGATGGTACAACATGCAATGTGTGGGTCTCATGAGCAATAAAACGAGCTGAAATGTTGATTGTGTTGATCTCTATTCCCTTTGTATTTAACGGTTCCGGAACTCTTGGAACCGAGGTGATGCAAAACTTTTTTTGATGTGTGTATATATATGGAATGTTATTATCTCTATGTGCACTAATTTTGGAAGAGTTCGCATGCATAACGTCTGATAAATCCAACATGGATCTCAAAAGTGAATTGTGAATTTTCAGCAGTTACTAGCACTGAAATAATTTTCAATAATGCCCGTGAGATATTCAAATACAGGTCTTTACTTATACCAAATTTGGTTTCAATAACTGCAGCCATCTAGCAGGGACAGACAGACATTTGACTGGATCGATGTCATACGTCTATTTTTTCCACATTTTTACAAAATGTGAAAATGAGGCTAAAATAGTACGTAGAATATACGATAGCTACTGTAAAACATCCAACCTTAGGTGCTTCGATACTGTGCTGATCAGTACCCTCTGCTTATGGACATATCACATGTGTTGTACCGCAATCATTGGCCATCAGAGTACAAATGGTACAGATTGTAACGTTAAAGCTTGTATACAGGCACAATTCCGGTATAGGCTCGAATAACGTTATTCGCAGCAGCATTCCGTGTCCCGATTGGCCCAGCTGCAAGAAATCAAACATGGAGGAAAGTTGTGGATTTAGAGTAATATTTGCAGTTTATTGGCATTATTAATCCAAATCAGTCATTAAGAGGCGTTGCGTTGAATACATAAAGAAGCACTGACTGATTGAACGCATTCCTGTCAGTATTTACGATTTAACTGAAATAATTCGACATTTAGCTATACGCATGAAGTTACGTAACTATGAGCTAGGACAGTAAGTGAAAAGTGTACGAGTGCTATAGCTGTAACTTAGTGTTCAATGGATCTCGGGTTCGAGACGCTCTAGGGCCAAATTTTTTATTCTTTTTGAATTATTTTGTTGCATTCACACTACTTTTCTTGTGAGTTTCCAAATACGATTTATTCGCATGATCTACGGAGATAATGTTAATAATGGATATTGGTAGGGAAAATTATTATATTCTATCATTCAAATTTGTACTTCCCCATACAAAACCATGAATATTTGTACTATTCGTGAAAGTATAATAATATTTTCATACCACAATAATAGTCTATGTTTACTCCACAATAAATAATAATATTAACAATAAGGAGAAATAGCTTCGTGACGATCTAAAGAGCATACTTTTCTTTATATTTAAGATTCATGCCAAAGATTAAACTATATAGACCTATCTAGAATAATGACGAAATTTATTTGTTAATACTAGCATTTCTAATTATATTGGAATATACCTGAAGTATTCTAATACAGCACTACAGTTGGCAGCCTATGTGACTGTGAATATATCCTTAGTTCCATCTCCTAAGGTACAGAATGCACATACAACATTTGGTTGAAATCCAATGGATAGTATGGACGTTGCATGTTGTGAAATATTGGATCTATCAGTGCGTATAAAATCATATTGGCAACAAGGTCATGCACGTGTGATCAGAATTAATCTGAAATAATATTTTCTCTTCTCTTCCCTTCTCTTAGTCGTTTACCCTCCAGGTTGGTGGAACCCACGGACTCAGCGAGGGAACTCACCACTTCCGCCTCTGAGGGCAGTGTCCTAGAGCTGGGAACATCTAATCGGAGTGGATACAACTGGTGAGGTGTGATTGGCACCTCGCCCTGGCGGCCTCACCTGCAAAGCGAACAGGGGCCTCATGAGGGAAGGTAATGGATGGTCAGGATGGATAGGCAAGGAAGAGGGAAGGAGGTGGCCGTGGCCTTGAAGAAGGTAACATCCCGGCATTAGCCTGAAGACGAAGTGGGAAACCGCGGAAAACCACTTCGAGGATGGCTGAGGTGGGAATCGAACCCCCTCTACTCATTTGGAACACCCGAGGCTGAGTAGACCCCGTTCCATTCCTCATACCACTTTTCAAATTTCGTGGCAGAGCCAGGAATCGAACCCAGGACCTCCGGGGTGGCAGCTAACCGTGCTGACCGCTACGCTACGGAGGCGACTTAATCTGAAATAATACTATATTTTAAAGTGCCAATTTAGGATAACATCCATTTGTTGGTATAGACCTTACATGCATTTTCAGCAGGCTTAGAATTATGTTGGCAGCACTGACGTACATTAGTTACTCGAAGTTAATCTGAAATTTTAGGTACCATACGTGTGTAATATTCAGAGCTGTTGGCTAGCATACTTTCTGATATATTGGTATTAGGATTTAAAAAAAAGAGAACGAGCATTCGTTAGCAGTTGGCAGCCCTGCTGGCTCTGAAGTATAAGCATAGTCATATCTGTTATAGTACACAAAAACACATACGAAATTTGGTTAAAATCCAATTGATAGTATAGACGTTAGATACACTTAAACATTGGACTTATCCGCAGGCTTAAAATCATGTTGGCAACACTGTCATATATGCGCTTCTTAAAATATATATATATGGAATGTTATTATCTCTATGTGTACTAATTTTGGAAGAGTTCGCATGCATAACGTCTGATAAATCCAACATAGATCTCAAAAGTGAATTGTGAATTTTCTGCAGTTACTAGCACTGAAATAATTTTCAATAATGCCCGTGAGATATTCAAATACAGGTCTTTACTTATACCAAATTTGGTTTCAATAACTGCAGCCGTCTAGGAGGGACAGACAGACATTTGACTGGATCGATGTCATACGTCTATTTTTTCCACATTTTTACAAAATGTGAAAATGAGGCTAAAATAGTACGTAGAATATACGATAGCTACTGTAAAACATCCAACCGTAGGTGCTTCGATACTGTGCTGATCAGTACCCTCTGCTTATGGACATATCACATGTGTTGTACCGCAATCATTGGCCATCAGAGTACAAATGGTACAGATTGTAACGTTAAAGCTTGTATACAGGCACAATTCCGGTATAGGCTCGAATAACGTTATTCGCAGCAGCATTCCGTGTCCGGATTGGCCCAGCTGCAAGAAATCAAACATGGAGGAAAGTTGTGGATTTAGAGTAATATTTGCAGTTTATTGGCATTATTAATCCAAATCAGTCTTTAAGAGGCGTTGCGTTGAATACATAAAGAAGCACTGACTGATTGAACGCATTCCTGTCAGTATTTACGATTTAACTGAAATAATTCGACATTTAGCTATACGCATGAAGTTACGTAACTGTGAGCTAGGCTAGTAAGTGAAAAGTGTACGAGTGCTATAGCTGTAACTTAGTCTCCAATGGATCTCGGGTTCGAGACGCTCTAAGGTCAAATTTTTTATTCTTTTTGAATTATTTTGTTGCATTCACACTACTTTTCTTGTGAGTTTCCAACTACGATTTATTCGCATGATCTACGGAGATAATGTTAATAATGGATATTGGTAGGGAAAATTATTATATTCTATCATTCAAATTTGTACTTCCCCATACAAAAGCATGAATATTTGTACTATTCGTGAAAGTATAATAATATTTTCATACCACAATAATAGTCTATGTTTACTCCACAATAAATAATAATATTAACAATAAGGGCCTCCGTGGCTTAGGCGGCAGCACGCTGGCCTCTCACCGCTGGGTCCGTGGTTCAAATCCCGGTCACTCCATGTGAGATCTGTGCTGGACAAAACGGAGGCAGACAGGTTTTTCTCCGGGTACTCCGGTTTTCCCTGTCACAATTTCATTCCAGCAACACTCTCCCTTATCATTTCATTTCATCTGTCATTCATTTAATCATTGCCCCAGAGGAGTGCGTCAGGCCTCGGCAGCCGGCACGGTTCATATCCTCGCCGCTAGATAGGGGCTTCATTCATTCCATTCCTGACCCGGTCGGCGACGGGAAGCAGGCAGTGGATTTTCATTTTCATTAACAATAAGGAGAAATAGTTTTGTGACGATCTAAAGAGCATACTTTTCTTTATATTTAAGATTCATGCCAAAGATTAAACTATATAGACCTATATAGAATAATGACGAAATTTATTTATTAATGCTAGCATTTCTAATTATATTGGAATATACCCGAAGTATTCTAATACAGCACTACAGTTGGCAGCCTATGTGACTGTGAATATATCCTTAGTTCCATCTCCTAAGGTACAGAATGCACATACAACATTTGGTTGAAATCCAATGGATAGTATGGACGTTGCATGTTGTGAAATATTGGATCTATCAGTGCGTATAAAATCATATTGGCAACAAGGTCATGCACGTGTGATCAGAATTAATCTGAAATAATATCTTCTCTTCTCTTCCCTTCTCTTAGTCGTTTACCCTCCAGGTTGGTGGAACCCACGGACTCAGCGAGGGAACTCACCACTACCGCCTCTGCGGGCAGTGTCCTAGAGCTGGGAACATCTAATCGGAGTGGATACAACTGGTGAGGTGTGATTGGCACCTCACCCAGGCGGCCTCACCTGCAAAGCGAACAGGGGCCTCATGAGGGAAGGTAATGGATGGTCAGGATGGATAGGCAAGGAAGAGGGAAGGAGGCGGCCGTGGCCTTGAAGAAGGTAACATCACGGCATTAGCCTGAAGACGAAGTGGGAAACCGCGGAAAACCACTTCGAGGATGGCTGAGGTGGGAATCGAACCCCCTCTACTCATTTGGAACACCCGAGGCTGAGTAGACCCCGTTCCATTCCTCATACCACTTTTCAAATTTCGTGGCAGAGCCGGGAATCGAACACAGGACCTCCGGGGTAGCAGCTAACCGTGCTGACCGCACGCTACGGAGGCGACTTAATCTGAAATAATACTATATTTTAAAGTGCCAATTTAGGATTACATCCATTTGTTGGTATAGACTTTACATGCATTTTCAGCAGGCTTAGAATTATGTTGGCAGCATTGACGCACATTAGTTACTCGAAATTAATCTGAAATTTTAGGTACCATACGTGTGTAACATTCAGAGATGTTGGCTAGCATACATTCTGATATATTGCTATTAGAATAAAGAAAGAGAATGGCCATTCATTAGCAGTTGGCGGCCCTCCTGGCTCTCAAGTATAGGCATACTCATATCTGTTATAGTACTCGAAAGCATATACGAAATTTGGTTAAAATCCAATTGATAGTATAGAAGTTAGATACACTTAAACATTGGACTTATCCGCAGGCTTAAAATCATGTTGGCAACACTGTCATATATGCGCTTCTTAAAATATATATATATGGAATGTTATTATCTCTATGTGTACTAATTTTGGAAGAGTTCGCATGCATAACGTCTGATAAATCCAACATAGATCTCAAAAGTGAATTGTGAATTTTCAGCAGTTACTAGCACTGAAATAATTTTCAATAATGCCCGTGAGATATTCAAATACAGGTCTTCACTTATACCAAATTTGGTTTCAATAACTGCAGCCGTCTAGGAGGGACAGACAGACATTTGACTGGATCGATGTCATACGTCTATTTTTTCTACATTTTTACAAAATGTGAAAATGAGGCTAAAATAGTACGTAGAATATACGATAGCTACTGTAAAACATCCAACCTTAGGTGCTTCGATACTGTGCTGATCAGTACCCTCTGCTTATGGACATATCACATGTGTTGTACCGAAATCATTGGCCATCAGAGTACAAATGGTACAGATTGTAACGTTAAAGCTTGTATACAGGCACAATTCCGGTATAGGCTCGAATAACGTTATACGCAGCAGCATTCCGTGTCCCGATTGGCCCAGCTGCAAGAAATCAAACATGGAGGAAAGTTGTGGATTTAGAGTAATATTTGCCGTTTATTGGCATTATTAATCCAAATCAGTCATTAAGAGGCGTTGCGTTGAATACATAAAGAAGCACTGACTGATTGAACGCATTCCTGTCAGTATTTACGATTTAACTGAAATAATTCGACATTTAGCTATACGCATGAAGTTACGTAACTATAAGCTAGGCTAGTAAGTGAAAAGTGTACGAGAGCTATAGCTGTAACTTAGTGTCCAATGGATCTCGGGTTCGAGACGCTCTAGTGCCAAATTTTTTATTGTTTTTGAATTATTTTGTTGCATTCACACTACTTTTCTTGTGAGTTTCCAAATACGATTTATTCGCATGATCTACGGAGATAATGTTAATAATGGATATTGGTAGGGAAAATTATTATATTCTATCATTCAAATTTGTACTTCCCCATACAAAAGCATGAATATTTGTACTATTCGTGAAAGTATAATAATATTTTCATACCACAATAATAGTCTATGTTTACTCCACAATAAATAATAATATTAACAATAAGGAGAAATAGTTTTGTGACGATCTAAAGAGCATACTTTTCTTTATATTTAAGATTCATGCCAAAGATTAAACTATATAGACCTATATAGAATAATGACGAAATTTATTTGTTAATGCTAGCATTTCTAATTATATTTGAATATACCCGAAGTATTCTAATACAGCACTACAGTTGGCAGCCTATGTGACTGTGAATATATCCTTAGTTCCATCTCCTAAGGTACAGAATGCACATACAACATTTGGTTGAAATCCAATGGATAGTATGGACGTTGCATGTTGTGAAATATTGGATCTATCAGTGCGTATAAAATCATATTGGCAACAAGGTCATGCACGTGTGATCAGAATTAATCTGAAATAATATCTTCTCTTCTCTTCCCTTCTCTTAGTCGTTTACCCTCCAGGTTGGTGGAACCCACGGACTCAGCGAGGGAACTCACCACTACCGCCTCTGCGGGCAGTGTCCTAGAGCTGGGAACATCTAATCGGAGTGGATACAACTGGTGAGGTGTGATTGGCACCTCACCCAGGCGGCCTCACCTGCAAAGTGAACAGGGGCCTCATGAGGGAAGGTAATGGATGGTCAGGATGGATAGGCAAGGAAGAGGGAAGGAGGCGGCCTTGGCCTTGAAGAAGGTAACATCACGGCATTAGCCTGAAGACGAAGTGGGAAACCGCGGAAAACCACTTCGAGGATGGCTGAGGTGGGAATCGAACCCCCTCTACTCATTTGGAACACCCGAGGCTGAGTAGACCCCGTTCCATTCCTCATACCACTTTTCAAATTTCGTGGCAGAGCCGGGAATCGAACCCAGGACCTCCGGGGTGGCAGCTAACCGTGCTGACCGCTACGCTACGGAGGCGACTTAATCTGATATAATACTATATTTTAAAGTGCCAATTTAGGATTAAATACATTTGTTGGTATAGACTTTACATGCATTTTCAGCAGGCTTAGAATTATGTTGGCAGCACTGACGCACATTAGTTACTCGAAATTAATCTGAAATTTTAGGTACCATACGTGTGTAACATTCAGAGATGTTGGCTAGCATACATTCTGATATATTGCTATTAGGATAAAGAAAGAGAATGACAATTCATTAGCAGTTGGCGGCCCTCCTGGCTCTCAAGTATAGGCATACTCATATCTGTTATAGTACTCGAAAGCATATACGAAATTTGGTTAAAATCCAATTGATAGTATAGAAGTTAGATACACTTAAACATTGGACTTATCCGCAGGCTTAAAATCATGTTGGCAACACTGTCATATATGCGCTTCTTAAAATATATATATATGGAATGTTATTATCTCTATGTGTACTAATTTTGGAAGAGTTCGCATGCATAACGTCTGATAAATCCAACATAGATCTCAAAAGTGAATTGTGAATTTTCAGCAGTTACGAGCACTGAAATAATTTTCAATAATGCCCGTGAGATATTCAAATACAGGTCTTCACTTATACCAAATTTGGTTTCAATAACTGCAGCCGTCTAGGAGGGACAGACAGACATTTGACTGGATCGATGTCATACGTCTATTTTTTCCACATTTCTACAAAATGTGAAAATGAGGCTAAACTAGTACGTAGAATATACGATAGCTACTGTAAAACATCCAACCTTAGGTGCTTCGATAATGTGCTGATCAGTACCCTCTGCTTATGGACATATCACATGTGATGTACCGCAATCATTGGCCATCAGAGTACAAATGGTACAGATTGTAACGTTAAAGCTTGTATACAGGCACAATTCCGGTATAGGCTCGAATAACGTTATTCGCAGCAGCATTCCGTGTCCCGATTGGCCCAGCTGCAAGAAATCAAACATGGAGGAAAGTTGTGGATTTAGAGTAATATTTGCAGTTTATTGGCATTATTAATCCAAATCAGTCATTAAGAGGCGTTGCGTTGAATACATAAAGAAGCACTGACTGATTGAACGCATTCCTGTCAGTATTTACGATTTAACTGAAATAATTCGACATTTAGCTATACGCATGAAGTTACGTAACTATGAGCTAGGACATTAAGTGAAAAGTGTACGAGTGCTATAGCTGTAACTTAGTGTCCAATGGATCTTGGGTTCGAGACGCTCTAGGGCCAAATTGTTTATTCTTTTTGAATTATTTTGTTGCATTCACACTACTTTTCTTGTGAGTTTCCAACTACGATTTATTCGCATGATCTACGGAGATAATGTTAATAATGGATATTGGTAGGGAAAATTATTATATTCTATCATTCAAATTTGTACTTCCCCATACAAAAGCATGAATATTTGTACTATTCGTGAAAGTATAATAATATTTTCATACCACAATAATAGTCTATGTTTACTCCACAATAAATAATAATATTAACAATAAGGAGAAATAGTTTTGTGACGATCTAAAGAGCATACTTTTCTCTATATTTAAGATTCATGCCAAAGATTAAACTATATAGACCTATCTAGAATAATGACGAAATTTATTTGTTAATACTAGCATTTCTAATTATATTGGAATATACCTGAAGTATTCTAATACAGCACTACAGTTGGCAGCCTATGTGACTGTGAATATATCCTTAGTTCCATCTCCTAAGGTACAGAATGCACATACAACATTTGGTTGAAATCCAATGGATAGTATGGACGTTGCATGTTGTGAAATATTGGATCTATCAGTGCGTATAAAATCATATTGGCAACAAGGTCATGCACGTGTGATCAGAATTAATCTGAAATAATATTTTCTCTTCTCTTCCCTTCTCTTAGTCGTTTACCCTCCAGGTTGGTGGAACCCACGGACTCAGCGAGGGAACTCACCACTTCCGCCTCTGCGGGCAGTGTCCTAGAGCTGGGAACATCTAATCGGAGTGGATACAACTGGTGAGGTGTGATTGGCACCTCGCCCTGGCGGCCTCACCTGCAAAGCGAACAGGGGCCTCATGAGGGAAGGTAATGGATGGTCAGGATGGATAGGCAAGGAAGAGGGAAGGAGGTGGCCGTGGCCTTGAAGAAGGTAACATCCCGGCATTAGCCTGAAGACGAAGTGGGAAACCGCGGAAAACCACTTCGAGGATGGCTGAGGTGGGAATCGAACCCCCTCTACTCATTTGGAACACCCGAGGCTGAGTAGACCCCGTTCCATTCCTCATACCACTTTTCAAATTTCGTGGCAGAGCCGGGAATCGAACCCAGGACCTCCGGGGTGGCAGCTAACCGTGCTGACCGCTACGCTACGGAGGCGACTTAATCTGAAATAATACTATATTTTAAAGTGCCAATTTAGGATAACATCCATTTGTTGGTATAGACTTTACATGCATTTTCAGCAGGCTTAGAATTATGTTGGCAGCACTGACGTACATTAGTTACTCGAAGTTAGTCTGAAATTTTAGGTACCATACGTGTGTAATATTCAGAGCTGTTGGCTAGCATACTTTCTGATATATTGGTATTAGGATTAAAAAAAAAGAGAACGAGCATTCGTTAGCAGTTGGCAGCCCTGCTGGCTCTGAAGTATAAGCATAGTCATATCTGTTATAGTACACAAAAACACATACGAAATTTGGTTAAAATCCAATTGATAGTATAGATGTTAGATACACTTAAACATTGGACTTATCCGCAGGCTTAAAATCATGTTGGCAACACTGTCATATATGCGCTTCTTAAAATATATATATATGGAATGTTATTATCTCTATGTGTACTAATTTTGGAAGAGTTCGCATGCATAACGTCTGATAAATCCAACATAGATCTCAAAAGTGAATTGTGAATTTTCAGCAGTTACTAGCACTGAAATAATTTTCAATAATGCCCGTGAGATATTCAAATACAGGTCTTTACTTATACCAAATTTGGTTTCAATAACTGCAGCCGTCTAGGAGGGACAGACAGACATTTGACTGGATCGATGTCATACGTCTATTTTTTCCACATTTTTACAAAATGTGAAAATGAGGCTAAAATAGTACGTATAATATACGATAGCTACAGTAAAACATCCAACCGTAGGTGCTTCGATACTGTGCTGATCAGTACCCTCTGCTTATGGACATATCACATGTGTTGTACCGCAATAATTGGCCATCAGAGTACAAATGGTACAGATTGTAACGTTAAAGCTTGTATACAGGCACAATTCCGGTATAGGCTCGAATAACGTTATTCGCAGCAGCATTCCGTGTCCGGATTGGCCCAGCTGCAAGAAATCAAACATGGAGGAAAGTTGTGGATTTAGAGTAATATTTGCCGTTTATTGGCATTATTAATCCAAATCAGTCATTAAGAGGCGTTGCGTTGAATACATAAAGAAGCACTGACTGATTGAACGCATTCCTGTCAGTATTTACGATTTAACTGAAATAATTCGACATTTAGCTATACGCATGAAGTTACGTAACTATGAGCTAGGCTAGTAAGTGAAAAGTGTACGAGTGCTATAGCTGTAACTTAGTGTCCAATGGATCTCGGGTTCGAGACGCTCTAGGGTCAAAATTTTTATTCTTTTTGAATTATTTTGTTGCATTCACACTACTTTTCTTGTGAGTTTCCAACTACGATTTATTCGCATGATCTACGGAGATAATGTTAATAATGGATATTGGTAGGGAAAATTATTATATTCTATCATTCAAATTTGTACTTCCCCATACAAAAGCATGAATATTTGTACTATTCGTGAAAGTATAATAATATTTTCATACCACAATAATAGTCTATGTTTACTCCACAATAAATAATAATATTAACAATAAGGAGAAATAGTTTTGTGACGATCTAAAGAGCATACTTTTCTTTATATTTAAGATTCATGCCAAAGATTAAACTATATAGACCTATCTAGAATAATGACGAAATTTATTTGTTAATACTAGCATTTCTAATTATATTGGAATATACCTGAAGTATTCTAATACAGCACTACAGTTGGCAGCCTATGTGACTGTGAATATATCCTTAGCTCCATCTCCTAAGGTACAGAATGCACATACAACATTTGGTTGAAATCCAATGGATAGTATGGACGTTGCATGTTGTGAAATATTGGATCTATCAGTGCGTATAAAATCATATTGGCAACAAGGTCATGCACGTGTGATCAGAATTAATCTGAAATAATATCTTCTCTTCTCTTCCCTTCTCTTAGTCGTTTACCCTCCAGGTTGGTGGAACCCACGGACTCAGCGAGGGAACTCACCACTACCGCCTCTGCGGGCAGTGTCCTAGAGCTGGGAACATCTAATTGGAGTGGATACAACTGGTGAGGTGTGATTGGCACCTCGCCTAAGCGGCCTCACCTGCATAGCGAACAGGGGCCTCATGAGGGAAGGTAATGGATGGTCAGGATGGATAGGCAAGGAAGAGGGAAGGAGGCGGCCGTGGCCTTGAAGAAGGTAACATCCCGGCATTAGCCTGAAGACGAAGTGGGAAACCGCGGAAAACCACATCGAGGATGGCTGAGGTGGGAATCGAACCCCCTCTACTCATTTGGAACACCCGAGGCTGAGTAGACCCCGTTTCATTCCTCATACCACTTTTCAAATTTCGTGGCAGAGCCGGGAACCGAACCCAGGACCTCCGGGATGGCAGCTAACCGTGCTGACCGCTACGCTACGGAGGCGACTTAATCTGAAATAATACTATATTTTAAAGTGCCAATTTAGGATAACATCCATTTGTTGGTATAGACCTTACATGCATTTTCAGCAGGCTTAGAATTATGTTGGCAGCACTGACGTACATTAGTAACTCGAAGTTAATCTGAAATTTTAGGGACCATACGTGTGTAATATTCAGAGCTGTTGGCTAGTATACTTTCTGATATATTGGTATTAGGATAAAAAAAGAGAATGAGCATTCGTTAGCAGTTGGCAGCCCTGCTGGCTCTGAAGTATAAGCATAGTCATATCTGTTATAGTACAGAAAAACACATACGAAATTTGGTTAAAATCCAATTGATGGTATAGAAGTTAGATACACTTAAACATTGGACTTATCCGTAGACAAAAAATCGTGTTAGCAACACTGTCATATATGCGCTTCTTAAAATATATATTTGGAATGTTATTATCTCTATGTTCACTAATTTTGGAAGAGTTCGCATGCATAACGTCTGATAAATCCAACATAGAGCTCAAAAGTGAATTGTGATTTTTCTGCGCAATTACTAGCACTGAAGTAATTTTCAAATATGCCCGTGAGATATTCAGATATAGATCTTTACTTATACCAAATTTAGTTTCAATAATTGCAGCCGTCTAGGAGGGACATACAGACATTTGCCTGGGTCGATGTCATAATTCTACTTTTTCCTCATTTTTACAAAATGTGAAAAGCAGGCTAAAATAGTACGTAGAATATACGATGGCTACTGTATAACATCCAACCTTAGGTGCTTCGATACTGTGCTGATCAGTACCCTCTGCTTATGGACATAGCACATGTGTTGTACCGCAATCATTGGCCATCAGAGTACAAATGGTACAGATTGTAACGTTAAAGCTTGTATACAGGCACAATTCCGGTATAGGCTTGAATAACGTTATTCGCAGCAGCATTCCGTGTTCCGATTCGCTCAGGTGCAAGAAATCAGGCATGGAGGAAAGATGTGGATTGAGAGTAATATTTGCAGTTTATTGGCATTATTAATCCAAATCAGTCATTAAGATGCGTTACGTTGAATACATGAAGGGGCACTGATTGAACGCATTCCTGTCAGTATTTACGATTTAACTGAAATAATTCGACATTTAGCTATACGCATGAAGTTACGTAACTATGAGTTAGGCTACTAAGTGAGAAGTGTACGAGTGCTATAGCTGTAACTTGGTATCTAATGGATCTCGTGTTCGAGACGCTCAAGGGCCAACATTGTTATTCGTTTTGAATTATTTTGTTGTATTAACACTACTTTTCTTGTGAGTTTCCAACTACGATTTATTCGCATGATCTACGGAGATGATGTTAATAATGGATATTGGTAGGGAAAATTATTCTATTCTAACATTCAAACTTGTACTTCCCCATTCAAAACCATGAATATTTGTACTATTCGTGAAAGTATAATAATATTTTCATACCACAATAATAGTCTATGTTTACTCCACAACATAAACAAATAGGCTACATTTGTTATGTCGGTAGGCCGGGTACTGCTGCGTGTCCCCCCGCACTGCATTCCGAGCCCATGGACTTTAAAAGCTCAGCCCGTTCAGAGCCGTTCTCATCTAATGCGGCCGCGTTCTGGCCCATAGCACTGGACTCACAGAGCACTGGACGGGGTGGGCCGATCAGGTAGACTAACCTTCACTACGCGTGCACAACCGAATGCTCTCTTGACACTTCTATTCAGAATTTTTAGCAATACTGGTGTCACTGAGTTAATGGTAGGCCTATAGTTCAAACTTGCTAATCTCTATCTGAAATACATCGATAGTTGTTGTTGATTGGTTCAGGGGCTTTACGACATCATGGTCATGTAGCCCCGTGTATTTGTGTGTGTGTTCGTGTGTGTAATTTGTCTGATAACCTGTGTTATCGTGATGGCTCTATTAGTGTGCGCTTTGTAATTCAGATGAGGATTGGAAGGAAGCGGCCGTGGCCTTATGTTAGGTACCATCCCGGCATTTGCCTGGAGTAGAAGTTAAATAACAAATCGGAAATTAAGTACTGTATCGAGTTTAACCGAGTTTTTACGAATATTACTGTCGTCAAACGAATTTAGATAATTATTTGAAGTTATTAGACATTGCAAAAAACGAAGTTTTAACTTATACATTACGTCGTTCTAAATACTGGTTTTATCTTAAAGGTGTGTCACTATTAGTAAATTGTGCCAATGGCAAGAACAATAATACTACTATTAATAACAAGTAGTTCCGTGACGAACTAAAGAGCCTACTTTTCTTTAAATTTAAGATTCATGCCAATCTATAGAGACCTATCTAAAATAATGACGACATCAAGTTTGTAATACCGTACTTACATTTCTAAGTATTGCATTTTGAAATACGGCTGAAACAGTGTATCCTAGTAAAGTAACTTACTACAGTTCGCAGCCCTGGTGACTCTGAAAATATTCATAGTTCCATCTCTTAAGGTATAGAATGCACATACAAAATTTGGTTGAAGTCTAATGGATAATGGAAGTTACATGCTGTTTGATATTGGTTGATTAACGGCCACGTAAAACTAAAAGCTTAACTAAACACGTTAAACACCGAGTTCTTGCATTATATGAGAAATGTGGCTAAAATTCGTCCATACATTTTTAGCCTACTTTTCACATTTTGCAATAATGAGGAAAAAGTAGACTTATGAGATAGATCCGGGCAAATGTGTGTCTGTCTGTCCTTCTGTCTGTCGGTCTGGTTGTCCTTCTGTCTGTCTTTCTGTCTGTCTGTCTGTGTGTGTGTCTCCCCCCCCCCCCCTATCAAGTCCTAAAAGGCAGCAGCAATCGAAACGAAATTTCATAGGAGTAAAGATCTGTAATTGAGTAACTCAGTGCCGTATTAGAAAATGATGTCAGTGCTACATACTGCTGGAAAATCGCAATTGAAATTTGAGCTCCATGTTGGATATCTTGGAAGGTATGAACAGTAGCTATTTAAAAATTGGTACACGTATAGATAATACTATTTTAGTTTAATTTCCAGGAGGTCATACATGGCAGTGTTGCCAAAATGATTATAAGCCTGCTGATATATCCAATTTTTAATGCATATAACTTCCACACTGTCAATTGGAATTCAACCAAATTTAGTAGGTGCTATGTGTACATAAACAGATATGACTGAGCGTATTCTTAAGAGGGCTGTTTTTATCATTTCAAATGATCTTGTCGATTTCGTCGTTATGCTTGGGTCTAACGTTATGCGTTACGGTTACGGTTACGGCGTGTAAGAAGTCATCATGTTGTTCAGTGCATATGCACCGAGTCTGAGTTTACTCCTGGGAGACGGCGAGTACGTGACGTCAGACAGGAAAACAGGGTGACTCCTAAAGAAGTGTGCAAGATGTCAGACAAGAATACAGGGTGACTCCTAAAGAGATATACACGATATCGTATAAGAATACAGAGTGACCCTTAACGAGGTGTACAAGATGTCAGACAAGAATACAGGGTGGCTCCTAAGGAGATATACAAGATGCCAGATAAGAATACAGGGTGACTCCTAAGGAGGTGTACAAGATGCCAGATACGAATACTGAGTGACTCCTAAAGAGGTGTACACGGTGTCAGACAGGAATACAGGGTGACTCCTAAAGAGGTGTACAAGATGGCACACAAGAATACAGGGTGACTCCTAAAGAGATATACAAGATGCCAGATGAGAATACAGGGTGACTCCTAAGGAGGTGTACAAGATGCCAGATACGAATCCTGAGTGACTCCTAAAGAGGTGTACACGGTGTCAGACAGGAATACAGGGTGACTCCTAAAGAGGTGTACAAGATCCCAGATAAGAATAAAGAGTGACTCCTAAAGAGGTGTACATGGTGTCAGACAGGAATACAGGGTGACTCCTAAAGAGGTGTACAAGACGCCAGATAAGAATACAGGGTGACTCCTAAAGAGATATAGAAGACGTCATATAAGAATACGGGGTGACTCCTAAAGAGGTGTACAAGATGCCAGATAAGAATAGAGGGTGACTCCTAAAGAGATATACAAGACGTCAGATAAGAATACAGGGTAACTCCTAAAGCGATATACAAGACGTCATATAAGAATACAGGGTGACTCCTAAAGAGGTGTACAAGATGCCAGATAAGAATAGAGGGTGACTCCTAAAGAGGTGTACACGATGCCAGATAAGAATACAGGGTGACTCCTAAAGAAGGTGTAAAAGATGCCAGATAAGAATAGAGGGTGACTCCTAAAGAGATATACAAGACATCAGATAAGAATACAGGGTGACTCCTAAAGAGATATACAAGACGTCATATAAGAATACAGGGTGACTCCTAAAGAGGTGTACAAGATGCCAGATAAGAATAGAGGTTGACTCCTAAAGAGGTGTACAAGATGCCAGATAAGAATAGAGGGTGACTCCTAAAGGGGTGTACACGACGCAGATAAGAATACAGGGTGACTCCTAAAGAAGGTGTACAAGATGCCAGATAAGAATAGAGGGTGACTCCTAAAGAGATATACAAGACGTCAGATAAGAATACAGGGCGACTCCTAAAGAGGTGTACAATATGTCACACAAGAATACAGGATGACACCTAAAGAGATATACAAGACGTCATATAAGAATACAGGGCGACTCCTAAAGAGGTGTACAAGATGCCAGATAAGAATACAGGGTGATTCCTAAAGAGATATACAAGATGCCAGATAAGAATACAGGGTGACTCATAAAGAGGTGTACAAGATGGCAGGGAAGCATACAGGGTGACTCCTAAAGAAGTGCACAAGATGTCAGACGAGAATACAGGGTGACTCCTAAAGAGGTGTACAAAATGTCAGACAAGAATACAGGGTGACTCCTAAAGAGGAGTAAAAGATGTCACACAAGAATACAGGGTGACTTCTAAATAGATATACAAGATGCCAGATAAGAATACAGGGTGTCTCCTAAAGAGGTGTGCAGGATGTCAGAGCAAAATACAGCGTGACACTTAACGAGGTGTACAGTATGTTAGATTCAATTCAAATACAGGGTGAACCTTAAAGAGGTGCCCGCGGGGGAAGCCTAAGTTAATGGGCAATGGAGACTGTTGAGAGAGTCCTGGGGCTTCGAGCGAAGCGAGAAGCCCTCATTAGCCTTTCTAACCTTGTGTAGCATTTGTAGCATGCGTCATTTGAAATGATATAAAGTCTAGTCTTTCAGCCTGACTGTATTTTTTTAAGTAAGGGCCGTTTCTTTAGTAAAATTAACCGAACATTTTATTTTGAAACGAGATTTACTTTTAGCCTACTTTCGATTTTTGCAAAAAATGAAAGTAGACTTATGAGATCTACACAGGGCCAAAAATTATATGTCTGTGTGGGTGTGTGTGTGTGAGTGTGTGTGAGTGTGTGTGTGTGTACTCTGAATGTCTGTCCCCCTCCCCCTATCAATTCGAAAACGGTGAAACCGATTTCAACGAAATTTGACACAGAGGTAGAACTAGCAAAGGGCACCTCAGTGTCATGTTTTATATCGCCGCCATCTTGACGAATACATAATAGCGGCCACCCAAATTTACAAAGCTTAAATCAAATTACGAGTAACCTAATCATCCGATCTCTACCAAATTTTGCAACAACATACCTTTATGTAGGACGCTTATTTTGACCAAACTACATGATCATTAACACAATATTTTACGGATGGCAGCCATGTATGTGTGCCAATCGATTCCCCCTATCAATTCAAATACGGTGAAACCGAATTGAACAAAATTTGGTACAGAGGTAGCACTAGTAAAGGACATCTCAGTGTCATGTTTTATATCGCCGCCTGTGGCCCCTGTGTCCAGCAGTAGGTCTCTGGGTTCTCCATCCACATGGCCACTGACTAAAATTGAGTTGGCTTGACGACCCAGAGACGCGACGATAGCAGAAGTGGGGGCATTCCTGGTGTTGGCGCGGGTTGACAGTCGCCCCTTTCCATCAACCCTCTTTAGTTTCCCTAATCTTGACGAAAACGTAATGGCGGTCACCAAAATGTCAAAAGCTTAAATAATTACGCCCAACCTAATCATCCGATCCCTACGGAACTTTTCAACATTATATCGTTATGTATGAAGAACCTTTTGAGCAAACTACATGGCCATCAGCCCAATAATTTGCGGATGGCGGCCATGTATGTGTGCAATTCGATTCCCCCTAAATTTTCAAACACGGTGGAACCGAATTAAACGAAGTTTGGTACAGAGGTAGCACAAGCAAAGAGCACCTCAGTATCATATTTTAAATCGCCGCCATCTTGACGGAAACGTAATGGTGGCCACCCAAAAGTAAAAACTTAAATCAAATTACGACCAACCTAATCATTTGATCTCTACCAAATTTTGCAACAATATACCTTTATGTGAGAAGCGTTCTTTGACCAAGCTACAAGGTCATCAGTGCAATAGTTGGCATATGGCGGCCATGTATGTGTGCAAATCGATTCCCCCTATCAATTCAAACACGGTAAAACCGAATTGAACGAAATTTGCTACAGAGGTAGCATTAGCAAAGGGCACCTCACTGTCATGTGCTATATCGCCGCCATATTGACGGAAACGGAATGGCAGCGAGCCAAATGTTAAAAGCTTAAATCAAATTACGACCAACATAATCATTTGATCTCTACCAAATTTTGCAACAACATACCTTTTTGTGGGAAGCATCTTTTGACTGAACTATAAGGTTATCACTGTTATCAGCCTTATAGTTTGCAGATTGTGGCCATGTAAGTGTGCAAATCGATTCCCCATATCAATTCAAACACGGTGAAACCGAATTGAATGTTTTTTTTACAGAGTTAGCACTAGCGAAGGGCACCACATATTCATGTTTAATATCCGTATTGTACGTTGTATTTCAACGAGCTCCTACAACCAACATTCAATTATACTCCTTGAAAAGGACAAAGAGTTATAACAATACCCATGCATTTAGGAGAAAGTAGGCTATATGTTTTTTACTGAACATCTTGTTAGGTTATACATACCTTCCTCTATTTTCCTACGTAGTTGCCTTGTTTATTTAGGCACTTGTCATACCTTAAAACTAAGTTTTCAAATCCCTCTGCATAAAAGTTTGCCGCCTGCTCTGACAACCACGAATTCACACTTAAGGAAAATCCATTGATAGAGGGGTTATCATGAATATTCGGTCCTCGTGAAGTTTCGTGACAATTGCAATCACCATGTCATCTATGATCACAGACCTGAGCGTCCATCGTCATATACATTTTCACGGCCACTATTGAACTCGCGCACCCATTTTCGCACTTAACCATCCGTCATTGCATTATCACCATTCACCTCACAAAACTGACGATGAATGTCTGCACCCGACATGTTTCTTGCACTCAAAAGACGTATCTCAGATCGTACCGCACACGCGGCGGGCGAATCAATATTCTTGAACATTGTAAAGATGCACAGTTCAGCGTACAGGTTAGCTACACAGCTGAAACTGACGCCTGCTTGTTCGCAAAGGATGCCAGTTGTTGCGGCGAGCGCACTAACTACGGCTTAAAAAAAACAGCCCTTACTTAAAAAACAGTCCACGTAAATGCTCTCAATTTCTTTTATTCAAATACCAATATATCAGGAAGTATGCAAGCCGACAGCTTTAAACTATGCACATGTGTAGTACCTGACATTCTATATGTATTTGCAGTGCTACCAACATTACTCTAAGCCTGCTGAGAGGTCCAAATTTAAATACATGTAACTTCTATACTATCATTTGGATTTCAACCAAATTTCGTATGTGCTATGTGTACAAGAGTTTAGTGCTTTTCAGTCGGTCAACACGAATGTACCCAAAAGAGATGGGTTATGCCCTAATCCTGAAATAAATTACATGAGATTAATAAAACACTAGGATGACCAGTTTCGATCGTCAAGCGATCATCATCAGATCCAATACACTTAGGCTATAAAATCTATGTTTGAAATACAGGTGAAAATATTTACAATATGTACAATTATTTAGTTGCAGTATTGGTACTGCAACTGTCAGTGTATGCTAAATGCAGTATATATGTTAGGTGAAATGCTAAATGGTGATGGCTATCCGGAGATTGTACTTTAGAGAGATTATATGGTTGTAAACTATGGTTAAACTATAAAAATTTTAGGCTAACTACTTATCTGATTGTCTTCCGTACCATGTCAAAAGACAACTATAATAAGGAAATAAGAACTATTATGCAAATAGCAAAGGAAAACAACTTCTCGCCAAGCAAAATAAATCAAATTATAGCCAAACATAAAAATAAAGATAAAACGATTCCCAAACCGGACAGTAATGAGAAAAAATTTGCGCGTTTCAACTATGTGAATGCGAATACATATAAAATCACTAACCTATTCAAAAAGCAAGGCATAAAGATAGCTTTCACGACGAAAAACACAACCGCTAGGCACCTCCTAAATAGTAATCTAAATAAACGTGACCCGTATTCAAGGTCAGGGGTATATTCTATAACGTGCCAAGACACCGATTGTCAAGCTAATTACATCGGGCAGAGTGGAAGGCGAGTAGACACACGTTATAATGAACATAGAAATGCGATAAGATACGGAACACATTCAGCCGTGTGCGAACATATGTGTGACGCAGGGTATAGCTTTACCAACATAGAGTCGGACCTTAAAATAATCCATCACGAATCGAAAGGCAGAGCTCTTGACATAAAGGAAGCAATCGAGATACACCTAGCCAAACGAAACAATCCCATCAATCTAAATGAACACACGTTCATGGAGAGCTCACCCCTCTTCACGCTACTAAAAAACACACCCTGTCGGAAACAAAACACAATTTAGCGACACAGCCAAGCTAGATAAAAAAGGGGGGAAATTAGGGGGTTTTTAATAGGTAAATGTTATCTGGATCAGGTGTACGATGTACCTTTCTTCTGCAATAAACCAATGCCCATATTAGAGGCAGTATTAAAGGTGCCGGGACGTCCTCATAAGACCGTCAACGCTTAGTTCGAATGGGTTATGCTCCACGCGTGGCGAGGACTAATCCACGGTCTTTAATAGTTGTAGATCCACCTCATTCAATAACATACATCTTATCTAGGTTGGCAACACCTCACATAAACACATCGCGATCACTCTCCACAGCACGTAGGGACAGGGGGGGAAGGCAGGGAAAAACCAGTCGTTAAGATAACCACCGCAGTCGTCCGCACAGCGAGTTCAAGTGAGCACGGAAACTGCGAATAGCTGTAGTACGGAAGACAATCAGATAAGTAGTTAGCCTAAAATTTTTATAGTTTAACCATAGTTTACAACCATATAATCTCTCTAAAGTACAATCTCCGGATAGCCATCACCATTTAGCATTTCACCTAACATATATACTGCATTTAGCATACACTGACAGTTGCAGTACCAATACTGCAACTAAATAATTGTACATATTGTAAATATTTTCACCTGTATTTCAAACATAGATTTTATAGCCTAAGTGTATTGGATCTGATGATGATCGCTTGACGATCGAAACTGGTCATCCTAGTGTTTTATTAATCTCATGTAATTTATTTCAGGATTAGGGCATAACCCATCTCTTTTGGGTACATTCGTGTTGACCGACTGAAAAGCACTAAACTCTTGTTTACTAAGGCAACACTGAAAATATGGCTTCAAACACCACAATGCTATGTGTACTATAATAGATATGACTATGCGTATTCTTAAGAGCAACCAGGGCTGGCAACTGTTAATAAATGCTGTCTCTATTTTTGTTACCCTAATATCAATATATCGGAAAGTATGCAAGCCAATAGCTCTAAGCATTGCACACGTATAGTACCTGGCATTCTAGATTAACTTGGAGTAACTAATTTACGTCAGTGCAGCCAACATGATTCTAAGCCTGCCGATAGGTATAATTTTAAAATGCATGTAACTTATATAGACTACTAACTAATGGATTTCATTCAAACTTGGCAGAACAATAGATCGTATTATTTCAGATTATTTCTGACCAATACATGCATGAAATTGTTGCCAACATGATTTTACGCGCGCTGTTAGATCCAATATTTAACTGCATGTACGTCTGTGCTATCCATTTGACTTCAACCAAATTTTATACTCTGTACCTTAAGAGATGGAACTAAGAATATATTCAGTCACCAGGGCTGCTAACTGTAGTGCTCTCTTAGGCTACATTATGCCAGGAATAAAGTATTTCGAACTAATTTCAAATTTCTATATTACCAACTTAATTTCGTCATTATTCTAGATAGATCCATATAGATTAATCATTGGCATGAATTTTAAGTTTTAAGAAAAAGTTCGTCTCGGAACTAGCTTGACACGGTGGGTGAGTGGATCTACTAAACCCAAGATTGCAGGTTCGCTCCTGGCCGTGGTAAGTGATTTTTGAAAGGTGGCAAAAATACGACACGCATGTCATACGATGTTGGCATGTCAAAGAACCCATTTGAATTCAGTAGGCCGTGTTCATAATGGAAAAATTAATCTCGGGAGTTTCCGCCAACACAAAGTTCCTCATTTCTCTACTAGAAAGCGCTATAGTGTTCAAGGAGCTTAGATGTCTAACCTCCTAGACTTTCATAGTGATTCAAGGAACAACGAAATTCGACATGCAAGCTACCCTCTGGGTGTCAAATTACAAAGCTTGCACCCGGCACCGAGGCCATACGATATTATTATTATAGTCACGGAACTCCTTGTTAACCTACTTTTCACGTTTTGCAAAAATGAGCTAAAATTAGACGTATGAGATCGATCCGGACAAATGTCTGTCGGTCTGTCTGTCTGTCCATCTGTCTGTCTGTCTGTCTGTCTGTCTATACGTGTCTCCTAAACGGCTGCAGCAATCGAATCCCAATTTGGTATGAGTAACGATCTATACCTGAATATATCAAGCCCATATTTGAAAATCATGTCAGTACTACCAACTGCTGAAAAACCGCAATTGAATTTGAGCTCAAATGTTTGGAAGGTATGCATGGGAGCTATTCCAAAATTGGCACACATATAGATAATAATATTTGAGTTTAATTTCCAGGAGGCCATGCATGGCAGTGTTGCCAAAATGAATCTACGCTGGCTAATAGGTCCAATTTTTAAATGCAAACAACTTCTACACTATCAATTGGAATTCAATCCAAATTTCAATTCCGATTTTTCAGCAGTTGGTAGCACTGACATCATTTTCAAATACAGCATTGAGTTATTCAGGTATATATCTTTGCTCCTACCAAAATTTGTTTCAATTGCTGCAGCCGTTTAGGAGTTGATAGGGGAGGACACACACACAGCCAGGCAGACAGATGGACAGACAGAAGGACAGACAGACACACATTTGCCCGGATCTATCTCATAAGTCTACTTTTTCCTCATTATTGCAAAATGTGAAAAGTAGGCTAAAAATGTATGGACGAATTTTAGCCACATTTCTCATATATAGCAAGGACTCGGTGTTTAACGTGTTTAGTTAAGCTTTTAGTTTTACGTGGCCGTTAATCAACCAATATCAAACAGCATGTAACTTCCATTATCCATTAGACTTCAACCAAATTTTGTATGTGCATTCTATACCTTAAGAGATGGAACTATGAATATTTTCAGAGTCACCAGGGATGCGATCTGTAGTAAGTTACTTTATTACGATACACTGTTTCAGCCGTATTTCAAAATGCAATACTTAGAAATGTTAGTACGGTATTACAAACTTGATGTCGTCATTATTTTAGATAGGTCTCTATAGATTGGCAAGAAACTTAAATTTAAAGAAAATTAGGCTCTTTAGTTCGTCACGGAACTACTTGTTATTAATAGTAGTATTATTGTTCTTACCATTGGCACAATTTACTAATAGTGACACACCTTTAAGATAAAACCAGTATTTAGAACGACGTAATGTATAAGTTAAAACTTCGTTTTTTGCAATGTCTAATAACTTCAAATAGTTATCTAAATTCGTTTGACGACAGTAATATTTGTAAAAACTCGGTTAAACTCGATACAGTACTTAATTTCCGATTTGTTATTTAACTTCTACTCCAGGCAAATGCCGGAATGGTACCTAACATAAGGCCACGGCCGCTTCCTTCCAATCCTCATCTGAATTACAAAGCGCACACTAATAGAGCCATCACGATAACACAGGTTATCAGACAAATTACACACACGAACACACACACACAAATACACGGGGCTACATGAACAAGATGTCGTAAAGCCCCTGAACCAATCAACAACAACTATCGATATATTTCAGATAGAGATTAGCCAGTTTGAACTATAGGCCTACCATTAACTCAGTGACACCAGTATTGCTAAAAATTCTGAATAGAATTGTAAAGAGAGCTTTTGGTTGTGCACGCGGGGTGAAGGTTAGTCTGCCTGATCGGCCCACCCCGTCCAGTGCTTTGTGAGTCCAGTGCTATGGGCCAGAACGCGGCCGCATTAGATGAGAACGGCTCTGAACGGGCTGAGCTTCTAAAGTCCATGGGCTCGGAATGCAGTGCGGGGGGACACGCAGCAGTACCCGGCCTACCGACATAACAAATGTAGCCTATTTGTTTATGTTGTGGAGTAAACATAGACTATTATTGTGGTATGAAAATATTATTATACTTTCACGAATAGTACAAATATTCATGGTTTTGAATGGGGAAGTACAAGTTTGAATGATAGAATATAATAATTTTCCCTACCAATACCCATTATAAACATAATCTCCGTAGATCATGCGAATAAATCGTAGTTGGAAACTCACAAGAAAAGTAGTGTGAATGCAACATAATAATTCAAAAATAATAAATAAATTACCCCTAGGGCGTCTCGAACCCGAGATCCATTGGACAATAAGTTACAGCTATAGCACTCGTACACTTTTCACATTGTAGCCTAGCTCATAGTTACGTAACTTCATGCGTATAGCTAAATGTCGAATTATTTCAGTTAAATCGTAAATACTGACAGGAATGCGTTCAATCAGTCAGTGCCTCTTCATGTATTCAACGTAACGCATCTTAATGACTGATTTGGATTAATAATGCCAATAAACTGCAAATATTACTCCCAATCCACTACTTTCCTCCATGTTTGATTTCTTGCAGCTGAGCCAATCAGAACACGGAATGCTGCTGCGAATAACGTTATTCAAGCCTATACCGGAATTGTGCCTGTATACAAGCTTTAACGTTACAATCTGTACCACTTGTACTCTGATGGCCAATGATTGCGGTACAACACATGTGATATGTCCATGAGCAGAGGGTACTGATCAGCACAGTATCGAAGCACCTAAGGTTGGATGTTATACAGTAGCCATCGTATATTCTACGTACTATTTTAGCCTGCCTTTCACATTTTGTAAAAATGAGGAAAAAGTAGAATTATGACATCGATCCAGTCAAATGTCTGTCTGTCCCTCCTAGACGGCTGCAGTTATTGAAACCAAATTTGGTATAAGTAAAGATCTATATCTGAATATCTCACGGGCATATTTGAAAATTACCTCAGGGCTAGTAATTGCGCAGAAAAATCACAATTCTCTTTTGAGCTCTATGTTGGATTTATCAGACGTTATGCATGCGAACTCTTCCAAAATTAGTGACATAGTGATAATAACATTCCAAATATATATTTTAAGAAGCTCATATATGACGGTGTTGCCAACATGATTTTAAGTCTGCGGATAAGTCCATTGTTTAAGTGTAGCTAACTTCTATACTATAAATTGGATTTTAACCAAATTTTATTTGTGTTTTGGGGTACTATAACAGATACGACTATGCTTATTCTTCAGAGCAGGCAGGGCTGCCAACTGCTAACGAATGCTCATTCTCTTTATTTATCCTAATACCAATATATCAGAAAGTATGCTAGTCAACAGCTCTGAATGTTGCACACGTATGGTATCTAAAATTTCAGATTAACTTCGAGTAACTAATATACGTCAGTGCTGCCAAAATAATTTTAAGCCTGCTGAAAATGCATGTAAAGTCTCTACCAACAAATGGATGTTATCCTAAATTGGCACTTTAAAATATAGTATTATTTCAGATTAATTCTGATCACACGTGCATGACCTTGTTGCCAATATGATTTTATACGCACTGATAGATCCAATATTTCACAACATGCAACGTCCATACTATCCATTGGATTTCAACCAAATGTTGTGGGTGCATTCTGTACCTTAGGAGATGGAACTAAGAATATATTCAGTCACCTAGGCTGCCAACTGTAGTGCTGTATTGGAATACTTCAGGTATATTCCTATATAATTAGAAATGTTAGTATTACCAACTAAATTTCGTCATTATTCTAGATAGGTCTATATAGTTTAATCATTGACATGGAGTCGCCTCCGTAGCGTAGCGGTAGCATGGTTAGCTGCAGCCCCGGTGGTCCTGGGTTCGATTCCCGGCTCTGCCACGATATTTGAAAAGTGGTGTGAGGACTGAAACGGGGTCTACTCAGCCTCGGGTGTTTCAAATGAGTAGAAGGGGTTCGACTCCGAACTCAGCCATCCTCAAAGTGGTTTTCCGTGGTTCCCACTTCGTCTTCGGGCAAATGCCGGGATGGTACCTTCTTCTTTGCCACGGCCGCCTCCTTCCTTCTTCCTTGCCTATCCATCCTAACCATCCCTTACCTTCCCTCATGAGGCCCCTGTTCGCTTTGCAGGTGAGGCCGCCTGGGCGAGGTGCCAATCCCACCTCACCAGTTGTATCCCTTCCGATTCGAAGTTTCCCAGCTCTAGGACACTGCCCGTAGTGGCGGTAGTGGTGAGTTCCCTCGCTGAGTCCATGGGTTCCACCAACCTGGAGGATAAACGACTAAAAAAAAAAAATTACTGTGGAGTAAACAGTGCTGTGAAAATTATATTAGTTTCACGAATAGTACAAATATTCATGGTTTTGATTGGGAAAGTTTAAATTCGAATGATAAAATAGAATGATTTTTCCCTACCAATATCCATTATTAACATGGCCCCCCTAGATCATGCGAGTAAATCGAAGTTGAAAAGTTGAATCACACAGTAGGGTTGACACAACAAAATAATTCACAAAGAATAAAAATTCCGACCATAGACCGTCTCGAACCCAGGAGCCATTAGATACCAAGTTAGCGCTCTAGCACTCGTACACTTCTCACGTACTCTGGAGGTTTACAGCTTCATCCATATGGCTAAATGTCGAATGATTTCAGTTTAATCTTAAATACTGACAGAAATGCGTTTAATCAGTCAGTGCCTTTTCCTGTATTCAACGTAACGGAACTAAATTACTGATTTCCATTAATAATGCCAATGAACTGCAAATATTACTCTCAATCCACAAGTTTCCTCCATCTTTGATTTCTTGCAGCAGAGCCAATCGGAACAACTAATGCGGGCACGAATAACGTTATTCAAGCCTATACCGGAATTGTGCTTGTATACAAGCTTTAACGTTACGATCTGTACCATTTGTACGCTGATGGCCAATGATTGCGGTACAACACATGTGATATGTCAATAAGCAGCTGGTACTGATCAGCACAGTATAGAAGCACCTAAGGTTGGATGTTATACAGTAGCTATCGTATATTCTACGTGCTATTTTTAGCTTACTTTTCACTTTAAAACAAGATGTTCAGTAAAGAACATATAGCCTACTTTCTCCTAAATGCATGGGTATTGTTATAACTCTTTGTCCTTTTCAAGGAGTATAATTGAATGTAGGTTGTAGTAGATTGTTGAAATACAACGTGCGATAGGGATATTAAACATGAATATGAGGTGCCCTTTGCTAGTGCTACCTCTGTAAAAAAAATCATTCAATTCGGTTTCACCGTGTTTGAATTGATCCGGGGAATGGATTTGCACACATACATGGCCGCTATTTGCAAACTATTGGGCTGATGACCTTGTAGTCAGTCATAAGATGCTTTCCACAAAAAGGCATGTTGTTGCAAAATCCGGTAGAGATCAAATTATTAGGATGGTCGAAATTTGATTTAAGCTTTTAACTTTTGGGTGGCCGTTATTCCGTTTCCGTCAAGATGGCGGCAATATAAGACATGACACTGAGGTGCCTTTTGCTAGTGCTACCTCTGTACCAAATTTCGTTCAATTCGGTTTTACCGTGTTTGAATTGATAGGGGGAATCGACTAGCACACATACTTGGCCACCATCTGCAAACTATTGGGCTGATGATCTAGCAGTTCGGTCAGAATATGCTTCCCACATAAAGATTTGTTGTTGCAAAATTTGGTAGAGACTAGATTATTAGGTTGATCGTAATCGATTTTGACACAAATATGGCCGCCATCCGCAAACTATTAGGCTAATGACCTATTAGATTTGTCAAAGGATGCTTCCTCCATAAAGGTATGTTGTTGCAAAATTTGGTAGTGTTCGGATGATTAGGTTAGTCGTAATTTGATTTAAGCTTTGAACATTTGGGTGGCCGCCATTACGTTTCCGTCAAGATGGCGGTGATATAAAACATGACACTGAGGTGCCCTTTGCTAGTGCTACCTCTGTACCAAATTTCACTCCATTCGGTTTCACCGTGTTCGAATTAATAGGGGTAATCGATTTTGCCACAAAGATGGCCGCCATCCGCAAACTATTAGGCTAATGACCTATTAGATGTGTCAAAGGATGCTCCCTTCATAAAGTTATGTTGTAGCAAAATTTGTTAGAGATCGGATGATTAGGTTAGTCGTAATTTGATTTAAGCTTTGAACATTTGGGTGGCCGCCATTACGTTTCCGTCAAGATGGCGGCGATATAAAACATGACACATAGGTGCCCTTTGCTAGTGCTACCTCTGTACCAAATTTCATTCCATTCGATTTCACCGTGTTCGAATTAATAGGGGGTAATCGATTTTGACACAAAGATGGCCGCCATCCGCAAACTATTAGGCTAATGACCTATTAGATTTGTCAAAGGATGCTTCCTCCATAAAGATATGTTGTTGCAAAATTTGGTAGAGATCGGATGATTAGGTTAGTCGTAATTTGATTTAAGCTTTGAACATTTGGGTGGCCGCCATTACGTTTCCGTCAAGATGGCGGTGATATAAAACATGACACTGGGGTGCCCTTTTCTAGTGCTACCTCTGTACCAAATTTCATGCCATTCGGTTTCACCGTGTTCGAATTAATAGGGGTAATCGATTTTGACACAAAGATGGCCGCCATCCGCAAACTATTAGGCTAATGACCTATCAGATTTGTCAAAGGATGCTTCCTCCATAAAGGTATGTTGTTGCAAAATTTGGTTGAGATCGGATGATTAGGTTAGTCGTAATTTGATTTAAGCTTTGAACATTTGGGTGGCCGCCATTACGTTTCCGTCAAGATGGCGGCGATATAAAACATGACACTGGGGTGCCCTTTGCTAGTACTACCTCTGTACCAAATTTCGTTCCATTCGGTTTCACCGTGTTCGAATTAATTGGGGCAATCGATTTTCACACAAAGATGGCCGCCATCCGCAAACTATTAGGCTGATGACCTATTAGCTTGGTCAAAGGATGCTGCTCCATAACGGTATGTTGTTGCAAAATTTGGTAGAGATCGGATGATTAGGTTAGTCGTAATTTGATTTAAGCTTTGAACATTTGTGGGGCCGCCATTACGTTTCCGTCAAGATGGCGGCGATATAAAACATGACACTGAGGTGTCCTTTTCTAGTGCTACCTTAGTACCAAATTTCGTTCAATTTGCGCTCACCGTGTTCGAATTGATAGGGGGGGACAGACATTCAGAGTACACACACTCACACACACACAGACTCACACACACACATACACACACACAGACACACACATTTTTCGCCCTGTAGTGATCTCATAAGTCTACTTTCATTTTTTGCAAAAATCGAAAGTAGGCTAAAAATGAGGATGAGATAGACTTATGGCTTCGATCCAGGCAAATGTCTGTCTGTCTGTCTCTCTTTGTGTGTCTCCCCCTATCAACTCCTAAAAGGCTGCAGTTATCGAAACCAAGTTTGGTATAAGGAAATATCTAAATCTGAATATCTCAAGGACATAATTGAAAATGATTTCAGAGCTACCAACCGCTAAAAATCACAATTCACTTTTAAGCTCTACGTTGGAAATCTCAGACGTTATGCATGCGAACTTTTCCCAAATAAGCACACACAGGGATAGTAACATTCCAGATACATTTTAAGAAGCCCATAAATGACAGTGTTGCCAAGATGATTCTAAGCCTGCTGATAAGTCCAATGTTTAAGTACATCTAACATCTATACTATTAATTGGATTTTAACCAAATTTCGTACGTGCTTTGTGTACTACAACAGATATGACTATGGTTATACTTGAAAGCCATTAGGGCTGCCAACTGTTAATAAATGCTCACTCTCATTATCCTAATACCAATATATCAGTAAGTATGCAAGCCAACAGTTCTAAATTTTGCGCACGTATAGTTCCTGAAGTCGCCTCCGTAGCGTAGCGGACAGCATGGTTAGCTGCTGCCCCGGAGGTCCTGGTTTGATTCCCGGCTCTGTCACGATATTTGAAAAGTGGTGTGAGGACTGGAACGGGGTCTACTCAGCCTCGGGTGTTACAAATGAGTAGAGGGGGTTAGATTCCCACCTCAGCCATCCTCAAAGTGGTTTTCCGTGGTTTCCCACTTCGTCATCGTGCAAATGCCGGGATGGTACCTTCTTCAAGGCCACGGCCGCCTCCTTCCCTCTTCCTTGCCTATCCATCCTAACCATCCATTACCTTCCCTCATGAGGCCCCCTGTTCGCTTTGCAGGTGAGGCCGCCTGGGCGAGGTGCCAATCCCACCTCACCAGTTGTATGCACTCCGATTAGATGTTCCCAGCTCTGGGACACTGCCCGTAGAGACGGTAGTAGTGAGTTCCCTCGCTGAGTCCGTGGGTTCCACCAACCAGGAGGATAAACGACTAAGAAAAAGAAAAAAAGAAAAATATTATTATTATTAATATTATTTTAGCGTAGTGGTCAGCATGGTTAGCTGCCGCCACGGAGGTCCTGCGTTCGATTCCCGGCTCTGCCGCGAAATTTGTGGTACGAGGACTGGAACGTGGTCTATTCAGCCTCGGGTGGCCCAAATAATTAGAGGGGGTTCGATTCCCCCTCAGCCATCCTCGAAGTAGTTTTTCGTGGTTTCCCACTTCGTCATCGGGCAAATACCGGGATTGTAACTTCTTCAAGGCCACGGCCGCATCCTTCCATCTTCCTTGCCTATCCATCTCAACCATCCCCTACCTTCCCTCATGAGGCCCCTGTTCGCTTTGCAGGTGAGGCCGCCTGGGCGAGGTGCCAATCCCGCCTCACCAGTTGTTTCCCTTCCGTTTCGAAGTTTCCCAGCTCTAGGACACTGCCCGTAGAGGCGGTAGTGGTGAGTTCCCTCGCTGAGTCCATGGGTTCCACCAACCTGTAGGATAAACGACTAAAAAAAAAATACTGTGGAGTAAACAGTGCTGTGAAAATTATATTAGTTTCACGAATAGTACAAATATTCATGGTTTTGATTGGGAAAGTTTAAATTCGAATGATAAAATAGAATGATTTTTCCCTACCAATATCCATTATTAACATGTCCCCCCTAGATCATGCGAGTAAATCGAAGTTGAAGAGTTGCATCACACAGTAGTGTTGACACAACAAAATAATTCACAAAGAATAAAAATTCCGACCATAGACCGTCTCGAACCCAGGAGCCATTAGATACCAAGTTAGCGCTCTAGCACTCGTACACTTCTCACGTACTCTGCAGGTTCACAGCTTCATCCATATGGCTAAATGTCGAATGATTTCAGTTTAATCTTAAATACTGACAGAAATGCGTTTAATCAGTCAGTGCCTTTTCCTGTATTCAACGTAACGGAACTAAATTACTGATTTCCATTAATAATGCCAATGAACTGCAAATATTACTCGCAATCCACAAGTTTCCTCCATCTTTGATTTCTTGCAGCAGAGCCAATCGGAACAACTAATGCGGGCACGAATAACGTTATTCAAGCCTATACCGGAATTGTGCTTGTATACAAGCTTTAAGGTTACGATCTGTACCATTTGTACGCTGATGGCCAATGATTGCGGTACAACATATGTGATATGTCCATAAGCAGCTGGTACTGATCAGCACAGTATAGAAGCACCTAAGGTTGGATGTTATACAGTAGCTATCGTATATTCTACGTGCTATTTTTAGCTTACTTTTCACTTAAAAACAAGATGTTCAGTAAAGAACATATAGCCTACTTTCTCCTAAATGCATGGGTATTGTTATAACTCTTTGTCCTTTTCAAGGAGTATGATTGAATGTTGGTTGTAGTAGCTTTTTGAAATACAACGTGCTATAGGGATATTAAACATGAATATGAGGTGCCCTTTGCTAGTGCTACCTCTGTACCAAATTTCGTTCATTCCGTTCTACCGTGTTCAAATTAATAGGGGGAATCAATTTTGACATAAAGATGGCCGCCATCCGCAAACTATTAGGCTAATGACCTATTAGATTGGTCAAAGGATGCTCCCTCCATAAAGGTATGTTGTTGCAAAGTATGGTAGAGATCGGATGGTTATGTTAGTCCTAATTTGATTTAAGCTTTAAACATTTGTGTGGCCGCCATTACGTTTTGTCAATATGGCGGCAATATTAATCATGACACTGAGATGCCCTTTGCTAGTGCTATCTCTGTACCAAATTTCGTTCCATTCGGTTTCACCGTGTTTGAATTAATAGGGGGAATCGATTCTGACACAAAGATGGCCGCCATCCGCAAACTATTAGGCGAATGACCTATTAGATTGGTCAAAGGATGCTCCCTCCATAAAGGTATGTAGTTGCAATGTTTGGTAGAGATCGGATGATTAGGTTAATCGTAATTTGATTTAAGCTTTGAACATTCGTTTGGCCGCCATTACTTTTCAGTCAAGATGGCGGCGATATAAAACATGACACTGAGGTGCCCTTTGCTAGTGCTACCTCTGTACCAAATTTCGTTCCATTCGGTTCCACCGTGTTCGAATTAATAGTCGGAATCAATTTTGACATAAAGATGGCCGCCATCCTCAAACTGTTAGGCGAATGACCTATTGGATTGGTCAAAGGATGCTCCCTCCATAAAGGTATGTAGTTGCAGAATTTGGTAGAGATCGGATGATTAGGTTAATCGTAATTTGATTTAAGCTTTGAAAATTCGTGTGGCCGCCATTACGTTTCAGCCAAGATGGCGGCTATATACAACATGACACTGAGGTGCCCTTTGCTAGTGCTACCTCTGTACCAAATTTTGTTCCATTCGGTTCCACCGTGTTCGAATTAATAGGGGGAATCGATTTTGACATAAAGATGGCCGCCATCCGCAAACTATTAGGCTAATAACCTAGTAGATTGGTCAAAGGATGCTCCCTCTATAAAGGTATGTTGTTGCAAAGTTTGGTAGAGATCGGATGGTTATGTTAGTCGTAATTTAACTTAAGCCTTGAACATTTGTGTGGCCGCCTTTACGTTTCTGTCAATACGGCGGCGATACATAACATGACACTGAGGTGCCCTATGCTAGTGCTACCTCTGAACCAAATTTCGTTCCATTCGGTTCCACCGTGATCGAATTAATAGGGGGAATAAATGTTGACATAAAGATGGCCGCCATCCGCAAACTATTAGGCTAATCACCTATTCGTTTGGTCAAAGGATGCTTCCTCTATAAGGGTATGTTGCTGCAAAATTTGGTAGAGATCGGATGATTAGGTTAATTGTAATTTGATTTAAGCTTTGAACATTTGTGTGGCCGCCATTACGTTTCCGTCAAGAGGGCGGTGATATAAAACATGACACTGAGGTGCCTTTTGTTAGTACTACCTCTGTACCAAATTTCATTCCATTCGGTTGCACCGTGTTCGAATTGATAGGGGGAATCGATTTTCACACAAAGATGGCCGCCATCCTTAAACTATTAGGCTGATGATCTATTAGTTTGGTCAAAGGATCCTCCCCCCTAAAGGTATGTTGTTGCGAAATTTGGTAGAGATCAAATGATTAGGTTAGTCGTAATTTGATTTAAGCTTTGAACATTCGTGTGGCCGCCATTACGTTTCAGTCAAGATGGCTGCGATACAATACATGACACTGAGGTGCCCTTTGCTAGTGCTACCTCTGAACCAAATTTCGTTCCATTCGGTTCCACCGTGTTCGAATTAATAGGGGGAATCAATTTTGACATAATGATGGCCGCCATCCGCAAACTATTAGGCTAATAACCTATTAGATTGGTCAAAGGATGCTTCCTCCATAAAGGTATGTTGTTGCAAAGTTTGGTAGAGATCAGATGGTTATGTTAGTCGTAATTTAACTTAAGCTTTGAACATTTGTGTGGCCGCCATTACGTTTCTGTCACTATGGCGGCGATATAAAACATGACACTGAGGTGCCGTTTGTTAGTACTACCTCTGTACCAAATTTCGTTCCATTCGGTTGCACCGTGTTCGAATTAATAGGGGGAATCGATTTTCACACAAAGATGGCCGCCATCTGCAAACTACTACGTGATGACCTATTGGTTTGGTCAAAGGATGCTCCCCCCATAAAGGTATGTTGTTGCAAAATTTGGTAGAGATCGGATGATTAGGTTAGTCGTAATTTGATTTAAGCTTTGAACATTTGTGGGGCCGCCATTGGGTTTCCGTCAAGATGGCGGCGATATAAAACATGACACTGAGGTGTCCTTTGCTAGTGCTACCTCTGTACCAAATTTCG
The DNA here is from genome assembly GCA_946902985.2 of Meconema thalassinum. Classification (NCBI taxonomy): domain Eukaryota; kingdom Metazoa; phylum Arthropoda; class Insecta; order Orthoptera; family Tettigoniidae; genus Meconema; species Meconema thalassinum. The sequence goes on from OX336388.2 coordinate 830,737,498, forward strand.
TTCCATTCGGTTTCACCGTGTTTGATTTTCACACAAAGATGGCCGCCATCCGCAAACTATTAGGCTAATGACCTATTCGTTTGGTCAAAGGATGCTTCCTCTATAAGGGTATGTTGTTGCAACATTTGGTAGAGATCGGATGATTAGGTTAATCGTAATTTGATTTAAGCTTTGAACATTTGTGTGGCCGCCATTACGTTTCCGTCAAGATGGCGGCGATATAAAGCATGACACTGAGGTGCCGTTAGTTAGTACTACCTCTGTACCAAATTTCGTTCCATTCGGTTGCACCGTGTTCGAATTAATAGGGGGAATCGATTTTCACACAAAGATGGCCGCCATCTGCAAACTATTACGTGATGACCTATTGGTTTGGTCAGAGGATGCTCCCCCCATAAAGGTATGTTGTTGCAAAATTTGGTAGAGATCGGATGATTAGGTTAGTCGTAATTTGATTTAAGCTTTGAACATTTGTGGGGCCGCCATTGCGTTTCCGTCAAGATGGCGGCGATATAAAACATGACACTGAGGTGTCCTTTGCTAGTGCTACCTTTGTACCAAATTTCGTTCAATTCGCATTCACCGTGTTCGAATTGATAGGGGGGGACAGACATTCAGAGTACACACACTCACACACAGCACACACACACACAGATTCACACACACACATACATACACACACACACACACACACACACACAGACTCACACACACACATACACACACACAGACAGACACAATTTTTTCGCCCTGTGTTGATCTCATAAGTCTACTTTCATTTTTTGCAAAAATCGAAAGTAGGCTAAAAATGAGGATGAGATAGACTTATGGCTTCGATCCAGGCAAATGTCTGTCTGTCTGTCTCTCTTTGTGTGTCTCCCCCTATCAACTCCTTAAAGGCTGCAGTTATCGAAACCAAGTTTGGTATAAGGAAATATCTAAATCTGAATATCTCAAGGACATAATTGAAAATGATTTCAGAGCTACCAACCGCTAAAAATCACAATTCACTTTTAAGCTCTACGTTGGAAATCTCAGACGTTATGCATGCGAACTTTTCCAAAATAAGCACACACAGGGATAATAACATTCCAGATACATTTTAAGAAGCCCATATATGACAGTGTTGCCAAGATGATTCTAAGCCTGCTGATAAGTCCAAGTTTTAAGTACATCTAACATCTATACTATCAATTGGATTTTAACCAAATTTCGTACGTGCTTTGTGTACTATAACAGATATGACTATGCTTATACTTGAAAGCCATTAGGGCTGCCAACTGTTAATAAATGCTCACTCTCTTTATCCTAATACCGATATATCAGTAAGTATGCAAGCCAACAGTTCTAAATTTTGCGCACGTATAGTTCCTGAAGTCGCCTCCGTAGCGTAGCGGACAGCATGGTTAGCTGCCGTCCCGTAGGTCCTGGGTTCGATTCCCGGCTCTGCCACGACATTTGAAAAGTGGTGTGAGGACTGGAACGGAGTCTACTCAGCCTCGGATGTTACAAATGAGTAGACGGGGTTAGATTCCCACCTCAGCCATCCTGAAAGTGTTTTTCCGTGGTTTCCCACTTCGTCATCGTTCAAATGCCGGGATGGTACCTTCTTCAAGGCCACGGCCGCCTCCTTCCCTCTTCCTTGCCTATCCATCCTAACCATCCATTACCTTCCCTCATGAGGCCCCCTGTTCGCTTTGCAGGTGAGGTCACCTGGGCGAGGTGCCAATCCCACCTCACCAGTTGTATGCACTCCGATTAGATGTTCCCAGCTCTGGGACACTGCCCGTAGAGACGGTAGTGGTGAGTTCCCTCGCTGAGTCCGTGGGTTCCACAAACCAGGAGGATAAACGACTAAGAAAAAGAAAAAAAGAAAAATATTATTATTATTATTAATATTATTTTAGCGTAGTGGTCAGCATGGTTAGCTGCCGCCCCGGAGGTCCTGGGTTCGATTCCCGGCTCTGGCGCGAAATTCGTGGTACGAGGACTGAAACGGGGTCTACTCAGCCTCGGGTGGCCCAAATAAGTAGAGGGGGTTCGATTCCCCCTCAGCCATCCTCGAAGTGGTTTTTCGTGGTTTCCCACTTCGTCTTCGGGCAAATACCGGGATGGTAACTTCTTCAAGACCACGGCCGCCTCTTTCCTTCTTCCTTGCCTATCCATCCTAACCATCCCTTACCTTCCCTCATGAGGCCCCTGTTCACTTTGCAGGTGAGGCCGCCTGGGCGAGGTGCCAATCCCACCTCACCAGTTGTATCCCTTCCGATTCGATGTTCCCAGCTCTAGGACACTGCCCGCAGAGGCGGTAGTGGTGAGTTCCCTCGCTGAGTCCATGGGTTCCACCAACCTGGAGGGTAAACGACTAAAAAAAAAAAAATTACTGTGGGGTAAACAGTGCTATGAAAATTATATTAGTTTCACGAATAGTACAAATATTCATGGTTTTGATTGGTAAAGTGCAAATTCGAATGATAAAATAGAATGATTTTTCCCTACCAATATCCATTATTAACATGTCCCCCCTAGATCATGCGAGTAAATCGACGTTGAAAAGTTGCATCACACAGTGTTGACACAACAAAGTAATTCAAAAAGAATAAAAATTCCGACCATAGACCGTCTCGAACCCAGGAGCCATTAGATACCAAGTTAGCGCTCTAGCACTCGTACACTTCTCACGTACTCTGCAGGTTCACAGCTTCATCCATATGGCTAAATGTCGAATGATTTCAATTTAATCTTAAATACTGACAGAAATGCGTTTAATCAGTCAGTGCCTTTCCCTGTATTCAACGTAACGGAACTAAATTACTGATTTCCATTAATAATGCCAATGAACTGCAAATATTACTCTCAATCCACAAGTTTCCTCCATCTTTGATTACTTGCAGCAGAGCCAATCGGAACAACTAATGTGGGCACGAATAACGTTATTCAAGCCTATACCGGAATTGTGCTTGTATACAAGCTTTAACGTTACGATCTGTACCATTTGTACGCTGATGGCCAATGATTGCGGTACAACACATGTGATATGTCAATAAGCAGCTGGTACTGATCAGCACAGTATAGAAGCACCTAAGGTTGGATGTTATACAGTAGCTATCGTATATTCTACGTGCTATTTTTAGCTTACTTTTCACTTTAAAAAAAATGAGGATGAGATAGACTTATGGCTTCGATCCAGGCAAATGTCTGTCTGTCTCTCTCTCTTTGTGTGTCTCCCCCTATCAACTCCTAAAAGGCTGCAGTTATCGAAACCAAGTTTGGTATAAGGAAATATCTAAATCTGAATATCTCAAGGACATAATTGAAAATGATTTCAGAGCTACCAACCGCTAAAAATCACAATTCACTTTTAAGCTCTACGTTGGATATCTCAGACGTTATGCATGCGAACTTTTCCAAAATAAGCACACACAGGGTTAATAACATTCCAGATACATTTTAAGAAGCCCATATATGACAGTGTTGCCAAGATGATTCTAAGCCTGCTGATAAGTCCAATGTTTAAGTACATCTAACATCTATACTATCAATTGGATTTTAACCAAATTTCGTACGTGCTTTGTGTACTATAACAGATATGACTATGCTTATACTTGAGAGCCATTAGGGCTGCCAACTGTTAATAAATGCTCACTCTCTTTATCCTAATACCAATATATCAGAAAGTATGCAAGCCAACAGCTCTAAATTTTGCGCACGTATAGTTGCTGAAATTTTAGATTATTTTGGAATAACTAATGCACATCAGTGCTGCCAACATAAATCTAAGCCTGTTGATAGGGCCAATTTTTAAATGCATATTACTTCTATAATAATAAATGGGTTTTATCCAAAATTGGCGCTATAAAATATAGGAATAATTCAGATTAATTCCGAGCACGCATTCTTGACGTTGTTACCAATATGATTTTACTCGCACTGATACATCCAATATTTCACAGCAAGCAACGTCCATACTATCCATTGGACTTCAACCAAATTGTGTATGTGTATTCTGTACCTTAAGATATGGAACTAAGATTATATTCAGAGTCACCATGGCTGCCAACTGTACAGCTGTATTTGAATACATTACTTCAGATATATTCCAATGTAAATAGAAAAGTTTGTATTACCAACTTAATCTCGTCATTATTCTAGATAGGTCTATGTAGATTAATCATTGGTATGAATCTTAAATATAAAGAAATTAGGCTCTTTAGATCGTCACGGAACTAATTGATTTTATTGTTAATATTATTATTATTATTTTACTGTGGAACAAACAGTGCTGTGTAAATTATATTAGTTTCACGAATAGTACAAATATTCATGGTTTTGGTTGGGAAAGTACAAATACGAATGATAAAATAGAATGATTTTTCCCTACCAATATCCATTATTAACATCGCCCCCCTAGATAATGCGAGTAAATCGAAGTTGAAAAGTTATATCTCACGGTAGTATTGACACAACGAAATAATTCAAAAAGAATAAAAATTCTGGCCATACAGCGTCACGAACCCAGGACCCATTAGGTACCAAGTTAAAGCTTTGGCACTCGTACACTTTTCACGTACTATGAAGGTTCACAGCTTCATCCATATGGCTAAATATCGAATGATTTCAGTTAAACCTTAAATACGGACAGAAATGCGTTTAATAAGTCAGTGCCTTTTCCTGTATTCAACGTAACGCAACTAAATGACTGATTTGCATTAATAATGCCAATTAACTGCAAATATTACTCGCAATCCACAAGTTTCCTCCATCTTTGATTTCTTGCAGCAGAGCCAATCGGAACAACTAATGCGGGCACGAATAACGTTATTCAAGCCTATACCGGAATTGTGCTTGTATACAAGCTTTAACGTTACGATCTGTACCATTTGTACGCTGATGGCCAATGATTGCGGTACAACATATGTGATATGTCCATAAGCAGCTGGTACTGATCAGCACAGTATAGAAGCACCTAAGGTTGGATATTATACAGTAGCTATCGTATATTCTACGTGCTATTTTTAGCTTACTTTTCACTAAAAAAAATGAGGATGAGATAGACTTTTGGCATCGATCCAGGCAAATGTCTGTCTGTCTGTCTTTCTTTGTGTGTCTCCCCCTATCAACTCCTAAAAGGCTGCAGTTATCGAAACCAAATTTGGTATAAGGAAATATATATATCTGAATATCTCACGGCCATAATTGAAAATGATTTCAGAGCTACCAACTGCTAAAATTTACAATTCACTTTTAAGCTCTACGTTGGATATCTCAGACGATATGCATGCGAACATTTCCAAAATTAGCACACACAGGGATAATAACATTCCAGATACATTTTAAGAAGCCCATATATGACAGTGTTGCCAAGATGATTCTAAGCCTGCTGATAAGTCCAATGTTTAAGTACATCTAACATCTATACTATCAATTGGATTTTAACCAAATTTCGTACGTGCTTTGTGTACTATAACAGATATGACTATGCTTATACTTCAGAGCCATTAGGGCTGCCAACACTTAAGAAATGCACATTCTATTTATCCTAATACCAATATATCAGAAAGTATGCAAGCCAACATCTCCAAATTTTGCGCATGTATATTTGCTGAAATTTTAGATCAATTTGGAGTAACTAATGTACGTCAGTGCTGCCAAAATAATTCTAAGCCTATGATAGGGCCAATTTTTCAATGCCTGTAGCTTCTATACTAATACATGGATTTGATCCAAAATTGGCACTATAAAATATAGTAGTAATTTAGATTAATTCTGAGCACGCATTCTTGACGTTGTTGCCAATATGATTTTACTCGCACTGATACATCCAGTATTTCACAGCATGCAACGTCTTACTATCCATTGGACTTAACCAAATTTTGTATGTGCATTCTGTATCTTAAGATATGGAACTAAGAATATATTCAGAGTCACCAAGGCTGCCAACTGTAGAGCTGTATTGGAATACATTACTTCAGACATATTTCAATCGAAATAGAAATGTTTATTATTACCAACCTAAGTTCGTCAATATTCTCGATAGGCCCATCGTATATAGATTAACTTAATCGTTGGCTTGAATCTTAAATTTTATGGAAAAGTAGGCTTTTTAGTCGGTCACGGAGCTACTTGTTTGTCACCTGGCAGCACTACGAATCCGAATTCATTTATAGTTAACTTTCTATTCGTACACTAGAAGGAGAATACCGTTATTGAAATTTGGATCCTAGTACGAGGCTAATAACGTTATTCAACCCGGGACCCATACAACAGAACACGAAGTTAATAACGTTATTCGACCTGCGAAGCATGCAGCATAACACAATGCTATCCGGTCTTGTGAATAACGTTATTTGATGTTCGGATTGAGTGGTAGTTGTTCGCGACGTGTTACAGCACGAATAACGTTATTCGACCTGCGAGGCATGCAGCATAACACAATGCTATCCGGTCTTGTCAATAACGTTATTTAAAACATCTGAGTGAATGGGGTACATTTGATTGTGTTACAACGCCAATAACGTTATTCGACTTGTGTCTCCTGCGATAACTAAAATGCTATCCGGTATGATAATACAATATTTAAAATAACGGTATATATACAGTATCCGTTTATTCGTTCTTCGTATGAATAACGTTACAACAAACTTTCTGTTATACGTTACGCGATGTATACCGTAACGCCAAACAATTCGTTATTCAAGGCCATTATGTTAAGTTATCCAGCCCTGGTTTGAACTGACAAGGGAAGTATTATATAAGACAGGTGGAAAACTGTCTTGAACCTGTGTGGACGTAATCGTTGTATTATAAGAGGACAACGTGCGGAAAATCAGTCACCGGATTGAACTACAAGGCTCCGAAATCCTAGCTGACATCCTGGTACGCAGGTATGACGGCTGGTGGAGCTGGACATCCCTGTGGCACTCGGAGTAGAAGCGAGGTGGGGGCGTATATGCTGACTAGAGCGTGCGGCTCCTTCCCACCAGCCTTGAGTGGTTGGGCGGTCAGGGCTGTAAATTCCAACATGTACGGTAGTCGCTACCTCCCATTGATTTATATGAGAGCTTCGCCAAATGATTTAGGAGCCTTGCAGTTCAATCTGGCGGCTGATATTCAGCACGTTGTCCTCTTATAAGTAGGGGAGTGGTGGTGCTTCTACTTCACTCTAGAACCCTCCTTGCACCACTACTAAGCCTCAGCCATGTAATATTTGCGAAAGCTCGTGAACCCAAGGTCGAATGTTGACAAATAAGGTGTCGTTGGACTCGGGCTTACGTCCTCTCTCCTATGGACCACTCGTTATATTTTTGAAAAATTTTGTTTTCGAAAGTAGGCGATAGTTTGAAAACCAAACATGATAGAATGTTGTGCCATAGTTCAAACCAATGGTCTCTAAGACCCTTATTAGCCTACTTTTTATTTTTGCAAAAAATGAAAGTAGACTTGTGAGATCAACACAGGGCGAAAAAAGTATGTCTGTCTGTGTGTGTATGTGTGTGTGTGAGTCTGTGTGTGTGTGTGTGAGTGTGTTTACTCTGAATGTCTGTACCCCCCCCCCTATCAATTCGAACATGGTGAATGCGAATTGAACGAAATTTGGTACAAAGGTAGCACTAGCAAAGGACACCTCAGTGTCATGTTTTATATCGCTGCCATCTTGACGGAAACGTAATGGCGGCCACACAAATGTTCAAAGCTTAAATCAAATTACGACTAACCAAATCATCCGATCTCTACCAAATTTTGCAACAACATATCTTTATGGGGGGAGCATCATTTGATCAAACTAATAGGTCATCAGCGTAATATTTTGCGGATGGCGGCCATATTTGTGTGAAAATCGAATCCCCCTATTAATTCGAACACGGTGCATCCGAATGGAACGAAATTTGGAACAGAGGTAGTACTAACAAAAGGCACCTCAGTGTCATGTTTTATATCGCCGCCATCTTGACGGAAACGTAATGGCGGCCACACAAATATTCAAAGCTTAAATCAAATTACGATTAACCTAATCATCCGATCTCTACCAAATTTTGCAACAACATACCTTTATAGAGGAAGCATCCTTTGACCGAATGAATAGGTCATTAGCTTGCGGATTGCGGCCGTCTTTGAGTGAAAATTAATTCCCCCTATTAATTCAAACACGGTGAAACCGAATGGAACGAAACTTGTTACAGAGGTAGCACTAGCAAAGGGCATCTCAGTGTCATGTTTTATATCGCCGCCATATTGACAGAAACGTAATGGCGGCCACACAAATGTTCAAAGCTTAAGTTAAATTACGACTAACATAACCATCCGATCTCTACCAAACTTTGCAACAACATACCTTTATGGAGGGAGCATCCTTTGACTAATCTAATAGGTTATTAGCCTAATAGATTGCGGATGGCGGCCATCTTTATGTCAAAATTGATTACCCCTATTAATTCGAACACGGTGGAACCGAATGGAACGAAATTTGGTACAGTGGTAGCACTAGCAAGGGGCACCTCAGTGTCATGTTATATATCGCCGCCATCTTGACGGAAACGTAATGGCTTCCACACAAATGTTCAAAGCTTAAATCAAATTACGATTAGCCTAATCACCCGATCTCTAGAAAATTAAGCAACAACATACCTTTATGGATGGAGCATCCTTTGACCAAACTAATAGGTCATTAGCCTAATATTTTGCGGATGGCGGCCATCTTTGTTTGAAAATCGATTCCCCTTATCAATTCGAGCACGGTTAAACCAAATGGTACGAAATTTGGTACAGAGGTAGCACTAGCAAAGGGCACCTCAGTGTCATGTTTTATATCACCGCTATCTTGACGGAAACGTAATCGCGGCCACCCAAATGTTAAAAGCTAAAATGTAATTACGACCAACCTAATAATCTAGTCTCTATCAAATTTTGCAGCACCATATCTTTATGTGGGAAACATATTCTGACCAAACTGCAAGAACATCAGAGCAATAGTCTGCAGATGGTGGCCAAGTATGTGTGAAAATCGATTCCCCCTATCAATTCCAACACCATGAAACCGAATTGAACTAAATTTGGTACAGAGGTAGCACTAGCAAGGGGCACCTCTTATTCATGTTTAATATCCCTATAGCACGTTGTATTTCAACAAGCTACTACAACCAACATTCAATCATACTCCTTGAAAAGGACAAAGAGTTATAACAATACCCATGCATTTAGGAGAAAGTAGGCTATATGTTCTTTCCAGAACATCTTGTTTTTTATAATGAAACTTTTTTATTTTTATGTTTATTTTGAAAACAGTGAAATTTTGAAATTCTTATATTTTGGAAAATAACAAGTTTACAAAAAAGTTTGTGTGACATAAATCAATGACCCCGACCCCCTCTACAGCCAAAATAGATTTCGAGTCTCTAAGACAAAAAATAACAGTAGTGGAGAAAGGAGAATTCTCGTGTAAATTGCGGCTACGGTGGCGTAGTTGGAATCATGCTGAGCTTCTATGCCCAAGATCACGGGTTCAAACCCGGCCGAAGTCGTCGGATTTTTTTAAGATCGTTAAAAATCCCTCAGTATGCCTTCCTTCGGAGGGGAAGTAACGCCAGCGGTCCCATGTCATAGATTTTTCCACTAATTACACTTGTGTGAAGCTAAATCATAGGTTAGATTTGACTAACGCTCTTAGGATCCAACGTTTGTCGCCAGGAGTCGACTGCAGTGGCATCGAGTTACCAAGTTCAGAACTAGTTATCGTTGATGGTGGCGTTTGGTAGGAAAAGTAGGAACTACTTAAAATTGAATGTCTGCAGTCCTTTCTTGAATTAAAAACAAAAAACACACACTAATACAGCCAACACAATTAACACTGGTTATCAGACAGATTCTACACACACCCAAAGTACACGGGGCTACATGACCTCATTGTCGCAGCCCCTAAACTGATGACCCAACCAAGGAACCAAACAACCGCGAGTAAATACAAATTTCGAGGTTTAATGACTTGGTATACTAAACGTTAACACAAGACCTTAAAGTGAAACTGATCTCTAAATTTCATATATTTGATCACAAGCTACGGGTAAATTAGTAGAATTGTTTAAAAAAAAAGATAGGGGGAACACGGGTTTGAACCGGAGACCTCTCGATCTGCAGTCGAATGCTCTACCACCGAGCTATACCCCCTGTGATTGTGGAGGCTATTTAGATGTTAGAATAGTCGCGCTCTGCACGCTAGACAGTTGCGTGACGTCACTGTGAGAGTCCAGGCTAGAACACTCCTGTAATGTCGGCCACAAGCAGCTAAATTCGCCGCCAAGTAAGCATGCTGCGGTCGTTGGCAGTTTGAACTGGCAAGGGAAGTATTATATAAGACAGGTGGAAACCAGTCTTGAAACTGTGTGGACGTAATCGTTGTATTATAAGAGGACAACGTGCGGAAAATCAGTCGCCAGATTGAACTGCAAGGCTCCGAAATCCTACATGACATCCTGGTACGCAGGTATGATGGCTGGTGGAGCTGGACATCCCTGTGGCACTCGGAGTAGCAGCGAGGTGAGGCGTATATGCTGACTAGAGCGTGCGGCTCCTTCCCACAAGCCTTGAGTGTTTGGGCGGTCAGGGCTGTAAATTCCAACATGTACGACCGGTAGTCGCTACCTCCCATTGATTTATATGAGAGATTCGCCAAATGATTTAGGAGCCTTGCAGTTCAATCTGGCGGCTGATATTCAGCACGTTGTCCTCTTATAAGTAGGGGAGTGGTGTTGCTTCTACTTCACTCTAGAACCCTCCTTGCACCACTACTAAGCCTCAGCCATGTAATATTTGCGAAAGCTCGTGAACCCAAGGTCGAATGTTGACAAATAAGGTGTCGTTGGACTCGGGCTTACGTCCTCTCTCCTATGGACCACTCGTTATATTTTTGAAAGTAAAAGTTGAAAAATTTTGTTTTTGAAAGTAGGCGATGGTTTGAAAACCAAACATGATAGAATGTTGTGCCGTAGTTCAAACCAATTGTCTCTAAGGCCTTTATTTTTTATAATGAAACTTTTTTATCTTTATATATGTAATTCTTCGACACGTGTGTATGTGACTGAACTCCTCCTAAACGACTTAACCGATTTTGATGGAATTTGGTATGTATATTAGGGTGGGTCCATGTATGGTTTAGATTCACAATCTGACTCGGTAGATGGAATGAACACAATTTTAGAACCACAATTTACACACAATTTTAGAACCACAATATACAGTCAAAAACAGTCGTCATGGAAACCACTAGCCTTGGCCTTCGTGAAAGCTGATGTCTTTGGACGGGTTGTCTCTGCCCGTTAGAGCCACCTGTGCAACTACCGCCATAACATACACTCCGCCCGTGGCGAAAAGTTGTGTTTTATACCAAAGGTGGCAGTGATGTCGAATTCTACTGTTTGTCTCTGCACGTTAGAGCGTTTCAAAGTCCCGTATGCATTCATATACCGTTCATCCGATTGCCATGAAACTTGGGTGATATGTTGAGTGAGCTCCAGGGAAGGTGTTTGGCTTAGTAAATCCATTTTACAATAGATAGCGCACGAATAGATTCAACAAATGCGCGACGACGCGCGAAGCGTTTCCAAAAGGTCCCGTATGCGTTCAAATACCATTCGTCCGATAGTGGTGAAACTTGGGTGAGATGTTGTGTACACTTACGTGAGGGTTTCTAACTTAGTAAATCCATTTTACAATAGGTAGCTCACGAGTAGATTCAACAAATGAGCGGCGACGTGCGAAGCGTTTCAACAAAGTCCCGTATACGTTCAAATACAATTCGTCCGATTACGATGAAACTTGGGTGAGATGTTGTGTGCACTTACGTGAGGGTTTCTAACTTAGTAAATCCATTTTACAATAGGTAGCTCACGAGTAGATTCAACAAATGAGCAAATACGCGCGAACTTTTAATCAAAGTCCCGTATGCGTTCATATACCATTCATCCGATTGCAATGAAACTTGGGTGATATGTTGAGTGAGCTCCAGGGAAGGTGTTTGGCTTAGTAAATCCATTTTACAATAGATAGCGCACGAATAGATTCAACAAATGAGCGACGACGCGCGAAGCGTTTCAAAAAGGTCCCGTATGCGTTCAAATACCATTCGTCCGATAGCGATGAAACTTGGGTGAGATGTTGTGTATACCCCAGGGAAGGCTTCTGGCTTAGTAAATCAATTTCACATTAGGTAGCGCAGGACTAGATTCAACAAATGTGTGACGACGCGCGAAGCGTTTCAACAAAATCCCGTATAAGTTTATATTCCATTCATAGATTGAGATGAAACTTTCATGAGTTGTTGTGTACACTTAATTGAAGGCTTCTGACTTAGTAATCCATTTCACAGGAGGTAGCGCACGAGTAGATTCAACAAATGAGCGGCGACGCGCGAAGCGTTTCAAAAAGGTCCCGTATGCGTTCAAATACCATTCGTCCGATTACGATGAAACTTGGGTGAGATGTTGTGTACACCCTACGGAAGGTTTCTGGCTTAATAAATCCATTTTACAATAGGTAGCGCATGAGTAGATTCAACAAATGAGTGACGGCACGCGAATCGTTTAAAGAAAATCACTTATGCGTTCATATGTCATTCATCCGATTCCGATGAAACTTTGATGAGTTGTTGTGTACACGCCAGGGAAGGTGTTCAACTTGGTAAATCCATTTTGCAATATTGGTAGCGCACGGGAAGATGTAACAAATGAGTGACGACGCGCGAAGCGTTCCAACAAAACCTGTATGCGTTCATATACTATTCATCGATTGCGATGAAACTTTGATGAGATGTTGTGTACACTTAGTAAATCCATTTCACAGTTGGTAGAGCACGAGTAGATTCAACAAATGAGTGACAGCGCACGAATCATTTAAACCAAATCCCGTATGCGTTAAATGCCATTCATCCGTTTGCGATGATACTTTGAAGAGTTGTTCTGCACGCTCCAACGAATGTTTCTAAATTAGTTTATTCAATTCACGATAGTTCAGAGGCAGTTAACAGAAATTGAAAAAAAAAATGTATATCCAAAAGCACTTCAAGAAACAACGTTACAACACTTTCTTTGATTGGCAGGACAACGTCTGCCGGGTCAGCTTGTTTTTTATGTTTATTTTGAAAACAGTGAAATTCTGAAATTCTAATATTTTGGAAAAAACAAGTTTTCAGAAAAGTTTGTTTGACATAAATTAATGACCCCACCCCCTCTACAGCCAAAATAGATTTCGAGTCTCTAAGACAAAAAATAACAGTAGTGGAGAAAGGAGAATTCTCGTGCAAATTGCGGCTACGGTGGCGTAGTTGGTAGCATGCTGAGCTTCTATGCCCATGATCACGGGTTCAAACCCGAAGTCGTCGGATTTTTTAAAGATCGTTAAAAATCACTCAGTATGCCTTCCTTCGGAGGGGAAGTAAAGCCAGCGGTCCCATGTCATAGATTTTTCCGCTAATTACACTTGTGTGAAGCTAAATTATAGGTTAGGTTTGACTAACTCTTTTAGGTTCCAACGTTTGTCGCCAGGAGTCGACTGCAGTGGCATCGAGTTACCAAGTTCAGAACTAGTTATCGTTGATGGTGTCCTTTGGTAGCAAAAGTAGGAACTACTTAAAATTGAATGTCTGCGGACCTTTCTTGAATTAAAAACAACAAAAAAAAACACTAATACAGCCAACAAAATTTACAATGGTTATCAGACAGATTCTACACACACCCAAAGTACACGGGGCTACATGATCACATTGTCGCAGCCCCTAAACTGATGACCCAACCAACGAACCAAACAACCGCGAGTAAATACAAATTTCGAGGTATAATGAATTGGTATTCTAAAAGTTAACACAACACCTTAAAGTGAAACTGATCTCTTAATTTCATATATTTGATCACAAGCTACGGGTAAATTAGTAGAAGTGTTTCAAAAAAAGATAGGGAGCACCCGTGTTTGAACCGGGGACTTCCCGATCTGCAGTCGAATGCTCTACCACTGAGCGATACCCCCTGTGATTGTGTAGGCTATTTAGATGTTAGAATAGTCGGGCTCTGTACGCTGGACAGTTGCGTGACGTCACTGTGAGTGTCCAGGCTAGAACACTCCTGTAATGTCGGCCACAAGCAGCTCAATTCGCCGCCAAGTAAGCATGTTGCGGTCGTTGGCAGTTTGAACTGACAAGGGAAGTATTATATAAGACAGGTGGAAAACTGTCTTGAACCTGTGTGGACGTAATCGTTGTATTATAAGAGGACAACGTGCGGAAAATCAGTCACCGGATTGAACTACAAGGCTCCGAAATCCTAGCTGACATCCTGGTACGCAGGTATGACGGCTGGTGGAGCTGGACATCCCTGTGGCACTCGGAGTAGAAGCGAGGTGGGGCGTATATGCTGACTAGAGCGTGCGGCTCCTTCCCACCAGCCTTGAGTGGTTGGGCGGTCAGGGCTGTAAATTCCAACATGTACGGTAGTCGCTACCTCCCATTGATTTATATGAGAGATTCGCCAAATGATTTAGGAGCCTTGCAGTTCAATCTGGCGGCTGATATTCAGCACGTTGTCCTCTTATAAGTAGGGGAGTGGTGGTGCTTCTACTTCACTCTAGAACCCTCCTTGCACCACTACTAAGCCTCAGCCATGTAATATTTGCGAAAGCTCGTGAACCCAAGGTCGAATGTTGACAAATAAGGTGTCGTTGGACTCGGGCTTACGTCCTCTCTCCTATGGACCACTCGTTATATTTTTGAAAAATTTTGTTTTTGAAAGTAGGCGATAGTTTGAAAACCAAACATGATAGAATGTTGTGCCATAGTTCAAACCAATGGTCTCTAAGACCCTTATTAGCCTACTTTTTATTTTTGCAAAAAATGAAAGTAGACTTGTGAGATCAACACAGGGCGAAAAAAGTATGTCTGTCTGTGTGTGTATGTGTGTGTGTGAGTCTGTGTGTGTGTGTGTGAGTGTGTTTACTCTGAATGTCTGTCCCCCCCCCCCTATCAATTCGAACATGGTGAATGCGAATTGAACGAAATTTGGTACAAAGGTAGCACTAGCAAAGGACACCTCAGTGTCATGTTTTATATCGCTGCCATCTTGACGGAAACGTAATGGCGGCCACACAAATGTTCAAAGCTTAAATCAAATTACGACTAACCAAATCATCCGATCTCTACCAAATTTTGCAACAACATACCTTTATGGGGGGAGCATCATTTGATCAAACTAATAGGTCATCAGCGTAATATTTTGCGGATGGCGGCCATATTTGTGTGAAAATCGAATCCCCCTATTAATTCGAACACGGTGCATCCGAATGGAACGAAATTTGGAACAGAGGTAGTACTAACAAAAGGCACCTCAGTGTCATGTTTTATATCGCCGCCATCTTGACGGAAACGTAATGGCGGCCACACAAATATTCAAAGCTTAAATCAAATTACGATTAACCTAATCATCCGATCTCTACCAAACTTTGCAACAACATACCTTTATAGAGGAAGCATCCTTTGACCGAATGAATAGGTCATTAGCTTGCGGATTGCGGCCGTCTTTGAGTGAAAATTAATTCCCCCTATTAATTCAAACACGGTGAAACCGAATGGAACGAAACTTGTTACAGAGGTAGCACTAGCAAAGGGCATCTCAGTGTCATGTTTTATATCGCCGCCATATTGACAGAAACGTAATGGCGGCCACACAAATGTTCAAAGCTTAAGTTAAATTACGACTAACATAACCATCCGATCTCTACCAAACTTTGCAACAACATACCTTTATGGAGGGAGCATCCTTTGACTAATCTAATAGGTTATTAGCCTAATAGATTGCGGATGGCGGCCATCTTTATGTCAAAATTGATTACCCCTATTAATTCGAACACGGTGGAACCGAATGGAACGAAATTTGGTACAGTGGTAGCACTAGCAAAGGGCACCTCAGTGTCATGTTATATATCGCCGCCATCTTGACGGAAACGTAATGGCTTCCACACAAATGTTCAAAGCTTAAATCAAATTACGATTAGCCTAATCACCCGATCTCTAGAAAATTAAGCAACAACATACCTTTATGGATGGAGCATCCTTTGACCAAACTAATAGGTCATTAGCCTAAAATTTTGCGGATGGCGGCCATCTTTGTTTGAAAATCGATTCCCCTTATCAATTCGAGCACGGTTAAACCAAATGGTACGAAATTTGGTACAGAGGTAGCACTAGCAAAGGGCACCTCAGTGTCATGTTTTATATCACCGCTATCTTGACGGAAACGTAATCGCGGCCACCCAAATGTTAAAAGCTAAAATGTAATTACGACCAACCTAATGATCTAGTCTCTATCAAATTTTGCAACACCATATCTTTATGTGGGAAACATATTCTGACCGAACTGCAAGAACATCAGAGCAATAGTCTGCAGATGGTGGCCAAGTATGTGTGAAAATCGATTCCCCCTATCAATTCAAACACGATGAAACCGAATTGAACTAAATTTGGTACAGAGGTAGCACTAGCAAGGGGCACCTCTTATTCATGTTTAATATCCCTATAGCACGTTGTATTTCAACAAGCTACTACAACAAACATTCAATCATACTCCTTGAAAAGGACAAAGAGTTATAACAATACCCATGCATTTAGGAGAAAGTAGGCTATATGTTCTTTCCAGAACATCTTGTTTTTTATAATGAAACTTTTTTATTTTTATGTTTATTTTGAAAACAGTGAAATTTTGAAATTCTTATATTTTGGAAAATAACAAGTTTACAAAAAAGTTTGTGTGACATAAATCAATGACCCCGACCCCCTCTACAGCCAAAATAGATTTCGAGTCTCTAAGACAAAAAATAACAGTAGTGGAGAAAGGAGAATTCTCGTGTAAATTGCGGCTACGGTGGCGTAGTTGGAATCATGCCGAGCTTCTATGCCCAAGATCACGGGTTCAAACCCGGCCGAAGTCGTCGGATTTTTTTAAGATCGTTAAAAATCCCTCAGTATGCCTTCCTTCGGAGGGGAAGTAACGCCAGCGGTCCCATGTCATAGATTTTTCCACTAATTACACTTGTGTGAAGCTAAATCATAGGTTAGATTTGACTAACGCTCTTAGGATCCAACGTTTGTCGCCAGGAGTCGACTGCAGTGGCATCGAGTTACCAAGTTCAGAACTAGTTATCGTTGATGGTGGCGTTTGGTAGGAAAAGTAGGAACTACTTAAAATTGAATGTCTGCAGTCCTTTCTTGAATTAAAAACAAAAAACACACACTAATACAGCCAACACAATTAACACTGGTTATCAGACAGATTCTACACACACCAAAAGTACACGGGGCTACATGACCTCATTGTCGCAGCCCCTAAACTGATGACCCAACCAAGGAACCAAACAACCGCGAGTAAATACAAATTTCGAGGTTTAATGACTTGGTATACTAAAAGTTAACACAACACCTTAAAGTGAAACTGATCTCTAAATTTCATATATTTGATCACAAGCTACGGGTAAATTAGTAGAATTGTTTTAAAAAAAAGATAGGGGGAACACGGGTTTGAACCGGAGACCTCTCGATCTGCAGTCGAATGCTCTACCACCCAGCTATACCCCCTGTGATTGTGGAGGCTATTTAGATGATAGAATAGTCGCGCTCTGCACGCTAGACAGTTGCGTGACGTCACTGTGAGAGTCCAGGCTAGAACACTCCTGTAATGTCGGCCACAAGCAGCTAAATTCGCCGCCAAGTAAGCATGCTGCGGTCGTTGGCAGTTTGAACTGACAAGGGAAGTATTATATAAGACAGGTGGAAACCAGTCTTGAAACTGTGTGGACGTAATCGTTGTATTATAAGAGGACAACGTGCGGAAAATCAGTCGCCAGATTGAACTGCAAGGCTCCGAAATCCTACATGACATCCTGGTACGCAGGTATGATGGCTGGTGGAGCTGGACATCCCTGTGGCACTCGGAGTAGCAGCGAGGTGAGGCGTATATGCTGACTAGAGCGTGCGGCTCCTTCCCACAAGCCTTGAGTGTTTGGGCGGTCAGGGCTGTAAATTCCAACATGTACGACCGGTAGTCGCTACCTCCCATTGATTTATATGAGAGATTCGCCAAATGATTTAGGAGCCTTGCAGTTCAATCTGGCGGCTGATATTCAGCACGTTGTCCTCTTATAAGTAGGGGAGTGGTGTTGCTTCTACTTCACTCTAGAACCCTCCTTGCACCACTACTAAGCCTCAGCCATGTAATATTTGCGAAAGCTCGTGAACCCAAGGTCGAATGTTGACAAATAAGGTGTCGTTGGACTCGGGCTTACGTCCTCTCTCCTATGGACCACTCGTTATATTTTTGAAAATAAAAGTTGAAAAATTTTGTTTTTGAAAGTAGGCGATAGTTTGAAAACCAAACATGATAGAATGTTGTGCCATAGTTCAAACCAATTGTCTCTAAGGCCTTTATTTTTTATAATGAAACTTTTTTATCTTTATATATGTAATTCTTCGACACGTGTGTATGTGACTGAACTCCTCCTAAACGACTTAACCGATTTTGATGGAATTTGGTATGTATATTAGGGTGGGTCCATGTATGGTTTAGATTCACAATCTGACTCGGTAGATGGAATGAACACAATTTTAGAACCACAATTTACACACAATTTTAGAACCACAATATACAGTCAAAAACAGTCGTCATGGAAACCACTAGCCTTGGCCTTCGTGAAAGCTGATGTCTTTGGACGGGTTGTCTCTGCACGTTAGAGCCACCTGTGCAACTACCGCCATTACATACACTCCGCCCGTGGCGAAAAGTTGTGTTTTATACCAAAGGCGGCAGTAATGTCGAATTCTACTGTTTGTCTCTGCAAGTTAGAGCGTTTCAAAGTCCCGTATGCATTCATATACCGTTCATCCGATTGCCATGAAACTTGGGTGATATGTTGAGTGAGCTCCAGGGAAGGTGTTTGGCTTAGTAAATCCATTTTACAATAGATAGCGCACGAATAGATTCAACAAATGAGCGACGACGCGCGAAGCGTTTCCAAAAGGTCCCGTATGCGTTCAAATACCATTCGTCCGATAGCGGTGAAACTTGGGTGAGATGTTGTGTACACTCCAGAGAAGGCTTCTGGCTTAGTAAATCAATTTCACATTAGGTAGCGCACGACTAGATTCAACAAATGAGTGACGACGCGCGAAGCGTTTCAACAAAATCCCGTATAAGTTTATATTCCATTCATAGATTGAGATGAAACATTGATGAGTTGTTGTGTACACTTAAGTGAAAGCATGATGAATAGAAGGAGAAAGTGAGAAGACTCCTGCAGTTCAAGCGCGCCCCGCCAGGCAGCGCTAGAGTGGGTAAGTTCCACACTGGCGGGGTCAGCTGGTCTTAGGGATGGTGCTAAGGGAAACGAATTAATTTGTAACTAGTACCCTTTTAAAAAGTAATTAGTGGTTACAATTAAAATAGCACGGCAGGGCACAATGGAAAATATAATTCATGGAAATAAGAACTACGGTCTTCATTGCATGTTACGGAACGCACAGATTCCTGGTGTATACAGAAACAGATAAAAAACACGGCTAATCCCCAGCATATTAAAACAAGCACACATAAACTATTTAAAGTAACTCTCTACTTACCAATTCATATTGTCGGCTACGGTACTGAACTTTCGAAAGCTTGCGTGAAGACTTGGCGGATGTTCGAGATTGCAAATCTCGGCGGATTTCCTTCGTTCTGAAGATGAATCGGCACCCAAAATGAACAAGTCTAGGGATAATATCCATGACACGCTGAAGACAGCAGCCAGCACCTGAATGATCAACTGAAATTGTTCCTTTGGAATCGATACAATCATAAATATTTCGCTCCACATCGATTTTGAGTTTAATTTTCCGGTTATTACTTTCTCGGCCTGGAAAAGAATGCCACATACACTTCTCGAAGGACGTGTTAGATACACTTCAATGTTCATCTTAGGGCACCTTTTTTAGTTTCTTTGTTGCTTTCTCTTAGCAACAATTTAGTCGTATTTCCGTTTATTCCTGATGAAGAAAGACATGGTTTCTTTCGAAACGCGTCGAGTTTGAATAAATAAAACACGGCATAAGCCCAAGATTCTACATTATGGATAAAATGGTATTAGTTGCGTTTGACATTAACCATACCGTACATAAAACACCACAATAAATTGGTTGAAAAACTGAATCCAGATAGCTTTAAAACCCATCATTTTGCACCAAATTATACAAAAGTTATTATGAAGTTATGAATGCATTTGCGATAGCACTGCCGGAGACATAATCGGGCTAGGCTATTGCGTTTTTAAATTAGCTCCCGTTTCAGGGTTTTTAGGTTTTAAGTGCGAATAGTTCGTTTAATAGTTGTAAAACAGTAAGGAGAGTATGTTTTGTGTAGGTTTTGAGTTGAATTAAAGTTTATGTCGAGCTGAGAAGTGAATTTGGTATAGCTTAAAGTGTACGTTTTTTGGTCTGATCTGTTTCCTCTCAATTTGGTTAATTAAAACGTAATAATTGAGTTTAAATACCGGTTTGGTGACCCATCGTCCCAGGCAAGCCGGTAACACCTGTAACTACTCAGGCAGATAGCTCACTTAGTCGTAATTTGGAAGTTATTGTGAAGTTACGAATGCATATGCGATGATGATGATGATAATTGTTGTTTCAAGGGGCCTAACATCGAGGTTATCGGCCCCTGATGAAATGAAATGGCGTGAAATGAAAGGATGAAGATAAAAACAGCTCACTGCTATGGATGAAACGAAAATGGTTTAGATAAAAAAGACAGTGAGCCCCAACAACTATGCCTTATGTAGCAGGGAAAATACTTACAAAAAGGAACTCAGATTGAAACTACTCACCAAATGGAGAGCGGTAATACCTACATAAGGGAATTTTGAACGAAAATACTCGAAAAGGAATAGATTGAAAAATACGCACAAAATGTAGGTTAAGTCCAAAATACGTACAAAATGCAACGTACAGTCGAAATACCTACAAAATGCAAGTGAAATCAAAATACTTACAAAATGCAAATGAGATTGAAAATACGCACAAAATGTAATGGAGATTCAAAATACCCACAAAATTGCAATTGAGACTTAACTACTTGAACAAAGTGGGGTAGGTTGAAAATACAAAATGCAATTGAAATTACTTACAAAATGTATGGTAGATTCAAACTTCTCATTAGGATGGACAATACTTACAAAATGCAATTTAGATTGAAATTAATTACAAAATGTAATTTTGATTCAAAATACCCACAAAATTGCAATTGAGACTTAACTACTTGAACAAAGCGGGGTAGGTTGAAAATACAAAATGCAATTGAAATTCAAAAAACTAACAAAAGCCCCGGCCTGGATATTGAAAGACATACTAAAAAGCAATTTAGATTGTCAATCCTTACAAAATGCAATTTAGATTGAAAAACACACACAAAATGCAATCTAGATCGAAAAGACTTACAAAATGCAACGTAGATTAAAAATACCTACAAAAAAAATCCTAAAAGGGAATTTAGATACACGGGGAACCAAGTAACAAAAACAGTGCGGGAATCTAAAAGAGAAAAGGAAATATAAGAAAAAGAGGAGAGGATTATGAGGAGAGAGGAGGGGACAGAGGAGAGGGTCCGCCCCAAAGGGAAGGGACAAAAGGGGAAAACGGACCCAGCTCAGGAATCCCTCGGGGTCGCCAACTCCCGAACTCACCAGCCGGGTGTCCCAGAGGGTGTAGCATTATCTAGGGTGCACCAGAAGTGGTGGGGCTACATACACCCTGAAATGCATATGCGGTAGCACTGCCGGAGACGTAATCGGGCTAGGCTATTGCGTTTTTAAATTAGCTCCTGTTTCAGGGATTTTAGGTTTTAAGTGCGAATAGTTCGTTTAATAGTTGTAAAACAGTAAGGAGAGTATGTTTTGTATAGGTTTTAACTTGTATTATGGCTTATGTAGAGCTGAGAAGTGAATTTGGTTTAGCTTAAAGTGTAGTTTCTTGGTCTGTTTTGTTGCCTGGATTTATTAAGTTTATTGTGCTGCTGGCGTGATTAAAAGCTGTAGGATTTGATGTAGAGTGCTAGGATTGCGTGGGAGAAGTGTTGGTGAGAGGGAGAGGAGTGAGGGGTGGGTTTATGGAGTTGTTGCTTGTTTTTCAACTGCTGTTTTTTGATGGCGTGCTTGTAGTGCCTACAACCCTGGTACAGGTTGATGGAGATTTTCGCTTGCAGTGCTTGTAGCGGCGGGACCACAAACTACCGTGCTATAATGGCGGAGTCCACACACTAGTTCCTTCTATTCGTCATGGTGAAAGCTTCTAACTTAGTAATCCATTTCACAGGAGGTTGCGCACGAGTAGATTCAACAAATGAGCGGCGACGTGCGAAGCGTTTCAACAAAGTCCCGTATGCGTTCAAATACAATTCGTCCGATTACGATGAAACTTGGGTGAGATGTTGTGTGCACTTACGTGAGGGTTTCTAACTTAGTAAATCCATTTTACAATAGGTAGCTCACGAGTAGATTCAACAAATGAGCAAATACGCGCGAACTTTTAATCAAAGTCCCGTATGCGTTCATATACCATTCATCCGATTGCAATGAAACTTGGGTGATATGTTGAGTGAGCTCCAGGGAAGGTGATTGGCTTAGTAAATCCATTTTACAATAGATAGCGCACGAATAGATTCAACAAATGAGCGACGACGCGCGAAGCGTTTCAAAAAGGTCCCGTATGTGTTCAAATACCATTAGTCCGATAGCGATGAAACTTGGGTGAGATGTTGTGTATACTCCAGGGAAGGCTTCTGGTTTAGTAAATCAATTTCACATTAGGTAGCGCACGACTAGATTCAACAAATGTGTGACGACGCGCGAAGCGTTTCAACAAAATCCCGTATAAGTTTATATTCCATTCATAGATTGAGATGAAACTTTCATGAGTTGTTGTGTACACTTAATTGAAGGCTTCTGACTTAGTAATCCATTTCACAGGTGGTTGCGCACGAGTAGATTCAACAAATGAGCGGCGAAGCGCGAAGCGTTTCAAAAAGGTCCCGTATGCGTTCAAATACCATTCGTCCGATTACGATGAAACTTGGGTGAGATGTTGTGTACACCCTACGGAAGGTTTCTGGCTTAATAAATCCATTTTACAATAGGTAGCGCATGAGTAGATTCAACAAATGAGTGACGGCACGCGAATCGTTTAAAGAAAATCACTTATGCGTTCATATGTCATTCATCCGATTCCGATGAAACTTTGATGAGTTGTTGTGTACACGCCAGGGAAGGTGTTCAACTTGGTAAATCCATTTTGCAATATTGGTAGCGCACGAGTAGATGTAACAAATGAGTGACGACGCGCGAAGCGTTCCAACAAAACCTGTATGCGTTCATATACTATTCATCGATTGCGATGAAACTTTGATGAGATGTTGTGTACACTTAGTAAATCCATTTCACAGTTGGTAGAGCACGAGTAGATTCAACAAATGAGTGACAGCGCACGAATCATTTATACCAAATCCCGTATGCGTTAAATGCCATTCATCCGTTTGCGATGATACTTTGGAGAGTTGTTCTGCACGCTCCAACGAATGTTTCTAAATTAGTTTATTCAATTCACGATAGTTCAGAGGCAGTTAACAGAAATTGAAAAAAAAAATGTATATCCAAAAGCACTTCAAGAAACAACGTTACAACACTTTCTTTGATTGGCAGGACAACGTCTGCCGGGTCAGCTTGTTTTTTATGTTCATTTTGAAAACAGTGAAATTCTGAAATTCTAATATTTTGGAAAAAACAAGTTTACAGAAAAGTTTGTTTGACATAAATTAATGACCCCACCTCCTCTACAGCCAAAATAGATTTCGAGTCTCTAAGACAAAAAATAACAGTAGTGGAGAAAGGAGAATTCTCGTGTAAATTGCGGCTACGGTGGCGTAGTTGGTAGCATGCTGAGCCTCTATGCCCATGATCACGGGTTCAAACCCGGCCGAAGTCGTCGGATTTTTTAAAGATCGTTAAAAATCACTCAGTATGCCTTCCTTCGGAGGGGAAGTAAAGCCAGCGGTCCCATGTCATAGATTTTTCCGCTAATTACACTTGTGTGAAGCTAAATTATAGGTTAGGTTTGACTAACTCTTTTAGGTTCCAACGTTTGTCACCAGGAGTCGACTGCAGTGGCATCGAGTTACCAAGTTCAGAACTAGTTATCGTTGATGGTGGCGTTTGGTAGCAAAAGTAGGAACTACTTAAAATTGAAAGTCTGCAGTCCTTTCTTGAATTAAAAACAAAAAACACACACTAATACAGCCAACAAAATTTACAATGGTTATCAGACAGATTCTACACACACCCAAAGTACACGGGGCTACATGATCACATTGTCGCAGCCCCTAAACTGATGACCCAACCAACGAACCAAACAACCGCGAGTAAATACAAATTTCGAGGTTTAATGACTTAGTATACTAAAAGTTAACACAACACCTTAAAGTGAAACTGATCTCTTAATTTCATATATTTGATCACAAGCTACGGGTAAATTAGTAGAAGTGTTTCAAAAAAAGGTAGGGAGCACCCGTGTTTGAACCGGGGAAGTCTCGATCTGCAGTCGAATGCTCTACCACTGAGCGATACCCCCTGCGATTGTGTAGGCTATTTAGATGTTAGAATAGTCGGGCTCTGCACGCTGGACAGTTGCGTGACGTCACTGTGAGAGTCCAGGCTAGAACACTCCTGTAATGTCGGCCACAAGCAGCTCAATTCGCCGCCAAGTAAGCATGTTGCGGTCGTTGGCAGTTTGAACTGACAAGGGAAGTATTATATAAGACAGGTGGAAACCTGTCTTGAAACTGTGTGGACGTAATCGTTGTATTATAAGAGGACAACGTGCGGAAAATCAGTCGCCAGATTGAACTGCAAGGCTCCGAAATCCTGCCTGACATCCTGGTACGCAGGTATGACGGCTGGTGGAGCTGGACATCCCTGTGGCACTCGGAGTAGCAGCGAGGTGGGGCGTATATGCTGACTAGAGCGTGCGGCTCCTTCCCACCAACCTTGAGTGTTTGGGCGGTCAGGGCTGTAAATTCCAACATGTACGGTAGTCGGTACATCCCATTGATTTATATGAGAGATTCGCCAAATGATTTAGGAGCCTTGCATTTCAATCTGGCGGCTGATATTCAGCACGTTGTCCTCTTATAAGTAGGGGAGTGGTGGTGTTTCTACTTCACTCTAGAACCCTCCTTGCACCACTACTAAGCCTCAGCCATGTAATATTTGCGAATGCTCGTGAACCCAATGTCGAATGTTGACAAATAAGGTGTCGTTGGACTCGGGCTTACGTCCTCTCTCCCATGGACCACTCGTTATATTTTTGAAAAAAAAAAAAAAAAAAAAAAAAAAAATTTGTTTTTGAAAGTAGGCGATAGTTTGAAAACCAAACATGATAGAATGTTGTGCCATAGTTCAAACCAATGGTCTCTAAGACCTTTATTTTTTATAATGAAACTTTTTTATTTTTTTTTGTTTATTATGAAAACACTGAAATATTGAAATTCTTATATTTTGGAAATTACAAAAAAGTTTGTTTGACATAAATCAATGACCCCGACCCCCTCTACAGCCGAAATAGATTTCGAGTCTCTAAGACAAAATATAACAGTAGTGGAGAAAGGAGAATTCTCGTGTAAAATGCGGCTACGGTGGCGTAGTTGGTAGTATGCTGAGCTTCTATGCCCAAGATCACGAGTTCAAACCCGGCCGAAGTCGTCAGATTTTTTAAAGGTCGTTAAAATCCCTCAGTTTGCCTTCCTTCGGAGGGGAAGTAACGCCAGCGGTCCCATGTCATAGATTTTTCCACTAATTACACTTGTGTGAAGCTAAATTATAGGTTAGATTTGACTTACGCTCTTAGATTCCAAAGTTTGTCGCCAGGAGTCGACTGCAGTGGCATAGGGTTACCGAGTTCAGAACTAGTTATCGTTGATTGTGGCGTTTGGTAGCAAAAGTAGGAACTACTTAAAATTGAATGTCTGCAGTCCTTTCTTGAATTAAAAACAAAAAACACACACTAATACTGCCAACACAATTAACACTGGTTATCAGACGGATTCTACACACACCCAAAGTACACGGGGCTACATGATCACATTGTCGCAGCCCCCAAACTGATGACCCAACCAACGAACCAAACAACCGCGAGTAAATACAAATTTCGAGGTTTAATGACTTGGTATACTAAAAGTTAACACAACACCTTAAAGTGAAACTGATCTCTAAATTTCATATATTTGATCACAAGCTACGGGTTAATTAGTAGAAGTGTTTCAAAAAAAGATAGGGGGCACCCAGGTTTGAACCGGGGACCTCTCGATCTGCAGTCGAATGCTCTACCACTGATCTATACCCCCTGTGATTTGGGAGGCTATTTAGATGTTAGAATAGTCGGGCCCTGCTTGCTGGACAGTTGCGTGACGTCACTGTGAGAGTCCAGGCTAGAACACTCCTGTAATGTCGGCCACAAGCAGCTCAATTCGCCGCCAAGTAAGCATGTTGCGGTCGTTGGCAGTTTGAACTGACAAGGGAAGTATTATATAAGACAGGCGGAAACCTGTCTTGAAACTGTGTGGACGTAATCGTTGTATTATAAGAGGACAACGTGCGGAAAATCAGTCACCAGATTGAACTGCAAGGCTCCGAAATCCTACCTGACATCCTGTACGCAGTTATGACGGCTGGTGGAGCTGGACATCCCTGTGGCACTCGGAGTAGCAGCGAGGGGGGGGGGGGGCGTATATGCTGACTAGAGCGTGCGGCTCCTTCCAACCAGCCTTGAGTGTTTGGGCGGTCAGGGCTGTAAATTCCAACATGTACGGTAGTCGCTACGTCCCATTGATTTATATGAGGGATTCGCTAAATTATTTAGGAGCCTTGCAGTTCAATCTGGCGGCTGATATTCAGCACGTTGTCCTCTTATAAGTAGGGGAGTGGTGGTGTTTCTACTTCACTCTAGAACCGTCCTTGCACCACTACTAAGCCTCAGCCATGTAATATTTGCGAATGCTCGTGAACCCAATTTCAATGTTGACAAATAAGGTGTCGTTGGACTCGGGCTTACGTCCTCTCTCCCATGGACCACTCGTTATATTTTTGAAAAAAAAAAAATGAAAATTTTTGTTTTTGAAAGTAGGCGATAGTTTGAAAACCAAACATGATAGAATGTTGTGTCATAGTTCAAACCAATGGTCTCTAAGACCTTTATTGTTTGTAATGAATCTTTTTATTTTTAAGTTTATTTTGAAAACAGTGAAATTTTGAAATTCTTATATTTTGGAAAATAACAAGTTTACAAAAAAGTTTGTTTGACATAAATCAATGACCCCGACCCCTTCTACAGCCAAAATAGATTTCGAGTCTCTAAGACAAAAAATAATAGTAGTGGAGAAAGGAGAATTCTCGTGTAAATTGCGGCTACGGTGGCGTAGTTGGTAGCATGCTGAGCTTCTATGCCCATGATCACGGGTTCAAACCCGGCCGAAGACGTCGGATTTTTTAAAGATCGTTAATAATCACTCAGTATTCCTTCCTTCCGAGGGGAAGTAAAGCCAGCGGTCCCATGTCATAGATTTTTCCACTAATTACACTTGTGTGAAGCTAAATTATAGGTTAGGTTTAACTAACGCTTTTAGGTTCCAACGTTTGTCGCCAGGAGTCGACTGCAGAGGCATCGAGTTACCAAGTTCAGAACTAGTTATCGTTGATGGTGGCGTTTGGTAGCAAAAGTAGGAACTACTTAAAATTGAATGTCTGCAGTCCTTTCTTGAATTAAAAACAACAAACACACACTAGTACTGCCAACACAATTAACACTGGTTATCAGACAGATTCTACACACACCCAAAGTACACGGGGCTACATGACCACATTGTCGCAGCCCCCAAACTGATGACCCAACCAACGAAACAAACAACCGCGAGTAAATACAAATTTCGAGGTTTAATGACTTGGTATACTAAAAGTTAACACAACACCTTAAAGTGAAACTGATCTCTAAATTTCATATATTTGATCACAAGCTACGGGTAAATTAGTAGAAGTGTTTCAAAAAAAGATAGGGGGCACCCGGGTTTGAACCGGGGACCTACCGATCTGCAGTCGAATGCTCTACCACTGAGCTATACCCCCTGCGATTGTGCAGGCTATTTAGATGTTAGAATAGTCGGGCTCTGCACGCTGGACAGTTGCGTGACGTCACTGTGAGAGTCCAGGCAAGAGCACTCCTGTAATGTCGGCCACAAGCAGCTCAATTCGCCGCCAAGTAAGCATGTTGCGGTCGTTGGCAGTTTGAACTGGCAAGGGAAGTATTATATAAGACAGGCGGAAACCTGTCTTGAAACTGTGTGGACGTAATCGTTGTATTATAAGAGGTCAACGTGCGGAAAATCAGTCACCAGATTGAACTGCAAGGCTCCGAAATCCTACCTGACATCCTGTACGCAGGTATGACGGCTGGTGGAGCTGGACATCCCTGTGGCACTCGGAGTAGCAGCGAGGTGGGGCGTATATGCTGACTAGAGCGTGCGGCTCCTTCCCACCATCCTTGAGTGTTTGGGCGGTCAGGGCTGTAAATTCCAACATGTACGGTAGTCGCTACCTCTCATTGATTTATATGAGGGATTCGCCAAATGATTTAGGAGCCTTGCAGTTCAATCTGACGGCTGATATTCAGCACGTTGTCCTCTTATAAGTAGGGGAGTGGTGGTGTTTCTACTTCACTCTAGAACCCTCCTTGCACCACTACTAAGCCTCAGCCATGTAATATTTGCGAAAGCTCGTGAACCCAAGGTGGAATGTTGACAAATAAGGTGTCGTTGGACTCGGGCTTACGTCCTCTCTCTCCTATGGACCACGTGTTTTATTTTTGAAAAAAAAAAATTGAAAAATTTTGATTTTGAAAGTAGGCGATAGTTTGAAAACCAAACATGATAGAATGTTGTGCCATAGTTCAAACCAATGGTCTCTAAGACCTTTATTTTTTATAATGAAACTTTTTTATTTTTTTTGTTTATTTTGAAAACAGTGAAATTTTGAAATTCTTAAATTTTGGAAATTACAAAAAAGTTTGTTTGACATAAATCAATGACCCCGACCCCCTCTACAGCCAAAATAGATTTCGAGTCTCTAAGACAAAAAATAACAGTAGTGGAGAAAGGAGAATTCTCATGTAAATTGCGGCTACGGTGGCGTAGTTGGTAGCATGCTGAGCTTCTATGCCCAAGATCACGGGTTCAAACCCGGCCGAAGTCGTCGGATTTTTTTATGATCGTTAAAATCCCTCAGTTTGCCTTCCTTCGGAGGGGAAGTAACGCCAGCGGTCCCATGTCATAGATTTTTCCACTAATTACACTTGTGTGAAGCTAAATTATAGGTTAGATTTGACTAACGCTCTTAGGTTCCAACGTTTGTCGCCAGGAGTCGACTGCAGTGGCATCGAGTTACCAAGTTCAGAACTAGTTATCGTTGATGGTGGCGTTTGGTAGCAAAAGTAGGAACTACTTAAAATTGAATGTCTGCAGTCCTTTCTTGAATTAAAAACAAAAAACACACACTAATACAGCCAACACAATTAACACTGGTTATCAGATGGATTCTACACACACCCAAAGTACACGGGGCTACATGACCACATTGTCGCAGCCCCTAAACTGATGACCCAACCAATGAACCAAACAACCGCGAGTAAATACAAATTTCGAGGTTTAATGACTTGGTATACTAAAAGTTATCGCAACTCCTTAATGTGAAACTGATCTCTAAATTTCATATATTTGATCACAAGCTACGGGTAAATTAGTAGAAGTGTTTCAAAAAAGGATTGGGGGCACCCGGGTTTGAACCGGGGACCTCTCGATCTGCAGTCGAATGCTCTACTGAGCTATACCCCCTGTGATTGTGGAGGCTATTAAGATGTTAGAATAGTCGGGCTCTGCACGCTGGACAGTTTCGTGACGTCACTGTGAGAGTCCACGTGGCCAACGAAAGATACTGGCCCCAGTGCGAGCAGCCATCTTGTCTTTGACGTAGGTGATGTAGTGACCCTGGTTGAGTAGACTTGTGAATTTCTTGTGAATAGCAGTGTGAGAATAGTGAGTGTTTTATAAAGTGTAACGTCCAACTTTGCATCCAACTTGTGTTGTTGTGCATCATGTAGCTGCATTAATCAAGTAGCCTACAGGGTAAATGTTAACACTTGCGATACTTTATTTCTTATTAGTGCTACAGATTAATCAAACGCACGTGTGGTGTTGGTTATGTACGAATTTACGTTAGCCTAATATTGTGGATGTTGAGGAATATTGTAATGCATGCTTAGTTAATTACCTGAGTTAAAGTTAGAAATTTAATGAATGTATCCCTTTACAGGAAATCAAAATGCCGAGATGCTGTAATGTGGCTGGCTGTAAGAGCAATTACAGATCTCAGCGTGAAAATTTTTCTACATTTTCTCTCCCAAAGGACGAAAAATTAAGAAATATATGGCTTAGAAAAATTCCCATTGACTTCTCACAAGTAAGCAAGCTTATAGTTTGTATAAAACATTTTCCTGATAGCTCTGTTATCAGGACAGAGCAATTTATAGTTGATGGGGAAATAAAGACATTTGCTAGGAGTTATCCGAAGTTGAAGCCTGATGCAGTACCTTCAATATTTCCGAATTTGCCAGGATATCTATCCACTCCTGGGCCTTCTTCTAGAAGACTGTGTGATGCAGAGAAAGAAAATCTGGATAAAGCCATAGAAGCGAGCCTGGAAGACTTCAGACACTACGAAGAAGAGAAAACTGTGCACAGTGTATCAGATATATCTGAACACTTCTCCTCCAACAGGAATAATTTTAATCAGGAATGGACATATGTCAAGACAGAAGGCAAGTTGGTGATGTGTTTGATGAATGTGAGTGATGCAGTGCCCGTAATTACAGGTTCTGTGTGTATTTTAAACAACCTCAGCATTGAGCTGGCTGTCAATGGGTTACAGATTCCCAAACATAAAGTGTCACAAAACTTTCTTCGCATTACTAACAAAAATTCATTTGATGAACTACTTCAGTTCGTTGAAAATTCTCTGTGCGATGAAAATGGAAGAAAGGTGTCAGCAGTGAATGCTGCTGTTAACATCCTACAGAGAAGTTTTTCGAGTGATGAGTATACACCATTACAGTTTTTAATAGAGCAAATTAAGTTTTTAGATGTTACGGCAAACAATCGTAGGTACAGTGGAGACACGTTACTCTTGGCAGCTTCCCTATATGTTCACTCGTCATCAGCATATAAAAATTTACATCGGAGAGGTCATATTTATCTGCCTCATCCATCAAATCTACAAAAGTTGCTCGGTAAGTTTGATTTGAGTACTTTTGACATTAATGGGAGTATTGAGTATCTCAGTCTAAAGAAGAAGTACTTGAAAGATCATGAACTATTAGTGAATGTTCTCTTGGATGAGATTTACATTGAATCCCGGTTGACATTTAAAGGTGATACGATATTTGGTGTCAGTAAGAATAATCAGGAAACTGCTGCTAAGACTGCTCAGGTCTTCATGATATCCAGCGTTGTCTCCAAATATAAGGATGTTGTGAGCATTGTACCTGTCCATAATTTAACAGCTGATCAGCTGAAAAGCATGTTATTGCATGTTGGTAGGGAGATAGAGAACATTGGGTTTACTGTCTTGTCACTCGTGTCTGATAATAATGCTGTAAATAGGAAGGCTTTCGAATTACTGACACCGAATCGTGTTTTACAGCCGTCTATTGTGCATCCTGTTGATAGCACACGGAAGCTGTTTATAATTTTTGACACGGTACAACTGGATTGCTAAAGGCGAAAGATGCTTGAAGTATCCAGTCTTCGATGACTTTGAAAAAATTGTTACAGCAGATTTTAAGCACCTGGAACAGCTGTACAAGAAGGAAAATGACTCCTTAGTAAAATATGGGCATTTACTCTCCTTTAAGGTATTATATCCTTCAACTATCCAAAAGCAAAATGTTAATCTGGCCCTTAAGGTTTTTGATGACAGAAATGTAGCTGCTCTCAAATGTATGTCATCAAATGACACAAACTTTGCCAATTGTGAACATACTGCGGCTTTCTTGGCAATAATTTGAAACTGGTGGCATATTGTCAATGTGAAGAGTGCATTCGAAGGTCAGATATTCAACAATGTTTTCAGGGAACCAATTAGGGCTGACAGTATATTACAACTGGATTTCTTGAAGAAAATGTCATTGTGGTTGAAGAATTGGAGACAAAGTGTCCCTAAATGTGAGAGTTTAAGCCCTTAAACCTTTCAGTCATTGATAAACACGATTGACAGTTTTCTTCTAATCCCATACCTTTTTCAGCATCATAAAGTTGACTACATACTGTTGAGTAAGTTTCAGAGTGACAATTTAGAAGGTAGATTTAGTTCCTACCGTTAGCTCAGTGGTGCCAACTACTACATGAGTTATATGCAGTTGCTTGAAAGTGAAAGAAAATTAAGATTTAAGGACATATTGTTACTTTGCTCCCAAAATCAGCATGTACCTTTGAAAACCCTCCTACCTTGCTCAGACAGCTTCAATAAATGTGTTAATATTGAGCAGTACTCCAGTGTTCTAGAATGTGATTTTGATATGTTGGAAATTCCTGACAATGTTTTGCCTATCTTGGTGTATATATCTGGTTATTCAGTCAAAAAAGAATTGTTTCTGAAGAAATGTTCCACATGTTCATTTTGGGTGCAGACTGACAGGGAAGTTGACATTTCCATCCCCAGTGACTTTCTGGAGGAGTATGATAGAGGAAAATTGACTCTTCCCACTGAATGTTCTGTTCAAGTAGCTGGCCTTGCGTGGTTCATGATGGAAAGGATCCTAGGGTTGTTTTCGTATGTTTTTCTCAATGATGTTCAACAGCTTTCAGTTTTGCACAAAATATGTTGCTTGAAATTGGATGGATGTGACTTTCCAGGCCTCAACTTACAGGCCTCGTGTGAGTGTAAGAGGACATTGAGTGACATACTGCAAAAGATCAACTTGCGTTCGTGCAAAATTCTCATGAATAACCTCACTAAGAAGTACAATGACCTGGCCGAAGCTAGGAAATGCAATAGGCAGTTGAAGAAGATACGAACAACGTAGGCAACAATATTGGGTTCAAGTTTATATCGGGATATGTAGACTACTTGTCTAGGGGAATTTTTAGTGCAGTCGATGACGTCACTGATGACATGCTAATATTGATGTTTCGGCTTGAAATGCCGCCACGTTTGTCAGCTGTGTGAAGTTTCAAACAGTACGTCGTTACATGCTGATGTCACAAGTTCAAATGAGAGATGTAGTGGTGAGTTATGAATGTTCATAAATTACTTTTAACTCAGTTCAATTTAATGGAAAAGCTGAACTGTACTCTTCTAAAGCCATGGCGAGACGAAACCATTGGTCGCTACTTGGTTAGGCGACTATCTGGACGAAAATTATTGTTAGTAGTACAAGCAAGGGGGTCTGGAGTTAGGTTTGTGTTCGTATGTAAAGCCTTACTATTCTCTGTATTACCAATAATGAGCGCTGACAGCTGTCAAAGCTAGCACGTGGGGAAATGCTGCGTTGCTACTGAGGCACTTGCCACTGAGGCACATCATGACTCATAAGATTCCAAGTGGCAATGATATGGGTCAGACTGATGATCTCATGGCCATGCTTTCTCGCCAGTTCATCCACGTGGTAGCCTACATGGGTTTAGGCTTGCGCTGCCGTATAAGGTTGAGAAGGTTATTAATTCTGAATGTAAGTGGAACGTGGCTTATACACTTGCAGCAGTCATGAATGTGACTTTTACATACGTTGTGTCCTTGTTTCATTTTCTGGGCGATATTACGTATTGAAATTAGGAACCCTGGTTACCACTGAACCTCATATACGTAAATATGTGTTTTTATTTATTGCTATTTTACAAACGGCTGTCATCTTTCGACAGCGCTTGCATCTCGTTTAGCTGTTATCAAGGCTCACACTAACACCACGCACCGAGGCGCACACATTGTTGCTAACATGTGAGATACAAAATCACGGTTGATAAAAAGAAATGGGATACAACATCACTGTCGATCCAAAAAAAAGTCATCGGGACGCGTTAGGCTGTAACCATTGTCAAAACTCATTGAATTGGGCGCGTTAGGCTGTAACCATTGTTAAAAACTATTTAATTGGACAAAACGAAGGTTAGAATAGTTGGATGTAGGTGTGGCGTTGCCCGCGCGCAGCTAGCCGGGCACGGTTGACACAAAACCATTGATCTGGGCGCGTTAGGCTGTAACCATTGTCAAAAACCATTAGATTGGGCAATTCGAAGGTTAGAAGGTTGGGTGAGAGTGTGGCCTTGGCGGCGCGCAGCTAGCGGGGCACGGTTGACACAAAACCATTGCCAAAACCACAGTTGTGCGGAAAACAAACACATACTTATTACAGCGGAGCGATATACTGCATAGTAATCACAGAGCAGATAACAAAAAACACTCATTTCAGCCGTGGAAAAAAATCGTTACAGAGAAGCGAAATATTGCACACACTAGCCTAATTAGAGTGGTGAGCTGGGTGCTGCGCACGAGTGATCCGCACTAGAGACTGAACTGTTTCTCATAGTACCGTAAGGGCGAGGTTGATATTACTGTTTTGAAGATGGTTGATTTGAACAAAGGTGCTCCCTGCTGTAATTTTCACTATATTTGGGATGGCTGAGTGGGTCACAGACGGCGGAGGAGGAAACATCTATTAAAACATTGCTCCCTGATTTAATTCTCATCGAGGTTTCACTCACACCAAGAGCCTTAGCAGATCTTTTCCTCACCTGAACAAATGGAATCAGAGGTTCCACCCGTAAGCGCATACTTTCCTCTTCTTCCTCAATAAAATTTCTCACAGTGCATACCATCTCCCTTGCTTGGCTATGGAGAGTCACACCACGGCCTGAAGTTGTTCTATGTCGCAGAGAATGGATCCTGGGCCTTCCGCGAGCATGTAACGATGCCATTTTTTACACAACGAAAATGGACACGATGATGCGAATAAAATAAATAAACTCGAAATCTGTATATACACACGCCTCCAACAAACACAGAACGATAACGCTTACTGTAGCCTATAAAAGAATAAGCAATGCACTTCAATAGATTTTTTTATTTAGTCAATTTACCCTCTAGGTTGGTGGATCCCACAGACTCAGCGAGGGAACTCTCCACTACCGCCTCTATGGGCAGTGTCCTGGAGCTTGGAACATCTGGTCGGAATGGATACAACTGGGGAGGTGTGATCAGCACTTCGCCCAGGCAGCCTCACCTGCAAAGCGAACAGGGGCCTTAGGAGGGATGGGAAGGGATGGAAGATGGGGATGGATAGGCTAGGAAGAGGAAAGGAGGCGGCCGTGGCCTTGAAGAAGGAACCATCCCGGCATTTGCCCGAAGACGAAGTGGGAAACCACGGAAAACCACTTCGAGGATGGCTGAGGGAGAATCGAACCCCCTCTACTCATTTGGGCCACCCGAGGCTGAGTATACCCCGTTCCAGTCCTCGTACCACTTTTCAAATTTCGTGGCAGAGCCGGGAATCGAACCCAGGACCTCCGGGGCGGCAGCTAACAGTGCTGACCGCTACGCTACGGAGGCGACTACTTCAATAGATACAGGGGATAATACTAATGACAGTGACGAGTCAAGGCACAGTAGAACACTGCGTCTAACTATGTGCTCACTGCTGTGTCGGTATACATTGCAACACTGCTCGCTGTTGCTATGGAGACATTTACCCCTCACGTCTCCACTCCTCACCTCACCCTTCAATCGGATGACAGCTTTCACCGTTCATCTTCTGTAAATCAGAGTATAACACATAGAATTTAATATGTATGCATCGTTTAAACCCTAAGTGTTATCCATGTTGTCATGGATGCCATTTTGTGTCCAGGGGAATTTTGTAGTGTAATGTATCTATAGTCTACTGTTCCCCAATATTGTATAATATGTTTTTTTTAATTTAGTCAATTTACCCTCAAGGTTGGTGTTTCCCACGGACTCAGCGAGGGTACTCACCACTACCGCCTCTATGGGCAGTGTCCTGGAGCTTGGAACATCTGGGCGGGATGAATACAACTGGGGAGGTGTGATCAGCACTTCGCCCAGGCGGCCTCACCTGCAAAGCGAACAGGGGCCTCGTGAGGGATGGGAAGGGATGGAAGATTGGGATGGATAGGCGAGGAAGAGGGAAGGAGGCGGCCGTGGCCTTACAGTAGGTACCATCCCGGCATTTGCCCGAAGACGAAGTGGGAAACCATGGAAAACCACTTCGAGGATGGCTGAGGGGGAATCGAACCCCCTCTACTCATTTGGGCCACCCGAGGCTGAGTAGACCCCGTTCCAGTCCTCGTACCACTTTTCAAATTTCGTGGCAGAGCCGGGAATCGAACCCAGGACCTCCGGGGCGGCAGCTAACAGTGCTGACCGCTACGCTACGGAGGCGACTACTTCAATAGATACAGGGGATAATACTAATGACAGTGACGAGTCAAGGCACAGTAGAACACTGCGTCTATGTGCTCACTGCTGTGTCGGTATACATTGCAACACTGCTCGCTGTTGCTATGGAGACTGTTACCCCTCTCGTCTCCACTCCTCACCTCACCCTTCAATCGGATGACAGCTTTCACCATTCATCTTCTGTAAATCAGAGTATAACACATAGAATTTAATATGTATGCATCGTTTATACCCTAAGTGTTATCCATGTTGTCATGGATGCCATTTTGTGTCCAGGGGAATTTTGTAGTGTAATGTATCTATAGTCTACTGTTCCCCAATATTGTATAATATGTGATCCTGTATATCTTTGTTGTTTCCGTTGAGAATAACTTCTTCAACCAAGTACAGAAACAAAATTCCTTACTGATACAAATTAAATGTTCGCTACTGGGTTAGTCCTCTGTCTGAATGAAACCATATATCTAGGCAGGTTGTATGTAAAGCCTTACTTATTATAAAACAAAATTGTTTTTACGTGTATTTCTTATGACCAGTTGAGAGTTTCTGTTCTGCATTGTTACTGTATTTTTATGTTTGTCTTTCTAATTGCCTGCAATGTAGGACATAACTTGAGGCGTAATTTATTATTAAGCTGATCTGATGAGTATGACAACCTGAAAGTATTTTCAGGAAAGGTTAGGTTTAACCAAGCCCTAAATGACAGTTGAAAACAGTCAGATTAGAGACAATTGAATTGTAAATATTAGGTCTATAAATAGTAGTTAGGGGTGTGTAATTCTTAACAGAATTATTCTAGGTTGTTTAGGCCTGTTTATGAATGTAAAGACTTTGTTAATTTAAGCAATCACTCTCTGGACAGAAGCATTGGTCACTACTGGGTTAGACCACTTCCAGGACAAGACCATTGGTCTCTGCTGGGTTAGACCACTATCTGGACAAAACCAATGACCGCTACTGGGTTAGTCCACTGTGTGAACGAAACCATTGGTCTAGGCAGGTTCTATGTAAAGCCTTACTTACTATACACTTTGTGCCAAAGTCACAGGAAGGATCGTCCCATGATAAAATGTCGGCTAGTGAAGCCTGTGCGGTATAGGTGACTCCTTACAGTACTGGTAGGAATGTGTTCATGACTCCCAACATACAACTGGGTGGTGATCTGACTCACAGTAGCCCTTCGATCACCCCGTATGGTTCTGCTGAGACGATGTGATGTCCGTTTGTTAAACACTGTGCAGTTGTTCACGCAGATGGTAACATTATCTCTGTGATATTGAAGATCCTCCCTTGACACTGTTGATATCAGAAAACCGAATTTGTGTGTAATCTCCGAAATGCTATGACCCTTCCGCCGATGATCATCCCACGTTCAAAGTTGGTTAACTTGCGACGTGTTGCCAACTTCACTACACTCGTGTCTGTGACAAACTGCTCTGCTCCGCCGCAGCTAGCTGCAATGCTCAGGAGTCATACACGGTACATTTTCTAATGGGACGACACTTCTCATATTTTTGGCCACTAAGTGAATACAAAAAACTTCTCCCCCCTCCCCTCTCCCAAATAGGTGGGGGTTGGCAATCCTGAGGTAATGTGACTATTCTCACAAATTTCCTGAAATTTTTCTCCCTTTATATTTTCTGCATCGTTACAATATTTGTTTTTCTAATTGCCTGCAACGTAGGACATAACTTGAGGCCTACTTTATTAAGCTGGTCTGATGAGCATGACAACCTGAAATTGCTTTCAGGAAAAGTTAGTTTAGACTCAACTGAATTGTAAATATTAGGTCTCATTGCCCTCATGTGGTCGCATTTTACTCGCAAATGTTTGTCTGTTCACAAGCTTCAGTGTTCCTGATCATGTTATTACACTGCGTACCCCTATTATCTCATCTCGAGCCCTTCCCTGTTCACAGGGAGATTCTTGTTGCCTGGTTGCTGCTGTAGGACTACATAAATTAAAAAATTGATGGGTGGATATAGAGGAGAGGATTACACATAATTTACAGAAATACTATTATAGCACCTCATACCAGGACCAAAGTTCTTTGCATAGGTGGGAATCGAGCCCGGTTCTTTGGAGTGACCACCGGTAACACTAAACACTACACTCCATTAAGCATATTTAGGTCAAGTTCCATATGCACTAAACAACAAATTCGAAGGAAAACTGTTGGTGAAAAGAGAATGTGATTTGAATGGAAAGGTGGTTTTAAGTTCTTGTCACATGTAAGTGTGAATTCCATTCCACATCCACATTAACAGCTATTGACACAAGTTGGTAGGCTTGTTTGTTAATATAAATTAGAGATGAAAATAGTACAAGAGTTAATACAAGACTATCGTTGCCAAGGCTGCAAGATACCATTGTGATTGATGGTGACTTTGTATTGCGTAAGGAAAATATTTCATTAATTTGAACTACAGTCGTACCGATACCCATTTGTCAACCCCAAATTCTTATACAAAAATGTTGCCTCCAGTCATCATAACAAGAAACAGTAGCAAGGCAGCTGGAAGCAAGTTGGACATGTTCAGTCCTCAAATTGTGTTCATGCATCTTTGTAACGATGAATTTGTAACCCACCAAGCTCCAGTAGTGTGTTTACAGTTAGGAATAGGGCCCAATAATAACTTAAGATTGAGAAATGGTGTCAGAAAAAATCAAAATCCTGAAGAGATCATGAATCATCAGCAGGTTATAATGGCTGTACGTCCTATGTGCAGTGCAGGATTTTTTGAGAATATTAATAGCTGGAGGATATGAGATCCTAATCATCGCCAGTAATATTTTATACTTGGTGAAACCTGCAAACTACATTTTCTACATTCTAGGATTCTTCCAGACAATGTGTTAATGTGCTTGAGATGTTTATATTAATAACCAATGTCCTAAATAAAATAAATGTCTGTAATACATTTTGTGTGTGCTTATGATAATTAAGTGTAAGCATTACGGTACTGTGTCCTTGGATGAGGATTACTTGCAATTTGCTAGTGTTCTTGAAGATACGGGCATAGTTTTGTACTCCAGGGCCCTTAAACCAATCGCCACATCCAGAATTCTCTGTAAAAGCTCTAGATTTACCCATTTCAAACCGATTTACCCAGTGTGTAGTACTGTTAACTGCTTATTTTCCATGTAGCCTGCAAAGATGCCCATGTTCCTTTTCAGGGGGAATGGATGTGATGAGGAGTATACGATATTTTCTGGGAGGAAGGGGTAGGGGAGGACTGGGTATGTTATAAAATTCTTCATCCCCAGACCACCAGGGTGAAACAAAGGATAAGAAAAAATTATTAAAAGTTGAGGAATGCTTTCATTTGAATAATTTGAAGGATCTCGTTTGACATTTGGTGGAGATCTTGGACATCTTATTGGGAGGGAGATATCATGTCCGTGTAGCAAGCATGGATCCAAATTACAATGGCAAGTATGGTCATTCTTTAATTTTAATAAATGGAACAGTTCCACCGAAATGGAGTAGGGGTAAGTAAAGTGGCTTCTTGTCCAGGTCACCTGCTTTGCGAAGGAGGATTTGAATCCTGTTATAGGATTTAAATAGTCTTCAAAGCTTCGCACGAAGGCTGTTGATAGAATGATTTGAATCCCACTCCTTGCATCCTGGAATTGTCTTCCCAATTGAACTGTAAATAAAAGCTAAATGAGAACCACTACCACATCCTTTTCTATTACAAGTACAGTACACACTTAAGTGCATGGGGCTGATATCCACGACATTCCAATCCACTGTATTAACTCACAATGAATAAGATTCCAAGGTCCTTCAATTGTAGTAATATACTTCGTTATAAGAATCTTGAGCCCATAAAACCATAAATTTGACATAAGCCTAACTGGGAACGGGAGAGAACTGTTAAACATGTCTAACATGAAGGTAGTTGCCACAAGAAGTAAACCTGCTACTAGGAGATTGGTGTCAGATAAAAGGCTCTCTGCTAAAGGAGGTAAGTATTATCTCAGCAATTCATATATGTACCGGTATCTGAAGAATGCATAAAATTTTTGTTGTTGAAAAAGATTGTCTTATGGTAGGCCTACTCAAAAAAGCAAAATTTTTAAAACCAAGAGTGTAGGCTCAAATTTCTTATAATCGTTTTTATTATTTTGGGGCAAGAATGACCCTTCCCTTGCAATAAATGAAGCACTGGCTACTTTCTCCTAATGCAATGCTTGGTTGTTTCTTCTTCTTAAAAAAAAAACCAGCTGCTTTTTAAGTTAAACTTACATGTAAACTGGTATATATGGAAACAACTTATTGATGAACAAAGATAAGAGGATAATATGTACAGTTTTGTATATCTGCATAAACTGGAACATCCATTCAATGTTTTTATAACACTGCCTAATATTCTACTGCTCGAAAGTTTTGAGCTAGTGATAGAGGTGTATTTCTTCCACAGCATTTAACTTTATATTTGAGTACCGGTATCCTTAAATTCAAACTAACAAATTACTCGGCTATTGGTAGGCTTGTAGAGATGAGAATACCTCGGTGCTATCATTGCGGCGGCGAGCGAGCGAGCGAGTGACACCACTCCTCTGACGTCACAGATCCGCGCTGTGGCCTGTCTTTCTCGTCGGCCACGGAGAGTCCAGGCTATAACACCCTGTAATGTCGGCCACAAGCAGCTCAATTCGCCACCAAGTAAGCATGTTGCGGTCGTTGGCAGTTTGAACTGACAAGGGACGTATTATATAAGACAGGTGGAAACTTGTCTTGAAACTGTGTGGACGTAATCGTTGTATTATAAGAGGTCAACGTGCGGAAAATCAGTCGCCAGATTGAACTGCAAGGCTCCGAAATCCTACCTGACATCCTGGTACGCAGGTATGACGGCTGGAGGAGCTGGACATCCCTGTGGCACTCGGAGTAGCAGCGAGGTGGGGCGTATATGCTGACTAGAGCGTGCGGCTCCTTCCCACCAGCCTTGAGTGTTTGGGCGGTCAGGGCTGTAAATTCCAACATGTACGGTAGTCGCTACCTCCCATTGATTTATATGAGAGATTCGCCAAATGATTTAGGAGCCTTGCAGTTCAATCTGGTGGCTGATATTCAGCACGTTGTC
This sequence comes from Meconema thalassinum, assembly GCA_946902985.2. Lineage (NCBI taxonomy): Eukaryota > Metazoa > Arthropoda > Insecta > Orthoptera > Tettigoniidae > Meconema > Meconema thalassinum. The sequence continues at coordinate 830,779,197 of OX336388.2, forward strand.
CTCTTATAAGTAGGGGAGTGGTGGTGCTTCACTCTAGAACCCTCCTTGCACCACTACTAAGCCTCAGCCATGTAATATTTGCGAAAGCTCGTGAACCCAAGGTCGAATGTTGACAAATAAGGTGTCGTTGGACTCGGGCTTACGTCCTCTCTCCTATGGACCACTCGTTATATTTTGAAAAAAAAAAAAAAAAAAAAAAAATGAAAAATTTTGTTTTTGAAAGTAGGCGATAGTTTGAAAACCAAACATGATAGAATGTTGTGCCATAGTTCAAACCAATGGTCTCTAAGACCTTTATTTTTTATAATGAAACTTTTTTATTTTTTATCTTTATTTTGAAAACAGTGAAATTTTGAAATTCTTTTATTTTGGAAAATAACAAGTTTACAATAAAGTTTGTTTGACATAAATCAATGACCCCGACCCCCTCTACAGCCAAAATAGATTTCGAGTCTCTAAGACAAAAAATAACAGTAGTGGAGAAAGGAGAATTCTCGTGTAAATTTCGGCTACGGTGGCGTAGTTGGGAGCATGCTGAGCTTCTATGCCCAAGATCACGGGTTCAAACCCAGCCGAAGTCGTCGGATTTTTTCAAGATCGTTAAAAATCCCACAGTATGCCTTCCTTCGGAGGGGAAGTAAAGCCAGCGGTCCCATGTCATAGATTTTTCCACTAATTACACTTGTGTGAAACTAAATTATAGGTTAGATTTGACTAACGCTCTTAGGTTCCAACGTTTCTCGCCAGGAGTCGACTAGTTCAGAACTAGTTATCGTTTGGTAGCAAAAGTAGGAACTACTTAAAATTGAATGTCTGCAGTCCTTTCTTGAATTAAAAACAGATAACACACACTAATACAGCCATCACAATTAACACCGGTTATCCGACAGATTCTGCACACACACAAAGTACACGGGACAACATGGCCGCGTTGTCGCAGCCCCTAAACTAAGGAACCAACCAACCGCGTTTAAATTCATAATTCGAGGTTTAATGACTTCGTATACTAAAATTTAAAATCACACCTTAAAGTGAAACTGATCTCTAAATCTCATATATTTGATCATGAGCTACGGGTAAATTAGTAGAAGACTTTCAAAACAAAATGCAAGGGGGCACCCGGGTTTGAACCTGGGACCTCTCGATCTGCAGTCGAATGCTCTACCACTGAGCTATACCCTCTGTGGTTTGGGCGGCTATTTAGATCTTAAATTGGTCGGGTTCTGCACGCTGGACACTTGCGCTGATTCACTGTGAGTGTCCAGCGCTAGAACACTCCTGTAATGCCGGCCTCAAGCAGTTCCTATCCCCGCCAAGTAAGCAAGTTGCAGTCGTTGGCTGGTTGAACTGACAAGGGAAGTATTATATAAGACAGGACGAATCCTATCTTGAAACTTTGTAGTGTAACTGTTCTACTCGGGGTCGTTGTTGTTATCGCACAAGAGGGATATGAATCCTTTTATTTTTCTCTTGCCTTCATACAAGCAAGCTTCCATTACCAGCATTTGTATCTTCCAACCAAACAATTATCATCCCGAACATTCAGCCAATTCCACTTTCTTACTTAACCCCCGAACCTCATTGTATTTCATATCTCTTCCCCTTACTATTACCAAACATATCACCAATAATATGACCTCTAACACATAATTTATTAGCAATCTTCGAGCATGGCTTCCTATAATCTCCACAGATATTGTCAACAGATACTCATTCAACAAAAAGAACATCAAAGAATAAAGAAAACAATACAGCATCATTAAAAAGAAATAATGTGCACAGATGTGCAACTATAACTTAGTCCATGGCCTCCTTCCTCACCAAAGAATAGCCATGATCCCAACCCAAACGTTTTTCTAAGAGAATAGTGATTCAAAGAACATTGTAACCACATGTTACAGTAGACGCAATCGTTGTATTATAAGAGGACAACGTGCGGAAAAACAGCCGCCAGATTGAACTGCAAGACTCTGAAGTCGTACCTGCCTCCCTGGTACACAGGCATGACGGCTGGAGGAGCTAGACATCACTGTGGCACTCGGAGTAGTCGCGAGGCGGGGCGTATATGCTGACTGGAGCGTGAGGCTGGTTCCCACCGGCCTTGAGTGCCTGGGCGGTCAGGGCTGTCCATTCCAACATGCACGGTACTCGCTACCTGCCACTGATTTATATGAGAGATTCGCCACATGATTGCGTCCACCTGATACTTCCCTTGTTAGAAATAGAATGATTGAACTATGGAACGGCATTAACCTGGGTGTGTTCTACTGACAGTGAAGTTCGATGGTCTGGAGCTGGTGTTGTCTCGGACTATTGCTTTTGGCCGATGGTAAAATAAACACAGGTATTCGTTTTTATTTTCGTCGTCGTATTACCCTCCAGGGTTGGCTTTTCCCACGGACTAAGCGAGGGATCCCACCTCTACCGCCACTCAGGGCAGTGTTCTGGAGCTTGAGATTCTGAGACGGGGGATACGACTAGGGAGTGTAACTAACACTTCGCCCGGCAAAGCGAACAGGAGCCTTATGAAGGGATGGGAAGAATGGAGAGATAGACAAGGAAACAGGAAAGAGACGACCGTGCCCTTTCGTTAGGCACAATCCCGGCATTTGCCTGGAGACGAAGTGTGAAACCACGAAAAAGCACTTCGAGGATGGCTGAGGTGGGAATCGAACCTCCTCTACTCATTTGGACCACTTGAGGCCGAGTTATCCTCATACCACTTTTCAAATTTCGTGGCAGAGCCGGGAATCGAACCTTGGACCTCCGGGTTGGCAGCTAAGCACGCTGACCACTACAACTCAGAGGCGAATTTTATAAATTTTAATTTTATTTATTTGATTGTTTTTTCATGGATAATAACTGATTCAGCGTGGAAGCATGTTACAATAATCATTAACAGGTGTCTCTCAGTAAACTCAATTGCACTAGTCTCCCGCAATAATATTACGGGGGGGGGGGGGCGAGTTTGCACCCTGAAGTACTTTGTTACCACGTAGCCCAGCAAGATAACAATACTGAAACTCAACATAAAGTTCGGATTTGATTTAAGGCTTTTCCCTGCCTAGAGTTCGGAAGTTCGTCTGAAGCTGCACCTGAAATTGGAAATGATTCGCAACGGCTAATGCAATCAAATGGTAATATTTATGGAATGCGCAGGGTATTGACGTACAGCAGATTTAATATTTCTAGCGAGATCCAATTAGACATGTCGCCAGGAATGACAAGGTGCGCCATCTCAAATGACTGATGAGAGCGCTTGGGATCTAATTAAAATCATACATTGCCTGCTGACGGCCTCGAGTCACAAGTAACGGACAAAGCATGTCAAAGGATATTCTCTGTGTATTATTATTATTATTATTATTATTATTATACACATCTGTTAGGGCAGATAACCTAGTAGTTCCGCCCCATAAATAAACAATAACTAACTAACTAATATACCCATCTGTGGAATTTATTTTGCTCTCTTCTCACAAATTGAAGAGTAGGTTAGCTGAGGCCATATTGTTTGCTATTACTCAAAGTGTTATAATTTTTATTATTAGCCTGTAATTCTTCTTCTTCTTGCTTCGTTACGGCCAACAAAGGACCACGTCATGTCACCTGTTTGTTCTGCATTTAAATGTTGGCCCAGTACTCCTTCATTCACAATCAATGTTGCACCTTTCTCTGTCGTCCACGCTTTCCCGGTTTTTAGTTTCGGCTTAAGTTGAAAACTCCGATGTTTTAGATTTTTTTTCCCTAAGTGGACCACGCTCCTGGATATCTTCAGTCTCCAACAGATCTTTCTCTACTTCACTGAACCAGGCCCCCTTTGTCTTTTTCTCATGGAGAAAAGCAAAAATTCGGTTGGATAGCCGTGTTGATTTCATTCGGGATATATGTCCATAAAAAGATATCCTCCTTTCCCTCATCACGTCCGTTATTTTCTCTACGTGAGTACAACTCTTGGTTGTGGCGTCTTCGGAACTCGCCGTGTTCTTTGACTGGACCTATGATTTTCCTCGATATCTGTAATTATTATTATAATTATAATTATAATTACAGTCTATATTTTCCATCGTTATGGCCGACAAGGAGCGTAATTGAACCTATCGAGCTGATCTTACTTTCTTGTCTTCCCAATCTCTTCATCTGAATTTACATCCTGTTCAGTAATTCGTTTGGACCTCCAGAGAGTTCAGTAATGCCTTGCATAACTGGAAAGGTACCAGGGTTCACTCAGCCTAGAAAGAACTGGTCAAAATTAAATAGAATCCGGACCAATCACGGTGTATGCGGGGATCTCCTGTACAAGTGGAGGAAAAGATCTTCATCATGTTGCGAGTGCGGTGCTGAAATGCACCTAGTTCAAGAATGCCCACAAACATCTTACAGTGGTGAATTCAGCGACTTCTTCCTAGGGATAGACAGGCATTTCATTATGTTTCTAGCCTTGATGTCAAATTATAAATAAGTTTCATGTATGCTATACGATAGATAAGTAAATACATGTTTCCAGTACCATATCACTTGAGCTCTATTTCTTGAAGGTCTTCAAGCAGCCAGTTGTTGTTAGCTTTCATTGAGAGAGTAGGATTTATAATTCTTTTAGTCAGTCGCTCATTCTGAGATTATGCCCATACAATTTCAAACGTCTTTTCTCAATGTGAACGAAATTTTCTCCGAACGCTGATAAACCTCCTGAGATTTCCTTTTCATTCAAAGACTGAGAAAAAATTCGTGCGTATCAATTACGTGAACGCAAAAGCATATATAATCACCAGTCTGTTCAAAAAACAAGCAATTAATGTAGCATTTATAACAAATAACACAACCGGGAAGCATCTTCACAGCAGTAATATACATGAAGAAGACCCGTATACAAAATCAGGGGTATATACCATTACATGCCAAGACACAGGGTGTCAAGCAAATTACATCGGGCAGATTGGTAAAAGAATGGATACACGATACAATGAACACAGAATTGCGATAAAATACGGGACGCACTCGGCCGTATGATAACACATGTGCGACGCGGCACACAGTTTCACTAACATTGAAACCGACTTAAAAACAAGTAGTTCTGTGAAGAACTATACAGCCTATTTTCATATATCCTACTTATGTTAACTGCCACTATCAACATACAAAATTTCAGTTTGATTGCTGTAATAGATTCGTAGATATTGAGTACCGACTAAATATTTCTTATGGTCGCCTTGTTGGACTTTATATAGCCTATGTAGCTCCTAGAGTTATGTAATGTTACATGAAGATTATTGTGTACACGTAGCATTCAAACTTCAATCGCATGATTAGGACACAAGAAGTAACAAGGAGATTTTAAAATTTCGCACAGCTGCCATCTTGTGGTTCTGGAAACAATTGAAATAAATTAGATGGCGGGGGATTAAAATTCGTAAAAGGATTTACTGTACCAAGTTTCACTGCACTCGGATGGTTATATTGCGAGAAACGTCCATGTGAATATTTATACTTCGCGTCGCCGCCATGTTGGATTTGTGATCACCAGGTTATTTAAAGTCATATAGGTGAACATAAGTTCATAGCCCATATGAACATAAAAAATTCAGTTTGATTGCTATAATAGATTCGTAGATATTCAGAGTCGTCTGAATATTTCGGATGGTCACCATGTTGGATTGTTAAATGTATAGGCCAGAGAGTCATTTACCATTAAAGGAAAATTATTGCTTAGGTTCATTATTCAAATTTTCACTTCGATCGCTTGATTACGACACAAGAAATAAAAACTTAATTTTTACATTCGCACAGCCGCCATCTTGAGGTTATGTAAACAATTGAACTAAATTAGATACCAGTGTATTACAATGTGTATAAACATTTCCTGTACCAGATTTCATTGCGTTTGGAACATTAAATCGCAAGAAAGGTCTATTTAAAATTTTCAAATTCACTTGGCCGCCATGTTCGTTTTGTAGTTAACCGCTTTTTGAAAGTCTTATAGATGAACTTCTAGTAGCGCCCTTTATCTCCGTACAAAATTTCAGGGTGATAGAGCAAATAGTTTCAGAGATATAGAATGCCGGTGAAATATTTCGCTCATCCGCCATCTTGTGGTTATGTAAACAATTGAACCAAGTTAGATGTCGGTGCATTACAAGGTGAATAAACATATACTATACCAAGTTTTGTTGCGTTTGGTTGGTTATATCGCGAGAAACGTCTATTTAAATGTCGCAAATTCGCGTGGCCGCCATGTTGGTTTTGAAAATACCAGTTTTCCAAAAGTCACTTAGGTGAACTTCTAGTAGTTTCCTTTATCTCCGTAATAAATTCCAGGGCAATATTGGTAATAGTTTCGGAGATATTGAATGCTGGTGAAATATTTCGCATAGCTGCCATGTTGGATTGGTGAGACGTAACAAAATTTGAAGGGCAAGGTCGAGGTCGCCCGGAATAGTGCTATGAACTTACAGAGTTTCATTGAAATCGCTCCAACCGTTTAGAATTTATTAGGGGGACATACACACACACACCGCGCACACACACACACACACACACACACACGCGGACAAAGGGTGATCTCATAAGCCTATTTTTTCAAAATTGAAAATAGGCTAATAATTCATCACGAACCGAAAGGCAGAGCTCTTGACATAAAGGAAGCAATCGAGATACACTTAGCTAATAGAAACAACTCTAATAATTTAAGCGAACACACTTTCATGGAGAATTCACCCCGCTTCACTCTACTAGAAAACAAGACACAATATAACGAAGTAGCCAAGTTAGATAAAGCATTATTAAGGGAAACATGTTATTGGATCAGGATGTATGCTGTATTCAAGATGCCTGGATATTCTCACGTGACCGCATGCGCTTGAATATGGGTTTTTAGCTTATGCGTGGCAGGGATGAAAATTGGGCTTTAATATTTGAAGATAGTCCAGTATTCAGTAACATACACCACATTAGGGAGACTAGACTTGGCAAAACACAGTCACATTCGTGGGATGAACACACAGAGGAATGCGAGAGGGGGGAAACGCCCAAAGGGATAAGGGACTATCATATACAGGAAATTCTCCTCAGTTGGGAACAGATAGGGACGACGTTAACTGCTCTCACCAGGACGGCGCAGGACCCATCCCGATAAGTGGCCTGTAGAATACAACCTGAACTGACCATTTAACAACTATCACATAGTCTCTCTAAACAAGCAAATTTTGGAAGTCAACCACCAATTCCAGTATCTTAACAAAACATCACATAGACTATAACTAACAATAATTACTCATGAGTTGCATTATCTTAATAAATACTTCAACTAAATAAGTGTAAATATTGTAAAAGCTTGCCTCGGTGGGTGAGTGGTTATCGTGTCGGTCTACCAACCCTAAGCTTGCAGGTTCGCTCCTGGCCGTGGTTAGTGATTTTTGAAAGGCGACAAAAATCACGGCACGCATGCCATACGTTGTTGGCATGTTAAAGAACCCATTTGAAGTCAGTAGGCCGTGTTCATAATGGCAAAATTAATCTCGGGATTTCACATAGTTCCTCGTTTCTCTACTAGAAAGCACTATAGTGTCAAGGAGCTTAGATATCTAACTTCCTTGACTTTCATAGCGTTCCAAGAAACAACAAAATTCGACATGCTAGCTGCCCTCTGGGCGTCAAATAACAAACCTTTCGTCTGGCAGCCGAAGCCATACGATATTATTATTATTATTATATGTATATTGTAAATACTTTCAGCCATAGATGTTATAGCCTATGTAATGGATCTGATGATGATCGCTTGACGATCGAAACTGGTCATCCTAGTGTATTTATTTTCTCATGTAAAGCCTTTTCAGTATTAGGGAATAGCCCATCTCATTTGGGTACAATCGTGCTGACCGACTGAAAAGCATCAAACTTGGCCAAATTGTTTCCTCAAGATTTGTTGTATACCTTTAATTAGTGATCTGCCCCCAATAATCAGTGTTTCACAGACATACGGCACCTCAAGTTTATTTACCGTGTTGTAATGTCATAATTTTGCTTTACGGGTGATGGATTCCTTATTATACCTTGTTTTGTAGGCTCTTTGCAATTTAGAGATCCCTTCTTTGTTTGCATCACAATTCAGGCCTGAAGGTTGGATCATTTCTCGCAAGTATTTGAATTTAGACACTTACAATATCACAAAAACCGTCCTCGGAGGAACGTGTGGGCAATTAATTATGATCATGAGGAACGGTCAAATGCTGAACTGAAGAGGCCGGTAAAGGCACTTTCGACACTGCCATATTGCTGTGCTCTCTAATGGAAATTTTTAAACCTTCCCCTTCATTTGTGTTCACAAATACATATCACTTTGTAATCATGCATGTTTACCATCTCTTGATCAAAGCAGTACATTTGCATTTGTCAGTTGGCACAGGCTAGAGTAAAATGTTGCTGTTCACCGATGTGTCAGTCATATGGAAGCTGCCTCGGAGGTGCTGAGTAATGGCCTCAGGGCACAGCTAGTATCTGTGGATGTTAGTACGCTTCATTATAGAGCTAGCTTGGGTTAGTGGGTTTCTACCACATACATAACCTATGGTGGTGCTTTTTGAGGATCTAACCAGCCTCCAGGGTGACTACCTATCAGACAGAATCTTCTAAAAATGATTCTGGTAACAAAACCATACAGCAGTCATTCGAGCTGAAGGACATGAAAGAGAAGCTGGTATTCGGAAAGGTGTAAGGCAAGCAGTGGCGTGTGGAGGAATTTTACTTAGGGTAAGCATTGGTTTTCTTCGCAAAATCATTGAAGACCCAGTTGTAGAAGTTTGGGATGTTATGAACTTAGGAAGTAAATATATCTCAATTGAAATCAATGATAAATGTTATACGTTTAGTTAAAATACCGAATAAAAGCTTTCACTTTCGTGTTAATAGGACTACTCAATTGAGGAGTTGGACGACATCCTAATAAAATTAATATTTTGTTCTCAAATTTATCGCACATCACACGCTGTCATCTCTAGACTTAAGTCCCGGCGTCATATTTTTACAGATATCTCACGCCCACTAGTGTAAACAAAAACGTCTATTGCATAACCTACTCCCTTATATTGCATTAGACAACATTATATCGCTGAACTATAAAAATGACGGCCTACCGCTGTAAAACAATGACACGTCTTAACACAGCATATAAACAGCATTTTTGCACAAATGACATGCTTTTTCAAACTATAATGAGCGAGTAAACACACTGTCTTTGAAAACTGACCGCTCCTTGTTTTCGGCCTAAGGTATGTAACTTAAGGAATTGCTTCCTAGCCTTCGCTTTCACTCACCCTGCAGTACCAAGAAATACCAAAAGAGGGCATGTCACGCCATTGTGCTGTTGCAAGCGACTCCGCAAGGAACTCGCAGTAGGTAGTGTGAATGGGTTCATTAAAACAATACAGGATACAGAGACTGGAATATCACTATAACCAAAGTAAATAATTATTGTACCCGTCATTATTTTACTTGGGAAAGCAATGCTTACCTTACATCCATGGAACACACGCGTCTGAAGGCAAGGCTGCAACTTATCACCCATACTTTGCAATCTTTACATTCAACAAGCAATGAAGGAAATTGGAGGAAAATTTAAAGTGGGAGTGAAGATTCAAGGAGAAATAATTTCAACTCTGAGATTTGCCGATGACATCGTCATCTTGGCCGACACGCCTGAGGATTTGAATGAGTGTTTGAATGGTATGGACTCCGTTTTGAGGAAAGAATTCATGATGAAAATTAATAAATATAAAACAAAAACTATTGGTGCAGCAGAAAAGAGTAGAATTGAAGCATTTGCAATGTGGTGTTACAGGAGAATGATTAAGATCAGATGGGTAGGTAGGGTTACAAACGAAGAGGTATTAAGACGAGTGGGAGAGGAGAGATGTTTCTGGTGACTGCTAATGAAGAGAAGAGATAGGTTAGTAGAACACATACTAAGACACCCAGGAATAGCAAGCTTAGTTATGCAAGGAAGGGTCGAGGACAAGAACTGTAGGGGTAGACCAAGACTAGAATATGTTAAACAGATTGCCTCGGATATAGTGTGTGGTAGCTATGTAGAGATGAAACGATTAGCTCAGGACAGGGAAGCATGGAGTGCTGCATCAAACCAGTCAAAAGACTGAAGACTTAAACAACAACAACCGTATCAATTAATAATTCATCAGAGAGCGACAAAATGAGAATAGAAAGCTTCAAGAACGTGGTTTCAGCCTCTTTGATAATATGATATGTATGCTACTAAATAAGGAGTTTTGTAGGGTGATGGGGCAAGACATGATTAGGTTCTGACTGCCAAAGCTTAGTTGCTACAACACCTCTCAGCTCTGTACCAGGGAGGAATGAGAAACTTAAGGGACCGGTGAACGTACCCGCAAGAAGAGCTTGCCGAAACTCAACGATGCGCAGAGACCAATATCAATCAGCCTAGTTTAATGCTCATTGCGGGGCTCCTGTGTGTCCCCCGAATGCTGATTACCGGGCTCACTTCTCACTGCAATCTTCAACCCTGCGGGCTCAATGCGAGACGTGGATTACAGCTGTAATTCAAGCGTAGAGTGCAAGGAAACAGCCAACAATATAGGCTAATTAGGGTGTAGGTTACTCTGTCTTGGCTCAGGTAATAATTACTGTGTGAGGCGCTGAGATCTCACTTGAATACCAGTCACAGTTTAGCATGTCAAGCCTCCGGCTGGGCAGACGGTCCGTTCAGAACAGCTATCAGCGAGCTACTGAAGCGAAGTGGGTGGAGAGTGTTCTGCCGTTACGGAGCCCACCCGAACATTGCCGAAGATCTGCGCAGGATTATGTGGCAAGCTCTTCTTGCGCGTAGGCCTATTCTTGCTGTCTCAAATAGTTCCAGAAATATTCACTGTGTTGACCTGAAGGACAGAGCAAAATTTGAATATGTTTATTATTCATAAGCAAATACCACTACTGCAGATACACAATCAGACATTTAAAGAAACTTTCCAAGAGATGCTCCGTGGTTCGTAGGAGTTTTCCTCCTATGGACTGGGAGAAACTTCAGTGTCTTCGTGTACGCAAAGCAGGCTCCAATTCCATTTGTCTTCTCGACGTGCCAACAGTCGGCAATGCAGCTCTGAGCCATGACAATTGATGGACTGAACGACGTATCGTGTCACCGCGATAAAGTCGCCAAGGGTCAGTGTCGCCTCCTTAGCCAAGTGAAATAAAATGTCACGTTGGTTTTAAAGTGTAACTGCCTCTGTACTTTGGTTGGTTGGTTCCTCAGTTTAGGTGCTGCGACAACGCGGTCATGTAGCCCCGTGTACTTGAGTGTGTGTAGAATCTGTCTGATATCCGGTGTTAATTGTGATGACTGTTTTAGTATGTGTTTATTTATTTATTTATTTATTGCCACAACAGGGCAGTGCCCCAATTACAGTAGCAAACAATTAAACAATTGTTTAGACACAGATAATACTTGAAAATACATTAGAATACAAAACAAAAATTGAAAATTAAAAATTAAAACTGAAATTTAAAAAAAAGAAATTGTTAACAAGGAATATACACAAGTTCAAGTCGCAATAACAGTAAATGAAGCATGATTTTCAATATTTGGTCACATATGTAAAACTAGATACATATCTTAAGGTACTAATACGATAGCAATGGAAGATGGTAAGAAAGTGAAACCTAAATTTAATATCTTCGTTATAATGAATCATTTGACATCTAAATCTACGTGTAATTGCCTTCTATAATTTAGCAAGGACATTCCAAAGTCTAAATTGTTGTCAGCTGAGAGCCTGTTGTAAGTACAGCACCTATTCAATATCGGTGAATTTTTATGGAAATTTGTATTAGATTTTTTAACTATTAGGAGTTCTCGTTTTCGGAGACATTTCTTTCTCACATTGAAATTAATTGCCCTAAAGTTTCACTCGTGTCTGAGATACCATTGATAATTTTATACAAATATATCTGCTGAGCAATAAGCCTGCGTGTTGAAAGTTTAGTCATTTGGAATTCTGACAACAAGTTAGAGTAAGGAATTCTACAACGGATGGCGGATACAGAGTACTTCTTGTAATATAGGAAGCGTAACAGTTTCTTTCGCAGCCTTTCTATGTTTTTTTATATGTGACTCGTACATTGGAGACCATACTACCGCATTAAACTCCAGTTTACTTCTCACATATGCATTGAAGAGCGTAATGATTGTCTTTGCATTCGTCAACTCCTTGGAATTTCTAAAAATAAATCCCAGAGTTCTAAGTGCATCATTCACTACCTTATCAATATGATATTTGAAACTCAAATCATGATTTATATACAACCCTAGATCCTTGACCGTATTCAGTCTAGTTAAAAGATTTCCATCCATTCTGTAGCTCGATTCCAAGCATTGTCTTTTCCGACTGAAGATGATGAAATTTCATTTTTTTTTATATTAAACAATAAGTCATTGTCTAGACTCCATTTGTGAATGTTATCTATATAATTTTGCAATTTCTGGACATCCTGCTCATTTTTAATAACTCTGTACACTTTTAGATCATCAGCATATAGGATACATTTTGATTCTTTAATAGAAATGGGAAGATCATTTATAAAAATCACAAAAAATAACAGACCCAAATTTGAGCCTTGCGGCACGCCAGACTTAGCAATGTAGGTGCAGGAATTAGCTTCACTATAGGACACATACTGTTTTCTGTTTGATAAGTAAGATGCCACTAATTCTAGCATTTGATTCGAGAATCCTAAGGCTGATAATTTCCGTAATAATATACCATGATTAATATTGTCAAAGGCTTTTCAAAAATCAGTGTAGATGGCATCAATTGATATCGAGAATCTAATGCATTCGAGACAAACTGTAAAGTTACACAGATTTGTAGTTGTAGATCGGTTTGGAACGAAGCCATGTTGAAAATTACTTATATATGGCTTTACATGATTGAGAATTCTATATTAAATAATTTGTTCGAAAACCTTGGCAGGTACAGAGATGATCGTTATTTGTCCGTAATTCTCAATTTGAGAGGAGTCACCGGATTTGAAGATGGGACATGCTCTGGATAATTTCCATATTGCTGGAAATATGCTATGTCATAGAATGAGATTGAACAAGAGAAACAGTGGATATTTTATGACATCAACACAGGCTTTTATAATATATTGAGGTATATTATCCGGACCACTGCACTTTTTATGCTTCAATTTCTTGATGGCAGTTTCAACTTCTTTTATGGTTATGGCTTTTATGAATAATGAGTGAGAGGTGATAGTTGGGATCATTGTTGTATGTTCATCGAGTGCATAAGATGTTGTTTTACCTTCATATACTGCTTTAAAAAAATCTGCAAATCCATCTGAAATTTCCTTATTCGTTTTTAACAAGTTTTGGCCAAGTTTCATCTGTTGATAACTCGCCCTAGTTTTTACCTTTCTATTTTTAATATAATTCCAGAATTGTTTGGGATCTTCCTGCATTAAATTTTCAGAGTCATTTATATATTTCTTATATTCAGTGTCAATCAAAGCCTTGGTTATCTTCCTTAATCTGATAAAATTTTCCTTGTGGAATGAAGATGATTTCATTTTCTTTCTATGATATTCATTCAATTTCAAATTTTTGATAATATCTAAATTAAACCAACTAGGGTATGAACGTTTTCTATGCGTTTTTATGAAAGGTACAGTGTCATTAAATACTGCATAAATTTTGTCATAGAAATACTCAACTGCCCTATCAATGTCATGAAATGTATCAAGATATTCCCAGTTAGTTTCATTCAATAACCTACAAATTTTATTGAAATCTGCTCGTTTAAAATTATAAATCATAGTAGAAGTGGCCTTACTAGAACCAATGCGTACATTTGTTAGACTTAGCTCAATAGACAATGCGGGATGGTGGTTATCCTCTCCTACTAAGGGGATGCATCCCCTACTGACCGACACGATCTTGGGTAAGTTAGTGAGTACCAAGTCTAGAGTTCTGGAATTTATGTTCTGGATATCATTTAGAGAATGTAGGTTATGTAGTGACATAAAATTGAATAAGGCTCTTTCTTGGGAATCACCATTCAGAAGATCTTGAATAGCACCCCTCACTGTGGGAATATTAAAGTCACCTGCGATTATAATATTGCTACCAATAACATTGTAATGTTCTCCTAGATTAATATAAAATTTATTATAAGTATCAAGACATGAATTTGGTGGAAAATAAACATTAAAAATATAATAAGCCTTATTATTCATCAGCACTCTAATACCTAACGCTTCATAATTTCCATGCTCAGAGTAAATTTCATTATAATTTATGTCATGTCTCACTGCAATTAAAACTCCACCGCCTCTTTTCCTTACTCTGCCTTGCCTAATGACATTGTAGCAGTCGTCAAACAGTTCCACGTTGTATACTGATTCCGAAAGCCAAGTCTCTGTCACGAGCACGACATCGTGCCTATTACTCAATATGCTCGTGTAGAAATTATGTGTTTTTGTGTTCAAACCCCTAACATTTTGGTAATAAATTGAAAGAAACTGATTAGAATTATTCATTTTTACATTAGGCCTAAGTTGTTCACGTTTTCAATGCATTTCAGTTCATGTACAAATCTATCTCCTTCTCTTTTACTCAGTTTAATGGCACTAGAGTTATCTATCCACAGGAACGCATAGCCTCTTTCACGTTTGACTTTTCTAGCTAGGCTAAACACCTGCCTTCTGAGTGGTGTCAAACTCTGGTTAACATAAATGGGGTTGTTAACAGTATAACCTAGATGTGTTGTATTTAGGTTGCGTTTTACTTTCCGTTTCTGGATGAATGTTTCCTTATCTGCTCGCCTGACGAATTTCACAACTACGCCCGCCGGGGTGTTTTGTTGATTTTGTGGGGATATCTTCAAACGGTGACAGATATCAATCTTGTCAGCATCAATTGCGACATCTAGTGCTTGTCCAACTCTCCTAACTAGTTCGTAGGTATCCTCGTTAGGTGTCTCTGGGAGTCCAAAAATCTCGACCGTATTTTAATTTTTAATATTTTTTTTTTAAATCGTTTCGGTCGTCTATGGACCACGTTATTTCAACTGCCTTTTCCCTCGTTCTTTCACATTGGCCCAGTATTCGCGCATTCTTCTTCGGTGAGCTTCCCTTCGTTCTTCGGTCCACTTCTTGCCAGTTTTCAATATAGGTTTTGGCTGAAAACTCCGTATCTCCCCAAGTTTCTTCTTCAAAGAGTCACGTTCCAAGATGTCCTCATGTGATATCCCCAGTTCTTGTAGGTCTTTTTCCACCTCTGTAAACCAGATCCCTTTGGTTTTCTTTCCCACAAAGTAGGCACAGATTCGATTGGACAATCTTCCGGAGTTCATTCGTGTTAAATGGCCATAAAAGGAGAGTCTTCTTTTGCGAATGGTGTCCGTTATTTTCTCCACATGTAGATAGAGTTCATCGTTGTGTCGTCTTCTATACTCTCCTCGTTCCTTGACCGGGCCCAAGATCTTTCTCAGAATCTTCCTCTCTTTGGCTTCGAGTTGTTCTGCCAGGCCTTTCTTATTCATCGCCAAGCATTCTGATGCATATAACGCCTCCGGGCGAATAACGGTAACGAAGTGCCTCAGTTTGGCCTTGAAGGACATTGATCGTGATTTGTAAATGTCTTTGGTTAAATGGTAAGCCATTTCCATTTTGTTAATCCGTGCCACGAAGGCTTCCTTTTCACGAATGTTGGGCTCAATCCATTCACCCAGGTATTTGAATTTCTCTACCTGTTTTATTTGTCCTCCATTCACCGTAAGTTCTCTGGGTTCCGACTTGATGTTCGTTATAAACTGCGTTTTCTCAAACGAAATCTGAAGACCTGCCTTTGCTGCTTGCACCTGTAATTGATTGATTTGTTGTGTGGCTGTGTCAAGAGAATTAGAGAAAATTGCAACATCATCTGCGAAAGCTAAACAGTCGATTGTCAGGTTTTTGTTCTTACAACCTAGTCTGACCCCATTCTCTATACAATCCTTACACAATTCTTTACGCCATTCTCGAATAACTTTCTCAAGAACACAGTTGAATAAAAGAGGCGAGAGCCCATCTCCCTGTCTCACCCCTGTCCGTATTGCGAAGGATTCAGAAATCTCTCCCCTGAATTTCACTTTGGAAGCCGTATCCAATAAGGATTGGTGAATAATTGCTCTTGTCTTATTATCTAAACCAAATTCTCTTAAAACCTGGATCAGGGTACTTCGATCCAGCGAGTCGTAAGCCTTAATATTAATATTTTTTTTTATTCAAGTAAGGACTGCAATCGATAATTTCAATTAGTTCCTACTTTCGCTACCAAATGCTACAGTCCACGATACCTAATTGTGAACTTGGCTACTACTAGATACCATCGCAATCAGTGCCTGGTGACGAACGTTGGAACTTAAGAGCATTAATCAAACCTAACCTACACATTTTGCTTTACACACGTTCAGTTAGTGGTAGGTTCATTTACATGCCATAAATCTATGACATGGGCCCACCGGGTTTACTTCCTCTCTGAACGAAAGCATACTGAGGGATTTTAACGCTCTGAAAAAATCCGACGACTTCGGCCGGGTTTGAACCCGTGATCTTGGGCATAGAAGCCTAGCATGCTACCAACTACGCCACTGAAACTGCCCCTTGGTACATTGAATAAAATACCTTCTCAGTATTTACATGGAAGGAGTTTGGGAACACCCTGTTGGAGAAAGAACACTCAGGATGGCCTCTGTCAGTGGGTGGGATTCAAACATTCCATGTAAGGTGGCAGAGGCGGCGAACCCTAGGCCCACGGGCCACCGATTGCTGAGATCCGATGCGAACTATCATGTTCCAAACATTCAGCACATGTTAAGTGACTGTATCGTGGACCATTTCAAATGCAAAGCAGCAGTTACCGCCTTGAGTGAGATATTCTCAGCTCGATTTTCCTCTTTCGAATCTTTAAAGTATAACATAGATTTATTCATAAATCCATTTTGTATTTCAGAGTCTGAGATTCATAAAAACTCCCCATCCTTGCAGATAGAAATAATCGAAATTCAAAGTATCGCCTCCATGGTGTAGTGGTCAGTGTGCTTATCTGCCACCCCAGAGTTCCGAAGTTTGATTCCCGGCTCTGCCATACTGGAAGTGATTTTCCGTGGTTTCCCACTTCGTCTCCGGGTAAATGCTGCGATGGTACCTAACGTAAGGCCACGGCCGCCTCCTTCTCTCTTTCTTGCCAATCCTTCCCAATCTTCCCGTCACTCATGAGGCCCTTGTTCGCTTTCTAGGTGAGGCCACCTGGGCGAGGTGCCCGTCCCACCTCCCCAGTTGTATCCCCCGTCTCAAAGTTTCAAGCTCTAGGTCACTGCCCTGGAGGCGGTAATGGAGGGATCGCTCGCTGAGTCCGAGGGAAAAGCCCACCCTGAACGGTAAACCGAATGAAAAACAAGTAGTTCCATGAAGAACTATAAAGCCTAGTTTCATATATCCTACTCATGTTAATTGCCTCTATCAACATACAAAATTTCAGTTTGATTGTTGTGATAGATTCGAAGATATTGAGAACCGTCTAAATATTTCAGATGGTCGCCAGGTTGGATTTTTATTTATGTACTATTACATGAAGATTATTGTGTACGTGAGGTATTTAAACTTCAATCGCATGATTAGGACACAAGAAGTAAAAACGAGATTTTAAAATATCGCACAGCTGCCATCTTGTGGTTATGAAAAGAATTGAAATAAATTAGATGCCAGTGGATTACCATATGTATAAGCATTTAACGTGCAAAGTTTCACTGCACTCGGATGGTTAAATCGCGAGAAACGTCCATTTAAATACTTATATTTCGCGACGCCGCCATGTTGGATTTGTGCTCACCAGGTTACTGAAAGACCTATAGGTGAACTTATGTTTCTAGCCTCTATGAACATTAAAACATTCAGTTTGTTTGCTGTAAAAGATTCGTAGATAGAGAACTGTCAACATGTTTCGGATGCTCGCCATTCTGGATTGTTATATGTATAGGCCATAGAGTTATGTATTGCCCCCGTAAATTGAATTATCCAGAGACCACGATGGTAGTATTTGGGAGAGCATGAGTATAGTTGCAGCCGTCATAGCTATTACGTGTCGTTAATGACGTAGGCACGGCTGGCTCATAGCTCAGGCAAGCAGGGAGGCTTCGCTGAGATCCATGATGACGTATAAGAATTTTCGAGAAAGCTCTGGAAGTATGACGCATATAGAAGCTATGGAAGGGATGGAGGATACGCCCCTTGTCAAGGTATTTAAACGACGGAAACGGAGAGCCGAGGCTCTTTCTTATAAATCAGTTGACGAGTGAAGTGTGTTGTTGGGTTAACGTAGTCCCATAAGTTTCGTCAAGTCCGAGCGTGGAGGTTGTCCGCTCGTGAAACAGCACAGTTTGGGTAAGCTGCAGTGCATTATACAACTCAAATCTAGGCGAAGTTAAAACTCAATTATAAGTGACATTATCTTTTGAACATACACAATTAGGCTTCAGCGTTTATTATAATCAAGCAGTGTAAGACTATATGGAGCCTGTATTAAAAGCAGAACATTCCAGCTTTTATAATTTGGGAAATATAAGCGATAGAAGACGAAATACAAAAGTGTTTTTCACAGATCCCAGAAACACTTTTCATGCTACACACTTTGAACATTCAGAGGGCAGGCGTACATCAAGTGTGAAACAGAAGATTATTCAGTTGGTGCTACAGACAATTGACATTACAATGGCAGTTAATACTCAGTTATTATATTTAATAGACATTGATATGAAAGGAGTGATGGAGTATTAAACTAACTATGCACCTGGGACATATATCGATAGCGTGAAGATCCAACATGGAATTACGATAGTCATTATTCTTGGAATACTAGCATGGAGTGGGTATCCAGCATTTACACTCATGCATATCTATCAAACGCTGATATAACATCCATACGGCAGTGGAAATATATTCATTACCCATTAACATAAATATTTCTGCCTCGCATATACAATGGATTTCATGGTTAATTTCGACGTAGAACTTTGGGGATTTTCAAGAGTGGCTAGGGTATCCCAGCACAAACAGAAGAAGTTGCCAGAAGGAAGTTCCTTGTTAACACGGATGGGTGTATTCCGGAGATAGAATCCTTCTATTATCCGAGGTCGCTGTTCCACTGTTCGAGGACTGTCCAGATATGTAGTCTGGTTGTATAGGAACATCTATAGTATTCTGTGAATGCTCTTCAAGAACGTCTGAACATCATATAAGGTAGCCGTGATATTTATTTTGTTATAATGTGAGCTGTATAGTGATATTTGAGCAACGATCTTTCCCATATTTTATACTTTAATATGTTCTTGTATTCTGTACACTTTTCAGGTGTTTTATATTTTCTTTAGTGTCTTGAGACCTTAGTCTTTCATATTTATATTTAAATTCTTGTGAGGATCAGTTTTACTGACAATAAATATTCTTTAGAGAATGTGGATTAATTTTGCAGTCACGATTTGACTTTAAAAATAAATAGTTTCCATTTCAAGTCAGAATTCAGACAACTTGTCATCACTTCAAAGTAATATCTCCGTTAACTTACTTTGAACATTTTTCTGTCCAACTTCAAGAGAGAAGAAACCATCGAACTTTAATTAGAGCGTTAAAATATATGTAACTTTACGACGATCTTTTGAACTACTAGTCGTTCTTCAGAATGTGTTATTGAAACAAAGACAATATCATTAGATAATGAAAAACATTTCAGCGAAGACAACTTTATGTAACTTGAGTATTGAATGAGCTTTATTCAGTTAACAGTTGAAAGGAACTCTTTTGGAAGAAGATTTTCATATATTAGGCTAGGATATCGATGCTTGCATATTCCAGTCTAGATTGACTTCTATCCGACTTGATTTGAATAACCTGCAATTATTTAAATTCTCTACAATGTAATATTTTATTGTACTGCGATAATATTATGATTATATTTTTTTTAGATAGACAAGTGAGGAGAGTCAGTTTGTATTTTTCTTAATCATATTTGAGACTGGCCGATTTTTATTTCATATCGTTTTGTTAAAGATACTCATGGTGCTTAAAATTATGCAACAGTTTGAATACGTTTTGATAAAGTAGAGTTTTCGAGAGGAACGATGGGATGTATCAATTATAGCTCAGTGGACGTGTGAAAGTCACTGATTGATAGTGCCCTTGTTGAAGGATGTTTTTCCACGAGATTGTCTATAACAAATTAATCATTGGTGATTTTGTTTAAACTGTGGAAGTTTTTCCATATATGATAAATATATATGAGGTTGTTAAGCCATAGTGTGCTTGGAGCGAGGTTTTTCCCGCAAGTTTAGTGATGTTATTCCCCATCCAGAGTGTATTCAGGTAAATTTACTGTTTTATTTAACAGAGGGTGTGAGTTGAATAATTTTTCGACTTCAGATAAAGATTAGTGTCACAGATATTCCCTATTAAAATTTATTAAACACGAATTTGTAACTACATGCAAATAACCTTAATTGGTCGGTTGTATTTGAACGAATTTTGTAACTATAACCCGACATGACGTGTGTGTAATGTATTAAAATATTATAAAAGAAATAGAATTTCTATATTCCAATATAAATTCGATTGTCGATTGACGACATTTTCAAAGACTCTAAATTTATTTAGGGATCATTTAAATAAACACTTCAGTGTAGTGTTTAGCGTTTTGTCCATATTAGGCAACGCTGTATATAATCATATAACTATGTAAATTAAATCTGTAATTAATATAATAATATAATAATGTTTATTAGGGTCATATAATAATTTGTTAAAATAGAATTTTGTGAATGAATGACGAGTAAATGATGAAAATTTTGTAAGAGTGAATCAGGAACTGCATTGGTTCGAAATAATGTAGGGTGTGTCTGGAAGAGTGCATAAAATATTTCATGGTATTCTGTAATTTAGGTTCAGTGTTATCAGCTTTAGTTTAGTGGCAATGATCTAGCGTATTCGAGACGGCTTCTCGCATGTCGCAAGTGACCGGCCGCATTTAACAGTGGGGGAGGCAAGGTGTGTGTGTGTCATTCATAGTGCACATGTTCAGATAAGGACTTGTGTATTGAGGTCAACGACTCTGTGGCCTTGCGTATATGTGTCATTGGAATGAGGAAGTTACCTCAAGATGCACAGCGATACAGTTGAGTGCTACTAAACGCTTCATGTTTTTGTTTATATAAAATGATGTTTTGACTAGCTTACAGTAGTCCGATTAAGCTCATAATTTTTGAGTAATTGTCTTACAGTCCAGTGGTGGCTGAGGAGAATTTCTGATGGGTTCACAAGATTCTAATTTGTTTTTGTGTATAATTTTATTTATATTTATGTGAAATAAAATTTTACCGTTCAGTTTTCATAGCCTTTGTCGTGTGGGTTCATTTTAAATATCATGTATATGAGATATCGTGCGGACACACTTTTGAGAGATAGGGTGCCACCCATAAACCCCGAGAACGGTAAGCAAGGTAAGTGTTTTTCCTCGTGTAGTTTGGTGTGTTCCACAATATTTGTTTTATTGTAAACCGCTGTGCTATGATCCCGATTGTGTTTGTCAGAGCCATTTCAAATGATGTAGTAGAGCCGGAGCATATTGAGATAGGCAATCCGAGTGAGGGGACGGATTTCTGACAAACGGCTTTCCGGATTATCGGGTACAGTACCATTAAAGGAAAATTATTGCATAGCTTCATTATTCAAACTTTCTCCTCGATCACATGATTACGACACAAAAAAATAAAAACTTAATCTTAAAATTCCGCACAGCCGCCATCTTGAATTTATGTAAACAATTGAACTAAATAAGATAGCATTGCATTACAATATGTATGATCATTTACTGTACCACATTTCACTGAGCTCAGATGGTTAAATCAAGAGAAAAGTCTATTAAAATATATCAACTTCGCTTGGCCACCATGATCGGTTTGTACTCTACAGGCTTTTAAAAGTTTCATAAATAAACTAGTAGTAGTGTCCTTTATCACCGTGCAAAATTTCAGGGTGATATCTGTAATAGTTTCGGAGATATGGAATGCCAGTGAAATATTTCTCACAGCCGCAATTTTGGGGCCATGTAAACAATTGAACTAAATTAGACGCCAGTGCATTACAATGTGTATAAACATTTGCTGTACCAAGTTTCAAGCGTTTGGATGGTTAAATCGCGAGAAAAGTCTATTTTAAAGTCTCAAATTCGCTTGGCCGCCATGTTGGTTTTTTAGTTACCAGGTTTTTGAACGTCTCATAGGTGAACTTCAAGTAGTGCCTTTTATCACCATACAAAATTTCGGGGTGATATCGGTAACAGTTTCGGAGATACTGATTGCTGGTGAAATATTTCACACAGCCGCT
The DNA here is from genome assembly GCA_946902985.2 of Meconema thalassinum. NCBI lineage: Eukaryota > Metazoa > Arthropoda > Insecta > Orthoptera > Tettigoniidae > Meconema > Meconema thalassinum. The sequence goes on from OX336388.2 coordinate 830,801,637, forward strand.
ATGTTGGATTGGTGCGACACAATAAAATTTGAATGACACAGTCGGGGTCGGCTAGAATGTTGCTATGATCCTACAGAGTTTCATTGAAATCGCTCCATTCGTTTAAAAGTTATTAGGGGACACACACACACACACACGAATCACACACGCACCCACAGACACACCGACAAAAGGTGATCTCATAAGCCTATTTTTTCATAAAATGAAAATAGGCTAAAAAGAGAGAAATTCAAAACCATTGAAGACTTGTGCTAAATTTAAAGAACAAAGCGGATCACCCATTCCTCCTAATTTGATCAGATTTTGGAAATATGTCCCTTTTGACCAGTTTCCTTAAATTCAACAATCTTCCTCTAAGGATCGTGTGCATATTTGTCTCCCTACACATTTGGGATCAAACTTTCTCTGCCATGAATGTTATTAATAATAAATTACGTTCAACTATTACAGATGCTCATCTTGCCAATATACAGCACTTTTTCTGTGCATATCAAAAATCACACAATTTTTTTAAATAAAGCACACAAATTGTGTATTAAAGGGATTACATTTCATTTAAACATAAGTGTATTTATTATAGGCCTATTTCGCTGTGTGCATTCCACAAAACGGTAACGAGGACAAGTCGAATCACAAAGTGCACACACACAACTATCGTCAGGTGCATGAAAGTTGTTAGTTTTGCAGAGTTTATGGTGGTATCCTTGAACTACCGTAGCATTGACAAAATGTCGGAGATCCTGGTTAGTATTGGTCCAAGTCCTATTCGTCATTGCTTCGGTCGAGAAAAGTCAATACAAATATCATTCCTTTTGGCCAATCTTTCGTCCAAGAGTACCTTCCAATTTTCTGTATAAGGTAGTGCGATCTTCAATCTCAAATCTTCAATTAAAACGGTCTCCTTTGCAAGTTCATAAACCAGTCTTGATCTAGTAAAACTGGATACACAAAGGGTTGTCTTTAAAAAACGGGCTTTGATTTTTTCTTAAGTGTGTAGGTCATTCTTCGTTAGCTGATCCCAAATAATTTCCAGACCATATGTTAAAATAGGAATTATTTTTACGTCAAACAAGATCATGGCCGTCGTAAGAGATAATCTATTTAAATTCTTGATGTCAAAAATTGCTTTCATCGCTGCCGCAGCACGAAGCCTAATATTATGCCTAAAGGAGTTTACTGTCGTTTGTATCGTCAAGCCTAGATATTTAAAACTGTATATTGTTTAATGCCTCCGCTTTATAAGTCACTTTGCCACTTGAATATACTTGTAATCAATATTTTCTATGTTCACTTGAAATTCGTTTGTATCTGTCCACTTCTCTAATACATCCAATGCCTTCTGTAGCTCTTGAACATCATGGGATCCTAGAACCAGTTCATATATCGCATTAAATCATCATTACGAGTTTAAAAGACTATGAGACTAGTTTAACGAGAATTTATACAATAATTCAATATGTTTACTTTTATGATAATTTTTAAAATATGTGTAAAATAAATTATATGAATTACTCTTAAAACATTAAGCTTTAGATATCACCCAACACCTACCAGAATACTTGACTCATATAATACTGTAGTTTACATTCAAAATAGTTATTAATATAAATTCAAAAATTTCTCAAGATCAATAAAGCATTTGAAGAAAGGGTTCTGAAACTGAATATTACATACAATCGATGCAGAATAGTTTACCAAAAGAAATCCATATCCATCAACGCGAAGTTAAGGCACTCTAATGCAGTTATCAGGCACGAGGTCCTCTATGCAGCCGAAACCCTAACCATCAAAGGATCAAAACTGATACAAAAACAAGAGTTTAGTGCTTTTCAGTCGGTCAACACGAATGTACCCAAAAAGAGATGGGTTATGCCCTAATCCTGAAATAAATTACATGATATTAAAAAATACACTAGGATGACCAGTTTCGATCGTCAAGCGATCATCATCAGATCCATTACACATAGGCTATAAAATCTATGTTTGAAATACAGGTGAAAATATTTACAATATGTACAATTATTTAGTTGCAGTATTGGTACTGCAACTGTCAGTGTATGCTAAATGCAGTATATTTGATGTTAGGTGAAATGCAAAATGGAGAAAGATATCCGGAGTTTGTAATTTGGAGTGATTATATGGTTGTAAAAATCAACTATGGTTAAACTATAATATTATAGGCTAACTACTTATCTGATTGTCTTCCTTACTAGAGCTACGCGCAGTTATCGTGTTCACTGTAACTCACGGTGCGGTCGACTGCGGTAGTTGTTATCTTAACGACTGATTTTTCCTGGTTTCTCCCCCCTGTCCATGTGCTGTGCGGAGTCATTGCGATGTGTTTATGTGAGGTGTTGCCAACCTAGATAAGATGTATGTTATTGAATGAGGTGGGTCTACAACTATTTAAGACCGTGGATTAGCCCTCGCCACGCTTGGACCATAAGCCATTCAACTAAGCGCTGCCCGGTCTTATGAGGACGCCCCGGCACCTTTAATACTGCCGCGAATATGGGCCTTGGTTTATTGTAGAAGAAAAGTACATCGTACACCTGATCCAGATAACATTTACCTATTAAAAAAAACTAATTCCCCCCCCCCCCCCTTTTATCTAGCTTGGCTGTGTCGCTAAATTATGTCTTGTTTCCGACAGGGTGTGTTTTTTAGTAGCGTGAAGAGGGGTGAGCTCTCCATGAACGTGTGTTCATTTAGATTGTTGGGATTGTTTCGTTTGGTTAGGTGTACCTCGATTGCTTCCTTTATGTCAAGAGCTCTGCTTTTCGATTCGTGATGGATTATTTTAAGGTCCGACTCTATGTTGGTAAAGCTGTGCCCCGCGTGACACATATGTTCGCATACGGCTGAATGTGTTCCGTATCTTGTCACATTCCTATGTTAATTATAACGTCTGTCTACTCGTCTTCCACTCTGTCCGATGTAATTAGCTTGACAACCGGTGTCTTGGCACGTTGTAGAATATACCCCTGACCTTGAATGCGGGTCATGTTTATTTAGATTTCTATTAAGAGGTGCCTACCGGTTGTGTTTTTCGTTGTGAAAGCTATCTTTATGCCTTGCTTTTTGAATAGGTTAGTGATTTTATATGTATTCGCATTCACATAGTTGAAACGCGCAACTTTTTTCTCATTACTGACCGGTTTGGGAATCGTTTTATCTTTATTTTTATGTTTGGCTATAATTTGGTTTCCTCTGCTATTTGCTTAATGGTTCTTATTTCCTTATTATATTTGTCTTTTGACATGGGTATGTTTAAAGCCCTGTGCACCATTGAATTGAACCCCGCTAGTTTGTGCGTACTGGGGTGATTAGATTGATTGTCGATTGCATGCGAGGATTGTGTTGCTTTCCGGAATATGGAATATGAAAGCTCGTTGTCTTTACGTTCAATAGTTATATCGAGATAATTTACTTTTCGGTCTATTTCGGATTCCTTAGTGAATTTGATTGAGTGGTGTAGGCTATTAATGGATTGGAGAATTGTTTCTTCGCTTGTTAGTTCAGTATCGTAGATGAAAATTACATCATCTACGTATCTTTACCATATTACTATTCCCTTTGTTGAAGTCTTTTCTAAGAACGAATTCTCTAGTGCATTGATGAAGATGTCAGCGACTAACCCGCTTAGTGGCGATCCCATCGCCAGGCCTTCTCTCTGTGTGTACATTTTACTGTCGATTTGAAACACGGTTTGTCTGAGAATGACCCTCAGTAATCTCATAATCTCTTCAGTTTCTTTTACCGAATTGTTGGATTTTAAGTTGTTTTCGATAGTGTTGATTACTTCAAAAATCGGAATATTGGTGTACATGTTGGTTACATCGAAGCTTTCATATTCCATATTCCGGAAAGCAACACAAACCTCGCATGCAATCGACAATCAGTCTAATCACCCCAATACGCACAAACTAGCGAGGTTCAATTCAATGGTGCACAGGGCTTTATACATACCCATGTCAAAAGACAAATATAATAAGGAAATAAGAACCATTAAGCAAATAGCAAAGGAAAACAATTTCCCGCCAAGCAAAATAAACCAAATTATAGCCAAACATAAAAATAAAGATAAAACGATTCCCAAACCGGACAGTAATGAGAAAAAATTTGCGCGTTTCAACTATGTGAATGCGAATACATATAAAATCACTAATCTATTCAAAAGCAAGGCATAAAGATAGCTTTCACAACGAAAAACACAACCGGTAGGCACCTCCTAAATAGTAACCTAATAAACATGTCCCGTATTCATGGTCAGGGGTATATTCTATAACGTGCCAAGACACCGGTTGTCAAGCTAATTACGTTGGACAGAGTGGAAGACGAGTAGACACACGTTATAATGAACATAGGAATGCGATAAGATACGGAACACATTCAGCCGTATGCAAGAATGGAAGGAAGCTTGTAGTTTAACGTGACCGTTAATCTGTAGATTATGAGCCACGGGACCTCCTTTTTACGTGGAATCCGAACCACAGGACATGGCATTTCATTTCGAAAATCTCACATGCATTGACCGGGAATCGAACCGGGACTGCCTTGGTGAGAGGCATACAGCTAGACCGCTGAGCCACCACGCCCCCGACAGCCATATGCGAACATATGTGTGACGAGGGGGAACACCTTTACCAACATAGGGTCGGACCTTAAAATAATCCATCACGAATCGAAAGGCAGAGCTCTTGACATAAAGGAAGCAATCGAGATACACCTAGCCAAACGAAACAATCCCAACAATAGGTAAATGTTATCTGGATCAGGTGTACGATGTACTTTTCTTCGACAATAAACCAAGGCCCATATTCGCGGCAGTATTAAAGGTGCCGGGACGTCCTCATAAGACCGGGCAGCGCTTAGTTGAATGGCTTATGGTCCACGCGTGGCGAGGGATAATCCACGGTCTTTAATTGTTGTAGACCCACCTCATTCAATAACATACATCTTATCTAGGTTGGCAACACCTCACATAAACACATCGCAATGACTCCGCACAGCACATGGACAGGGGGAGAAAGCAGGAAATATCTGTCGTTAAGATAACAACTACCGCAGTCGACCGCACCGTGAGTTACAGTGAACACGATAACTGTGCGTAGCTCTAGTAAGGAAGACAATCAGATAAGTAGTTAGCCTATAATATTATAGTTTAACCATAGTTGATTTTTACAACCATATAATCACTCCAAATTACAAACTGCGGATATCTGTCACCATTTAACATTTCACCTAACATCAAATATACTGCATTTAGCATACACTGACAGTTGCAGTACCAATACTGCAACTAAATAATTGTACATATTATTGTAAATATTCTCACCTGTATTTCAAACATAGATTTTATAGCCTAAGTGTAATGGATATGATGATGATCGCTTGACGATCGAAACTGGCCATCCTAGTGTATTTTTAGCCTATTTTCAATTTTGAAAAAAATAGGCTTATGAGATCACCTTTTGTCCGTGTGTGTGTGCGTGTGTGTGTGTGATTCGTGTGTGTCCCCCCCCCCCCTAATAAAATCTAAACGGCTCGAGCGATTTCAATGACACTCGGTAAGTTCATAGTACTATTCCGGGCGACCCCGACCGTGTCCTTCAAATTTTGTTACGACGTACCAATCCAACATGGCGGTTGTGCGAAATATTTCACCAGCATTCAATATCTCCGAAACTATTACCGATATTACTCTGACATTGTGTATGGTGATTAAGGGAACTACTATAAGTTTACTTATGTGACCTTTGAAAACCTGGTAACTACAAAACCAACATGGCGGCCAAGCGAAATTGCGACTTTTTAATAGACGTTTCTCGCGATTTAACCAACTAAACGCAATGAAACTTGGTACAGTATATATACATTGTAATGCACCGCATATAACTTCGTTCAATTGTTTACATAACCTCAAGACGGTGGCTGTACGAAATTTAAAATTAAGTTTTTATTTCTTGTGATGTAGTCATGCGATCGAAGTGAAGTTTGAATAATGAACCTACGCAATAATTTTCCTTTAATGGTACATGATTCTATGGCCTATACATTTAACAATCCAACATGGCGACCATCCGAAATATTTAGACGGCTCTGAATATCTACGAATCTATTATTGCAATCAAACTGAATTTTTTATTGTTCATAGGGGTTATGAACTTAAGTTCACCTATAGGTCTTTAAATAACCTGTTGATCACAAATCCAACATGGCGGCGACGCGAAGTATAAATATTCACATGGACGTTTCTCGCAATTTAACCATCCGAGTGCAGTGAAACATGGTACAGTAAATCCGTATACGAATGTTAATCCACTGGCATCTAATTTATTTCAATTGTTTCCATAACCTCAAGATGGCAGCTGTGCGAAATTTTAAAATCTCCTTGTTACTTCTTGTGTCCTAATTTTGCGATTGAAGTTTGAATACTACACGTACACAATATTCTGCATGAAACAGTACATAACTCTAGGACCTACATATATAAAATCCAACATGGCGACCATCCAAAATATTTAGTCGGTTCTCAATTTCTAAGAATCTATTACAGAGCAATCAAACTTAAATTGTGTATGTTGATAGTGGCAATTAACTTAAGTAGGATAAATGAAAATAGGCTGTGTAGTTCTTCACGGAACTAATTGTTTAAACTCATGTAATTTATTTCAGGATTAGGGCATAACCCATCTCTTTTTGGGTACATTCGTGTTGACCGACTGAAAAGCACTAAACTCTTGTTTACTAAGGCAACACTGAAAATATGGCTTCAAACACCACAACTGATACAAAAACTAGAGGTCAAGGAAAGAATTATCTTGAGGAAGTTCTTAGACCCAAGGATCATAAATGGAGACAGATATCACAGGCCCAACGATGATCTATACCTAAAGCAAGAACTTCTAATGGACACAATCAAGAGACGCTTCCAATTCTACGGAAACCTTGAGAGAATGAACGAGTCAAGATTGACCAGTGTAATCCATAGAAAACAAGAAAACAACATCACTGTGGTACCAGCAAGTCAAACAAGATCTGCAAACCTTTAACATCTCTGAATCCGTTATGCAAGACAGACAAGCTTTCCGGAAAATGATAAAAGTAGACCCACAGATTACACTTATCAAATGGCAGAGATCAAAGAAGTCAGAAGCACCTAAACAACTACAAAGTCGGTAAATGGAGGAGATATGGGCTAGGAAGATGACTCTTAAGAACGTGAAACCAATTCCAACACATAAAGCTGAAAACCATTTTGGTTAACCTGCGTAGTCTATAGTTGGCTCATTCGAACAAAGAAAGATGACATTCAAAAAGATAATCACGGCCACGGAATAAAAACTCAGCAATTATTCTAGGTTTGTGCCGCGTCTTGTGTGGGGTTTCCCCTAGGAACATCAATATGGGCTCATCAGCGGGCTCTTGGTGTCCGTGCCCAGACCCCCACAGCAGTAGCGAACTGTGCACTATCTCCCTTCTAATGACGCGCACGCGCGCTTCTTTACTGCGAGAGCACGGACGCCAGAGCCCACTGATGAGCCAGCTTGGTGTCCTAGGCGGAACCCCACACAAGACACGGCACAAACCAAGACAAATTACTGAGTTTTAATATACATTTAGTTCGATGGCCCTTCAAATTTTTAGCCTATTTTCATTTATAAAAAATAGGCTCATGAGATCACTTTTTCTCCGTGTGTGTGCGTATGTGTATGTCTCCCCCTAATAACTGCTAAACGACTGGAGCGATTTCAATGAAATTCGGAAAGGTCATAGTAAAATTACGGGCGACCTTGACCGCGCCCTTCAAGTTTTGTTACGACTCACCAATCCAACATGGCGGCTGTGCGAAATATTTCACCGGAATTCTATATCTCCGAATCTGTTTCTGATATCACCCTGAAATTATGTACGGTGATAGAGGGCACTACTGATAGTTCACTTGTGAGGCTTTCATAAACCTGTTATCTACAAAACGAACATGGCGGCCAAGCGAATTTGAAACTTTTAAGTAGACTTTTCTTGCGATTTAACCATCCAAACGTACTGAATCTTGGTACATGCCGGACGTTTGTTTTAGACGATTGCCCTTGACCTTGAAGCCTGCGGGTGAGCCTGTACACAGTCAGTCTCTAGCCCTATCGCTTCACATTTGTCACCACCGATCTGATATAATGGAATTTCAGACTTGAGCACTTGGCGATAGCGTCTTGCTGACTGTACAGTCCAAGTCGAAGTATTGTGTGATGCGGAAGTACACGTTACGTAGTTACGAACAGAACGCCATTATATTTGCCAATGACTGTACCTCAGCATGAGTGTGAGACAGCTTTGTCAATCATCGAACCGCATGGGGCAGCTGATAACAACACAGGTACTGTAGTAACTCGCCTCCATGCTTACATTAAGATTTTTCACTCGTTTAAAACAAACGTCCGGCCTGTAAATGTTTATACACATTGTAATGCACTGGCATCTAATTTAGTTCAATTGTTTTCATAACCTCAACATGAAGGCTGTGCAAAATTTTAAAATTAAGTTCTTATTTCTGTTGTATTAATCATGCGATCGAAGTGAACGTTTGAATAATGAACGTATGAAATAATCGTTATCTAATATATGACCTACATATATAAGAATCCAACATGGATACCATCCGAAATATTTAGACGGTTCACAATATCTACGAATCTATTACGGCAATCAAACTGAAATGTTGTAAGTTGATAGAGGCAATTAACATCAGTAGGATATATGAAAATAGGCTGAATAGTTCTTCACAGAACTACTTGTTTATTTTAAATTAATTTAGTTGTCCATGCTCAAAATAGGTTGGGCACCCCTCCTGTAAGGGAATCCAGCTCCCCTTTGTGACTTCCCACGCTTGGCTACGCTGGCAGTCAACACATGCATGTTTCTCACACCTTGTGCCATAATTACCTCTTCCTAATAACATGTGGTCTATACTGATCGACTAATCATTGCCAGCGAGAAATGTTGGAATCCCGTCATGGCGATCATTTATCTTCTCATTTGTTAGAGGCAGGACAATTATTATCTGTAATAACAACCCTGGGACAGGCAGCAACACCACGCGATACCATTATGTTATTATCGCCTGGGATCGCGATCAGCTGTGACCTATAAAACAACATTCAACTCCATACCTCGTTGCACTTGGAGCAGCGACTGAGGTAAGTGAATGATATATATACAGGGTGTAACAAAAACGTACGGCAAAAATGCAGGACGCATTCCTCACACGTTTTCGAAGACATTATATTATATGAATATGGGTCCGGAAACGCTTCGTTTCCATGTTATACCCCATTGTCTCCTACGCATAAATCATGAAAAACACACAAGAACAGAACGTTCGAATCATGGGCATCATGCACTGTTACGTTGTCATTACCGTAGGTGCACCGCCAGTGTTACCATAATTTCGTGGAGAATGTTCTGCCTGATCTGTTAGTAGATGTGCCTCTAGCTGTTCGACAAAATATGTACTTCATGCACGATGGAGCACCACCCCGTTTTAGTGTTAATGTCCGTCGGCTTCTAAATAACAGATTCGGTGACAGATGGATAGGTAGAGGTGGACCGATTGATTGGCCTCCACCTTCACCGGACCTAAACCCACTGGACTTTTATATGTGGGGACATTTGAAAGCTCGTGTATATAGAACCCCTGCACCAGATGTTCAGAGTCTGCGTGCCAGGGATACATCAGCGCATCCACGATTCACTAGCGTGGCGGGTTGATAATGCATCAATGCACACGGAGGGCACATTGAACATCTCCCGTGACAAAGAGCTGCATGTGATAGGCTGGTATGTTCTGTTCTTGTGTGTTTTTCATAATTTATGCATTGGAGACAATGAAGTATAACATGGAAACGAAGCGTTTCCGAACCCATTCCTATGCAACAAAATTTCTTCGTCTAAGTGTGAGGAATGCGTCCTGCATTTTGTGCCGTAACCTTTTGTTACACACTGTATAGGTATAATACGCTAAGGTGTATGTTTCACAGAACTCAAGCTCCTAAACCAGAGGGAGCTAGAAGGCGTGGTTTGTACCAACATCTTCCAAATCGTCTCAATAGTACAGGAAAAATCTTGCATTTCTTGAAAAGTCACTGGAAATATATTTATTAGTTTATAAAGTGCTTTTAAACAAATAAACATGATGACAGCCCCTGGCTGAACTGTTTTGCGTAAGCCCGCATAGCATTCGAACCGGGCGGATTGTCTGTACACATGGGGCGCGCACAACCCACAATTTGTTTAAAAGTGCGTTTAAACAAATAAACATATTTATAGATGCCCGCATAACTGTAAAGCTATGCGAGTGGTTTATACACATGCCAGTGTTCTCGAACGGGTCCGCTAATAATACTAGTTTTATTATTATTATTTAGCGTAAGGCTTTTAGTGCCGGGAGTGTCCGAGGATATGTTCGGCTCGCCAGAGGCTGTAGCTGCTTCCAGTGGACACTCATGTGGAGAGCTACAAGTTTACCTCAATTTCTTTTTTATTTTTTTATTTTAGTTTAGGTCACCTCTTTATTGTGAAAATAGCAGAGAATTATCAGTTGTGTAACTTTAAGATTCATGTTACCATAAAAATGAATCTCTTCAGTTTAAGGTACGTGTTTCTTGAAAACTAAAGGAGCTACAGTACAGACCCTGTACTGAGCCCAATGCGATTGTCAAACAATATCGTTACTTACTTTCTGGGTAAAAAAAACAACGGAGCGTGGTTGACAGAAATAGAAAGGGATTTAAAAGAAGTTGGAATTACATAATACGATATTCATATGCCTACGCTCCTTAAGATGAAACTAAAAGAACACCAGAGTATCCAGGGAAAGCCTAAACTAACAAGAGGCAAGACGTGGATTGAAGGCAGGAAACAGCAGCATCGAGAACACATGAGGCGTTACTGGGCGAATGGTAAAGCTCGAGGAAGAGCGCAGCAGTGGTCCATAACTGGCCGAAAAGTCAAGAAGAAGTTACTGTTGACCAAAATATTATGTTCACTCGAGTTTGAAGGTTGTTTGTGAAGTAACCAATAGACCTACATAAAATCCAATAACATCAACATTTGCGTCGTTCTATTTTACGTTAGGTCATGTAGGTTCGGAATTTTTAATTTATATTTTAATATTTCTTAATCGAAGTTGCAACAGGAAAAGTGCCCGTTTATAAGCGTGTTTCAACCATGCGTCACATTTAAGAATTATTATCTCAAAAACCCATCATCAGATCGAATTCAAATTTTAACACAATATACATTGGAATGTTGTATAACTGGTTTATTAATTTCAAAATGATGTGTGCCCAAAAATATATATATACAAATGTACCAATATTTTTTCTTAGTTTTCATATGTTTAAGGGGTACAGTAAGTATGTAGTTAGTTTTAGTTGTAAGTATGTAGTTAGTTTGTTTATTAGATATAGGCCATTGTTCTATTAGACTGTGGTGTGTGAGTGTGTCTGGTAGCAGTTGCATTGTTTACTAGTTATAGTTCATTGTTTCAGTAGACTGTGATGTGTGAGGGTGCATGTGAGTATGCCTGGTGACAGACTGTTTTAGTGGTAGTATTTGTGATTGGTGGAACTTAAGTTTTTTTCTTCGTTAGTAGAATTTTGATATTTAATTGTTAGTAGAAGGTTAGTATTTTTGTTAGTAGAATTGATCTTTATTTATTCTGAAAGGGAGTAGCAGCCTTTCAGAATAAATCAATTCTTTACCAGTCTTATAGACAGTTAAGATATTGATAATATAAGCCAAATAATGGCTACACTGCGTCCTGCTGCACGGCTGAAAGCAATGGGAAACTACAGCCGTAATGTTATTCCCGAGGATATGCACCTCTCTATGCATAATTACATGTGATGATGGCCTCCTCCCTTGTAAAATTTCAATCCGGAGGTAAACTAGTCCCCCGTTCGGATCTCCGGGTGGGGACTACTCGAGAGGGGGTTAACATCACAGAAGTGACAAAGAGGAAATCTGACATTCTACGGATCGGAGCGTGGAATGTTAGAAGTCTGCTAGGAAGTGGAAGGTTAGAAAACTTGGAAAGGGGAATGGATAGGTTAAGGTTGGATTTGGTTGGGATTAGTGAAATGCGCTGGCAGGAAGAACAGGACTTTTGGTCAGGAGACTATAGGGTCATTAGCACTAAATCAAACAATGGCCAAGCAGGGGTTGGTCTCATATTGAGTAGGAAACTTGGACAGCGGGTGGAATATTATGAGCAATATAGTGATCGGATTATTGTAGCAAAAATCAATACTAAACCTACGTGCACCACAGTGGTACAAGTCTATATGCCTACCAGTCAAGCTGATGATGAGGATGTTGAAAAGGTTTACGAAGAAATAGACGAAATTCTGAGGTATATCATGGGTGATGAAAATGTTATAGTAATGGGAGATTGGAATGCTGTGGTAGGAAAAGGGAGAGAAGGGAAGACAGTAGGAGATTTCGGATTAGGTGAAAGGAATGATCGAGGAAGCAGGCTGATGGAATTCTGCACCGAGCATGAGTTGGTCATAGCTAACACCTTATTCAATAACCATAATAGAAGAATATACACATGAATGAGACCAGGAGATACAGGGCGTTACCAAATCGACTTCATTATGGTCAAGCAGAGGTTTCGAAACCAGATTTTGGATTGTAAAACATATCCTGGTGCTGACATAAACTATGACAACAATCTGGTTGTAATGAAATGCAGATTCAAGTTGAAGAAACTGAAGAAAAATCAAAAGCCAAAAAGGTAGGCAATAGACAGACTGAATGTAAAGGATGTAAACGAAAGATTCAAGAAGATTATAAAGGAAGGACTAATGAAAAACCCGAAACAAACTTCAATTGCAGACGAATGGGCACTTTTGAAGAATGAAATAACGAAATCCGCAGAAGAAAACATTGGTAGGAAAGAAAGAATAGGTAGAAAACCGTGGATCACTCAGGATATACTAGAATTGATGGATGAAAGGCGGAAACACAAGAATGTAAGAGATGAAAAGGGGAAAGCAGAATACAGACGTCTGAGAAATGAGGTCAATAAGAAGTGCAAGGAAGCGAAAGAAGAATGGTTGAAAGAGAAATGTACAGGTATTGAAAATTGTCTGAAATTAGGAAAAGTTGACACAGCTTATCGATGGATTAAGAATATATTTGGGGAAATGAAGACTAAGTGCTGTAATATTAAGGACGCAAATGGAAAGCCTCTAACAGATAGGGAAGAAAAGGTTGAGAGATGGAAAGCTTACATAGAGAGTTTGTATAAGGGAAAGGAGAGTGAGAATCAAGTAATGGAAAGGGAGGAGGAAATTGATGAGGATGCGAAAGGAGATTTAATATTGAGATCAGAATTTGATAGAGCTTTGGAAGACTTAAGCAGGAACAAAGCACCAGGCATAGATGATATACCGATTGAGTTGCTACGCTGCATAGGAGATGAAGGTCTGATCAGGTTATTTCACTTGGTGTGTAGGATTTATGAGACAGGTGAGGTACCCCCTGATTTCAAGAAGAATGTAATCATCCCTATACCAAAGATAGTGGGAGCTGATAGATGTGAAGATTACCGTACAATCAGCTTGATTACTCATGCTTCAAAGATCCTGTCTAGAATAATTAACAAGAGGATTGAAAGCCAGATCGAAAGGGAGTTGGGTGTAGACCAGTTTGGTTTCAGGAGAAATGTAGGAACAAGGGAAGCTGTACTAAGTCTTAGGCTGATTTTGAAAGGTAGAATAAGGAAGGATAAGAGAACGTTCATGGCATTTGTAGACTTAGAAAAGGCTTTTGATAACGTTGATTGGACTAAATTGTTTGACATTTTGAAATCTATTGGAATAAAGTACAGGGATAGGAGGGTGATCTACAATCTATACAGAAACCAGACAGCAGTCATTCGAGCTGAAGGACATGAGAGAGAAGCTGATATTCAGAAAGGTGTTAGGCAAGGCTGCAACTTACCACCCATACTTTTCAATCTTTACATTGAACAAGCAAAGAAGGAAATTAGATAAAAATTAAAGTGGGAGTGAAGATTCAAGGAGAAATAATTTCAACTCTGAGATTTGCTGATGACATCGTCATCTTGGCCGACAAGCCTGAGGATTTGAATGAGTTTTTGAATGGTATGGACTCCGTCTTACGGAAAGAATACACGATGAAAATTAATAATTGTAAAACAAAAATACTAGAATGCAGCCGAAATAAATCAGAAACCTCTATGGACATCAAATTGGCAGGTGAAAAGCTGAAGGAAGTAGGAGACTTCTGTTACTTAGGAAGCAAAATAACCAGTGATGGACGAATCAAAGAGGATATAAAAAGTAGGTTGGCTCAGGCAAGGAAAGCATTTCTACAAAAAAGGAATCTGTTGACATCGAATATAGATTTAGGTGTTAGGAAGTCATTTTTGAAAGCCTTTGTCTGGCGCGTGGCGCTCTATGGAAGTGAAACTTGGACTATTGGTGCAGCAGAAAAGAGGAGAATTGAAGCACTTGAAATGTGGTGTTACAGGAGAATGTTGAAGATCAGATGGGTCGATAGGGTTACAAACGAAGAGGTATTAAGACGAGTGGGAGAAGAGAGATGTTTCTGGCGACTGCTAATGAAGGGAAGAGATAGGTTAGTAGGACACATACTAAGACACCCAGGAATAGCAAGCTTAGATTTGGAAGGAAGGGTCGAGGACAAGAACTGTAGTGGTAGACCAAGGTTAGGATATGTTAAACAGATTGCCTCGGATGTAGGGTGTGATAGCTATGTAGAGATGAAACGATTAGCTCAGGACAGGGAGGCATGGAGCGCTGCATCAAACCAGTCAAAAGACTGATGACTCAAACAACAACAACAACAAGGTAACTTTTTCTCGGATCGGGAGAAAATGTAGTTCTTGTTCGCGTTGTAATCCTTATACATCAAAACGATATGCTGTATGACTGTGAAATACGTAAATTAATTCACTTATTTTATATAGATTTGTATTTGTACGGGGAAATTAGACATGGTAAACCAACTAGCCGCTCCGGGGAAAGCTGTACAGCTTTGCCAAGATGGAGCCCATCACGCGTCATGGTGCGCCTCGCTCGGAAGTGATGGGCTCGCTTTCACCTTACAAACGGGCCCTTTTTGTGTTCCAACTGCAATAAAATATATTAAAATATAAATTAAAAATTCTAAACCTACATGAACTAACGTAAAATAGAGCGAAGAAAATGATGATGTTATTGGATTTTATGTAGGTATATTGGTTACTTCACAAACAACCTTCAAACTCGAGTGCACATAATATTTTGGTCGACAGTAGTTAGCTAGTTAGTTATTGTTGTTTAAAGGGGCGGAACTACGAGGTCATATGCCCTTATCAACAAGAAGAAATAAGTAAATAGACACTCCTGAACAAAATTACACAGACTATATCAGTTATAATCACTATTAAATGATGGTCAATTTAGGATTGGGCAAATTCATGTTGACCCACTGAAGAGCCACAACTAATAGATTGTACAGCCAACACTAGTGAAGAGGCAGATGACCTCGCTGTTCCGCCCATTTATTTATTTAGCGTATGATGAGAGGGGTCTAGATGCAAAACTCACATTCTCCACTTTTGGTCGAAATCGAGTTAACAAGGCATTCTTATTCTTCGTTCCAAACCACACACGACTATCTTAGGGCTAAAAAGCCAAACTTACAATATCCAGTGGTTTTCAAATGCCAAAACCTCAATTTAGATGCAAAACTAACCATCTCCACACTGTTTAGTTGCAAAGAACACATTCTCCATGTTGGCCAATCATAAGACAGCTTCTGGTCATGTGACTTTCTACAGCTGCAAGCCAATATTATTATTGTCTGTTCAACTCGCAACCTCTACATAATAAATAAATAATATGTGAATTCAAACAATGCAATTGGTTTCATTTGTCAACATTTTTCACAAACTTGGCCAACTTGTCTATTTTTTTGTCTGAAGTAATTAATTTTGTTTAGTTCCAAAAGTAACATTCTCCAACTTATTCAGACACAAAACTCACAGTCTCCAATGTTTGGATACAAAAGTCACATTCTCCAAAATTTAAACCAATTTTTCAGATAAATTGATGTAAATAATGAAACATAGTTTCTACAAGAAGGTGTAATCAAGTACAGCCTGCAACAAAAGCAAAGTCTCATAGAGATTCCATTAGTTACATACATTTAATAAGTTTTTTTAGTTCTTGTAAAATTAGAAAAAGTGGAGAACGTGAATTTTGCATCTAGACCCCTTTATTTATATAAATTTTCAAATAAACAATTTTCAGCATTAAGCCCCTTCATATATGGGCTGCCAGGTCTTTAATCCATTCAATAGCTTGTGGAGTGGCTGCATGGAGCTCTTCTATGATCCCAGAGTACATGTTGTCTAGAGGGCATTTCTGCGCGATGTGCTTGATATCACAATCACAACGAGGCGAGTCTATCCAACACCACTGATGTAAGGCTGCTTCAGTTCGAACAGTGTCACATCGAATTCCGTTGAGACCGGACCCGACAGCTCGAGGGAGATGGAATACAGAGAGTTTGATGGTAGGATCAAGTACTTCAATTAGGCCACGAGGTGGAGAGGTAGACCATTCAACTTTCCATGTATTTCGGGGGTTGAATGGAGCTGAAGTAAGTTCCGTAGCCGTCTTGGAGGCTGGTTTCCGTGATTTCAACCTGGATGTAGAAGGTTGATTGACGTCTTGGTGGATTGGGAGAACTTCATTATTCATAATTCTGCGCCACAGGCGGGAATGAGCTTGCTGTCTTCTGATGTGAGGAGGAACAATATTACACAGTACAGGTAGCCACTGTGAGGGAGTGCAATGTAGAGTGCCAGAGATAATCCGCATTGTCTGCCGGAGTTGAATATCAACCAGTTGGCAATGGGAGCTGTTCAAACATACGCCTGCACAGTATTCATATGGAGAGTTTACGACAGACAAAGCAGTAGTTCTGAGAGTGTTGGCATCAACGCCCCATGAAGTAAGTTATCACAATAACTAACAGCACTAGTGAATTATGAATTTATGATGAAAATCAATAAATCGAAAACTAAAATAATCGAATGCAGCCGAAATAAATCAGTAACCCCTATGGATGTCAATTTTTCATGTGAAAAGCCGAAGGAAGTAGGAGACGTTTGCTGCGTAGGAAGCGAAATAGCCAGTGATGGACCAAACAAAAAGGATATAAAAAGTAGGTTGGCTCAGGCAACGAAAGCATTTCTGTAGAAAAGAAACCTGTTGGCTTCAAATAGTAGATATACATAATAATAAATCATTTTTGAAAGCGCTTGTCTGGAGCGTCGTGCTATATGGAAGTGAAACTTGGACTATTGGTGCAGCAGAAAAGAGGAGAATTGAAGCGTTTGAAATGTGGTGTTACAGAAGAATGATGAAGATCAGATGGGTAGATAGGGTTACAAACAAAGAGGTATTAAGACGAGTGGGAGAGGAGAGATGTTTCTGGCAACTGCTAATGAAGAGACGATATAGGTTGGTAGGACACATACTAAGACACCCCGCAATAGCAAGCTTAGTTATGGAAGGATGGGTCAAGGACAAGAATTGTAGGGGTACCTTGAAGATAACGAATGTCATAATCAAAGCATGCTAAAATTTAATACAGGGTGTATTTGATATGATGGAAGTCCGTTACACTGGTGATAGAAGAGACTATTCTAAGCTTCCTAGGTAAAAAATTTGTCACCTATCTTGAAATTGATAATTAATCATTAAAAAGTCAATGTTTTTAGTTATTTCAGAAACTAATCAGGCAGAAAGTGGTGCGGCAGGCTGGGATAAACGAGGCGGAGCCAGGTGTTACGACGCGCGAAGGGGAAGTTGTTACGTAATCGGAGCATTGACCTTACCGGTTGACTTGAGGGGTGGTAGGCTATCAGCTGTTATGAGGATGAGCTCTACCGTCTCGTAAGAAAATGTGCATTGCCGTTGTTCTTGTTGTTGTTGACAACGCACGCAATGGCTTGGGACGTTAGGACTGGTAGTATTGTGTAGCCTACTTTGTAAGTGTGGAATTCATTGATTGATGTTCATGTATAAAATAATTTCGATACTCAGCCCTGATGTATCATTGGCGTCCGTGTCGGACTTTCTGTTGACTAGTTTCTGAAAATACTAAAAACATTCACTTAATGAAATGCAGTGTGACAAAATTCCGACATCCCGTAGTCTGTTCAAAACTAGGCATTTAGGACGGAAGTAAAATACTTGATGTTTTGTTTGAGAAGCTCGGCGATTTTGGTCATTTAGCCCCATGTAGCTGGGTGTGGGTAGAATTTGTGTGATAACCTGTGTTTTGTGGTTTCTGTAGTAATGTGGGTATTTGTAATTCAGGTGAGGATTCGGAAGAAGGCGCCGGCCCTGTGGTGTTGGGGCAGTGCAACTGCCTCTCACCTGGAGGCCCTGGGTTCGATTCTTGGCTCCATCAGGGATATTAGAAACTGACGTGAGGGCTGGAACGCAGTGCACTAAGCCTCGTGAGGGCAATTGAGTAGCTGTCTGACAGTGAGGCAGTGCCCGAGTCAGGAAAATCAAGATTAATGGCCGAGGGGACCCGATGCACTGACCACGCGTCACCCTAATATCTGCAGGCCAAATGGATGGACAGCGGTCGCTTGGTAGGCCTAGGCCCTTCATGGGCTGCACTGCCAGCGGTTATGATTATTGAGAAGAAGGCGGCCGTGGCCTTAAGTTAGGAACAATCCCGACATTTGCCTGGGGGTAGAAGTGGGAACCCATGGAAAACTACTTCCAAGATTTAATACTAGTACGGTACCACATGTAGATATTGTGAATTGTCCCATCCCATCTCCAGCCCTCGGGTGGCCATTAACTGGAGAGGTGGGGGGAGGGTTGATTTATTGGTCCATCAACAATGTAAATACATATGAAAATACACGAAAATGAAAATAAAATACAAATACATTGTTATAATACAGTGTTATAATAATAATAATAATAGTCTAATAATAATAAGAGTCAGCATGTGTAGTTCTGGTGGTAGAGTGCTAACCTTCCCGAGGGTGCGATCTACGTTCAGTCATGTAGTAAATGAATGGGATCTAATACGATCATCTCCATGGATTTCATGGCACATACAAGAAATCCTACGTACATTAAAGTCTGGCAACTCGACATACCAAAAAGAAACATAAAAGAAGTTAGTGTGTCTAAAAGCCTACTATTACTATTATTAGTATTATTAATATGTTTATTAGAGTTGTTGAACTATCTTCACACAAAGATAGACCAACAGTTCCTTAAATTAATTTACCAAATCTTTAGGATTTCTATTTTCTATGCATAGTCCATGAAGCTGGCAAAATCCTAGACAGATCCACCATCACTAGTCATGTAGCCACTCCCCATGAAGGTGTGAAACAGCTGTTCATAGGCTCGGTTTGTGTATTTCAATGCCATTGGCAGACAAGGCGAGGAGGTCACTCAACTGCAGACTCTGGTCAACATTCCTCAGCATTGGAGGGGAGGGTGACGGGGAGAAGTCAGCTCTGCTGCTGAGGGGAACGAAGTGAAAGCCCGTTTCCAAGACATTGACCGACGATTTTTGTGATTTAATTCCACCTACACTAATTAAGATCCGACTTAATTTCATGAAGATATTTGCTTAGAATACCATCTTCTATCACCAGTGTAAAGGACTTCCATCATATCAAATACACCCTGTATATTTAAGTTAGGTACGTTTCGTAGACAAATTAACCAGTAGAATAACGTCATATAAATCATGGATGTGGGATATTATACACACATCAAAAAAAGTTTTGCATCACCTCGGTTCCAAGAGTTCCGGAACCGTTAAATACAAAGGGAATAGAGATCAACACAAACAACATTTCAGCTCGTTTTATTGCTCATGAGACCCACACATTGCATGTTGTACCATCATACAGCTAGACTTTCAGCATTTGTGGTCCAGATTGCAGTACACACCACTACCTCTAATACCCAGTAGCACGTCCTCTTGCATTGATGCATGCCTGTATTCGCCGTGGCATACTTTCCACAAGTTCGTCAAGACACTGTTGGTCCAAATTGTCCCACTCCTCAACGACAATTCGGCGTAAATCTCTCAGAGTGGTTGGTGGGTCAAGACGTCCATAAACAGCCCTTTTCAACATATCCCAGGCATGTTCGATAGGGTTCATGTCTGGCGAACATGCTGGCCACTGTAGTCGAGCGATGTCGTTATCTTGAAGGAACGCATTCACAAGATGTGCACGATGAGGTCGAGAATTGTCGTCCATGAAGACAAATGCCTCTCCAATATTCTGCCGATATGGTTGCACTATGGGTCGGAGGATGTCATTCAGGTATCGTAAAGCCGTTTCGGAGCCTTCCATGACCACCAGTGGCGTACGTCGGCCCCACATAATGCCACCCCAAAACATCAGGGAACCACCACCTTGCTGCACTCGCTGGACAGTGTGTCTAAGACGTTCAGCCTGACCAGGGTGCCTCCAAACACGTCTCCGACGATTGTCTGGTTGAAGGCATATGCGACACTCATCGGTGAAGAGAACGTGATGCCAATTCCGTGGGGTCCATTCAGCATGTTGTTGGGCCCATCTGTACCGCGCTGCATGGTGTCGGGGTTGCAAAGCTGGACCTCGCCATGGACGTCGGGAGTGAAGTTGCGCATCATGCAGCCTATTGCGCACAGTTTGAGTTGAAACACGACGTCCTGTGGCTGAACGAAACGCATTATTCAACATGGTGGCATTGCTGTCAGGGTTCCTCCGAGCGGCAATCCGTAAGTAGCGGTCATCCACTACAGTAGTAG
The DNA here is from genome assembly GCA_946902985.2 of Meconema thalassinum. NCBI lineage: Eukaryota > Metazoa > Arthropoda > Insecta > Orthoptera > Tettigoniidae > Meconema > Meconema thalassinum. The sequence continues at coordinate 830,822,532 of OX336388.2, forward strand.
CCCTTGGGCGGCCTGAGCGAGGCCTGTCATCGACAGTTCCTGTATCTCTGTACCTCCTCCATGTCCGAACAACATCGCTTTGTTTCACTCTGAGACGCCTGGAAACTTCCCTTGTTGAGAGCCCTTCTTGACACAAAGTAACAATGCGGACGCGATCGAACTGCGGTATTGACCTTCTAGGCATGGTAGAACTACAGACAACATGATCAGCGTACCTTCGTCCTGGTGGAATGACTGGAACTGATCGGCTGTCGTACCCCCTCCGTCTAATAGGCCCTGCTCATGCATGGTTGTTTACATCTTTGAGCAGTTTTAGTGACATCTATGAACAGTCAAAGGGACTGTATCTTGGATACAATATACACAGTCAACGTCTATATGCCGGAGATCTGGGAACCGAGGTGATGCAAAACTTTTTTTGATGTGTGTATCTTGAATTATACCATGCAGATTAGCACTGATGAGGGTCTCAGACATTAGTTAAATACAGGCAACTATGCTATTAATTTCATTGAAATAAAGGTCAAATATTCAGTGCTTGTCCAACTTCCACGCAACAACTTCTGCACTACTTTCATTGTTTGTGTATGAAGAGTAAACTTTGTAAAGTTCATATTTATAGCTCTTTTATTTTTCAAGGAACACGTACCGGTACCTTAAACTTAAGAGAATTATTTGCATGGTAAGATGAATCCTAAAGTTACACAAATTATAATTATCTGCTACTTTCACAATTAGAAGTGACCTCCCACGCCCACACAGGACGAAAATATTTTATATTTAAACAAGTAGTTCCGAGAAGAACTATACAGCCTATTTTCATATACCGGTATCCTACTTACAGTATGTTAATTGCCTCTATCAACATACAAAATTTCAGTTTGATTGCTGTAATAGATTCGTAGATATTGAGACCCGTCAAAATATTTCTGATGGTCGCCATGTTGGATTCTTATATATCTAGGTCTTTTAGTTATGAACCATTACATGAAGCTTATTGTGTAGGTGTATTATACAAACTTAAATCGCACGATTAGGACAAAATACATAAAACGAGATTTCAAAATTTCGCACAGCTGCCATCTTTTGGTTATGAGAACAATGGAAATAAATTAGTGTGTGTGTGTGTGTGTGAGTCTGTGTCTGTGATTATTTGCACTCTGAATGTCTGCCCTCGCCCCCCCCCCCCCTATCAATTCGAACACGGTGAAACCGAATTGAACGAAATTTGGTATAGAGGTAGCACAAGCAAAGGGCACATCATTCTCATGTTTTATATCGCCGCAATCTCGACGGAAACGTAATGGCGGCCACCCAAATGTTCAAAGCTTAAATCAAATTACGACTAACATGATCATCCGATCTCTACCAAATTTTGCAACAACATACATTTATATGGCGGGCGTCTTTTGACTAAACTACAAGTTCATAAGCCCGATAGTTTGCAGATGGCGGCCATGTATGTGTGAAAATCAATTACCCCTATCAATTCAAACATGGTGAAACCGAATTGAACGAAATTTTCCACAGAGGTAGCACTAACAAAGGCCATCTCAGTGTCATGTTTGATATTGCCATCAGCTTGACGAAAACGTAATGGTGGCCACGCAAATGTTAAAATCTTAAATCAAATTGCGACCAAACTAATCATCTGATATATACCAAATTTTGTAACATTATACCCTTATGTACGAATAATCTTTTGACCAAACCACAAGGTCATCAGCCCAATAGTTTGCGGATGGCGGCCATATATGTGTGCAAATCGATTCCACTATCTAATCAAACACGGTGAAACCGAATTTATCGAAATTTGGTGCAGAGGTAGCACTGGCAAAGGGCATCTCTGTGTCATGTTTATATCGCAGCCATCTTGACGGAAATGTAATGGCGGCCACCCAAATCTTAAAAGCTTAAATCAAATTACGACCAACCAAATAATCTGATCTCTACTAAATTTTACAGCAACATACCTTTATGTGGTAGGCATCTTTTGACCAAACTACAAGGTATCAGCCCATTAGTTTGCAGATGGCGGCAATGTATGTGTGAAAATCGATTCCCTCTATCAATTCGAACACGGTGAAACCGGATTGAACAAAATTTGCTACAGAGGTAGCACTCGCAAGAGACAAATCCGTAACACGTTGTATTTCAACAAGCTACTACAACCAACATTCAATTATACTCCTTGAAAAGGACAAAGAGTTATAACAATACCCAAGCATTTAGGAGAAAGTGGGCTATATGTTCTTTACTGAACATCTTGTTTACTATCTTCTTTCTTGCCTGGCATTCTAAGTGTTTAAAGTAGCGTATTTTAGCTAAGCGAACACGGCACATATCACGAAATCTAATTTATTGGGCGAATTGTGCAAATAATAACGAAATATACTCCACTTGGTGCGAAAAATGCTAAATATTATCGAAAAAGTTCTCCAATACACGTTTAAATGCCTCTGAGGAATTGACCATCGTTTGATTGATAGTGTCAACACCAAGTGCTGCATATTCTCTACACAACTGCCTACAAAGCCGGAAGTATGTGGATTCAGTTCCGCGATATCTAAGACTATCCATGAAACTAGACATCTGCTATCGATTACATCAAATGACGTTGTGGTCGTAGATACAGCGGTTCGAGTACGCGACTGATGAAACTTTGTCGGCAAACATACAGTACAGCAGTTAACCCGGGAGAGGTGGCGCGGGGGACTTTGTGACCCCACGTAGTTTCGTTAAGCTGGGGTTTCTACATTTTACTACTACAAAGACCAAACCTGCCACATACCTTTCCCCACATGCCTTATAAATTGTCTGAGGGCAGTAGCCTACTAGTGGAAGGGATGCGGGCCGAGACAAATGTATTTTATAGAGCCATGTTGCAATGTGTTCTGAAAAAACCCTCGCCACCAGTAACCACTGGCAGAGTGAACAGCTGTTCCATTCTTAAGCGTACTCCATGAGAATGTAGCTGTCTGATCGCGAAATAGAACTGATTGTAGTTAAGTGTTAAAATAAAATATTATGAATCGTCCGAGCTACGAATAGCAAGAATCCATGGTGTTATCTCTTCTGCAAGACGTCGAAGAGGAATACATATTAGGAGGTGAAAACCGCGATAATGAAGATGAAGTAGAAATAGTAGAATCTTTAAGTTATACTGAGCAGAGTGCAGACGAAGAAGAAAATGAAGAAAATGACGAAGATATACCTCATTCTAAGCAGATGTGTACCCTTACTGGGAAAGACAGTTACAAAATGGAGCACAATTCAACCACAATACAACAAGAGACTTCTCTAAGATGTGTCATTGGTTAAAAACTAGAATCCTACATTATCTAAAACTAGTCTAATCATTGATTTCGATATTGTTATTAGGCAAACTGAAGTAAGAATTATCAGACATTTCATAAAAATAGATGATTTCCTCTCAGATCCACACCATTTCTATTATAGCGTAAATAGCCGTTTACAATGTGTGCATAACTTTCATTTTAGACAAAATACTTGCTCAGTAGTTCAATGAATGGTTTCATGCCATATCAGTAGCATAAACAAAATAATTGTCGTTAATACTGAGAAATAATTGGGAGGGGTTAAAATGACGCCGCGCCACCTCTAACGTTGCCCAATAAGCGCCACCTCTCCCGGGTTAAGTATAAAAAAAAGCCAAAAACTAAATTCACAACGGTTTTGTCGAGGGCCGAGGAATACAACAGTGATGGGTTCCATGGATTTAACGCTGCAAGAAAGATTCTAATGTGTTAATACTGCTATGTTCGTATTCAGTGGGACAGGTGCGATATACACTGCAGGGATTCAGAAACGCATAGAAAGAAGACGATGATGATGCTAATTGTTGTTTTAAGGGGCCTAACATCTAGGTTATCGGCCCCTAATGGTTTGGGTGATAGTGAAGATGATAATGAAATGTAAACTATAACTAAAACTAACTACTAACTTATATACTAGAAGAAGAAATGGAACACAAAATGAGAATAAGGTAAATAAAAGACAGGAGGAAAGGAAATGCCCTCAACCCTCGAAGAATGCGGATTGAGGGACTTGGAAGGAAGGAGAGCCATAAAAGGCAGATAGGAAAGGGAAAGAGGAGAGCCCCCCCCCCCCGGAGCTAATGGGAAAAAGGGGGAAAACTGGACCCAGCTCAGGAATTCCTCGGGGTTGCCAACTCCCGAACCCACCAGCCGTGAGCCCCTGAGGGTGTAGCAATATCCAGGGTGCACCAGGCGTGGTAGGGCTACATACACCCTGCCTCCTTGAGGGCCTTGAGCAGAAGGCTGGAGATAACCCGAAAAGGAAAAGAAGGCTGACCCCTCGCAGAAGGAGGGTATCAGAAAACATGAGACAAGAGCCAATTAAGGCGGGAATGGAAGAGACTCCTTGGGCCTCGGATACCCTAATACCGTCAGGGTCGGAAGAGAACAAGAGTTGACATGTGAGATAGACAGGAAAAAAGACGGAGAGGAGCCCGGCATAAGTAAGTGGAAGCAATGCCGGACTCGGCTGGGGCCCCATGGTCGCCAACTCACTGCCCATTAGATGTGAGCCCCTGGGGGGGATATAAAGAAGAATAAAGAACATAATTCTAAGCGGCAAATAACATTCAGCGATACTCGAAACATCGCAAAGAAGTTGGAAAAAACCCTTATCACAAAAATTGTTAGATTTGTCCCATACTTTAAGGAAGATTTCAGAAGAAACATCGATCACTATGACAACTTATTTCGCGAAACACCCACCGAAATAGTGTCAGTTTTAACACCGAAATCAACAGTTTCATTTCACCAAAAATAAGCCCCTTACCAAGACCTCGGAGTTCTGCCCCTTAAGACAACAATAACTAACTCACTCATCTGTTGTGAGTCCATCGCAATGGAGGTATACTGAAAGACATTAGGAGGAAAGTAAAATGCCATGAAGTTTCACTTTTCTCCTTGTAAAGTTGGTGTGATTTTTTCCCCACTAAGCCCATACTTAGTCAAGTGACGTCTAACTGGTATTCCTTCTTCACAGGTGCTCAGCTGTCGAGTCTCGAGGACACACAAGTGGATTACATCTCCATAGTCATGACGTTTGTGCTTCTGATAGCTGCAATCGTTTTCGAAACAGCAGTCTCCACTATCGCAAAACCCAACATCATGGCGAGGCAGACAAACTACTTGACTGACTGCTTAGATGTGATCTCAAATCGCTATTTTGACGAGTATGGTGAGATAGTGCTCGTAAGTGACTCAGCACCCAGTGCGGACTTATTTAATTCGCTGCTGCATAGATTCCACTCCCAACGCATCCATACATTAATAACAACTTATTCAGAAACTCACCCACGCATACAAGCACAAGATTTTGTGATTATTCTTGCCAACGCATCAGATGATGTCAATACTGGTCGCCAGATATCTTCATTGAAGGAGAGATTCTTCTGGAAACGACAGTCTAAGTTTGTAGTCATTGTGAAATCTGTACGCGGTGAACAATCAGAAGATTTAGCTCGTAGTATCATGTCCAAAATGTGGACAGTGTATGTTCTTAATATCACCGTATTGGTTCTTGAACAAACATACGGTAATGCAATATATGTGTATACTTGGTTCCCGTTCAGTTCTACAGGAAACTGTGGAAGAAATATATCTGATGTTCCGATCATAGATGAATGGGTGGGTGATCAAGGGCACTTCATGCACAATGCCAATCTCTTCCCCGATAAAGTGCCGAATAGACTTAACAATTGCCCCATTCGTGTACGGTCCGCGGAAGATAAACCATATGTCTTCAAGCCAGAAATAGTCAACAATATGTCAGTGTCTGTGCAGGGTTTGGAGATAGATTTACTGAAAACTATAGCATCATTCTCAGGATACGAGTTGAACTTCCTTGAGCATCCAGCTCTTATCTCAGGGTTTACCTACTTTGGCAAGCAACTAGACAATGGAACATGGGTTGGAATGGCAAAAGATCTTGCATTGGACATTGCTGATGTAGTACATAATGGATTCAGACTAACAAATGAACGGACCCTTGTGGGTGATGCAACAGAGCCCGTTTCACAAAATCGCTATTGTTGGTTTCTTCCCAGAGCAAAACCAATGGCACACTGGAAAGCAATAATTCTGATTTTCGATCCGGAAATGTGGCTCATAATTGCTTTATCTGTGATTCTAATGTCATTTGTGTTGTACACTTTAAATATAGGGGAAAACGATATCCAAGGTTTCAAGACATTTGGCAACTCAGCCTTGATCACTTGTTCAGTTCTGATTGGAATACCCTTGAGGCGTTTGCCTATGTTTGCAAAACTTCGATTGTTATTTTCCTCGTGGCTTTATTATTGTCTTGTGATCAATGCGTGTTATCAATCGCTGCTTGTTGGAGTTCTAACAAACCCAGGACGTGAGAAACAAATCGGAACAGTTTATGAATTAGTTGACTCCAACATGGATTACGTGATATACACCGAATATCTTACTAAATTCTTCCACCCTACAGATGACCATGTGTCGCAGATGGTGAGTCAGAAAGCTCAAGTGTGTGAGGTGTACGATACATGCACACAGATGATCGTCGACAATCCAGATTATGGTCAGTTTGTGTCTGCAAACAGTTTTGAAGACGTTAAGAATTCTATATACAGGAATTCAAGTGGCCAGAGGGAATATTATTCCCTGGAATCTGGAGCGATGAAGTGCAATACGGCGATGTATCTGCAACGGAATAGTCCTTACACACAGAGGTTCAGTATTGTCATAAGGAGGGCTAAAGAGTCTGGAGTGATGGATAAGATGTGGGTGGATGTAAAACGGAAAGGTCTTGGAACAACTGATTACGTGTCCCAATCTGATGCTGCAGTGATATTTACAGTGAATCATCTTCAAGGAGCCTTCCTCTTTCTTCTGCTGGGTTGGTCAGTGTCTGGTATAATGTTCATAGGCGAAATGGTTTACAGCAAGACGTGCTGAGTTCTGGGCTGGACAGTGTCTGGTATAATGTTCATAGGTGAAATGGTATACAGCAAGGCGTGCTGAGTTCTGGGTTGGACAGTGTCTGGTACAATGTTCATAGGCGAAATGGTTTACAGCAAGGCGTGCTGAGTTCTGGGTTGCACAGTGTCTGGTATAATGTTCATAGGTGATGTGGTTTACATCAAGGCGTGCTGAGTTCTGGGTTGGACAGTGTCTGGTATAATGATCATAGGTGAAATGTTTTACAGCAAGGTTCACTGAACTGTACAGGTGAGCCGAGTTCTGGGTTGGACAGTGTCTGGTATAATGGGCATAGGCAAAATGGTTCATAGGCTTTCTGAATCATCTCCAAGGAACCTTCCTCCTTTAACCAAAATTCTCTATACGTTAATAACTGGCTTCTCAAATAACTTCTTCAAAGTAAATAGCGTGAGTTGATTTGTCATCTTAGCCTAGCTTTCATATTCTGCAAACATGATAAGGAAGGAAAAATTATAAGATCAATCTGTGGCGATGTCGACTTCTAAACGGCTATATTTATCGATATTTAACTTGCTCCGAGTGAAGAAATTATGCCAAGAAATCTCAACAGCATATATTTAGATGAGGTCGGTGCTGACAACATAATATCTCAGATAGCATGCATGGACATAGTTCCAAGTTTGACGCACATATTGCGTAGCCTATGTTATGCCAGTGCAGCTAACATGATTCATTGCATGTAACTTCCGAACTATTTAATGTATTTCAACCAAAGTTCTTATGAACCACTAATTGCTCTACTGCCAACTGTCGGTTATTGAAAAAGAAACTTATAATTTGTAGTCTGAAATAGTTGTTGACACGTGTAGCTCATTATATTACTGCTTAATTTTGAGCAACTTACTTATTACATGTGAGGTTTCCAACATGACTTTATGAGTGGTGATAGTTCAATGTTCAACTGCATGTAACTACAGTAACATAATAATCAATGGATTTGAACCAGATTTGATATCTGAAATATATGCCTCAATAAATAAACAAGGCATGGTATCATTGTGATCATGGCAGCCAACTGTCAAACTGGAACATGGACTCAAAATGTATGCATGCAGCCAATTTAAGACTTAGTTCACTGTTAGAGCAAGGTTTCTTACAAGTAGGATAAATGTACACTTATTAAGAGCACACATCGGTTGAATGTTATGTACGAATTCATGCCAAATTTTGCTCGTGTAATGTATGCCTTAAGAGATATAACTATGCCTGTGCAAACTCAGGGGTGCCAACTGCCTAGTAGTATGCTATGTAATTTGATTTCTAGACTGAATATCGTAGAATTTGTTCATTCAAACAATTATAATTTCCGAACACCTTTGTGTCATAACATTGCAGGTACATAGGTGCAGCACATTAATGTCAGTGTTACCAATATAATACTACGCACGTTTATAAGTTCCATGTTTAACTGCATTCAAGTTTCACAACATTTAATAGACTTCTACCGAATATTTTATATGCCACAAGAGATACATTTGTACGCACATTCAGAGGGCCTTATCAACTATTTAGTAACTCTCTATTGTTCAGGTCGCCCCCTTCTGTGGTAGAATTGTTGGGCTTGGCGAAGGGGTACCAGTGTGATAGGGGTATAGGCTCGCAAGAGGGCAACTTCCTTGCACGGGATGTGTCTGTGAGGGTGCGTGTGTGTGTTGGGGGAATGTAAAGGTGAACGAGTCTATAAGGAAAGGAAGTGGACTCAGATGGGACGCTCCGCACTGGTGTCATTGGCTTGATTAAGGGCGTGCATACGTGACCTTGGCCGGCCCCGTGATGTTGGGGTAGCGCGCCTGCCTCTCACCCGGAGGCCCTGGGTTCGATCCCCGGCTCCGTCAGGGATTTTAAAACTGACGTGAGGGTTGGAACGGGGTGCACTCAACCTCGTGAGGACAATTGAGTAGCTGTCTGACAGTGAGACAGTGCCCCGGTCACGAAAAGCAAGATTAACGGCAGAGGGGACCCGACGCGCTGACCACGCGTCACCTCCAAAACAATCTGCAGGCCAATTGGCTGGGCAGCGGTCGCTTGGTAGGCCTATGCTCTTCAAGGGCTGTAGTGCCACGGGGTTAATTTAGTTATACGTGACCTTGCAAAGATTGCTAGTTACTTTCTGAGTGAGTGAGCTGGCTGCCGACTGCAGTGTACGTGTTGTGAGGAGAGCCGGGCAATGAAAGAGAGATTCCTTAGTTGTGATTTAGGGTTTAATGTAACAAAGCAAGGGGGGATGAGTTGTCAAAGGTACAGGGGAGGAAAAGCCAAAGCTGGCACACTTACCCATAGATGTGCTGCTGCGGTGATGTCCCTGGTGGTCTCGCAGTCGAGCCTCGTCCGCGATGTAGAGCCAGCCGCGCCGTGGAGCGCTAGCCACCGGCGTCAATTGGTCTTATTCGTCACTTTCCGTGTCCCAACTGCCCTGCGCCCGTGGGCCGTCTCCTTATTTCAAGGTTCATCTAGGTCGTCCGTTGTCAGCAGTATTTTGCTTATTGTTTCTGTTGTTTGTAGTTGGGTTGCAAACTTTTAGCCAGAGTTTAATGACTGTGAGACAATTGTTGCCTCCCTGTGTGTAATAATTGTGCTATCTGTAAGCTGTTTCTCGTATCCCTAAGGGGTGACGTAGGTAAAAATGAGTAAAAGAGCTAATTTTTTAATTCTCCCATAATTTACCTTACGGTATCAAGATTTTAATTCCAAAATATTACAGTTCAATACCATGTGTAAATGTGAGAATAATTAGTATATGTAACTGCTTGAATACTGTCACACCCACATCTGTAGGAAGAATGTGAGGATAATCTGACTACATCAGATGATGAAATTGGGAACAAAGGCTCATCCAAGGAAAACTTCAATAAGAAAACAGCTGGAGGAATAAGAGGAATCAGAGGAAAATTGATATGGTCTGCACTAATTCATTAGATGAGTGGCAGTACAATATAAACAAACTCTAATCTTTGATTAAAATTTTCCATACCTTACATTTTTGTAAGTTTATTGTACCTTTCCTCCTACAACATTAAAGATACAGTGATGAAACTTGGTATGCTGCTGTAAACCATTATTCTAAATAACTTCCTGGAACAATTTCTTTTTAAAGAACATATTTTGGATTTTAAGGGGTAACATGTCAATATTTTTAAAAATCAAATTAAGTCCATCAGAGTTTGAATTGCTGTTAAAAATGAAGTAAATACTGTAAGATATCAAAAATGTGTTCCACAGATATCTTTAACCTGGTCTGTTGCTATTACATGTCAACTTTTGTAACTTACAATGTGATGTAATTATGTACAAGTTTTTCGGGCTTGTAGGCCGTGGTCCAGACAGGATATCTCCCGACGTTCACCGGAAACTGCGTCCGGCATTATCAAGGGTTGCACTCCTTTCCTTGGTCATCAGTGGAATGAGGAAAGGAGTGCAACCCTTGATAATGCCGGACGCAGTTTCCGGTGAACGTCGGGAGATATCCTGTCTGGACCACGGCCTACAAGCCCGAAAAACTTGTACATAATTATGAACGCCGGCCGTGAAAGCCTAAGCTGTTATTACAATGTGATGGTTTTGTAGAAAGGGTACATATTAAAAGTACATGTTTCAGAAAATTCAAATATTCCTACCTGAAGAACCATTTGAATTATCACCACGAAAATCAATACAGACATGCCTAGCACATTGATTTTGTGTGTAAAATGTGTGGAAAATTATATAGCATTACCTTCAAAACTCTGGGGGTTACAATACTTATTTAGTGGAGTGCAATTTTGCATACGTCCCCCCTTAACGTGGTATTTGGGAAAAGCTGTAGTTAGGCCCTGCCAGGGGTTGGGCCTAAACTCTATGGCTTATCTCAATTTCCTTGCAAGGAAACAAATTTAAAACTTACTGTTGCACTGTTCCTGTTGGAAGACATTTTTCAGTGCTGCCTTAGTAATGGAAATTTAATGTTTTTCAGTTGGTCAACACGATTGTACCCAAATGTAATGCGGTGTTCCCTTGTCCTGAAAAAGTTTACACGAGATAAATATTTATTAATGTCATGTACATTTTTTCTGGATTAGAGAACCATCTATTACAATATTGGGTACAATCATGTTGGCAGACGGAAAATCATTAAATTTCGATTGTGTAGTGCTCTGTCAGGCCACAATATTTCTGTTATATTTTCGGCAAATCTCTTTTCTTCGCTGCCTCTGATTGGGTCAATTGAAGATTCTTATTTACGTATTTATTTATTTTTAGTCTATTTAATATTTTCTTTCTTCTTTTTATATTTATAATTTGAATTTTGATTCCTCTTTTTCTTTATTTTTAGTTTTATTTTAATTTTAATTGTATTTTTATTTTTATTATTATTATTATTATTATTTCAATTCTAATTTTAACTTTATTTTTTTCTATTTCTATTTGTATTTTTTACATTACATTACATTATGCGCACCGGCCAAAACTAAGGACCACGCAAATATCATTTCATTTCCTTCTCATAGTTCTTTCTTCCTTTCTCTTCCTCCACACTTCCTTCATTCTTTCAGAGTGTTGCGCCTTTCACTCTGCTGTCCACCTTCCTCCCCTGCGTTCTCTATTTTTCCCCACAAGAACCTTTATGTCAGAAAGTAGTTCTCTGAATTATGTTTTGTCTCGACAGTCGTGATCTGTAATTCCTATCCTCCGGAGTTCTTCCTTCATCTGCTTGGTCTAACCCCCTAGGCTCTTCAGATTGTGTATTTTATTTTTATTTTATTATTATTTCAATTTTTAATTTTAATTTTGTTATATTTTTTATATTTATTTTTATTTTATTTTGATTTAAATGTTTATTTTTAATTTTTATTTTAATTCTAATTTTTATTTTTATTTTTATTCTTATTTTAATTTTTATTTTTTTATTATTTTTAAATCTAATTTTTATTCTTATTTTTTATTTTTTATTTTTTACTTTTATTTTTATTTTAATTTTTATTTTTTTGTTATTTTTATTTTCATTTTCATTTTTATTTTTATTTTTTATTTTTTTATTTATTTTTATTTTTATATTAATTTTTATTTTTATTTTTATTTTTATTTTTATTTTTATTTTTATTTTTATTTTTATTTTTATTTTTATTTTTATTTTTATTTTTATTTTTATTTTTATTTTTATTTTTATTTTTATTTTTATTTTTATTTTTATTTTTATTTTTATTTTTATTTTTATTTTTATTTTTATTTTTATTTTAATTTTTATTTTAATTTTTATTTTTATTTTTATTTTTATTTTTATTTTTATTTTTATTTTTATTTTTATTTTTATTTTTATTTTTATTTTTATTTTTATTTTTATTTTTATTTTTATTTTTATTTTTATTTTTATTTTTATTTTTATTTTTATTTTTATTTTTATTTTTATTTTCTGTTTAATTTTCATTTTCATTTTTATTTTTATTTTTTTTAATTTATTTTTATTTTCTTTTATTTTTTTATTTTTTTATTTTCTGTTTATGCTTATGCTTATGTTTATGTTTTGTGTTTATATGTTTATTATGTTAGAAGTGATCGATAAGTGCTTCAGTACCAGTGTTATCATTTTCAATACGAAGGTAATGGTTTTGTTCTAAATTGGTCTAAATAGACGAATCTATGTTTCTAAACTACATTTATTCTAAATTATTCTAGAAATAAATACAAACCTGAGTGTAAGTAAAGTAATAAGGTCACAGTTTCATGATTGTTTAATTTCTCTGCCCATCCTAGAAGATCGTTCAAAACTTCAACCTGTTTTCGTATATTTCTTGTCTCTTAAACTCTCCTGAATGCTGAATGTTGTCCAGACACTTAGCTGGGTTTCGAATATTAAATGATCTGTGTCTAGAGAACTTGCTCAGCAGGGTTTATTTAAGTCCTGAACACAACGGACACCCACCTTTATTTTCAAAGAAGCTTATGTCAAAGTAGGGAAGAGAGTCTTAAAGAATATCCCTGAAAATGTCTGCTTTTCTGAAGCTCCTATTCCATAGGCAGCCCGACTAACCGAGCTGTATGTGCTAGTCTGCACCCAGTGTCTGAGACATAATGCAGTGAATCTTGACACACATGTGGCATATACATTGTGCTACATTTATCTTGCAGAACCCTGTACTTGTGCAGTAGCTACCTCAAGCTGTCAAGTCTCTCTGGCTGATAACTGTACATCTTCTTCAAGTTGGTAGCAGTGTATTGGAAAGCGATCACTGCATGATTTATGTTGTAACGTGTAAACAGCTCACTGCATACTTTAGAGTGACTCAGACAACAAGGTATTGCTCCACTTGGTCCATCTCTGGTTACCCGTGTACTTGTGAGAGCATGGTATTATTGTAGTGGTTGGTTGGTTCCTTAGTTTAGGGGCTGCGACAATGCGGTCATATAGCCCCGTGTACTTTGGGGGTGTGTAGGATATGGCTGATAACCGGTGTTAATTTTGATGGCTGTATTAGTGCGTGTTATCTGTTTTTTTTAAATTAAAGTAAGGACTGCAGACTTTGAATTCTTCAAATAGTTCCTAGTTCAGAACTTAGCTACTAGAGATCGCGTCAGCCCGGAAGGCGGCCGGATCTCTGGGATTTGCGCAGAGAGAAGAAGAGATACATGTCCACTGTTGCAACAGGTCCACCATGTCCGAGACCCCACCACCGCAGGCTGCTGCCATGAGTTCCTGCGGTATGGCAACACCGTCACTTACCTCATCGAGCCTGTCTCTTTCACGCTGCTTTACACTTAGCTTTCCTGACAACACACTAGCTCAGATTCTCAAGACAGACTGACTGTGATTGGTGGGATGGAAGTGAGGCATGACGTAATGGTAGCGTTGTCTTCTGCGCACCGACTTGCCGGCAGACTCAAGCTCTAGACGCCACCGCAGTCGGCTCTTGGCAACGAACGTATAAAACTAAGAGCGTTGTTTACATTCATAACCTATTAGCTTCACACAGGTGTAATAAGTGGAAGGTTCTTTAACATGCCATCAATCAATGAAATGGGACCGCCGGCTTTACTTCCCCTCCGAAGGAAGGCATACTGAGGGATTTTTAACGCTCTTAAAAAATCCGACGACTTCGGCCGAGTTTGAACCTATGATCTTGGGCATAGAAGCTCAGCATGCTACCGACTACGCCACCGAAGCCGCCTCGTGCCCACCAAAAGAACATAGTTAATATCTTATACAAGAACTAAAGTTTGTAAATCTGTGGTTAGGTAACCGGATTCAAAATAGACAATAACTTTGTGTACAGTGAGCGTAGAAAAGGAATATCATGAATAAACCGTAAAAATGGAACCGGTGGGCAAGACCCCCCCACCCAACCAACCCCCTCCCCATCCCCATCCCCTCCACCCCCCCCCCCCCTCCCGGCCATCCCTCCTCCCCGCCGTTGGTACTGCCAGTGTTAAGAAAAGGATTGTAAATTTTAGGAATACATTATTATATTTTATATACCTGAATCTCCTATCTCATATCCCTAGAGGTTGATATCTCCTTAAGAGGAGACTCCACTGAAAAATTTAACTTCTCTCCTACTGCATCGATTTCAAATTAATTTTGTGATCATGTTTATCACGTAAAGATGTAGCAATGTCTAAGGTTTGAAAGCCATAACTTGAATGGATTTTGAATTATTAATTTTTAATATGGTTTTTAATGGCATTTTCGAGTAGATTTACACCAAGGTTCGGCTTTAAGTCCATATCTGTTTGACCTAATTCTGGACGAAATGTCTTGTGGATTAAGAGTCCAAGTCCCCTGGTGCATGATGTTTGTGGACGACATTGTGTTGTGTAGTACCACCAAAGATATCATAGAGGGAAAACTGGAACAGTGGAGGGCAGCCTTGGAAGACAGAGGACTCAGGATTAGCAGGAAGAAGACAGAGTATATGAGATTCAATACAGATCAAGACTGTGAGATCAGAATGCAAGGGGAAACATTAAATAGAGTGGATGAGTTCAAATACCTGGGTTCGGTGGTGACTGGAGATGGAAATCTGGATGTGGATGTGTCACACAGGATTCAGGTAGGATGGATTAACTGGAGGAAAATATCAGGAGTGCTCTGTGACCGCAGGACCAAGCCTAAGGGTAAGGGGAGAATATATATAACTGTCGTAAGACCTGCATTGTTTTATGGCTCTGATACATGGCCTGCACGCAAAACGCACACAAACAGGCTTGACGTCACGGAAATGAAAATGCTCAGGTGGATGAGTGGAGTGACTAAGCCTGATAGAGTGGAAAATGTCAAAATAAGAGGAACATTGAAGGTTGTGGAAATATCTAAGAAGATACAAGAAAAGCGACTTCAATGGTACGCGCATGTGAGAAGAAGGGAGGAATCCTACGTGGGGAGGAAGATGCTAGACATGCAAATACAGGGAGTGAGAATGCGAGGCAGACCTAAACGAAGATGGATGGATTGTGTACAGGAGGACCTCAGGGAAAAACAGTTGTCAGAAGAGGATGTGCATGACCGTGTTAAATGGAGGAGAGCTGTCAGAAATATCGACCCCACATAAGAGTTGGAATGATATAAAGAGAAAGAAGAAGAAGAATGGCATTTTTGAAAACCAACTTTTGGTACTGAGATATCAATTTTTACATTTCAATCTCTCCAGACACAGTAACAAGACTTAGTTTAAGAGTTATGTGCAATTATTTTACGAGAATGTTTGTTTATTTACCTTAGTTCATTTTTCAAATTTCAAAATTTTTCTTTCTTCAAATAATTTGTAGATAAATGTCATAAAGAATCATTGAAATTGCATATCATTTAAAAGTAATGCACAGAAGTATGCAAATACCTCATGACTACGTCCTACAAAACTTTCACTGAGATTGGTTAATATTTAGGATAAAAAAGATGGTATTGAAGTTAGAAATCAAACTTATAAAAATGTACCTCTCAACAAAATATTTGTTGAAATCACTAGTTCAGCTTTTTATCACCAGGAAAGCAAAGAGCCCACTTTGGATTAATGATTATCCGATTGGTATGAAGATGGTCGTGTTTGATAGTGATAACATCAAATACTATGCTTGACAGCTGTCACTGTGCCACGCCCCCTCAAGCAGTTCATATATCAGTTGTGAATGCATTACGTGATAAGCGCTTCTTTACGATGTCAATGAACTACGATCTATATCCGTTTTACGTCTCGGCATGATGGGTTAAAATCACTGACTGGACTATTAATTATATCATCATGGAGATGCATGTTCAACAAATTATTGTCAGACGTAATTTAAGAACGGACGCCAGGATTTTTCCCCCGACGTTTTCTCTGAAATCGTTACTGCATGGCTTACTTTTATCAGAAATAAATTATTTCTTACATAAACCTTCCTCGAGGTATCCTTTACAGAATGGTGAAAATCGCATCAAAATCCATGCAGTGGCTCTCGAGATTACCCGTGACATCCAACAATCGGGGACTTTGTCTTATATTAAGTAGAGATTATACGTCAATCAGTATAATTAAAATATAACTAGTTGAAACCCGTCAAAAATGACGGTCAATAGAAAAATATTTACTGAAGAATTTTCTTATGTAGGCCTACTGTATATTCTTTGTACGATGATTTTTTGGCTCTATTGAAACTATAAGGGCGTCAAAAGATTGCACTCTCAACATTGCAAAATACTGCTGGCCATGACTGAAAAATTGATGAGGCATATTGAGACCTATACGTTCCAGAGTTTTCCCTTGAGCTTCATTGATTGTGACAGAGTATGCCAAATAAATTGGAAAATATTGCCTCTTAAAACAAAATGATAGTGTTTTATCGGATGCTGTTAAATCAAGTAGAAGGATTAGACCTCTCTGCCTAATTTTAACTGCACTTATTATTTCCAAATCCAAGCAATATGGTTGCATTTAGGAGCCCTTGGGAAACGTTCAGATTTCTAAGCAGCATAACGGTTCAAGCGTTTGGAATATGTGGAGGCAAGTCATTTAGTTCCAAGGAATTCAAGAACTCTGAGGAGTCTAATAAAACTGGCCGCAAACCGTCACATATAATTTTGGAATATAACGAAGAAATGCGATGATGTGCACCTCCATACATCTTAAAACAATGTGGACCGTATGGGTGTGGCACAGTAACATTGGCACCAAATGAAACGAAGGACATAGCATTGTACTGCCGATTAGTCTCTCTGAAATTCCTTGAGATATCATCTCCAGTGAAAAATAATTGTTGCAGCATGTCAAATGTTTTATATTTAGTCAGATTAATTTTACATTACAACTGCAAAGGTCAAAGTAACCAAGTGAAGATTTCTCTCAAGAGAAATACAGTGCAGAACAATGTTTAAATTTGTTCGTCAAGGACCCTACACTGTAACGGTATAGTATCTGGAATTGTATCTGAAATGCCGTATTCATATTGGAGTTTAAAAGTGGCTTCGTATTTTTCTCCGATTTCCCACTTGTTTGCGGCTAATGTTCTATTTCGTAAAATGGGTTTATTTATAGCAGCATTTCTCCCCAAATTAACGTCATAGCTTATTAAATAACACTATAGTGGCCTGCATCAACGCAGCTGCCAAATATTAAATAGCAAATAATAACTTACTTCCATTGCCAAAATCAACTGCGTGGTTAGACTCATTGTTATGTACTCTAAAAAAATAATCAATAAACAACAATATTCACTTATACAACTAAGTTCAGAGACTTCCATTCTCAAGTTGGTTGCTGATGAGAATGCGATGAGACTGATCGCCAATAATAAAATCCTTGCAATTTTTGCAATTTGCTTGCAAACGCAACTCAGGATGACGAACTTCATTTTGAAATAAACAGAATGAAACTGCTCTAAATAATCAATTTCCATCACCTGTTGAAGGTACAATACTTTGCATTTCCATGACAGTAAATTATGCAAGGGAGCATAGAATCACTTCGCCACTACTGGAATGAGCATGGACTCACTTCGCCAGCCACCGTAATGGAGGGAGTTTTAGAATTATATGTTCAGTGTTTTTCAAAGATCGTATTAACACAGGGAAGCCCAGTCTTAAGGCTACATTCTGAGCTATCGCCCCAGATTCCAGGTTCGATCCCTGCTCTGCCAATAAATTTAATTCTGGTCTGAGGGCTGGAAAGGGGCGCACTCTTGAGGCAAACCTAAGAAGAGCAAAATTTGATTCCCATCTCAACAACCTTGGATGTGGTTTTCCGTGGTTTCCCACTTCCACTCCAGGCAAATACCGGGATAGTTCCTAACTTAAAGCCTCAGTCGTCAACTCTCCATTCCCCATACTAATTACAAATGCACACATCAATACAGCCATCACATTAACACAGGTTATCAGAGAAAGGTTTACACTCACACACCAAAGTAGACGGGGCTGAGTGACCACGATGTCTGAGTCCATCAAATGAATTATGTTCGACAATTTTCTCTCAAGGCGAAGCGATTGTGCCGATATTTATTTAATAATTTAAAAGTATCTGGGAACGTAAATAATGGAGAATTCCTTACCTTACGGGAATAATAAACGTAGCCTAACATATGTTTAGACAATGTAATACCAATTGCAAGAAAGAATAATTGGGAAATAGAATTACATGTCTGAGGTGGGAATCAAACTCCTTCGACGATGCATAATCAATTTCGTTGTCCACAATGTTAGCCGCTGAGCCACCCAGACAACGAAATTAGAGTGCAATATTAAGAGACGTAAACAACAAACGCACTTAACTGCCAGTTACAGTTCATCAATATTTCCCTTATTTCATGATTCTCAACTCCCTATTCCCCATACTAATTACAAATGCACACATCAATACAGCCATCACATTAACACAGGTTATCAGAGAAAGGTTTACACTCACACATGAAAGTAGACAGGGCTGAGTGACCACGATGTCTGAGTCCATCAAATGAATTATGTTCGACAATTTTCTCTCAAGGCGAAGCGATTGTGCCGATTTTCATTTTCAATTTAAAAGTATCTGGCAACGTAAATCATATAGAATTTCTTACCTTACGGGAATAATAAACGTAACATATGTTTAGACAATGTAATACCAAATGCAAGATAGAATAATTGGGAAATAAAATTACATGTCTGAGGTGGGAATCAAACTCCTTCGACGATGCATAATCAATTTCGTTGTCCACAATGTTAGCCGCTGAGCCACCCAGACAACGAAATTAGAGTGCAATATTAAGTGACGTAAACAACAAACGCACTCAACTGCCAGTTACAGTTCATCAATATTTCCCTTATTTCATGATTCTATTCAAGTATATATCGGGATACAACATAAGCGATATTTCCCTTTTCAATTCTCATAAACAAAGATCACACTACGATACGCCATTTCTCTCATGAAGAAACGCAATTGTGGCAACACGCAATTGCCACATATATTACCTTTTTCTTTAAACATATAAAAATATACCGTAACATATATTTTCCTTTTAAAGACACACTGCAAATCTGCATGCCAAGAGCTTTCGTTAGAATGCCATACGAAGCCAATCGGTTAAGTCGTTTTCAAAATCTCGTGTGTACAAAAAATACCTTAGTGTTTTAAATATATATGGCAACAGAGAATTCTTTACTTTACAGGAATGATAAAAGTGAAATATGTTTCTACACTGTAATACCAATCGTAGGAAGGAAGAAAACAAAAAAAAAAACATATCCGAGGTGGGAATCGAACCCTCTCGACCATGCAAAGGATGGCAACAGAGAATTCGTTACTTTACGGGAATGAAAAAGTGAAATATATCTCTACAATGTAATACCAATCGTAGGAAGGAAGAAAATGAAAATTAAAAAAACGTATCCGAGGTGGGAATCGAACCCTCTCGACCATGCAAAGGATGGCAACAGAGAATTCGTTACTTTACGGGAATGATAAAAGTGAAATATGTTTCTACAATGTAATACCAATCGTAGGAAGGAAGAAAACGAAAATAAAATAAAACATAACCGAGGTGGGAATCGAACCCTCTCGATGGAAACAGAGAATTCGTTACTTGACGGGAATGATAAAAGTGAAATATGTTTCTACAATGCAATACCAATCGTAGGAAGGAAGAAAACGAAAATAAAAAACTTATCCGAAGTGGGATCGAACCCTCTCGATCATGCATAATACAAATTTCTGGCCAGTAACCTTATCCCCTTGGCCAACCAGACAACTATATGACACTGCAGTATTAAGCTATCTAACCAGTATACACACTCAACCTGCACTTTATGTCCTTCAATTCGTGGTTTATTTAATATAATTCTATTTCAATGCATATTGTAAAAACATAACTAACATTATTGGAGACCCTTTTTAATTCTCATAAACAAAGATCTCAGTTAGACGCGACCGGAATCGCCATTTTCCTTGTTGAGAAAAGCCATTGTGCGCATGCGCGGCAAATATTACATATTTCTTTAACCATTTAAAAATATACCGTAACATATATTTTCCTTTTAAAGAAACTCTGCAAATCTGCATGCCAAGAGCTTTCTACAATGCAATACCAATCGTAGGAAGGAAGAAAATGAAAATAAAAAAACATATCCGAGGTGGGAATCGAACCCTCTCGATTATGCATAATACAAATTTCAGGCCAGTAACCTTATCCCCTTGGCCAACCAGACAACTATGTGACACTGCAGTATTAAGCTATATAACCAGTATACACACTCAACCTGCAGTTTATGTCTTTCAATTCGTGGTTTATTTAATATAATTCTATTTCAATGCACATTGTAAAAACATAACTAACATTATTGGAGATCCTTTTTAGTTCTCATGAACAAAGATCTCAGTTAGACGCGACCGGAATCGCCATTTTGCTTGTTGAGAAAGGCCATTGTGCGCATGCGCGGGAGTGACAACTATTACATATTTCTTTAATCATTTAAAAATATACCGTAACATATATTTTCCTTTTAAAGAAACTCTGCAAATCTGCATGCCAAGAGCTTTCGTTAGAATGTCTTACGAAGCCAATCGGTTAAGTCGTTTTCACAATCTCGTGTGTACAAAAAACAGCTTAGTGTTTTAAATATATAGATATAATCCCCCTTCCGTCCAACGTAAACTTGACTGTGTTTCACAGGTGAAATGAAGGAAACCCGAGTTACACATCCAGGAAAACTCCAAACACAACCAGCCTTCTTAGAAGTTTAAATCAACACGACTCGATGGTTTGCTGTTGGCTGTATCTGGGACAATAAGTTCGCCCGCTGGCTAGGCTGTAACAGGGATGATAGACTCGCCCTTAGCTAGCTCGTCAACTGTCGCCTCATTAGTTGAGTGGACATGGTCGGAAGAAATTAAAACATAAAAACACTTATAGTGGGCGATGTATTGAAGATTGAGATATGCTCTCCCGGACTTTTCGTAGAACGTTTCATTCTGAACAATTCTTATACTCAAAGTATTTAGATATTCTTATCTGTTTGCCCTGCGTAAGCTTACAAAGCGCTCGGACGCCAGTTTTTTTTCGACTTTCCACTGAAATCGTTACTGCTCGGCTTCCTTTGATCATAAATAAATTATTTTCTACAAAAATCATCCTCGAGATATCCTTTACAGAATGGTGAAAACCGCATCAAAATCCATCCAGTGGTTCTCGAGTTTATCCGTAACATCCAAGAATCGGGGACTTAGTTTTATACGAAGTAGAGATTATTTAGACTTATTTATAATTCGAATAAAACCAAATCTTTCTGGGATCTAAGAGAAAACAATCCAAGGGACTGCAATAGCCAATAAAAATTCTTTGAAAAAAATTGAATTTTTGCGCCTTAAGGAATTTTGTTCATGTGAGGTCTAGTCTATTACATTGAAGGCACTGTGTGGAGTTTTACAAATATCAGTGGAGCTTGTGTATTCAGCGAGTAAAGTAGAGCGAGGTAATTGATGGATTAATTAAACTGTGGAGCACAATCGGTGATGCATATAAATGTGGCGAACCTGGTCCCAGAGACTCAGAGCTCATCAGAAACGAGAAGTGGGTTCCTTAGCCCAAACAGCACGTCGTCAGGATGGGATCTTGTTGGAAATTACTCTATTCCATCTTGCGTCTTCCTTGTCTTTCTCAGTTGTGACATGTGACTCTCTCATGGCCCCCTACTTCAAACGACTTGTCGTAGAGTCCTAGTTTAAGAGGCCGAGGTATTCTCTCCATCACAACGATCATTTCCATATGATTAGTCTAAGGGAAGAATTCCTCTCGGCATGCCGGAAGGCGGAGGTAGATTTCACCGGGCAGCCTAGGGGAGAGGTGAAAAAAGGCAAAATATGGAGGTTTTGGTAGAAGGACCTGACGTCATTTTATACCTCTCATTATGATAAAGTATTTTACAATTGAATCTTCATAAACGTTTTTTTTTCATCCTTTTATGCATATTTTTAACGTTTTATTGTCTTAATGGGACGGTAACTTTGTCGTCATTTGGGGTCTATTTTTTGTACTGGTGGTCACACTGTCCTTAAGCAAGGTTTCGACACTGATGCGTACTATCTAACGGTCTGTTACTTCATCCCGCAAAAATTTATCTCCCGCAGAGTTTTTGGTTGGTTCCTCAGTTTAAAGGTTGCGACAACGTAGTCATGTAGCCCCGTGTACTTTGGGTGTGTGTAGAATCTGTCTGATAACCGGTGTTAATTGTGATGGCTGTGTTAGTGTGTAATTCAGGTGAGGACTGCAGACGGTCAATTTCAAGTAGAAGTTCCTAATGCTACCGTCAACAACACCTAGCGTGAACTTGGCTACTATATGCCACCACAACGAGCAACTTAGAGCATTAATCAAATCTACCCTACAAATTTTGCTTCACACAGTTGTAGCTTGTGAAAGGTTCTTTTTCATGCCGTAAATCTATGACATGGGACCGCCGGCTTTACTTCCCCTCCGAAGGAAGACATACTGAAGGATATTTAACGGTGTTAAAAAATCCGACGACTTCGGCCGGGTTTGAACCCACGACCTTGGGAATAGCAGTTCAGCATGCTACCAACTAAGGCTCCGAAACCGCTTGCCACAGGGACAGATGAGAAACTGAATTTCATCTCGTGCAGTGGCGTGCAGCTGGTTTCTCCTTTGGGTTCTTCATATAGTATTAATACCTCCATAAGAAGGTTGTTGTTGTTGTTGTTGTTGTTTCCCTTAGGTGCTTGGACATTGAGGTCATCAATCCAGTGTACTTGATGGTGAATTCTTATGTCTGACAGCCTGTGTTATCTGTAGTAGTGTGTGTATGCAATTAAAGCTAGAATTGGGAGGGAGGCAGCCATGACCTCAAATTAAACACTATTCTGGAGTAGAAGCGATGAACTACTTACGGGGGACATAGAGCTTATGGAGCAAAAAAGAAATAATAACGTTTTGAATAGTATGACTAGGGCTCGGATTTTTAGGTAAATAAATATTTTTTTCTACAGGTACATACATTTCTGCTTTTCACTCATTAGGACATAAAAATACATAATATTTTCATTTTAAAAACCAGTATGCTAGATCTTTCAGTTTATTGTATTCGTGTTCAGTGTTACTTCAACGGGGAAGAACCTGTGAGTTATCTAACGCTGGGGTGCACGAAAGGAGCCTCCCCGAAGATTGTGACAGAAGAGCAATCGGGCGTACCCTGGGCAACGTCAGAAAATGATTAAAAATAAACTGACGGCTGATCCTTTCACTACCAAATCAATTAAAACCAGTGGGCCTTTATCAAGGCCAGCACTCGTAGTTATGTCCATAAACATCGAGGGACTATCCAGCCAGAAATAATATCCACTAGCAGATCCGTGCAACCAATGTAACTGCGATGTCATTGCTGTACAAGAAACTCATAGAGGACCATCGGGACGAAGACCGAAAATCAAAGGTATGAGACTTATTCTGGAACGTCCACACGATAATTATGGAAGTGCAATATTCTGTAAGAGTGGATTAAATATCACGTATGTTGCTTTGTCTGAGAAAAACAACATCGAAATCCTCACTATCGAAACAGCGCAGTTCTCTGTAACATCTGTTTACAAGCCATCCGAAGAGAGCTTTGTGTTTAAGGAACCTATCAATTTCAAATATAGTAACGTCAACTTAATACTAGGTGATTTCAACTGTCATGGAACTACATGGGGGTATACATCTACAGATGAAAATGGCGCAGAGCTAGAAAAGTGGTCTGAAAATAATGGACTCAGTCTAGTTCACGACCCAAAACAACCACCATCGTTTAACAGCGGCCGATGGAGAAGAGGATATAATCCTGATCTAATTATTATTACCAACAAATTAGCTGAGCATTGCACCCTTACTATGCAGAATCGAACCAATTGTTAAACCAGAAAATGCACCTTTCCAACGTAGGTTCAACTTCAAGACGGCGAACTGGCCTAAGTTCAGTTGTGAACATGATGTAGCCATAGGGGAAGTGGAACCACAACCAGAAAACTATGACAACTTTATTTGCGTAGTGAAAAACGTCTCGCGAAAGAACATACCAAGAGGATGCAGAACAGAATATATCCCAGGTCTTACTGATCAGAATATATCTCTTTTGGATAACTACCGCAACTTGTATGATATGGACCCCTTCTCCGAGGAAACAATGGACGCTGGGCATGCACTGATGATTTCTCTCGGTCAGACACGCACAGACAGATGGGATAGCTTGGTTTCTAATATCGATATGAAACAGAATAGTAGACAAGCATGGCGTCTTCTTAAGAACCTCAGTGGAGATCCGACTAGCCCGCCTTTTAACTTTACTCAAGTAACTGCTAATCAGATAGCACACCAACTGATCTTAATGGAAAGACTTCAAAATCTAAGTCAAATACAGAGATCTTGAACGGTGTATTGAAGAAGAGACTGATTTCCTTAAGGACCTTTTTACGATGGAAGAACTTATGAAAGCAATCGACGGTCTGAAATCGAACAAGGCAGCTGGGTTGGATGATCTCAGAGCGGAGTAAATAAAACAATTTGGACCAGCATCACTGCAATGGTTGCTTTCATTGATGAACAACTGTGCATCCAGGCTGAAGATTCCTAAGGTATGGAGAAAAGCTCGCATAGTTGCGATCCTAAAACCTGGGAAGACTCTTGATAGCCCAAAGAACTTTCGGCCAGTTTCACTTCTGTGTCACACCTATAAGTTGCTGGAGAGAATGATTCTTAATAGAATATCTGATTCTATAGATAGCAACTGATTTCTGAACAGGCAGGCTTTAGACCAGGCAGGTCATGCTGTGGACAAATTCTGAACCTTACTCAGCACATAGAGAATGGATTTGAGGAAAAGTGCATTACTGGTGTAGCCTTCATAGATTTAACTGCTGCTTACGACACTGTTAATCATAACATACTACTTCGTAAGATTTATGAACTGACAAAGGACTACAGGCTGACCTCACTGCTAAGAACTTTCCTTGAGAACAGAAGATTTTACGTGTCTCTCCTTGGGAAAAATAGTCGTTGGCGCCTCCAGAAGATTCGACTATCTCAAGGTAGCGTCTTAGCACCACTGCTTTACAATGTATACACCAATGACCAGCCCAGAACAGAAGGCACCAGGCGATTTATCTACACAGATGACACTGCAGTAGCCGTGCATGGTCGTAGCTTTGAAGAAGTAGAACATTCTTTGTCCTGTGCCTTGGAAGAACTTGGTCGATACTATCACAGAAATAATTTGAAGCCAAATCCAGCCAAAACGCAAGTTTGTGCTTTCCACTTGCGAAATAAAGAAGCAAAGAGGACATTGAAAGTGGCAAGGTGAAACAATCCTTCATTGTTTTACACCAAAATATCTTGGTGTCACCCTCGATCGAACTCTGTCTTTCAAGCAACATTGCTTGAACACCAAAAGTAAAGTATCTGCACTAAATAACATACTAAGATGCCTAACAGGAAGGACATGGGGTTCTCACCCCACCACTCTCAGAACTTCAGCCCTTGGACTGAGCTTCTCAGCTGCTGAATATGCAGCACCAGTTTGGCTTTCTTCTCCACATTCCAAAGAGGTGGATATAGCTCTGAATGAGACTTCCAGGATTGTATCTGGGTGTCTTAGACCAACACCACTTCAGAAGATCTACCCTCTTATAGGAATTTCTCCACCTCATGTCCGAAGAATGGTAGCAGCAGCATCTGAGAAGAAACGGCAAGAAACCGATTCAAGGCATCCACTTTTCGGCCAACAACCAGCCCGACAGAGACTTAAGTCCAGAAACAGCTTTTTGAGGGGAGTAACAGCCCTCGAAGGCTCACAAGAAGCTGCCCGTGTGAAGATATGGAAGACAGAGATCACAGACCCCATTATTCCTCTATCAGAAAAAATGGCACCTGGTCACAAATTGCCATATGGAATTTGGAAATCATTGAACAGGCTGAGGACGGGGGTTTCACGCTGCAAGAACAATCTCAAGAAATGGAACATGCTCGTCAACAATGATGAGTTCTGTGACTGCAGCATTTTACATGACCCAGAACACCTGCTGATCTGCCCCTTGATGGAGGACATATGTTCAAAAGACGATCTTTTGGCCGCAAATGCTAATGCTATAACTGTTGCTACGTACTGGCAAAATCTAATTTGATTTGGACACGGAAAATAAATAAATCTAACGTTCATGCAGAGAGTATGTCAGCTTGCAACTGTGTTATTCTTAACTTATCGCCCCATGACACTCACTGTGGAAGCCGGGAATTTCCTTGTCCATAGCCATATCGCACCACGTGCTAGACTCCCCCAGCTACCTGGAACCAGTGTCACTCACATGCAGTTCATTTCTGGCACTGTGAAGTGTAAAGCAATTTTACGATGCCTAAAGTAAAAACAACTACAAGATATCGTCTGTTGCAGAATTTAAAGATAATTTTACTTTTGATGGGGGTGTTCTGTTCTGCCAACCCTGTGGGTAAGCAATCAAGGCTGAACAGTGATCTCAAGTTACTCAACACCTCAAGGGCAAGAAATATAATGCCGCAGTTTTGCGCCATTAGGAGAAGTGTTTCGTGATAATCGTCAGTCATTTGTGATGGACAACCAGAAGATGTATCTCGTTGTGTATTGAAATGCTTCAGCAGTCAGTGAGACATAGCATAAATTGCATTCGTGAGTACTGCATATTGTTTTTAATTCACATTAATAAACTAAATTATAATTAAATATTTTTACTTTTTTTTCACTTATTTCGTTTTTTTTATACATAATAAATATTTTCCCGATTTTTAGCACCTAAAAATCCGAGCCCTAATTATGACTGTGCCTGTAATAGATTTTGCACAACAATTAGGCCAAGGGAACATAAACATCTTGCTATTAGTTAGTTAGTGATTGAGGCTTTAAGGGGCGGAGCAGCGAGGTCATCTGACGAGGATTGACGTATGAGTATTTTTGACCCGAGCTTAAATAACGCTCTATATTTTCGTTTTGTTCAGCCCTTATTTCCTGTCGCTTACTGTACCTTCCTTCCTAGTCTTGAACTTTACCCTGCAAAAGGAACATGTTCATAGCTTTTTGAACACTCAAGTTATTTCTGTATTATTTACGGTCGGGTCAGATTTACCCATGGAACCAGCCCTCGCGTGACAATTTTTGGCTTACGTTAGTCAGGAAAAATGAAAAATCCACAGCCTGCTTCCAGTCGCCCGACCGGGTCAGGTATGGAATGAAGCCCCCATCTAGCGGGGAGGATATGAACTGTGCCGGCTGCCGAAGCCTG
The DNA here is from genome assembly GCA_946902985.2 of Meconema thalassinum. Taxonomy (NCBI): domain Eukaryota; kingdom Metazoa; phylum Arthropoda; class Insecta; order Orthoptera; family Tettigoniidae; genus Meconema; species Meconema thalassinum. Next base: position 830,850,265 of record OX336388.2, read on the forward strand.
TCACACTCCTTTGAGGCAATGATTAAATAAATGTCGCATGAAATGAAATGATAGTGGAGAGTGTTACTGGAATTACATTTTTGACAGGGAAAACCTGTCTGCCTCCGTTTTGTCCAGCACAGATCTCACATGGAGTGACCGGGATTTGAACCACGGACCCAGCGGTGATAGACCGGCGTGCAGTTGCGTCATGACAATCTGTAAAAAATAAGGGGGAAAACCAAACTTTTTTGGTGCAGCAAAATCTCATAACTCACGTTCTTGTTGATCCATGTTTAGGGACTAGAGACACCGTGGTCACCAGCTCCTGTGTTCAAAAATATTAAGATGACTGCTTTGCCGGCACAATCAAGGCCAATACTGTTGTCATTTGTCTGCCAATTTAAATTTGAAAAATATAAAAAAGTATAATTTTATATTGGGAATAGTTCATAGGAAACACCGGGTGTAAAATTACTTCATTAAAATCCGCACGACTACGACAAAAGGGAGCGACTCACTGTGGGTCCAGTCCTCGTGATATATTTTTAGCCTACTTTTCACATTTTGAGGAAAAAGTAGACTTAAGAGATCGATCCGGGAAAATGTGTGTCTGTCTGTCTGTCCTTCTGTCTGTGTGTGTCCCCCCGCCCCCCCCCCCCCCTATCAACTCCTAAACGGCGGCAGCAATCAAAACCAAATTTAGTATGAGCAAAGATGTATACCGAAATATCTCAAGCCCATATTTGAAAATGATGTCAGTGCTACCAACTGCTGAAACTACGCACTAGAAATTTGAGCTCCATGTTGGATATCTTGGAAGATATGCATGGGAGCTATTCCAAAATTGGCACACATGCAGATACTACTATTTCAGTTTAATTTCCAGGAGGTCATACATGACAGTGTTGCCAAAGTAATTTTAATCCTTCTGATACGTCTAATTTTTAAATTCATATAACTTCTACACAAACAATTGGATTTCAACCAAATTTTGTACGTAATATGTGTACATATACAGATATGACTGAGCATATTCTTACGAGCCACCAGGGCTGCCAACTGTTAATAATTGCTCTATCTATTTTTTAAATTCAAATACCAATATATCTGAAAGTATGCAAGCCCACAGCTTTAAGCTATGCACACGTATAGTACCTGACATTTTACATTAATTTGGTGTAACATATATACATCAGTTCTACCAACATGATTCTAAGCCTGCTGATAGGACCATTTTTTAAATACATGTAACTTCTATACTATCAGTTGGATTTCGATCAAATATCGTATGTGCTGTGTGTAACATAACAGATATGACTATAAGTATTCTTAAGAGCAATCAGGGCTGCCAACTGTTAATGAATGCTGTCTATATTTTTTTACCCCAATATCAATATATCAGAAAGTATGCAAGCTAACAGCTCTATACTTTGCACATGTATAGCACCTGGCATTCTAGCTTAATTTGGAGTAAATAATATATGTCAGAGCTGCCAACATGATTCTATGCCTGCTGATAGGTCCAATTTTAAAATACACGGAACTTCTATACTAACAAATGGATTTCATCCAATATTGGCACAAGATATCATAATACGAGGTACGTCCAGAAAGTAAGTTCCGTTTGGTAATAACATTAAATAGTGTACAGATACAGAAAAATTATTTATGGCACAAAATTCTACAACCTTTAAACTACTTTTCCATATAACTGCCGAAATGTTGCAGGCATTTGTCGTAGCGTGGCACGAGTTTTTGTATACCTTCTTCATAGACGTGTGCCGCCTGTGTCTTCAACTAGTTGTACGTTCCGCTGCAGCGCAGTTCCGCATAAGCGCGGTAGACGCTCTGTATCAAGGAGTAGAATCGTGCGCCATTTGGAGAGCACTGTCAGCCAAGTACGCGTTGTTGTGCATGTTTACTCGTACAATGTCGATGTTGATTGAAAATCCCGCCGCTTGTGAAATCAGATCTGTGATTCGTTTTCTGAATGCTAGGAAAGTGAAACCAATTGAAATGTATCGGCAAATTTGCGAAGTGTATGGACAAAATGCGATGAGTGATTCAATGGTGAGAAGATGGGTCCGACAGTTCAATGAAGGACGTAGTGAAGTGCACGATGAAGAACGAAGTGGGCGTCCATCTTTGGTTACAGAAGAACTGGTTCACGCGATTGATGACAAGATCCGAGAAAACCGCAGGTTTACAATTAGTGCTCTCGCTATGGAATTTTCCCAAATCTCACGATCACTAATTCATGAAATTGTTACCGAAAAACTGAACTTTCGTTAACTTTGCCGACGTTGGGTACCAAAGATTCTTACGGAGCAACACAAAACAAAACGGATGGGTAGTGCACTTCAGTTTTTGAACCGTTACAATGAAGGCGGCGAAGAATTTCTGACACAAATAGTCATAGGAGATGAAACTTGGGTTTCTTACGACACCCCTGAAAGTAAGCGGCAATCAATGGAATGGAGGCACACTTCATCCCCAGCAAAGGTTAAGCCGAAACAAATCTTGACACCTCGGAAAATGATGTGCACAGTGTTCTGGGACTGGAATGGCATCTTACTCATTGATTTCTTACCGCGTGGTCAAACAATCAACGCAGATGCTTACTGCGTGACACTTAGGAAATTGCGCCGCGCAATACAGAATAAGCGCCGAGGGTTGCTGTCAAAAGGTGTCGTTTTTCTTCACGACAACGCACGACCACACACTGCAAATGTGACAAAAAAAAACTCCTACAGGGATTTGGCTGGGACGTGTTTGACCACCCTCCGTACAGCCCTGACCTCGCTCCTAGCGACTTTCATCTGTTCACACATCTCAAGTCTTTCCTTGGCGGTCAACACTTCAACAATTACGACGAGCTGACAGAAGATGTTTCCAACTGGTTGAAGACACAGGCGGCGAACTTCTATGATGAAGGTATACAAAAACATGTGCCACGCTATGACAAATGCCTGCAAAAGTTTGGCAGTTATGTGGAAAAGTAGTTTAAGAGGTGTAGAATGTTGTGCAATAAATAATTTTTCTGTATCTGTACACAATTTAATTTTATTACCAAACGGAACTTACTTTCTGGACGTGCCTCGTATTTCAAATTATTTCTGACTAGCACACATATGGCATTGTTGCCAACATGCTTTTACGCTTGCTGATAGATCCAATGTCTAAATGCGTGTAACGTCCATTGGACTTCAACCAAATTTTGTATTCTGTACCTTAAGAGATGGAACTAAGAATATATTCAGTCACCAGGGCTGCCAACTGTAGTGCTCTATTAGGCTACATTATACCAGGTATATTTCGAACTTATTAGAAATGTCGATATTACGAACTTAATTTCGTCATTATTCTAGATAGGTTCATATATATTAATCATTGGCATGAACCTTAAATTTTAAGAAAATTAGGTTCTTTAGTTCGTCATGGAACTTCTTGTTTCACGCCAGTTCTCAAGGGTTAAAACTCAAATCGTAATTATATTATGCATTTTTTGAAAATCTGGTTCTTGCTTTGCGCTGATCTTCACCGTTGCCCTCATATCTGCTAGGTTATTAGGAAGGATTTGACTTTTTATTTTTAGCCTACTTCTCACATTTTGCAAAAATGAGGAAAAAGTAGACTTATGAGATCGGGCAAATGTGTGTCTGTCTGTCTGTCTGTCCTTCTGTCTGTCTGTCTGTCTGGCTATGTGTGTGCCCCCCCCCTTTCAACTCCTAAACGGCTGCAGCAATCGAGACAAAATTGGGTAGGAGTAAAGATCTATACCTGAATATCTCACGGCCATATTTGAAAATGATGTCAGTGCTACCAACTGCTGAAAAATCGCAATTGAAATTTGAACTCTATGTTGGATATCATGGAAGGTATGAATGGGAGCTATTTCAAAATTGGCACACGTATAGATAATAATATTGCAGTTTAATTTCCAGGAGGCCATATATGGCAGTGTTGCCAAAATGATTATAATCCTGCTGATAGGTCCAAATTTTAAATGCATGTAACTTCTATACTATCAATTGGATTTCAACGAAATTTCGTATGTGGTATGTGTACATAAGCGGATATGACTGAGCGTATTCTTAAGCGCCACCAGGGCTGCCAACTGTTATTAAATGCTCTCATTTTTTTAAAATTCAAATACCCATATATCAGAAAGTATGCAAGCCGACAGCTTTGAACTATGCACACTTATAGTACCTGACATTCTATATTAATTTGGAGTAACTTATATACGTTAGTGCTACCAACATGATTCTAAGCCTGCTGATAGGTCCAATTTTAAAATGCATGTAACTTCTATACTAACTAATGGATTTCATTCAAAATTGACACTACAATAGATCATATTATTTCAGGTTATTTCTGACCAATACATGTATGTCATTGTTGCCAACATGATTTTACGCGCTGTTAGATCCAATGTTTAACTGCATGTAACGTCCATGCTATCCATTGGACTTCAGCCAAATTCTGTATTCTGTACCTTAAGAGATCGAACTAAGAATATATTCAGTCACCAGGGCTGCCAACTGAAGTTCTCTATTAGGCTACATTATAACCGGTATACAGTATTTCGAACTAATTAGAAATTTCGATATTACCAACTTAATTTCGTCATTATTCTAGATAGATCCATATAGATTAATCATTGGCATGCATCTTAAATTTCGGGAAAAGTAGTCTCTTTAGTTCGTCACGGAACTTCTTGTTTAAAGTGGGTTTTAAACCTTCAGCAGAGAAATAAGTCTCACCCAGTTATAATTAATTAATAATGATTATTGTGGAAACTGTAAAGCTCCTCGTGTCATGTGACACGGCCCACTTTCATGGCCTCTGCTCCAAATGACTTCGCGTAGCGTACTTATTATTTCATTTTTAATCTGAGCAAACTCAAAACTAATATGTTAATAGAAAGACCAATTAAATCGGACAGAATTGAAAGGTATTGTCAGTTTTCACTACTTTTCAGGAGATAGATAAAACGTCATTGACAGAACAGAACTTAACAATCACACTATATTAGTCATCTATGTTGTGAAGCAAATATTCAGGTTATATTTGTGTTAGCGGAATATCAATTTTAATTTAGTAAACATATTTTTGAAAACAAATTTTTCAAACGTGACTTAATGCCTTTCAGGTCAGTGTTCTGTTTGGTGCGGCATGAAGTTAACCAGAAAGAATATTTCGCATGATATTTTATTTGAAAATGGATATGTAATATAAAAACACCTAAACCCTGTACAAATGTAAATTACAATAGCACTGTAACATGCGGGAATCTTCAGCACCCAAGCAAGCGTAGCCGGGTTCTTGCAGTGTGGCCAACATTAAGTACAAAATACAGACTTATTGCTTTTCTCCTCTGATCGCACTACATGTAGCAGTGGTTTCTAGCTTAAACAGAAGGCTGTTTTAATTCATTCCTATGCCGTTCTAAGGCTCCTTGGTCAATACTTCAGAATACTAATTCTTAAAAAAATGAACGTTTTTGACTTACTGCTTTTCCGCTCCGACCGATTCAATTAAAGTGGCAGGGGTTTGAATGATTTATATTTTGTGCTGGAGGTTTAACAGGCACTTAAAACAGATAAGTCCAAGAATTTCTGTAAATATGGCAGATATGAGGGAAACGGTGAAAGTCAGCACAAAACAAGAACCAGCTTTTGAAATATAGATGAAATAATTATGACTTGAAAATTCTAATCTTTGCTTTGTGTGTTACCTTGCTGTACAAGGCACCGTGATAATATTATAATCGTTACGGTATTGGCTACATGGGAGGGTCAAGGTGACCGCAAGAATATTTTTAAGTGTTATTCGTATCCCTTCTATTGTTACTTCCCGCCTTTTCTTTTGTGTGCCTTCGGTGGCGTAGTCGGTAGCATGCTGAGCTTCTATGCACAAGATCGCGGGTTCAAATCCGGACGAAGAGCGTTAAGAATCCCTCAGTATGCCTTTCTTCCGTGGGGAAGTAAAGCCATACATTTATGGCATGTAAAAGAACCTTCCATTATCTACACTTGTGTGAAGCCAAAATTTCTAGGTTAGTTGGATAACGCTCTTTTAGTTCCATCGTTCTCCGCAAGGTGCTGAATGCGATGCCATCTAGTAGCCAAGTCCACAAGCTAGGTGTCGTGGACGGTAGCATTTGGTAGCAAAAGTAGGAACTACTTGAAGTTATTGTCTGCAGTCCTTACTTGAATTAAAACAGATAACACACACTAATACAACCATCACAATTAACACCGGTTATCAGACAGATTCTACACACACCCAAAGTACACGGGGCTACATGAACGCGTTGTTGCAGCCCCTTAACTAAGAAAACAACCAAACAATAATAAGAGGAAGAAATTGCAGATACAAGAGTGATTTCAATCCGGAATGTTTGAAGATATAGTACACAAACCAAAGTTTGATAACCCCAATTACGCGAGGTTGCCCAGATCTAGTCTGTACCTTAAGAGATATTCAAAGGTAACTATACATTTTATACGCCCATAACTCGTGGCACTACAGCCCATGAAGGGTCTAGGCCTATTATGCGACAGATTATGGGGTGACGCGCCGGGTCCCTTTGGTCTCCGTGACCGGGGTCTGCCTCACTGCCAGGCAGCTACTCAATTGTCCTTACGAGGCTGAGTGCACCCCGATCCAGCCCTCTCATCAATTAAAATCTCTGACGGAGCCTGGAATCGAACCCGAGGCCTCCGAGTGCGAGGCAGGCACACTATCCCAACACCACGGGGCCGTCTTAAACTTCATACCACCTACTACCAAAATATGGAAGGACAGGTCCATATCTAAAAGCACTTAAGTATCTCCCATTGCCACACTCGCTGCTGAAATATGAATTATCAAGATAGCAGGAAAAATCCCAGTTCTCGCCCTTCAGTTGGGAACTTAATGTGGAAAACATGACTTGGGAATTAAGATTTTCGAATAACAAACTAGTTCCGTAAAGAAGTATACATCCTATTTTCATATATCCTACTCATGTTAATTGCCTCTATCAACATACAAAATTTCAGTTGTATTGATGTGATAGATTCGTAGATATTGAGAACTGTCTAAATATTTCAGATGGTCGGCATGTTGGATTTTTAATTAGAGCTCAGCAACTTGAAGTGTGACCCTGCGTGAGCGCTAGCTCCGTCACCCAGAGTGACAGAGAGTACAGCGGGCTTGTAGTTCGCATTTTTTCCGGGGTTTCAGTTGGAGTTGCTGCGCTCTATGTACTATTACATGAAGATTATTGCGTACGTGTGGTATTCAAACTTCAATCGCATGATTAGGACACTAGAAGTAAAAACGAGATTTTAAAATTTCGCACAGCCGCCATGTTGTGGTTATGAAAACAATTCAAATACATTAGATGCCAGTGGATTAACATTTGTAAGAGCATATAAAGTGCAAAATTTCACTGCACTCCGATGAATAAATCATGAGAAGCGTCCATTTAAATATTTATACTTCGTTTCGCCGCCATGTTGGATTTGTGCTCACCAGGTTACTGAAAGATCTACAGGTGAACTTAAGGGACACTAGGGCTGAGTTTTTCAACTTCCACATTTATTATCAGAATGAGTTGAAATTTAAACTGCATACGTAGAATAGTAACACTAAGTCACATACCAAATTTGAAAACAATTGTATGAAAAGAAATTGATTTTTTACTAATTATATTATTCAAATATACCGTGTGATCAAAATGCTCCTTGCGCATTAGCAATTGTGTAAAACGCTTGATATTTTTATTACATATACCTTAAACTATTCTAAATATTATAACATTGAGACATTTCAGGAAAGTGACACATGTATGCTGTCAGATTATTTTTTTCTTTATGTGCCATCATGTCTTATGAATTTTGATAATTTTTCATAGTTTTTTAATTTTTTGGTCTGTAATTTACAAAAAGGCTGGAGATATTGCAATGTTATCTTGCAACACATGTGTTTCTGAATATCCAGTGATTTTTTTAGTAAAATTGGTGAATACCTCATGCACATGGAGCATATGGATTACCTGAAAACGATGTTTCGAGATAAAAGCATTTTTATAAAATCGCATACTATATTAACCAGTTTGGCTCACCCAATGAAACTTTTGTGGAAAAAATGTGAAAAATACAATTTTTTGTTGTAGAGATAAAGAGCATGGAGACCTTTCGTTTGAGTTATCCTACGACTTTCTAGGATATCTAGTTTTAAAAGTATAGCCTACTTTCTATGATTTGCCTTCCATCTTCTTTTTAGGCAGAGGAGATTTAAAACTGTCGCTGAGCGTTTAAAAATGGCGGTGCATGAAAATTGTTTTACTGAAATGATCCACAGGGGTCCATAAGATATATATATGGGAAAAACAAAAAACAGTTATTTTGTCATTTTTGCCTAAAAACTCAGCCCTAGTGTCCCTTAAGTTCATAGACTCTATGAACATTTAAAAAAAATCAGTTTGATTGCTGTAAAAGATTCGTAGATATTGATAACCGTCAAAATACTTCGGATGCTCGCCATTTTGGATTCTTTTATGTATAGGCCATTGAGTTATGTACCATTAAAGGAAAATTATTGCGTAGCTTCATTGTTCCAACATTCACTTAGATCGCATGATTACGACACACGAAATACAAACTTAATTTTAAAATTTCGCACAGCCGCCATCTTGAGGTTATGTAAACAATTGAACTAAATAGGATGCCATTGCATTACAATATGTATAATCATTTACTGTATCATATTTCACTGCGCTCAGATGGTTAAATCAACAGAAAAGACTATTAAAATGTTTCAATTTCGCTTGGCCGCCATGTTCGTTTTGTACTTTACAGGTTTATAAAAGTTACATAGATAAACTTGTAGCCGTGCTCTTTATCACCGTACATAATTTCAGGGCGATATCTATAATAGTTTCGGAGATATAAAATGCCAGTGAAATATTTCGCACAGCTGCCATTTTGAGGTAATATAAACAATTGAACTAAATTTGACGCCAATGCATTACAATGTGTACATAAATTTCCTGTACCAAGTTTCATTACGTTTGGATGGTTAAATCACGAGAAAAGTCTATTTAAACGTCTCAACTTCGCTTGGTCACCATGTTGGTTTTGTAGTTACCAGGTTTCTGAACGTCTCATAGATAACCTTTTAGTAGTGTCCTTTATCACCGTACAAAATTTCAGGTTGATATCGGTAATAGTTTCGGAGATACTGAATGCTGGTGAAATATTTCGCACAGCCGCCATGTAGGATTGGTGCGACAGAATAAAATTTCAAGAGCACGGTCTGGGTCAGCCAGAATGGTGCTATGATCTTACTGAGTTTCATTAAAATCGTTCCAGCCGTTTAGATTTTATTAGGGGGACACACACACAGGAATCACACACGGACAGACACACGGACAAAAGGTGATCTCATAAGCCTATTTTTCTCATAAAATGAAAATAGGCTAAAGAATAATAATAAACTACTTGTTGAGACCCGTCAAAACATAACGGTCAATGGTTAAATATTTACTGAAGAATTTTCTTATATACATACTTGCTCACACCATTGCAACTTTAAGGGCGTCACAAGATTCCACTCTCGACATTGCAACATACTGCTGGCCATGACCGAAAACTTGATGAGGTAAATTGAGACCTATACGTTCTCGAGTTTCCCTTGAGCTTTATGATTGTGATACAGTATGCCAAGCGAATTGGAAATTGTTGCCTCTTAAAAGAAAATGGTATTGTTCTATCGGATGGTACCAGGTGAGTTAGTCGTGGTAGTTACGGCGTGGCTGCAGGCAGTCGCTCACATCCGGGAGGCAAGGAGGTTCGAATCCCCCCGCCGACAACTTTGAAGATGGTCTTCTGTGGTTTCACATCTTCCTTCTTTCCTTCCTCCCTAACTATACGCCACAGCCGCTACTTTCCAATTCCTCGTCCTTACACTCACACTTTCCTCCCCAAACAACACTCCACACGTGACGGTACTTGTAGCTCACCCCAAGGGTGTCCGCATGGGAGCAGCTACTAACTCTGGCAAGCCGAACATGTCCTATGCAAAAATAAAATAAAAACTGGATGGTATTAAATCAAGTAGAAGGATTAGACATCTCGGCCTAATTTTAACTGCACTTATTTCCAAATCCAAGCAATTTTCATACATATTTCTTATAATTAATATGTTTGCATTTAGGAGCCCTTAGAAAACGTTCAGATTTATAAGAAGCATAATTATGGGTCAAACGTTTGGAGTATGTGGAGACAAATCACTTAATTCCAAGGAATTCAGGAATTCTGTAGGAAACTGAAATAGCTGGCTGGTGTATGTTTTTGAACTACTGGAAAGAAGTTCAAAGCCTTATAAATTAATTTCATGACATTGTTTATTTTTTGGGGATAAGAATGCAAACTTTCCGGAAATTTATTATATCCTTCGCAGACGTCAATGTTTCGCCGTAAATCTCAGTCATGATATCCTCATTTGTTGAAAGTCTGGTTGGTAATTCAGTAATATTTGATTCATCACCATCCACAGAGGAGTAGTCACCGTTAACATGCAGCAAAAACATCAGAAAGTTCCGTTCAATCAGGTTTCGATCGCGTGTCTTTATGTAAGGGGCGAATTTTGGAGAAGGGCCAGAGAGGAGAGTATTTAATACAATTGCTAATTACTTTTTTGGTGAGAGGTATGTGGCACAACAGACAAAATCTACCTAATGTCTCCTCCAAGAACAATAACTTTCCCACAAATAGGAATAACGTTGTTACGTATCTTTTAGAAGTCGATTCACACACACTAAAGAATGAATGTTTGCCTTTGGGGCTCCATCCCATATTATCAGCCATGCCAATCGAATATCGTCAGCTGTATTGTAGTTTAATATAAAGGTAATTGGATGTTAAATGTAGGGGTTAATTCACTTGGTTTGCAGATCTGACTCGATTAGCTTCCTAGGAGTCTAATATATACAACTGGCCGCAAGAACGTCGCTTATATTTTTGGAATATGACGAACAAATGCGATGATGTGCAATTCCATACATTTTAAAACAACATGGACCGTATGCATGTGATGGGTAGATTATTAGCTTGGGAATAACCTAACCCCCAAGGGAAGATGATGAAGAAAAAGAAGTGGGTTTCGGACTGGAGAAAAAGGATGGAAGAAATAGGAAGAGAGTTTGACATAAGTTATAACTAAGAGTTCTTGCTCAAATGCAACAAGTGGTGAACACCCTATCAATAGATTTATTTTTATTGAATAGGAAGAGTCAAGGAAGACAGGATCTTGCCTAACCGTTATGTTATAGAAATGATAAAGCGAAAAAGAAATATTTAATTTATTTAACAATGTAAAAGGAAGTAGTTTTGTAACAAATATATAATTTTGATTTCTATAAACAATTGGGGTCGCAGACCTCCGAAAACATCTAAAACTTGCGCCAGGCAATTAATAATTCTTTTGGTTTCAAACCTTTTATATGCTTTAAAATCTTCGTAAGATTTTGAAATGGCTAAGATAAATAAATTGAAAATTTTAAAGATAACTGACGTAATTAAAGTTAAACAATAAATCAAGTACAAGGTGTGTACTTTAAGGATTTCTAGATAAGTATCTTAGAAATAATAACAACTTTGAAAGTAACAACAAAAAATCAGGAAGAATGAAATAGAAGTTCATATAACTTCTTGTATTAATACAAAGCTGCGTGGGTAGATTATACATAGAAGATTATACAAATAGGGCAGGGTGTGAAACCTGAAGAGAACAATTGAAAGGAAGTTTCTAGAACTCCTATGTTTAAGTAGGGATCACGAGAAAAATGGGGCAAATTTCCCTTTCGTGAAACCTAGAGATAACTCACTTATGAGTTGAAAGAATTGGATTCCCTCATTAGAAGGGAGAAACAATATAATTTGAGGCGTGTACTAGACACGAAGTTTTACAGAAATTAATTCGTTATGCATGGAGCAAATATGAGAGAGCACATATTTAGAGTGACACCTCATTGAAAAAAGACCTAAAGTAACAATTTTATTTTTTGGTTTGTTAGTAAAGGGTTTGGGAAAGATCAAATGGGATTGAGGAAAAGTGTTCATGGCCGTATTTATTGTACACGGACGAGCGCGACGCGGATGAAAGGTTGAACAAACACTGTTTTTCACTATAGTCTGTTGATATACTGTAGTTGAAAAGTTCACTGTAGTAGCACAAAAAGTTGATGGCAAAGAAAGTTATTGCAATGGTGGAAAATAACTAGTTACACTAGATATGCGAGAGTCTATTGCTTGAGAAAGTTGTAGGTTATAGTTGAATGCACAGAAAAAAATCCCAACGGAGGAAGAAAAATTAGATATTGATTAGCAGTTAATAAGGAAGATTCCTTAGTATGAAAAAGTATTCCCATATGTGAGTGGAAAGTACTAGAAGGTTTAACTCGTAGATAAATTGTTCGGCATGGAAAATTCCAGAACAATCATGACTGCAGAATAGGGCAAAAGTTAGTCCAGCGGTGGAACGAGCTAAGTATTTTATAGACAGTGGGTAATTTAATGGTGTCCCACGTTGTGAGAAAATCTATCATTTAATAAGCATAAGAAATGCTGCTTCATGTTAAGATTGGCTTAGATAGACAAAAGCCCAACATAGAAAATCCCGCGAAGGATGATTATTGCCCCAAATATAGAAATCTCACACTGCCTATAAAATGATCATTAAAAAGCATGTAGCTATTTAAAATCAATTAAAACAAGTTGAAGAACGTAGAAGTAGTACTTAGCTTTGCTTCATGACGAAGGCGATGTTCCTGTTGACGCTTGATAGTAAAATTCTATCATGGCGTAGAATTTAAAAGTTTGCCTCTAGAGATGAGGAGGCGAGCTTTAGTTAAGCTCTAACCGACTGGGTCGACTTCCGACGTACAAGTGAAGGCTGCTAGACGCAGAGAAAGTACACTGGCCTAGACGGCATGTCCAACAAGAAGTTGAGTGCACTGAGAGGGTGAGCGGTTGCTCACAACACGGAGACAAGTCGAGACGAAGTGTAGAAGTGAAGTGACCGAGCGAGCGGGCTGCGCGCGCGGAGAAGGGAGCAGTAGGAGGAGTGAAGAAGAGGGGGAAGCGAGCAAGTAAGGGGAGGAACAACGAGGTTATACATAAACATGAAAAAACTTTACAGAAACAAAATTCTTCTTGGAGCGGTGTCTTCATGGTTGGTGAAGAACACGACGCCCTGCGGATTAATATAGAAGTCTTCATGGTTTGAAGCAATGGAAGTTCGGAAGGCAGCGATGGGACGCTGTCAGGCTGGTTCAGCGGAATATGCGTTTCTGTAAAAAACTGACAGAAAAATGAACAAATGCACGGGGCAAACGGGAGGTAACAGTTCGATGTTGGTGTGTGCTGGAAAGAAATTTAAATAAATGGACTGATATAAAGTAATGAAGAACAGCAAAAGCTAATTCTTTCTTTCCGTGTATTTCCAAAAATACACCATGTGACACAGTAACATTGGCACCAAATGAAACGAAGGACATAGCATTGTTTACTGCCAATCACTCTCCCTGAAATTCCTTGAGATATCATCTCCTGTGAAAAATTGTTGCAGCCTGTCAAATATTTTATATTTAGTCAGATCAATTTTACCATTACAATGGCAAAGGTCAAAGTAACCATGCGTAGATTTCTCGCAAGAGAAATACAGTGCAGAACAATGTTTGCAATTGTTCGTAAAGGACCCTACACTGTACGGCATAATGTATGGAATTGTTTCTGAAATGGAATATTTTTATTGGTTTTTTAAATTTTCTCCAATTTCCCACTATTTTGCGGCTTATGTTCTTTTTCGTCAAATGGGTTTATTCATAGTAGCATTTCTCCCCAAAAATTAACGTCATCAACGGATTTGAACTCCCGCGCCAAACCTGGTCGACGCTGACCCGCATTAGGACGGGTCAAGGGCGGTGTGGTGATACAAGTTGACACCTCCCCCCACATTTACAAATTGGAAAGGCCGGACCCATACACCTATTAAATAATTAACCCAGGCTACCAAACTGAGATTAACCTGCCGGACACAGACATGGAAATGAAACGCAGGTAATCTAGTAAAATCCATCTATATTCCAAACACACACATGAATACATTTACCAATTAATATCTAAACACATGTTAACAAACCACATATATGTCTTAAAAAGAAGTGGAAAGGTCATACTGTGACCGATCAGGGGGCTAGGGATCGATAGCATGCCGAGTTATCGGAGACCTCAGGATCGATCGCATACCGAGCACGCATAATTTGCGGTGTTCTCAGTGCCGAAATTGTGGGGGAGCCATATACAAGGAACACGATAGTGCCTGAACCGAAATGAATACGACATCTGAGTTGCCAATCCAAAATGATTTTAAGAACAATAATTACTCTACTGCCCATAGCACTAAGAAAAACACGGGGTTTGGAATACGAGCAGAACAATAACGTAGCCTGGCTGGGTGAGGCCCGCATTTCCAAGAAGCTTGTGGACAAGAGCTCCTATTGTTTAGCCAACACACTTATTGTGCAGCTGAAGTGCTGGATTTACGACACCCAAGCCTCGATAATCCTCCAGCACTAGAGCCCTCGGAATTAGACAATGTGAAGTAGCGCCGAGATGCTAATATGAGATCCGCCTATGGAATAATTGTATAAAAAGGCCCAATCAGAGAAGAGGCTGAGAAATGCATTTCAGAACTTTAATCACGGCCCAAGCCCAAAAACTACCAGAGTTACGGGGATATTACTGAGTCAGCCGCGGAAGAATATTCCCCCCCTTCACGACACTCAAGACATGGCGCCAAACGAGGATCTACCCTGTAGCGTCATGAAGCAATTTGATTTGAAGACGTTCCTGCCGATCGATTTCGAATTTAATCATATGAATATTGCCGTCCTCATCTTGACCTACAGGCTGAACAAAAAATTATCGCAGTGTGACGATTGCCATGGGAGCGCACTTGACAGAGGTGACAAGTCCATTGTTCCGAAGTTGAGGGTGAATATAGGCACTGAGAGCGGACACTAGTCAGTCAATTTTGCGGCCACACCAGACATAGTCCACGCTGCTCGCGACTTTGATACCGCGTAGCCGAGTGAGAAAACTTTTTCTATATGATAAATATTTACCGCCAATCATTCAAACTTGTGGCTAAAGACCCACAGCGGTCATGATAGTTATCGAAGGCGAACACTATTTTATACAAATCTATCCAGACGGGGTTTGCCACCCACGTCCATTAAAAACTTAACGCCACGCCGTGTGGAGACGAGAGCGCGGAGCGGCGACCAGCAGCCCATTCGAGACCCGAGCAGGGAACTTTGTGTTGAGCTAACGAGTTGCAAGCGAGATCGCTGAACCTATAGGCCTGTACTCATCTGGTTTGACGGTCTAGGCAGTCGTAGAAAATACCAATCTAGGACTGAACGGGTTAGGTGTATGTCGGCCTACTGAGGACCCAAAAGCCCGATTCGCAGTAACGGTACCGCCAGCCACATATAACGCTTCGCAGCGAATGAAGCCCGTGAATACAAGTGTAAAAAGTGTCTTATGTGATAGGGTGTGCCAAATAAGTGCATCGATTAGTGTTAACAGTGTATTTGTGTGTATGTCATCGTCTTGTAAGATGACCCAGTGGAACGATACCGGATTGATGATGGGCTAAGGGCCTTACGTCCGGGTGTCGAAGTGGTGACCCAGCAGCCGTCATGGGCCTGTCTACTCCAGGGACAAGTGATGAGTATTAAACTTTCTATATTTGGGGACGTAATGTAGAAAAGGGCACGAGATATTTGTACAGTAGTATTAGCTTTGTTTTGACTTTTGATGTCAATATTTCGTTTTAGACAGGGGCTATTAGTTTTTTTTAGTCAGCATGCCAGTCCTTTTTATTTTGTTTTGTCCGACAGTCCTTAAAAATAATGCATGTTTGTTGGTGGATGACGGAGGTGTCTGTATATTTTATTTGCCAAAGACATCATAGTTAAATTGCCGTGTGTTTTAGGATGGATTTGTTGTGGCTATATATTCATGTAAGACTAGCTGTAAGTTAAGTGTACGACCTGACAAGTAGATAGGGTAAGAATTTGTTTTTGTAACATTTAGTAACGCCCAGCTAGGTTGGACTAGTTTTGCCACTTTATGAAAATAGGTCAGATGGTTAGCGACCCAGGTCCCACATTTCTTTTTCCCAGACCGGTTGCGAATTGACCAGTGAATTCCCAGGAGCGACAAGCAGGACGATGTCTATCATAGATTATTTTATATGTGTGTTTGCTTCCATTTTTTCCGGGCAAGGAGCCGTGAGGTTGTATTTGTGTGCATACCGGCCGAATGTTGAGCCCATAAGTGTTTCCGGATTGTATTTCCGAGGTAAGTGTTTTTCCGGATTGTATTTACGAGGTAAGTGTTTCCGGAGTGTATTTCCGATGTAAGTGTTTCCGGATGGTATTCCGAGGTAAGTGTTTCCGGACAGCGTAGTCCGAAGTAATTAGTATGCACACAAAGTACGTTTTGGTTCATCATGTTTGTTTTGTGTACACACACACGCGATGTGCTTTTTTCACAGGTTGGAGGAGTACTGGCGTCTCTGGTTTTTGATGCGCAACCCTGGTCTGATGTAATGTGTATTTAAAACCCTGTAAATGTCACAAATCGTAGCATATCCACTAAGGCGTTTTTAGTAAGATACCACATTTTAGAATGTGAAGTCATCTGTCCAGCTGTCTCGTGGAAGCGTGCTCGTTATCCATGGGGACTGTCAACCCGGCTGGTTGGTCAAGGTCGATTAGTTAATTCAACACACGGAAGATTGAAGTTAGATTTTAGACAGGAGAGGGGGTTTGTTTATTAGTAGTTAGGCATGCTGGCATTTTCTCTGTTTAAGTGAGCCATTTTTTGGGCTATTTTCTTTATGTAAATTTCTGGTTCGAACCCAGAATGTTTTGTGTTGCATTTGGTGTAGGTACGCCCCTGTTAATTTGTGTTATCTCGTTGCCCCGATATTTTCTATATTATTGTCCACCCGATAGGCTGAACGACCAAATATCAGATGCCTATCAGAAAGAATACTCTCACACTATGTCCAAGTGTATTTACAGATGTGTATGCCAGTAAGAGGAAACTGACCTTTTTATTTAAGTATTTTAAGGGCAACTGCATTTTGTTTGATACCCTGAATTTGTCTTAGCAGTTGTCATTCACCGTAATAACATTGCCACCCCTGATGGTCAGATGTTAACGTAGTGATGTAATCTTTGCTTGCTCACAGCTGGATTCAATTAATGTATTTTATTTTCGTTTCATTTTAAGCTTTATTGAGGCCGATGATGAGCTCTGGGAGAACCGTGATTTATTTTATTATTTTGATTTTGTTGTTTTAAACTTAATTGTTTTTTTCTTCTTATTGTGTTTAATTTGTAACGTTACTGTAACTTGTTTTTGCTGTTGCATTTATATTTTTGTTCTTTTGAGTTAATGTAATTCTTCAAACCGGATTTTTGAGTACAATAAATTTAGATTTTACCTGTTAACTAGTGTACGCCATTTCAGTAGTTTTAGCGAACCTGTTTCCTGTTGACCTAGGCCATTAGTGATCATTTAACGAACGTACCGCACCCGAGATTATTATTATTATTATTAGTATTAATGTTTAGGCCTAGAGATACCCAATCGGGTACAATACCTGCAGTGCCTTGTTTTAAGAGAAGTCTACCCAAAGTAGCACCACAGTTGTTAATAGTCATAATTCTTAATGTCCTTACTCAGAGCTGACATGACATAAGGTAATAGCCTACTCTGTCCATTACTAAGAAATAAATTTATTTCTTCGCGTCAATCTGTACTTTAAGTGCTATTCATAATCTGAGAATCTTTAATCATCCGTGAGTATTTCAAATATTTAATCCATACACTTTACTGGACGTACAATAAATAATCCATGTAATTAAGCCAACACGCCCATCTTCAAATATCCAATAACGTAGCTTTTTAGCGACTTATGTATACAACGACGATAACATCCACGAAATTGTGATCAGATATATAAATGAATGAATCAATTATTAATTATCAAATTCGCGGACCACATTTGCATACGACTTAATTTTTCAACATGGATCCCACGATTCTATATTATCTAGTTATCAGCTGACTCTCTCCATCGTTGACAATGACCAATAGAAGATCAAATTAAAACAAATAGCAATCGACATTTCTAGAACGTTCTGAACAAGGAAAGCTAAATAAAAACATTAACACAGATCCAGAAGGACATACTACGAGGATTATTGGCAAGGGAAATATTACTAATTAAATAAAGAGTGACAACAAAATCCAAAAAATCCTCCCCACCAATATGTTAGTCATTCCATACACAAGAACTCATGCGGACGACGTATTTTAAAGTCATGAATTATAAGAAACTGAACTCACATGCAAGATAATAGGATACAATAACGTTACTTCAGGTATTACAGCTTGTAAACTTCACTTACTATTAGGACATCCATAATAGACCACTTCCAATTACGTAGTACAACACATTCATAAAAGTGACCTACAAGCCACATATTACAGCTAATAAATAAGAACTTCATACTACGTAGATATCTTTTTCACAGCCCGACCACTCGAAGACACACCGATACAACATCGAACTTCCCAAGCATGTAAATCCAATCTCTCACTCGAAGACATATGTATAATTAAAATAAACAATTATCAAAATGCTGTTTTCAAAATATAGCCTGGTACTGTTGACTACATCGATGTTAAATAGACCGCAGTCAGTTTAGAGTGACCCTAGGCAAAATAACCTCCACGGGCACTCTCCACTAAAACGTTTCACATCTGTAAGGTCAGAAGGACAATTCCAACTCTTATTTTCAATCCAAAACAATCAACAACTGTCTCCCAGAACTACATGATAACAAAAAACCTGCCATCTTGGATTACTCGTCGTCATACGCGCGCTCTCCAGAGTGTACTAACATGACACACTCAACTTTCCATAACTTTGGGAGGTGCTGGCTCCTGGCGGGAGATAGTGAACAATTTCTTTCTGCATGCTCATTTTCACTACCAAAGGACTTTCACAGGGTATCAATATTGAACTGTGACGAAATTACGGCACAAATCTCCACCTCCACAATAGTTGTCGTAGGTTCAAGAAACAAGACAACTCCAAACAACAGGTACTCCATGCACACAACATGCCAATTTCACCTCACAACAAAGTTTTTTCCACTTCCAAGTACCAGATCATTCTACAAAATAAAAGTTCATCTGAAGTTCCTCTCAGCACTAACCAGAGGTTTCCCAAACAGATCGTTCCCTTATGTGACATTCCTTTCGATGTTCATATCAGTTTTAGCTATCATGCATAAAAATCAGAATTCTTACAGGATCCATTACATCATAACAGGATTTTCGGTACAAATACAATTTCTTTTCTTTTATCTACAGCACCACTTCATCAATGACGAAGACCATCCTCCGCTCGTTCAGATATGCAGGTAACAGTTCCGACATCAGGGCCCCTGATTACTTCACTGGCACACCACACATCTTCAACGCAGAAATAGTCATCGTAAGAATCCCAACTGAAAGCAAGATCAACTGCGACAGTACCAGATAGAAGAGACTTATAACAAACATAAGTCAAAAACATAACCCTTTTGAAACAGCATGACAATAACTTTAAGTAAAAAATGACCACATATAACAACAATTAATTATCCCTTCTGTTAGTTTTTCCACTTCTTTTACAATCAAGGTTTTAAGTTTTACAATCCTTGTTTTTTTTAATCTTTTCATGTACTCATATGTAATACTATTTCTCATCATTAACAACCAAAATAATCTTTCCTATTATACAGACATTATTTCCAAATAAAATGAACTCTCTTATTAACAGAAAACAAATACTTTCCACTTACACAGATATAGACCTAAATGAATATGAGCTTGCTTACCAAAGAAAAATAATAAAAATTTCACATAACTAACTAAATGCAGGTTAAATCCTTCATCGCCCATCTGTTTTCACTCATAGAAACCCTGACAAGGCAAACACCAACCAGAGAAAAATACAAAGGAAGAATCGCCCATAAAATTCAACCAAACAACGAAAAAATTCCCAAAAAAGAAAAATATAGCAGAATCAGACGACACGTACTAACCAACAAAATAAACACACAACCCTTTCATAACACCACTCACATAACCTCCATTTCACACAATCAACAAAATTACAAATTACCTCCCACAAATTACCCAGAAAATACCAGAATATAACCAAGTTCTCGTTAAAACGCCTATACAAACACAATGACACAAATACATTACCCTTTAATATTAACAAACACTAAACTTACAACTAATAATTACTTTCTTTCACCTAAACCAGATCCCATACAGAAAATGTCAAGGATCGTAAGGTAATTCTCTTAAACTAATACTTACCTCATTGAAAGGTATTTTAACAAATACTAGCTTATACTTTCGGTAATAAATTAAATTAATAAGTTAACCCAAAAATCGCTAGAAACCTAACCTTATTTTGACACCATAACAAGAAACGAAACATCCCACCCAAATTAATATACAAAGCTAACATATCACACTCAAACATACATCCACTCGATAAACAAATATTGTGTCCTTTTTAAAGATCTGCACAAATTTAGGAAATTACATACATAACAAATAATATGAGCAAAATTCAAAAACGATGAAATATCTCAAGCAAATCTCAAGATCAACCAAAAGACTCTACAATAAATTAATATACAGAACACACGTACAGACCAACAAAATCACATAAGAAAACTTTCATACCTACATCCATACTAAAAAAATCACACCTTACATACAACAAGTTACCACCCACAAATATCCCAAAATTCTACCAAAAATATAAAAAGGGTCACATTAGAACACTGACATACACAAAATAAAATTACCCTGAAATACTATTAATATGTCGACTCATCACCTTAATTACCCTTGACATATTCTCTCCGACCAACAACAACAATTACCTTTCAACATACTTCTTATAACCTCAGCTCACCTGTAACTCTTTACATTCCGAAATCAACAAGCGATAAAAATTGCACTCTAGACACTTACTTGGAGACTCAAATGGAATTGTTTTGTAAATATCTATCATCACATTTTTGAACACCTTATATCACCCAATCAAGTCCCATTCCTTGATAATATTAGGATCGTAAGATGCCCAATGATATCCTTACGAGATCCCAATTTATATATTCTGTTATATATTAAAAATACCTTAAAACCATTAAATATAATAAAACCCTAAACTTATTTTACCATCAAAAGCAACAACAAACCACCCAATTACCAAAACAAAACTAAATAGTCACGAAACTCAACGTCCACACATACCATACACACAAGAAAATGATTTATCTGTCTAGTACAATTTAGAAAATTGTACTCACATAACAAAATACCCATACCATGCACACAAGGAAATGATTTTGTCTGTCTAGCACAATTTAGAAAATTACAAATCACACAACTCAAAATTCAATAATAACGATTCACAGTGGCATCACACCATCGACGCAGATGATCATATGATCCACAACGATCACATCTCTTACCTTTGGTGCTACCCCTATCGTGTCTCTTGAAGTTACGCCACTGAGGAGACTCCGCAGCAACACGAACTGGTACTAGTTCTCTGCTACTATGCTGAAAATCATTACTAAGAAAAATATTTCTACTCTGGTCAGGCTGGTTATATCTGTCAGCATGCTGCATCTCTTCACGCTTCTGAAAATGATTAGTATCCACAATAGCTCCAGAAGTAAGGAAACGAGTAGAACATAACCTCCTTGGACCATCCACACGCCTTAAATTAGCTTTATTAACTTTCTCTGCTTCGAAGATAATATCGTTGAACTCTTTATAGCTTTTGGGTTTGGTATTCATAGCTAACGATAATCTACAGTATAATTAGGATTAATTCCCTCCACCATTGAAGTAACGATTTGTTGTTCAGACAACCCAACAGCAAATAACCTAGCATATCATCTGATGTCCATAAAATAATTACTTAATGTTTCATCCATGCGTTGTACTCGAAACAAATAATCCCTTTGCAAATCAGACAACAGGCGAGGGCAAATAAAATAATTTAAAACTTCAGATTGAAAATATTCCAAAGAATAATTAGCAGACATGCACTCGAGTAACTTGTCTCGAAGCAAACCATTTGTACATGGGTATACGATCCTAAAAATTTGCAACTCGGTTAACACATACATGACCGCAGCATCTCTTATTTCTATCACCTTCCTTACAAATTTTACCAATAGGTCACAATCAGTGCCATCACACACATGGAAGTCTTTAAGAATTAAATTCACAGGGTTGGGACTATTTTGGAACCTAACACCGTTATCAGGCCTGGCATGCATCGGTACGTTTCTCTGAGACCAAGCACAATTTCTCAATAGAGGATTGAAAATATCACAATCAATCGCTTCATCTTTATTTGATAGACTACTCCCAGTCTGCACAGACTTTCTAACACCAGAACAGCTATAATTCATATTAAGTGGAGTCCTAATCGCAGAAACTTTTGGTACAGATGTATTTACCGAGGTACATTTTTCTATGAAATTGCTTTGCTTGTTCACATCAGGCCTAATTGTACACGACCTACCCCTGGATAAACTAATTGACGACCCTACCAGACTATTCAGATCAGAAGTATTCCTATTTTCAAAATTATCTACCATGTTTTCATTATCACTCAATGAAACACATTCTAAATTCTCGATAATATTAAGACCATCACTATTTTCACACGCTTGATCACAATTAACCACCACTCGCACACCCAATAGAATCATTACCCTCACCTTCAGAAACCTCAGCAAAGATTAGGTCATAATACTCAACAAGTTTAGCCCGCAATCTACACACATCAAAAAAAGTTTTGCATCACCTCGGTTCCAAGAGTTCCGGAACCGTTAAATACAAAGGGAATAGAGATCAACACAAACAACATTTCAGCTCGTTTTATTGCTCATGAGACCCACACATTGCATGTTGTACCATCATACAGCTAGACTTTCAGCATTTGTGGTCCAGATTGCAGTACACACCACTACCTCTAATACCCAGTAGCACGTCCTCTTGCATTGATGCATGCCTGTATTCGCCGTGGCATACTATCCACAAGTTCATCAAGACACTGTTGGTCCAAATTGTCCCACTCCTCAACGACAATTCGGCGTAAATCTCTCAGAGTGGTTGGTGGGTCAAGACGTCCATAAACAGCCCTTTTCAACATATCCCAGGCATGTTCGATAGGGTTCATGTCTGGCGAACATGCTGGCCACTGTAGTCGAGCGATGTCGTTATCTTGAAGGAACGCATTCACAAGATGTGCACGATGAGGTCGAGAATTGTCGTCCATGAAGACAAATGCCTCTCCAATATTCTGCCGATATGGTTGCACTATGGGTCGGAGGATGTCATTCAGGTATCGTAAAGCCGTTTCGGAGCCTTCCATGACCACCAGTGGCGTACGTCGGCCCCACATAATGCCACCCCAAAACATCAGGGAACCACCACCTTGCTGCACTCGCTGGACAGTGTGTCTAAGACGTTCAGCCTGACCAGGGTGCCTCCAAACACGTCTCCGACGATTGTCTGGTTGAAGGCATATGCGACACTCATCGGTGAAGAGAACGTGATGCCAATTCCGTGGGGTCCATTCAGCATGTTGTTGGGCCCATCTGTACCGCGCTGCATGGTGTCGGGGTTGCAAAGCTGGACCTCGCCATGGACGTCGGGAGTGAAGTTGCGCATCATGCAGCCTATTGCGCACAGTTTGAGTTGAAACACGACGTCCTGTGGCTGAACGAAACGCATTATTCAACATGGTGGCATTGCTGTCAGGGTTCCTCCGAGCGGCAATCCGTAAGTAGCGGTCATCCACTACAGTAGTAGCCCTTGGGCGGCCTGAGCGAGGCCTGTCATCGACAGTTCCTGTATCTCTGTACCTCCTCCATGTCCGAACAACATCGCTTTGTTTCACTCTGAGACGCCTGGAAACTTCCCTTGTTGAGAGCCCTTCTTGACACAAAGTAACAATGCGGACGCGATCGAACTGCGGTATTGACCTTCTAGGCATGGTAGAACTACAGACAACATGATCAGCGTACCTTCGTCCTGGTGGAATGACTGGAACTGATCGGCTGTCGTACCCCCTCCGTCTAATAGGCCCTGCTCATGCATGGTTGTTTACATCTTTGAGCAGTTTTAGTGACATCTATGAACAGTCAAAGGGACTGTATCTTGGATACAATATACACAGTCAACGTCTATATGCCGGAGATCTGGGAACCGAGGTGATGCAAAACTTTTTTTGATGTGTGTAGATAACTCTTCAGAAAATATCTTATCACTTCGTGACCAAACGTCAATCAAGTCGTGCAATCTATTAATCCAGTGAATGGATCTGTACTTAATACGATTCAATTGCAAAGCAGACTGATTTCCAACACAATTCAAACCACCTAACGAATCCAATAAGCAAGAAACAGAGGGTACAATGGCAGACTTACCTACATTCCAAAATATATTGTCGTGAGAGGGAATGACAACAGGCACACCTATTAGTTTCCTTAAAGCAATGACATCTAATTCTCGATGATAGGATGGAGATCCATTTCTTATCAATATCTCATAGGCCACCTCACTTTTATTCAAGTATGAAATGGCAGGCATAGCTCGATTAACCATTTGGTTTTGGTGTAAAATAACATGAAACAAAAAATACAATAATTAGAGGTTTTAGAAAAATATCACAAACAGTTTACGTAATTTCATTTTATATCTAATCACTTCCATGTCTATAACCAGTAAGTTAGCGGCTTCGGTGGCGTAGTCGGTAGCATGCTGAACTGCTATGCCCAAGATAGCGGGTTCAAACCCGGCCGAAGTCGTCGGATTTTTTAAGAGCGTTAAAAATCCTTCAATATGCCTTCCTTCGGAGGGGAAGTAAAGCCGGCGGTCCCATGTCATAGATTTATGGCATGTTAAAGATCCTTTCACAGACTAAACTTGTGTAAAGCAAAATTTGTTAGGTTAGATTTCGTCAGAACGCTCTATAAAAGTTCCAACGTTCACCACTAGGTATCATTGATATCTGGTGGCGAAAGTTGGAACTACTTGAAATTGAACGGAACTTGTAGCTCGCCCTTTAGGGTGTCCGCTGGAAGCAGCTACAGACTCAGGCGAGCCGAACATGTCCTCGGACACTCCCGGCACTAAAAGCCATACGATAAATAAATAATAAATAACCAGTAAGTTAACCGCAATTAAATATAGATGTGGTAAATAATCTCAAACACGCTCTGTTACCAGTTGACACCTCCCCCCACGTTTACAAATTGGAAAGGCCGGACCAATACACCAATTAAATAATTAACCCAGGCTAGCAAACTGAGATTAACCTGCCGGACACAGACATGGAAATGAAACGCAGGTAATCTAGTAAAATCCATCTCTATTCCAAACACACACATGAATACATTTACCAATTAACATCTAAACACATATTAACAAACCACATATAAGTTTTAAAAAGAAATGGAAAGGTCATACCTTCAGTGCCTTGTTTTTAGAGAAGTCTACCCAAAGTAGCACCACAAATGTTAACAGTCATAATTCTTAATGTCCTTACTCAGTGCTGACATGACATAAGGTAATAGCCTACTCTGTCCATTACTAAGAAATACATTTATTTCTTCGCGTCAATCTGTAATTTAGGTGCTATTCATAATCTGAGAATCTTTAATCATCCGTGAGTATGTCAAATATTTAATCCATACACTTTACTGGACGTACGATAAATAATCCAAGTAATTTAAGCCAACACGCCCATCTTCAAATATCCAATCACGAAGCTTTTAAGCGACTTATATAACTCCTTAAGTTATGTATACAACGACGATAACATCCACGAAACTTTGATCAGATATATAAATTACTGAATCAATTATTAATTATCAAATTCGCGGACCACATTTGCATACGACTTAATTTTTCAACATGGATCCCACGATTCTCTATTGTCCAGTTATCAGCCGACTGACTCCATCGTTGACAATGACCAACAGAATATCAAATTAAAAGAAATAGCAATCGACATCGCTAGAACGATCTGAACAAGGAAAGCTAAATAAGAAACATTAACACAGATCCAGAAGGACATACTACGAGGATTATTGGCAAGGGAAATATTACTAATTAAATAAAGAGTGACAAAAATCCAAAAAATCCTCCCCACCAATATGTTAGTCATTCTATACACAAGAACTCATGCGGACGACGTATTTTAAAGTCATGAATTATAAGAAACTGAACTCACATGCAAGAGAATAGGATACAATAACGTTACTTCAGGTATTACAGCTTGTAACCTTCACTTACTATTAGGTCATCCATATATAGACCACTTCCAATTACGTAGTACATCACATTCATAAAAGTGACCTACAAGCCACATATTACAGCGTAATAAATAAGAACCTTGGAGGCTGGATTTAGACAGCTCCTTAACCCGGTCCATGAGGCAATTTTAATTGGCTACATGGATAACTCTTGCCAGGCGCGTCCACGTCGCGGGGGTGGGCAACGGTACTGTAATATACCATGGAACTACAGTACCGGCTAAGTTCTGGTGAGGACCCAGTCCTATGGGGTATAACATAGGCCCCGTGCACAGGGTTACGTGCGAAGACCTCAACGGAATCTGCAGCGGAGAAGATGGACTTCGGAACGGTGGAGATTGCGGAAGAGGCAACCCAGTACTCAGGGAATAGTAAGAGTACAGCATCAATCGGCAGCGTCTGTTTCCCAGGTTAGGGGCGGCTGCAAGGGCGTCTGTTTCCCATGTTAGGGGCGGCCTGTATAATAGCTGGCAGTAGCCTCATAAAATGCCTTTGGGAGTGGCGACCCCATCGTAATAATAGCCTAAAATGGAAATGGCACTTCGAATGAATCGGAAAAGGTTAGGGCGTACCCTGCAGGCGACGCGCAGTTCTTTTGGTACTGGGGGAACTGTGAGAAATGGGCGACCAGTAACCGAAATGAAAGTGGGAATCATGAATGTCATGACCCTGACAGGCAAGGTGGAGGAGGTGGTAGACTTCATGGAGAGGGAGAATGTTGGATTGATGGGGCTGAGTGAAGTGAAATGGAAAGGTAAAGGAAGGAAGAAATTGAGGAAAGGATATACATTATACTGGAGTGGTGGCCAAGAGGCCAAAAATGGCGTGGGACTGATAACCTCGAAACAACTGGAGGAGTATGTTGAAGTGGTCGAGTGTGTGAGTGACAGAATAATGAAAATTAGAATGAAGATGAAAAATGACGTGATGGACTTCATACAAGTGTATGCACCACAGACTGGAAACAGAGAAGAAGATATTGAAGTATTCCTGGAGGATGTAGAAAGAGTAATTTCAGATGTAGAAGTGGTGATCATGGGAGATATGAATGCACAAGTCGGAAACGAGAGACAAGGAAAGGAAGAAGTCATTGGACCATATGGATATGGGAAAAAGAACCGGGAAGGAGAGGAACTTGTAAACTTTTGTGAAAGGAATGGACTGATAGTGGGTAATTCATGGTTTCGGAAGAAAAACAGCAGGAAAATTACGAGATATGGTTGGGGCGATAGAAGAACAAAATCAGTAATTGACTACTTTCTGGTGGAAAGGACTAATCGCAGAAAGCTGATAGATGTGACAGCTTTACCAGGAGAAGCATTTGATGGGGACCATAGAGTTGTGGTGGCAAAATTTAGATGGGAAAAATTGGAAAACCTAAAGGAGATCAGAGAAAGTAAAATAAAAGTATGGAAATTGAAAGACAAAACCGTACAGGAAAATTTTCAGGAGAGATTGAAGCAACAAATCCCAGTTACTGAAGTGGAAAACATAGAAGAGGAATGGTCTCACTTTAAAAAGGCATTTGTTGGTGCAGCAGAGAGTGCTTGTGGTAGGACGTCAACAAGAGTGAAAGAGAAGGAGACACCATGGTGGAATGAGGAAGTGAGGAAAGCAGTGAAAGAAAAGAAGTCTGCATGGAAAGAATGGAACCGAGATCAAACAGAAGAAAGCAAAAGGAAGTATCACGACAGCAAACGGAGGTGTAAGAAACTGGTAGGAGAAGAAAAGAAGAAAAGTTGGGAAGAATTTACACGAAGAATGGAAACAGATGTAAGAGGCAGTAAAAGGATGCTGTATGGGCTTCTAAGAAGTAAGAGGAAAGAAAGAGTTACTACAAAGCTAGTGATAAAGGAAGATGGAGAGTTGTTAACACACCCAGAAGAGATAAAGGGACGATGGAAGGAGTATTTCGATAAGCTTTTGAATGTGAGCAATGGTACTGGTGAGATGGAAGTGACACAACCTGACGACTCTATAACAGAAGATGATTTAACAATGCTGGAGGTGGAATTAGCAGTACAGAAAATGAAGATGGGAAAATCAACAGGGGTGGATGAAGTCAGTGTAGAAATGATAAAGGCTGCTGGACCTGTTGGTATGCAATGGCTGTATCGACTGCTAAAGTGTGTGTGGAAATGGAAATGTGTACCAGAAGACTGGAAGAAAGGGCTAATAATACCAGTGTTTAAGAAGGGGGACAAGAAGGTGTGTGATAACTATAGAGGGATCACCCTCATATCACAGATAGTAAAAATACTGGAAAGGATATTGGAAAGAAGAATGAGAAGAAAGGTGGAAGGAGAGTTGCAAGAGGAACAGTATGGCTTCAGGAGTGGAAGATCCACAGTGGACCCAATCTTTAGCTTGAGGCAGGTGATGGAAAAGAACTGGGAATATGGAGAGGATTTGATCATGACTTTCATAGATCTAGAAAAGGCATATGATAGTGTCCCCAGAGAGAAGGTATGGGAAACCATGGTTAAGAAGAGACTGGGAAGAGAAATGTTGGAAATGGTGCAAGCAATGTACAACAACTGTGTTAGCAGGGTACTGACCCCAGTTGGAAAGACAGATTGGTTTACGAACAAGACTGGACTAAGACAGGGGAGTGTGCTGTCACCTCTCTTGTTCATAATGGTGATGGATGAAATAGTAAAGGAAACAAAGGAAGCATATGAACATAAAGAAATGAAGTTACTGTTATTTGTAGATGATATTGTGGTCTGGGGAAGGAACACCGAAGAAGTGCAAAAACAACTAGATGCACTGAACGAAAATATTCAGAAGTATGGCCTGAAAATCAGTATAGAGAAAAGCAAGACCATGGTGATGACAAGAGGGGAAAGACAAGGAAAGGGCACTGTGAAAATTGGAAGTCAGAGTTTGGAAATTGTGGACACGTTCAAATACCTAGGAAGTGAATTGATGCAAACTGGTAGGTTGGACATGGAGATTGGCAGGAGGGTACAGCAGAGCAATGCATTCTATCAAAGTGTAAGAAAACTTGTTTGGGATAAGGAAGTACCAAGGAAAAGCAAGGAGGTAATGTATAAAGTGTATTATGTACCCATATTAACTTATGCAGCTGAGACTTGGACCCTGACAAGCAGGCAAGAGAGTAGAATCCAAGCCAGTGAAATGAAATTCCTAAGAAGTATGATAGGAAAGACAAGGAAAGACAGAGTGAGGAATGAAGATGTTAGGAAGGAAGTTGGGATGGGAAAACTAAATGAGAGAATTGAGAAGAATAAACTAAGGTGGTTTGGACATGTAAAGAGGATGGAGGAAAATAGAATGCCAAGACGGATGCTGGAGGCGAAGTGCAAGGGTAAGAGACCAAGAGGAAGACCTAGAACAAGGTGGATGGATTCAGTGAAGAACGGCGTAAGAAAAAGAAATCTGGACTGGGACAAGATCGTGGAAGAAGAATGGTGGAAGGAAAGAGGAAAGTGGAGAAGTGCCATAAATACCCCGACCCGGCAGAAGCTGGATAAGGGGAAATGATGATGATGATGATGAAATAAGAACTTCATAATACGTAGATATCTTTTTCACAGCCCGACCACTCGAAGACACACCGATACAACATCGAACCTCCCAAGCATGTAAATCCAATCTCTCACTCGAAGACATATGTATATTTAAAATAAACAATTATCAAAATGCTATTTTCAAAATATAGCCTGGTACTCAAGAGTTTAGTGCTTTTCAGTCGGTCAACACGAATGTACCCAAAAGAGATGGGTTATGCCCTAATCCTGAAATAAATTACATGAGATTAATAAAACACTAGGATGACCAGTTTCGATCGTCAAGCGATCATCATCAGATCCATTACACTTAGGCTACAAAATCTATGTTTGAAATACAGGTGAAAATATTTACAATATGTACAATTATTTAGTTGCGGTATTGGTACTGCAACTGTCAGTGTATGCTAAATGCAGTATATATGTTAGGTGAAATGCTAAATGGTGATAGCTATCCGGAGATTGTACTTTAGAGAGATTATATGGTTGTAAACTATGGTTAAACTATAAAATTTTAGGCTAACTACTTATCTGATTGTCTTCCGTATTACAGCTACTCGCAGTTTTCGTGCTCACTGGAACTCAATGTGCGGTCGACTGCGGTGGTTATCTTAACGACTGGTTTTTCCCTGCCTTCTCCCCCCTGTCCCTATGTGCTGTGGGGAGTGATAGCGATGTGTTTATGTGAGGTGTTGCCAACCTAGATAAGATGTATGTTATTGAATGAGGTGGGTCTACAACTATTAAAGGCCGTGGATTAGCCCTCGCCACGCGTGGAGCATAACCCATTCGAACTAAGCGTTGACGGTCTTATGAGGACGTCCCGGCACCTTTAATACTGCCGCGAATATGGGCCTTGGTTTATTGCAGAAGAAAAGTACATCGTACACCTGATCCAGATAACATTTACCTATTAAAACCCCCTAATTTCTCCCCTTTTTTATCTAGCTTGGCTGTGTCGCTAAATTGTGTTTTGTTTCCGACAGGGTGTGTTTTTTAGTAGCGTGAAGAGGGGTGAGCTCACCATGAACGTGTGTTCTTTTAGATTGTTGGGATTGTTTCGTTTGGCTAGGTGTATCTCGATTGCTTCCTTTATGTCAAGAGCTCTGTTATCTGGATCAGGTGTACGATGTACTTTTCTTCTGCAATAAACCAAGGCCCATATTCGCGGCAGTATTAAAGGTGCCGGGACGTCCTCATAAGACCGTCAACGCTTAGTTCGAATGGGTTATGCTCCACGCGTGGCGAGGGCTAATCCACGGTCTTTAATAGTTGTAGACCCACCTCATTCAATAACATACATCTTATCTAGGTTGGCAACACCTCACATAAACACATCGCTATCACTCCCCACAGCACGTAGGGACAGGGGGGAGAAGGCAGGGGAAAAACCAGTCGTTAAGATAACCACCGCAGTCGACCGCACAGTGAGTTCCAGTGAGCACGAAAACTGCGAGTAGCTGTAATACGGAAGACAATCAGATAAGTAGTTAGCCTAAAATTGTATAGTTTAACCATAGTTTACAACCATATAATCTCTCTAAAGTACAATCTCCGGATAGCTATCACCATTTAGCATTTCACCTAACATATATACTGCATTTAGCATACACTGACAGTTGCAGTACCAATACTGCAACTAAATAATTGTACATATTGTAAATATTTTCACCTGTATTTCAAACATACATTTTGTAGCCTAAGTGTAATGGATCTGATGATGATCGCTTGACGATCGAAACTGGTCATCCTAGTGTTTTATTAATCTCATGTAATTTATTTCAGGATTAGGGCATAACCCATCTCTTTTGGGTACATTCGTGTTGACCGACTGAAAAGCACTAAACTCTTGTTTACTAAGGCAACACTGAAAATATGGCTTCAAACACCACAATAGCCTGGTACTGTTGACTACATCGATGTTAAATAGACCGCAGTCAGTTTAGAGTGACCCTAGGCAAAATAACCTCCACGGGCACTCTCCACTAAAACGTTTCACATCCTGTAAGGTCAGAAGGACAATTCCAACTCTTATTTTCAATCCAAAACAATCAACAACTGTCTCCCAGAACTACATGATAACAAAAAATCTGCCATCTTGGATTACTCGTCGTCATACGGGCGCTCTCCAGAGTGTACCAACATGACACACTCAACTTTCCATACCTTTGGGAGGTGCTGGCTCCTGGCGGGAGATAGTGAACTATTTCTTTCTGCATGCTCATTTTCACTACCAAAGGACTTTCACAGGGTATCAATATTGAACTGTGACGTAATTACGGCACAGTTACACCTTGGAGAAATGGGGTTTCCGTTCATCTGCTGACTGGGACTGCCGAGCGGATGTGCACATTGTTAAGCAGTGCCCACTTCGTGCATTTGACGGTGATCTGAGGTATCTACAGGAAGTGATTCTGAACGCTTTGAACCTGTTGTCAAGTCTGGACATTTCCACTTGATTATATATAAAAATATGTTTGTGTACTTATAAAACCATACGATATAATAGCAAATTTGGTCAAATTTGGGTCATTTCGTGACGAGATGGTTCAAGGGAGACCGTTAAATTGGCAATAATTACCAGTAATGCAGTAAATTCATCTGTGCAAGAAGTATTGAAATTGTATTCCAATAAAAGCGGTAGATGGCCTTGTTATTCCGCCCCTTAATAGTACATTATGCAACGAGCCTATAATGGCAATAATTAAGACACGAGTATGTTTATAAAACAATCGAAGCGAGTTTTATAATTACCATACGAGTGTCTTAATTACCATTATAGGCGAGTTGCATACGACTGTTTATGTTCGACGATAATTATAACTATTTGATATTCGAACATAAATATTCATGAATATCTGTCGATATTTCGCCAGTTTTATGTACTGAACAGAGCGCATGGGACGCAGAGAATACCTTGTATTTGGCCATGGCCTCCTCGATTACTCCACTATGACACTAGAAGTCACGCAGTGAAATTTAAAATAGGAGGGCGTGGATGTCTGCGCAGGTGCGATGCTATCCATACTAATTGGTCACACAACTGTTTCTTGAGCTCTGATTGGTGGGAGAAACTGTATCATAATGAAAACTTGTACTATAATGAGCCTCATTGTAGTACAGTTTTCTGACATATAATATATACATTTCGCCATTGTCGAACATAACACTGCTACTGTGTCAGAAGTGAGTGTAGATTGCGAGTATTCTAATACCGTACCGAGTATGACAAGTTCTGAAACTGACATTAATTCTCCCCATATTAATCACATGTACGAGGGGTTTTATTTTCAATTTCCGATGGACTGTATATAAATAACAGATTGACATACAAAACTGATTTTACTACTAAATGTTTGCTTCTTTTATTCTTATGTCTCAACATAATCGCCTAAACGATTGAAACATTTGTCGTATCGTTACACCAGCTTTCCAATGCCCTCGGCAAAATATTCTGCCGCCACTGAGGTGAGTACTTCTGGACAGTCTGCTGAAGTGTTTCCTTTTTGGTGAGGCGTTGCCGCCCAACCATACCTTCAATTCTCGAAAAAGGTGAAAATCATTCACGCCACACTGTACCAACATTACGATCTACTTTTTTTAAAGAATTCAAGTGTAAGATTTTGGACCATCTGCCGTTTAGTCTAAACCAGCACTGAATGATTTTCACCTTTTCTCGAGAATTGAAGGTATGGTTGGGCGGCAACGCCTCGCCAAAAAGGAGACACTTCAGGAGACTGTCCAGACGTACCCACCTCAGTGGCGGCAGAATATTTTGCCGTGGGCATTGGAAAGCTGGTGTAACGATACGACAAATGTTTCAATCGTTTGGCGATTATGTTGAGACATAAGAATAAATTAAGCAAACATGCAGTAGTAAAATCAGTTTGGTGGAAATCTGTTATTTTTATAGAGTCCATCGGAACTTGAAATAAAACAGCCCTCGTACTTCTTTCGCGTTGTGTTATAATATGTTTCCTGCCTAATACATGTTAGGGCGTGTTGGTACCGTTTGGCTGACAATAATTGAATCTTGCGCCAGTTTATAACTGACCAGTGTCGCTAATCTCAAGCCTTTAGTGCAAAGGATGGTGGAATTTTTAATCGGATGTCAATCTTGAAGAGCGAGTTGTCACAAACAGAGCAGCACACACGTGGCAATTAGAAGGCAGTGAGCTTGAAGATTGCTTCCCGCTGTACTGAATTCCAAAATAAGCTCAAGCCTTCCATTGTCCACATGATACGGGTAATATGCTGAAATCAGACAGCACTGTGTAGCGAATACAAAGGTTGGTAAGAGGAGATATAGGCCTATAATGTTTAACTTAAGGGGGAACGTACAGTAAAAGTACCCTAAACAATAACGATTTAAATATTATAACAGAGCCACAAAACCAGAGCGATAATCGAACAGATTCTCACCAACACCACTTAAAAAGTTAAGTTTAGAGGGGAAATTTCCAATGTCTTCAAGATAACGACAGGAGTTCGACAGGGAGATGGTCTCCCGCCTCTACTATTCAGCTGTGTTCTTGAGGAAGTTTTCCGTGAGTGGCGCAAAGCAACGAGTGATGAGGGAGTCCAAAATTGATTCAGACTTGGTCACAAGAATAAGAACCTTGCGGTTTTTGCGGATTCATTGGATACGGCCAGGAAACAGATCAACCAGCTTCAAACACATGCGGCAAAGGCGGGCTTCCTGATCTCTTTCGAGAAAACAGAATTTATTACTGATTTCAAAACGCCTCCAAAACGTATTGAAGTGAATCATGGGAAAATCAAGCGGGTTGTGAAATGTAAGTATCTTGGTGAATGGATAGACCCTACAATGTCCGAAAACGAGGCTTTTGCGTCACGTTTGAGTAAAATTGAAATGGCTTACAATCTAACTAAGAATGTGTTCAACAAAAGATCTATATCCCTGAATGCAATAGTGAAACACTACTGCACGGTCATCCGGCCAGAAGCTTTGTATGCAGTGGAATGTCTCTCCATGAATAGAAAAGGCATAGTGGAAAAACTGGAGACCAAGGAAAGGAAGATATTGAGGAAAATCCTGGGTCCAGTCAAAGAACACGGCGAGTTCCGACGACGCTACAACCACGAGTTTTACACACACGTAGAGAAAGTGACTGACGTGATGAGGAAAAGGAGGATTTATTTTTATGGACATATAACCCGAATGAAATCAACACAGCTATCCAACCGAATTTTTGCTTTTCTCCATGAGAAAAAGACAAAGGGGTTCTGGTTCAGTGAAGTAGAGAAGGATCTGTTGGAGACTGGGATAACATGTGAAGATATCCAGGAGCGTGGTCCACTTAGGGAAAAACTTCAAAAACATCGGAGTTTTCAACTTAAGCCGAAACTAAAAACCAGGAAGGCGTGGACAAAAGAGAGAAAGGTGCAACATCGATTGTGAATGAAGGAGAATCAGCTACACTAGGGTTTCGCAGGTCACGTCACTAACAACTGTCGCTCGAGGTAAACGCTCGCACTAGCTCGAAAAAACACTGTTTACCTCGCTTGCCAGGTCGCCCTTATATAGCAGGCCGGTGACTCAATAAATGCTTCTAGACCCATCCAGGATTCACGGCTTCTCGAGGTTTCCATCACTGGCCGGGTCACGAATATTCTGGACCATCCCTTTGTCCTAGTAGCCCTTGTTGCGTAAGGCGCACGCAATACACTGAGGCAGAGCACAGCCCAGCCCGGGAGCAGCTGTGACCCAACCTTCGACGGATAGGTCCCGTGGAGCACATATTTACGTCAGTTCGAGACAGCATGTTCCATAAACAACTGGAACAGCACGGAAAAGGCTACAGCTCTCATTGTAGCGCTGAGAGGGGACGCCCTTAACGTCCTTCAGGCCATCCCGACTGGATCCCAGGACTACGCTTCACTAATGGCCCATATGGAGTCCCGATATGGAGATAGCCATCTTCAGCAGGCCTACCAGATGCAGCTCCGGACCCGGGTACAAAGGAACGCGGAAACCCTGCAGGATTTCGAGATAGACATCGCACGCCTCGTAAGGCTCGCCTACCCAACAGCGCCAGCCGACTTTCTGGAACAGATAGCCACGCAGACCTTCACCGACGGGCTACGGGACTCGGACACTCAACAGGCGCTACGACTCGTGCGCAATAAGACCCTGGCAAATGCGCTGAGCCACGCACTTGAGTTCGAGACGGCAAAACAGGCATCTAGAATGCACGCGCGGGTGCGTCAAGTGGACGTCGACGAACCAGCAAAAACCAACGGGACCAAGCCCTTGGCCGACGAATTGATGGAGGCACTAAGCCGTTTCTTCGATAGTCGCGGCACCACCAGCAACGACGCAGCCGGTAGACAACCAGAGAGGCGGCCCGGAAGAGGGCTACCGACCTGCTGGACCTGCGGTAAGAAAGGCCACCTGAGCAAGGACTGCGGTGATCGCCGCCGCCGAGAAAAGACCGCAGCTGTGAGGGAGTGGCCAGTTCCAAAGGACAAGTCCCAACTACGAAGCTTCCTGGGACTCTGCACTTATTATCGTCGCTTCGTGAGAGGATTCGCCGACATCGCCAAACCACTGCATCGACTGACTGAGAAGGACCAACTCTTTACATGGACAGCAGAATGCCACAGTGCCATCGAACAACTCAAGCAGGCTCTGTGCACCGCGCCTATTCTGGCCTACCCCAGACCTGGAACAAGGTTCATCGTCGATACCGATGCCAGCGACTTTGGTATAGGGGGAATCCAGACGCAAATAGTGGACGGCGAGGAGAGAGTAGTGGCCTACTTCAGCAAAGCCTTGTCAAAGCCGGAGAGGAACTACTGCGACACCAGGAAGAAACTGCTCGCCATCGTAAAGACCATCGAACACTTTCACAAGTACTTGTACGGGCAAGAATTTCTCATCCGGACCGACCATGCATCCCTGCGGTGGCTCCTGAACTTCAAACAGCCCGAGGGTCAACTCGCGCGGTGGATAGAGGGGCTTCAACAGTACAACTTGGAGATCCAGCACAGGAAAGGCCAACTGCATTCTAACGCCGACGCCCTGTCACCAAGACCGTGCCCCGAAGACTGCACCTTCTGTACCAGAAGAGAGGAGAACACAGGGATGCAGTGCCGAAGGACTACCGTGGAACTTCATGGGAGCTGGAGCCGCGAATCTTTCACGCGGGCACAAGCAGAAGCTGATGACCTGGGACTGATAGCCGAATGGAAGAGGGCCTGTGTTCCCAGACCCGGGTGGAACATTGTGAGCGACTGCAGTCCAAAGTTCAAAGTTCTACTGGGCGCAGTAAGGGATGGCCTCATCTGCCGGACCTGGGAGATCACCGATGGGAAGACATCTCGGGAACAAGTCGTCGTTCCAAAGGCTATGACGGAGGAAGTCCTGAAGGAAGTTCATGGAGGATCATCTGGTGGACACCTAGGGATAAAGAAGACCCTGGTGAAGCTGAGAGAGTGGTTCTACTGGATCGGATGCCGAACAGTCGTGGAGAACCACTGCGCGAGGTGCCACGATTGCGCAGCCAGCAAGGGCCCAGGACGAAGACGACGGGGTCCACTGAAGACCTACAACGTGGGCGGCTCCATGGAGAGAGTGGCCATCGATGTTGCTGGGCCATTCCCGTTGAGCGAGGCAGGGAACCGCTACATATTGGTCGTCAGCGACTCCATCACCAAATGGCCGGAGGCGTATGCACTCCCTAACCAAGAAGCCGCGACGATCGCAGAGACCCTGGTGAAGGAATTCTTCAGCCGGTACGGAGTAACCCTGGAGCTGCACTCCGACCAAGGGAGGAACTTTGAGTCGCAGGTGTTCCAGAACCTATGCCAGCTGCTGGGAATTTGGAAGACAAGGACGACGCCGCTACACCCACAGTCCGACGGGATGGTAGAGCGATTCAATCGCACCATCGAGAACCATCTCCGAATAGTCGTCAGCGAGCACCAGAGGGATTGGGACAAACATCTTCCACTATTTCTCCTGGCCTACCGCGCCGCCGTGCATGAAGCCACCGGGTGTACACCAGCCCGGGCCATGTTTGGGAGGGAGCTCCGTCTACCTGTCGATCTTGCCTTCGGCCGACCTGGGAATGATCCGGTCCCGGTAAGCCAGAATTGTCAAGAACTGGTCGACCAACTGAAGGATGTGCACGCGTTCGCGAGGG
Source organism: Meconema thalassinum (assembly GCA_946902985.2). Lineage (NCBI taxonomy): Eukaryota > Metazoa > Arthropoda > Insecta > Orthoptera > Tettigoniidae > Meconema > Meconema thalassinum. The sequence continues at coordinate 830,888,505 of OX336388.2, forward strand.
GGAAACTGCGGTTCGAGACCGATCGAATGAAGACCCGATACGACCAACAGACGGATGCCGGCGGATTCCACGAGGACGACCTGGTCTGGCTCTTCAACTCATTACGGAAGAAAGGCCTGTCACCCAAACTGCAGAAGTCCTGGGAGGGCCCGTACCGAGTCGTGAAACGGATCAACGATGTCGTCTACAGGATCCAGCGGAGTCCGAGGGCGAAGATGAAGATCGTGCATCGAGATCGCCTGGCAGCCTACGGAGGGACACAGACGGACCAATGATTGATCGGGACGATCAGCCTTTTAGGGAGGGGGTGGTGTTATGGCTGTGAGTTTGTTTCATCGCCTGCCGCATGAGTCACAGCTGCCCGCGGGCTGGGCTGTGCTCTGCCTCAGTGTATTGCGTGCGCCTTACGCAACAAGGGCTACTAGGGCAAAGGGATGGTCCAGAATATTCGTGACCCAGCCAGTGATGGAAACCTCGAGAAGCCGTGATTCCTGGAAGGGCCTAGAAGCATTTATTGAGTCACCGGCCTGCTATATAAGGGCGACCTGGCAAGCGAGGTAAACAGTGTTTTTTCGAGCTAGTGCGAGCGTTTACCTTGAGCGACAGTTGTTAGTGACGTGACTTGCGAAACCCTAGTGTAGCTGATTCTCTTGACAGCGAGGGAGTGTGAAGCCTACAGATGAACTGTGCCTCGAACGAGTGTGTTTTCCAGTGCAGCAGAGGTTAGTGTGGTGAATTGCGTAAGCACCGGGGGCTGTTTCCCTAGCCAGCTGTCAGCGAGGCAGAGTGTTGGGGTGAGTGACCGGCTATCGTAAATAGCTGCAGTGTTGCTTGAAGTTCTGTCAAGGCCACCGGACTCATTAGGACGGATTAACTTCTGTGGTCTGTTGACAAGTGAAGAGCAAGAGCTCCCTACAAGAGGAAACTGGAGTGAGGTACTGATTGCTTGTATTTGCTATTTGTGTGGTGTATCTTTCAGGCTTCCAATAAAGCTAATTATATTTCTTTAAAGGAACAATTGTCTTTGTGATTTCACCCACCGCAATCCAGTTAACGTGGATGGCACGTAACAATATACTGTACCAAATCTTATTGCGTTTGGTTGGTTAAATCGCGAGAAACGTGTATTTAAAAGTCGCAACTTCGCTTGGCCGCCATGTTGGTTTTGTAGTTTCCAGGTTTTCCAACGTCACATAGGTGAACTTCTAGAATTTCTCTTTATCACCGTAAAATATTCCAGGGTGATATCCGTAATAGTTTCGGAGATATTGAATGCTGGTTAAATAATTCGCACAGCCGCCATGTTGGATTGTTGAGACGTAACAAAATTTGAAGGGCACGGTCGGGGTCGTCCGAAATAGGGCTAAGAACTTACCGGGTTTCATTGATATTGGTCCAGCCGTTTAGAAGTTATTAGGGGGGAAACACACACCATCACACACACCACCACACGCACACCCATACAGACACATGGACAAAAGGTGATCTCATAAGCCTATTTTTCATAAATGAAAATAGGCTAAAATGGCAGATTTGATGGAAACAGTAAAGGTCAGCACAAAGTGAGAATGAATTTCTGAAAAATATATAAAATTATTTACGATTTGAATTATAACAAGAAGTTCCGTGACGAACTAAAGAGCCTACTTTTCTTGAAATTTAAGATTCTTGCCAATCCATATAGACCTATCTAGAATACTGACGAAATTAAGTTGCTAATATTGAAATTCCTAATTAGTTCGAAATATACCTTATATAATGTAGCCTAATAGAGCAGTACAGTGGGCAGCCCTGGTGACTGAATATAGGCTATTGTTAGTTGCATCTCTTAAGGTACAGAATACAAAATTTGGTTGAAGTCCAATGGATAGCATGCACGTTACATGCAGTTAGACCTTGGATTTATCAGCGCGCGTAAAATTATGTTGGCAAAAATGTCATGCATGTGTTGGTCAGAAATAATCTGAAATATTATGATCTCGTGTTGTACCAATTTTGGATGAAATCCATTTGTTAGTATAGAAGTAACATGTATTTTAAAATTGGACCTATCAGCAGTCTTAGAATCATGTTGGCAGCACTGGCGTAGGCCTATATTAGTTACTCCAAATTAATCTAGAATGCCAGGTACTATACGTCTGCAAAGTTTAGAGCTATTGGCTTGCATACTTTCTGATATAATGGTATTTGGATAAAATAAATTGAGAGCATTTATTAACAGTTGGCAGCCCTGGTGGCTCTTAAGAATACGCTCAGTCATATCTGTTTATGTACACATACCACATACGAAATTTGGTTGAAATCCAATTGATAGTGTAGAAGTTTTATGCATTTAAAATGTGCATATAACAGCAGGCATATAATTAAACTGCAATATTATTATCTATACGTGTGCCAATTTTGAAATAGCTCCCATCTATACCTTCCAAGATATCCAACATGGAGCTCAAATTTCAATTGCGATTTTTCAGCAGTTGGTAGTACTGACATCATTTTCAAATATGGCCGTGAGATATTCAGGTATAGATCTTTACTCCCACCGAATTTTATTTTGATTGCTGCAGCCGTTTAGGAGTTGATAGGGGGGGGGGACACACACACAGCCAGACAGACATACAGACAGACAGACAGAAGGACAGACAGACATTTGCCCGATCTCATAAGTCTACTTTTTCCTCATTTTTGCAAGATGTGAAAAGTAGGCTAAAACATTCCTCTCGGCACGCCGGAAGGCGGAGCTAGATTTCACCGGGCAAACTAGGGCATAGGCTATAATAGGCAAAATATGCAGGTTTTCGTAGGAGGATCAGACCTCATTTATTGCAAGAAAGTATTTTACAATTGGAGGTTAAATAACTTTTTTTTTTCGTTTTTGTATGCATATTTTTATCATTTTATTGTCTTATGGTGATGGTAACATTCTTGTCATTTGGGGTTCATTTTCAGCCTACGTTCGATTTTTTCAAAAAATGAAGTAGACTTATGAGATCTACACAGGGCCAAAAATGGTGTGTCTGTGTGTGTGTGAGTGTGTGTGAGTGTATATACTCTGAATGTCTGTCCCCCCCCCTATCAATTCGAACTCGGTGAGACCGAATTGAACGCAATTTGGTACAGAGGTAGCACTAGCAAATGGCACCTCAGTGTCATGTTTTATATCGCCGCCATCTTGACGGAAATGTAACGGGGGCCACCCAAATATTCAAAGCTTAATTTAAAATACTACTTACCTAATCATCTGATCTCTACCAAATTTTGCAACAATATACCTTAATGTGGGAAACGTATTTTGTCCAACTACAGGGTCATCAGCCAAATAGTTTCAGGATGGTGGATGTATGAATCATGCCAGTATTTATAGCCTAACCGTAACTTAAGATTGAACAAGTTCTGACCTCAATAATTCAGCTTATAGTACATATTTTACCCAAACTCCGGTGGATTTGTACACAATCACTTCCCCGACACCAAAACATAATGAAAATCTTTACTCACATGTTTTAGGTCGTTCCCTGACCTTCCTTCTCGTGCGATGCGTCATTTTGCCCACTCTTTTAAATTACTCCATCTTGTACAAATTCATTACATGTACAGACATATCTTGACACATATTTAACACGTATACATTTAACACTGATAACATTTTTTTAATACACTGGTGTATCCGTTTAGAACACACAATAAAAACACTGAAAAATATATTACTTTTAACACAAAATCTTGATATATTTACACTTCACAAATTCTGATCACTAGGCCGCTATTAAGCCTATCACACGTGACTTCTTAACCTCCCGTCTCCAAGGGTGAAATTTATTCAATGTCGGCTTCCTATCCTGCAGAATATGAAAGTCTCGAATCATCTACTTCTTCCCTGGAATAATTCTCCTTCGAATCCCGTTCCTGACGATCTACTCTTCTTATTAACTCGAATGGCTCCTTTCTAGATCCTATTGATTGATCTTAGCGAAAGTCTGTTCTGTTCACGGTCCCCTCGATAATCTATCGGTGACCTATGGATTTTAGCAACTAATACTTCTCGTAACTTAGCGCCTTTTAATAGTTCATCTGCTTCCTTGAAACAATGTCTATAGTTTCCTTCTCTTCTTCGCTTATTCGGTTCTCGAACTTCTAATCTTCTAGAATACTCTGCGAACCTTATTTTCTCTGTCCCTGCTCGGGTTCTTGAAATTTGATAAAATGTTTATCTCGCTGTTACGGTACTTCCGTACGTTATGCTACTTTTGGTCGTTTACTTTAAAACCTATCGCTCTGGTTCTAAGTTCGCAGCCTGCTTCGACTGTAATTTATGAACTTTTCACAGTAAACTTTATACTGTCGGACCTAAATCCTGTAACTAGGATTTCCTAATTTTCAACACGGCGATACTGTAATATTACTTCTTTGCAAGCCTTTACGGATGCACGTAAATTATTGATACCGCGACGCCCTTGGCTGTCGGATATTGTCTATGCGTTGTGATGCAGCGTTTTTCCCTCAAGGAATGCTTGTATACTGTCTTCGGTGCGATGTAGCTTCACGTCCCCTGGACTATCGGATGTAACATCTCCCCTCAAGGAGTACTGGTAAACTGCCTTCGATGTGTTACAGCGTGACGCCCCCTCACGGACTGTCGGAATACTGCATTCGGTGCTTATACTTGTTGTACGGTATGACCTCCCCTGAGGTTCATACGTCTGAAGACTGCGTGGTGATGATGCTCCAGCGTCACGCCCCCTGGACGGACTAGTAACTGCATGATGCGTAGTGACGCCCCCTCGGGCTGTTTGAAACTGCATGATTGGTCTAGCTTGGCCTGGACTTTTATACTATTCAGTCAAAAATAAATAAAATCCTAGTCCTTCTCGTAACCAACATTTGAAATAGTTGTCGTACAATTATAAAATTTATATCTCCAGAAAGCTCGTCTTCCAAACGTCAAATGATCTCACTGCGCATATGAATCGATCGTGCATTTCTGAGATATTAATTAATTTTTAGTCTTCAGCTGCGTGGGTAGTGCTGTTGATTTTTAAATTCCCCACTCCTCTGGTCTCAGTAATTCCCCGATGACGTATGCTGCATTTGCACTTTTCTCCTGTGCAATTATTAAAAGCTTTTTCTTTACACAAAAATCTCTAATCCAAAATGATTCACAGTACTGTATTTATTTACTTACTTTTATTCTTGCAAATGGGTTACATTTAATTATTCTTCTTCTGGCACAGCGGCGCTGTTGCCGTTTTACTGCAAGGTAAGCTTAATTTCAGAGTCATGCTTCTCTCTCTTACAGCCGAAACTTTCCACTCAGTCTAATAATATCCATGACCGGCTCCTTATCGATGAGTCAGGAGGCATGATCTCATCTTCTGAACACCTGGGTCCAGCTGCTTGCGCAACGTTATGCTAGAATCCTTGCTTGAAATTTTTCTACGTTCCATTAGAGACTGTATGTTTCTTTCATTCCTTTCACAAATACATGGATTCGACCCCTTTTGAGCCAATGGTACATGGGTTCAAAAAGGAGAGTTAAACTGTCCTCAAGGTGGTGACCGGTAGGATATTAGCCCATTATAATAAAATATGTAACGGTAGAAGTGACGTAGCAGGTCCGATTGACGATACAATATCGTTGTGGGTCGTGACGTCCCGTAGACAAAATGGCCGCTATCGACTAGAGCTAGTAAAATTATTTGTCCTTTATCTGCGGTAGAGTCTATTGTTGTTGTTATTTTTGTTGTTGATTCTTTAGGGGTTTTGCGGCATCATGGTCTTGTAGCCCCGTGTACTTGGGTGCGTGTGTAGACGTTGTCTGATAAACTGTTTCATTGTGACGTTTGTAGGCTTACTATTGTAAGGATTTGGGTAAGAAGATGTTGTTGTTTCATTTGAGATGCATGGATATCATGGTCATTTAGCTTCGTGTACTTGGGTCAGTGTTGAATTTTGTCTCATGACCTGTGTTATTGTGATGGCTGTATTAGTGTTTGTATATATAATTCAGGTGTTGATTCAATCAATCAACGTTCAATATCCGTATAGCACGTTGTATTTCGACAAGATACTACAACAAAGAGTTGTAACTAAACCCTTGCATTTAGGAGAAAGTAGGCTATATGTTCTTTACTGAACATCTTGTTATACTTGTGATCACAATGTCCTTATGCAAGGTTTGGAACTGATGTGTAACTATCTAACAGTCTGCTACTTCTTCATGCAAAATTTTATCTCCCGCAGAGATGTTGGTTGGTTCCTCAGTTTAGGGGCTGCGACAACGCGGCCATGTAACCCCGTGTACATTGGGTGTGTGTAGAATCTGTCTGATAAATGGTGTTAATTGTGATGAGTGTATTTGTCTGAAATTCAGGTAAGGTCTGCAGAGGTCAATTTTAAGTAGTAGATCCTAATTTTGTACCATATACTAACGTCAACGACATCTAGCAGTGAACTTGGCTACTAGATGCCACCGCAACCAGCAACTTGCAACGAACTTCCCCTCCAAGGGAAAGCATGCTGAGGGATTTTTAGCGCTCTTAGAAAATCCTTCGATTTTGGCCGACTTTGAACCAGCGACCTTGGGCATAGAAGTTCAGCATCCTACCAGTTAGCCGCTTCCCACAGAGTCAGATGGAAAAATGTATATGATCTCGTTCAATGGCGTTGTCTTGGCAACCTCTGATAGCTCATCCCTCTTCAATGTAGAAGCGTTGTCATGGTAACCTCTGATGGCACTTGGCCTTTTCTTTAATTCCGAAATCATTTTTCTCATCCCTTGGCGTAATGGTGGGTCAGATCAAAAATTCCTTCAGACAAAGTTTTAGGTAATTATTGGGGAAATATTTTCCATTCTGTATCGTTTTGATATTGTGTCTATTAAGAGCGATATGATTAATATGTCCCGAAAAACCCACTTTTTTCCACCCCTTTGGTCAATGGTTGGTGCTATCTGCACCGCCCTATTAAAATAAACATATTCTTGGCGTGCCTCCTAGCTGCATCACTGGAACCAACTAGAAAAGAAAGGAGTACGCAGTGGAAATGGATGTTAATTTCTGACCTGTGCTGGGCCCGTACTTGCAGGCCAGACGTGCCGAGCGACTCCAGACTCCGTGAAGGTGGTCCCACGACGAGTGGTAGGAATACCCTCCTGGTGCTAGAAAGCTAGAATAAGTTAGGCCTAGGTTTGAAGAGAGAGAGAGAGAGAGAGAGAGAGAGAGCGAGCGAGCAGCCCGATCGCCAAACACTACTAAATAAGACACATGGGTAAAGAAATGGAAATTTAATGAATTGAAACCGAACACACAAAGAAACCCGGCCAGAATAACACACACAAAAAAGAATACCCTTCACCTAGGGGTCAAATAAAGTCACTTTCAAACGGGGAAGATACATATAAATAACAATAAATAACTTACGATAGTAAATAACGTTAACAAATTAAATTCATACCTGTGCTCACTTCGGTGAAATCGATGTAAAAAGGGAGGAAGTAAAAGATCAAGAGGCAATCGAGCCGGTGGCTGGTCAACAACAATCACTTCTCAGCCTAGAGATGGATGGTTGTCATGACGACCACAAATAACAAGCATAGCAAAGATAAAACAAGCGGCTGTGTGCGTGTCGCAAAGGCTGTGGCGAGCAATGGGGATGCGATCGAGCTGGCAGTCTCCAGAGAAAAGAAATGCAAAAACCAAAGATACTATAAGAAGAAACAAATGACATCAAGTGTCCGTGAAATATATCATGATACATACACGCAATCAAACACACAAAATGCTAGCCGACGATGCAGTAATAAAACACAAAGCAACTCGTGCTTGTAGGTAGTCTAGCAAAACATGCTAAACCTATATGGTCCCCAACTTACGTTCCGAGTTCGAGCTGAATACGGTAAGGCCTACTTAAAGTTACCGCCGTGATCCAGTTGCCCGAAGCATGGAATGAAGGGAAAACATAAGGGCTAAAATATATGGTGTCATGCCTCGTGTTGGGAGAATGGTCGAAACGCCAACGTCCACAAACAACGGGAGACCCATTCGAAGATATGCCCAAATCAAAACAACATCAATGCACCTGGCAGCAAGAAAAACATACACTCACAAAATCACTCGCAGATATATTTCACGGCACAAATAAAAGGTTAAACGAAGACTCAAACAAAATAAAACAGGAGACCGCCATTACGATTGGTTCCACAGCAAATCCAAGCACACGACGAAGATCAAAAAGAAAGGTTAAATTTAGGAAATGAGCATAGTGGACACAAGGTTAGATGTATTACTTACATGAGTAAATGGAAGGCTTCGGCATAATAACAATGTTAAATAAAAAGGAAAACATTACATTTTAAATAATAAGACGGAGAGCCTCAAGGCACGTCCGGACAGAAAGCATCTCACATGGCGTCTGAGTCTACCGGGACGGCCGCCAAAGAAAATAAAGAAATGAGAGATGTTAAACATGGCTCAGGATCCACACCACCCCCCAAAAGAAAAATTATTTATAATAATAAAAGATTTTTCTTTTTACATCACTAAGCACCACCGCTTTGAAATCAATCATGTCCCAAGTGTTCCAAAATACACAACATCCTTATCACACAGGTTGTTTGTCAACAACTATAACAGTACACAAAATATGAGGGGGGAGGGTGATCGATATAACAATCACTTAAGCAATTGAGCCATATCAGAAAGAATACAGTTATAAAATGAAGTAATATATAAAAATAATCAGATCGCTTCGGTGATCGCAATATCAGGACAGAACTCCTTCGGGGTCCCCAAAGGCGCGCGTTCCTTTGACGATCCATGGGCTTGTCATAATGGTATTACGGTTCGCCTGAGCGTTACAATGACAAGAAAAGTAGATAGAGACACGGACGAAAATCATAAACAAAAGACTTTCGCCCTTTGACGCCGAAGTCTGCCATTCTCCTTATACCCATCATGAAAGTGACGTATTAAAATAACAAAGAAGCGATATAATGTGTCCATTATTTATAGAATATAAATTCTCTACTGGCCGAATTCGCAAAAATACATATTTTTACAATAAATATTAAGTTACACAGAGTATGTAGGCCTATTTCTTCTTGTATTATTTTCTTTCTTGAGCTCGTAAATTTGTACTTGACTCTGCCTCGGTCAAAATTGGTTCAATAATAGGCAGGTCAAGGAGACGCCATATGAATACTAGCTTCCTTGGATAACATAAGCAAATTATGATTGGCTAACCTACGCAGAAAAAGGACAACATTAATCACAGCAAATAAGAAGGTTACACAATAAATGGTTTCAATTGAGATATGTGAGCTCTGAATACGTCGGTGGGATTCTCCTTGGAGATCAATTCAACAGTGACAGGTGTTAAAAATCTAGTGATAGTTTTGGGCGTGCTCCAGCGAAGCATTAGTTTAGCTGACTCCTTATTCTTGGCCGAACTCTGTGGGTGCAGGCGCACTAGCACGTCGTCATTCACCTGAAAACAAACAGTTTGCCTACCCTTGTTATAGCGAGACGCCACGCGATCTCGTGCCCTTTTCAGATGCCGTACAGCAACTTCCCATTTTTCTTTGACTGAGGTACGGCGGGATGGCGCAGCCAGATAATCTATTTTCCACTGAAGCTGAAGTGGATCAACAATACGCCTTCCTAAAAACAATTCCGAAGGGGTAGAATTCGTCGATTCATGAAGAGCAGTGTTAAATCCTAAGGAGAAAAACTGAAGATTTGCGTCCCAACGTGACTGATCTGCGTTGTGGAACGCACTCAAGCAAGCCTTCAAGTTACGATGTAAACCTTTCAACGTGATTTGGCTGAGGGTGGTAGGGTGCCAAAAAGACATGATCAATTCCCCAAGAAAAACACATTGATCTAAAAGACTTGGACCGGAAAACGCTCGCGTTATCGGACACTAAAAACTTTGGAGGACCAAAAACACCAAAAATATGATTGGTCAAAAGCCTAACAGTGGTACGTGTCGTGATTTCCCTGAGAGGAAATAACCATACAAATTTTGAAAATCCATCAACGACAGTAAGTATAGCTTGATGACCAGAAGATGACCTAACTAGGGGACCAAAATAATCTATAAACAGGCGCTCATTAGGATATGACATCGTGTCAGCGTGGTGAAGTCCAATGCGAGAATTCTTTGCTGGCTTAGAACGTTGACACGTAACGCATTTTCGGACGAAAGCAAAAGCATCCGATTTCAAATGAGGCCAGAAGAATTCCTGAGAGATTTTATGGAAAGTCTTCGTCATACCTAAATGTAATCCAAAACAGGATTCATGGAAATACGCCAAGAGCATACTTCGTATATTCTCTGGCACGAAAATCCTACATTTCGAAGATCGAGGAGCGGTATGCACTATAACATCATTGCGCAATGAAAACTCAGATACACCAGGATCTTTCCCGAGAATTTTTTCACGCAATGTGACACAAAATGGGTCATCTGCTTGGTACGTACGGATGTCAGTAAAAGACCATGGAATGTGTTGGAGAAGATTCACTGGCTCGGGGATCTCAACAATGGGAGGAGTTTCCTCAAACATGCGTGACAAACAATCCGCTACAACATTTTCACTGCCTCTGACGTGAATGATGTCAAAGCTGAAAGAGGATAGACGAAGAATCCAACGATTTATACGTCCCAATTTTTTGACATGCGAGCGCATCCAGGACAGAGCTTCATTGTCGGTATACACTATGAAATGCCGATGTTCTAGAAAAGATCTGAAACGTTCACAGCCGAATACGACAGCCAGACTTTCTTTCTCGAAAGTGGAATACCGGCGTTCGCAATCGTTCAGCATCCGACTGGCAAAAGCGATGGGTGCCAAATTACCATTCACCTGCTGACTAAGCACACAAGAAACTGCGACATCACTCGCATCACAATGTAACATAAAATCTTTCCCAAAATCCGGAGTTCGAAGGACGGGAGCAGAAGAAAGACATTCTTTCAATTTCTCAAAGGCGAGACACTGGTCGGGGCCCCACACGAATCGTACATTCTTCTTCTTCAAATAATTCAGGGGCGCTGAAATGTCCGAAAAGCCCTTAATGAACCTATTGTAAAAGCCTGCCATTCCCTAAAAACGTCGGACTGCTTTCACATTCGTGGGAGTAGGGAACTCTTGGATACATTGCACACGCTCAGGGTTCACTTCTATGCCCACATCCGAAAGAATGTGACCTAAAAATTTGATTTGCTTAGAAGCCAAAGAGATTTTGTCCGGGTTAACAGTGAGTCCAGCTCTCCGAAGACGACATAGGACTTCACGTAAATGGATCAGGTGATCCTCAAAAGACTGACTGTAAATCACGAGGTCATCAAGATAGTTAAACACAGATGAATACTTTAAATCTCCAAATAACTCGTCCAAAACCCTACTCAAAACTTGTCCGCCGATAGAAATGCCCATGGGTAACTTATTGAACTCAAAAAGGCCGAACGGAGTGGAGAACGCAGTTACCTTACGGCTCTCGGGATCGAGAGGAATTTGATAGTATGCACAATTCAAATCTAGGACGGAATAGTACTTCGCCCCGTGAAAATGCTGAAAAGCGCTCTCCAGAGTTGGAAGGGGAAAGTTGTCGAACACCACCTTAGAATTGAGTCGACGATAATCAACTACTAAACGAAAAGTACCGTCTTTCTTAGGCACCAGGAATGCTGGACTACCATAAGAAGACTTAGAAGGGCTCACAACACCGCGTGCCTTAAGATCATGAATATATTCTCTCATGGCAATGAGTTTGGGTGGAGAGCAAGAAAATGGCGCCGACCTAACTGGAACCTCATCAGTTAAATCAATATGACACTCGTAGCCGATAGCGGAACCCAGTTCCGACGTGAGAACATCAGGAAATTCATTCACCAAATCAGATAAAGCGTCACGTTGACTCGTGAATAAAGTAGGAGGGATTTGAACAGCAGCGATACCAGAAAAATTACAAGGAACACTCGCTTCACAAGTATTAAAATGAAACCGCTCCTTGGATTTAAACAAAAAACTGAAGGAATGATCCGAAAAATCAAGCCTCAACCCTGCTTTGTGCATAAAATCAGAACCTAAGATCATAGGCGTAGATAAGTCATCCACCACATGGAAGTTCCAATCCCAAGAATAACCACATATCTTAATATGACATGTTACAACGCTAGAAACAGAAATAGATGACTTCACCGCAGAATAAAATTTTAAACCCCCATCTTGTGGACAAATCTGAGTAACAGGAAGCTGTTCCGCGATGGAGCGCTGAATAAATGAACGTGAAGCACCAGAATCCAGTAAAGCGGGTATCGACAATTTCTTAACACTTACAGGGACCCAAGGACAGAAGTTTCCAGTCGTGGAAATGTTCATTTCCCGGCGAACTTCATTGCATGGCCACTCCGGCGGGTCTAAACCGGGGACCCATGCTCGTTTCCCTGACGCGAAGCACATCTAGGACAGGCTATGTGCGTCACGTCACGAAGACCACATGTGTGACAAAACACACGAGAGGGCGCACGGCAGGAATTAAAATGATGGCCCAAACGATCACAATTCCAACATTTTATACGGTTATACATGTTCGGGTTTCGAGGTAACTGTTGATCCTGAGGAGCGGGATTCGCAGAAGAAGTAGCATTGGGAATACTCCCGACAATATGCGAGTGGGGACGGTTAACTGCCCGGTCCTCCTGACGAGATATTGAAGATGGGTGCGCAGTCCTCTGAATCTGGGATTGCGCGCATGCAGTCTCTGGAAACAAACTGTCAGAGGGGAGGGGTGGGGGTACATATGACTTGCGCAGGCGCCGATTGAACTCGCATTCACGTCCTTGATCAACAATGTCAGCCACACTATACACACTGGACCGGCGTATGAAAGACTTGTACTCAGGTGCTAGATTTCTATACACAATATCAACAGTTTCAATAAGGGGATGGGGCTGCGACAACCTACTTATTAAAGTCATTAGCCCAGTAACAAAATCGTCTACAGGCTCTTCCAAACCCTGGGTACGGCGATGAATTTCAGCCTTCAAGTCATGTTCAAAATCATAAGTCGTAAACCGCTCCTTTATTGACTTACAGAAATCAACCCACGAGATGAAAGATCTGTTGGTAAGTCGATACCATTTTAAAGCTAAGCCACTCAACAATAACGGTAGGCAGACAACAATGTCGTCTGGTTCGAGGTCATAACAATGGCAGAGTTCACTGACCCTGTCTAAGAACTCAAATACAGACGAAACTCCCAGTTCACCAGAAAATGAAATTCCCCACTTGGACACTATATTGGCTACGCCTCCCTTGCGATGGCCTTTCACCTCAGTCAATGGATTAGTGTCTTTCCCACAGACACTTTCAAACGATAGCAGATCATCGTCAGACTGGATGAGCTCCTTCTTCACGTTACAACCTGGGAGAGAATACATGGCTAAACTACAGAAGTACTGCTAGCTACAATTCAAAACAATAACTACAAATGTCTTGCCTCCGTCCTGCGCCTGAAATGAGTACGAAACAAGAAGTAGGGTTGGTTAGTACATTACCAATGCTGGGGTTCGTTGATAGGGTCCAACTCATTGCACTCTCCTTACAGTTTGTTATTTTTATGGTCCATACTCCTTGGAAGTTCACATCGACTCTCAATATTTGTTTGCATAGTATGCAATAGGGAACATGAAACAGAATAAAAACAACATTGAAAAATATGCAGCGAAATATTAAAATCCAATGGATATGGCTAAGCGACCAGGAGACTTAACCTCGCAACTGATACCATCTGCACCGCCCTATTAAAATAAACATATTCTTGGCGTGCCTCCTAGCTGCATCACTGGAACCAACTAGAAAAGAAAGGAGTACGCAGTGGAAATGGATGTTAATTTCTGACCTGTGCTGGGCCCGTACTTGCAGGCCAGACGTGCCGAGCGACTCCAGACTCCGTGAAGGTGGTCCCACGACGAGTGGTAGGAATACCCTCCTGGTGCTAGAAAGCTAGAATAAGTTAGGCCTAGGTTTGAAGAGAGAGAGAGAGAGAGAGAGAGAGAGAGCGAGCGAGCAGCCCGATCGCCAAACACTACTAAATAAGACACATGGGTAAAGAAATGGAAATTTAATGAATTGAAACCGAACACACAAAGAAACCCGGCCAGAATAACACACACAAAAAAGAATACCCTTCACCTAGGGGTCAAATAAAGTCACTTTCAAACGGGGAAGATACATATAAATAACAATAAATAACTTACGATAGTAAATAACGTTAACAAATTAAATTCATACCTGTGCTCACTTCGGTGAAATCGATGTAAAAAGGGAGGAAGTAAAAGATCAAGAGGCAATCGAGCCGGTGGCTGGTCAACAACAATCACTTCTCAGCCTAGAGATGGATGGTTGTCATGACGACCACAAATAACAAGCATAGCAAAGATAAAACAAGCGGCTGTGTGCGTGTCGCAAAGGCTGTGGCGAGCAATGGGGATGCGATCGAGCTGGCAGTCTCCAGAGAAAAGAAATGCAAAAACCAAAGATACTATAAGAAGAAACAAATGACATCAAGTGTCCGTGAAATATATCATGATACATACACGCAATCAAACACACAAAATGCTAGCCGACGATGCAGTAATAAAACACAAAGCAACTCGTGCTTGTAGGTAGTCTAGCAAAACATGCTAAACCTATATGGTCCCCAACTTACGTTCCGAGTTCGAGCTGAATACGGTAAGGCCTACTTAAAGTTACCGCCGTGATCCAGTTGCCCGAAGCATGGAATGAAGGGAAAACATAAGGGCTAAAATATATGGTGTCATGCCTCGTGTTGGGAGAATGGTCGAAACGCCAACGTCCACAAACAACGGGAGACCCATTCGAAGATATGCCCAAATCAAAACAACATCAATGCACCTGGCAGCAAGAAAAACATACACTCACAAAATCACTCGCAGATATATTTCACGGCACAAATAAAAGGTTAAACGAAGACTCAAACAAAATAAAACAGGAGACCGCCATTACGATTGGTTCCACAGCAAATCCAAGCACACGACGAAGATCAAAAAGAAAGGTTAAATTTAGGAAATGAGCATAGTGGACACAAGGTTAGATGTATTACTTACATGAGTAAATGGAAGGCTTCGGCATAATAACAATGTTAAATAAAAAGGAAAACATTACATTTTAAATAATAAGACGGAGAGCCTCAAGGCACGTCCGGACAGAAAGCATCTCACATGGCGTCTGAGTCTACCGGGACGGCCGCCAAAGAAAATAAAGAAATGAGAGATGTTAAACATGGCTCAGGATCCACACCACCCCCCAAAAGAAAAATTATTTATAATAATAAAAGATTTTTCTTTTTACATCACTAAGCACCACCGCTTTGAAATCAATCATGTCCCAAGTGTTCCAAAATACACAACATCCTTATCACACAGGTTGTTTGTCAACAACTATAACAGTACACAAAATATGAGGGGGGAGGGTGATCGATATAACAATCACTTAAGCAATTGAGCCATATCAGAAAGAATACAGTTATAAAATGAAGTAATATATAAAAATAATCAGATCGCTTCGGTGATCGCAATATCAGGACAGAACTCCTTCGGGGTCCCCAAAGGCGCGCGTTCCTTTGACGATCCATGGGCTTGTCATAATGGTATTACGGTTCGCCTGAGCGTTACAATGACAAGAAAAGTAGATAGAGACACGGACGAAAATCATAAACAAAAGACTTTCGCCCTTTGACGCCGAAGTCTGCCATTCTCCTTATACCCATCATGAAAGTGACGTATTAAAATAACAAAGAAGCGATATAATGTGTCCATTATTTATAGAATATAAATTCTCTACTGGCCGAATTCGCAAAAATACATATTTTTACAATAAATATTAAGTTACACAGAGTATGTAGGCCTATTTCTTCTTGTATTATTTTCTTTCTTGAGCTCGTAAATTTGTACTTGACTCTGCCTCGGTCAAAATTGGTTCAATAATAGGCAGGTCAAGGAGACGCCATATGAATACTAGCTTCCTTGGATAACATAAGCAAATTATGATTGGCTAACCTACGCAGAAAAAGGACAACATTAATCACAGCAAATAAGAAGGTTACACAATAAATGGTTTCAATTGAGATATGTGAGCTCTGAATACGTCGGTGGGATTCTCCTTGGAGATCAATTCAACAGTGACAGGTGTTAAAAATCTAGTGATAGTTTTGGGCGTGCTCCAGCGAAGCATTAGTTTAGCTGACTCCTTATTCTTGGCCGAACTCTGTGGGTGCAGGCGCACTAGCACGTCGTCATTCACCTGAAAACAAACAGTTTGCCTACCCTTGTTATAGCGAGACGCCACGCGATCTCGTGCCCTTTTCAGATGCCGTACAGCAACTTCCCATTTTTCTTTGACTGAGGTACGGCGGGATGGCGCAGCCAGATAATCTATTTTCCACTGAAGCTGAAGTGGATCAACAATACGCCTTCCTAAAAACAATTCCGAAGGGGTAGAATTCGTCGATTCATGAAGAGCAGTGTTAAATCCTAAGGAGAAAAACTGAAGATTTGCGTCCCAACGTGACTGATCTGCGTTGTGGAACGCACTCAAGCAAGCCTTCAAGTTACGATGTAAACCTTTCAACGTGATTTGGCTGAGGGTGGTAGGGTGCCAAAAAGACATGATCAATTCCCCAAGAAAAACACATTGATCTAAAAGACTTGGACCGGAAAACGCTCGCGTTATCGGACACTAAAAACTTTGGAGGACCAAAAACACCAAAAATATGATTGGTCAAAAGCCTAACAGTGGTACGTGTCGTGATTTCCCTGAGAGGAAATAACCATACAAATTTTGAAAATCCATCAACGACAGTAAGTATAGCTTGATGACCAGAAGATGACCTAACTAGGGGACCAAAATAATCTATAAACAGGCGCTCATTAGGATATGACATCGTGTCAGCGTGGTGAAGTCCAATGCGAGAATTCTTTGCTGGCTTAGAACGTTGACACGTAACGCATTTTCGGACGAAAGCAAAAGCATCCGATTTCAAATGAGGCCAGAAGAATTCCTGAGAGATTTTATGGAAAGTCTTCGTCATACCTAAATGTAATCCAAAACAGGATTCATGGAAATACGCCAAGAGCATACTTCGTATATTCTCTGGCACGAAAATCCTACATTTCGAAGATCGAGGAGCGGTATGCACTATAACATCATTGCGCAATGAAAACTCAGATACACCAGGATCTTTCCCGAGAATTTTTTCACGCAATGTGACACAAAATGGGTCATCTGCTTGGTACGTACGGATGTCAGTAAAAGACCATGGAATGTGTTGGAGAAGATTCACTGGCTCGGGGATCTCAACAATGGGAGGAGTTTCCTCAAACATGCGTGACAAACAATCCGCTACAACATTTTCACTGCCTCTGACGTGAATGATGTCAAAGCTGAAAGAGGATAGACGAAGAATCCAACGATTTATACGTCCCAATTTTTTGACATGCGAGCGCATCCAGGACAGAGCTTCATTGTCGGTATACACTATGAAATGCCGATGTTCTAGAAAAGATCTGAAACGTTCACAGCCGAATACGACAGCCAGACTTTCTTTCTCGAAAGTGGAATACCGGCGTTCGCAATCGTTCAGCATCCGACTGGCAAAAGCGATGGGTGCCAAATTACCATTCACCTGCTGACTAAGCACACAAGAAACTGCGACATCACTCGCATCACAATGTAACATAAAATCTTTCCCAAAATCCGGAGTTCGAAGGACGGGAGCAGAAGAAAGACATTCTTTCAATTTCTCAAAGGCGAGACACTGGTCGGGGCCCCACACGAATCGTACATTCTTCTTCTTCAAATAATTCAGGGGCGCTGAAATGTCCGAAAAGCCCTTAATGAACCTATTGTAAAAGCCTGCCATTCCCTAAAAACGTCGGACTGCTTTCACATTCGTGGGAGTAGGGAACTCTTGGATACATTGCACACGCTCAGGGTTCACTTCTATGCCCACATCCGAAAGAATGTGACCTAAAAATTTGATTTGCTTAGAAGCCAAAGAGATTTTGTCCGGGTTAACAGTGAGTCCAGCTCTCCGAAGACGACATAGGACTTCACGTAAATGGATCAGGTGATCCTCAAAAGACTGACTGTAAATCACGAGGTCATCAAGATAGTTAAACACAGATGAATACTTTAAATCTCCAAATAACTCGTCCAAAACCCTACTCAAAACTTGTCCGCCGATAGAAATGCCCATGGGTAACTTATTGAACTCAAAAAGGCCGAACGGAGTGGAGAACGCAGTTACCTTACGGCTCTCGGGATCGAGAGGAATTTGATAGTATGCACAATTCAAATCTAGGACGGAATAGTACTTCGCCCCGTGAAAATGCTGAAAAGCGCTCTCCAGAGTTGGAAGGGGAAAGTTGTCGAACACCACCTTAGAATTGAGTCGACGATAATCAACTACTAAACGAAAAGTACCGTCTTTCTTAGGCACCAGGAATGCTGGACTACCATAAGAAGACTTAGAAGGGCTCACAACACCGCGTGCCTTAAGATCATGAATATATTCTCTCATGGCAATGAGTTTGGGTGGAGAGCAAGAAAATGGCGCCGACCTAACTGGAACCTCATCAGTTAAATCAATATGACACTCGTAGCCGATAGCGGAACCCAGTTCCGACGTGAGAACATCAGGAAATTCATTCACCAAATCAGATAAAGCGTCACGTTGACTCGTGAATAAAGTAGGAGGGATTTGAACAGCAGCGATACCAGAAAAATTACAAGGAACACTCGCTTCACAAGTATTAAAATGAAACCGCTCCTTGGATTTAAACAAAAAACTGAAGGAATGATCCGAAAAATCAAGCCTCAACCCTGCTTTGTGCATAAAATCAGAACCTAAGATCATAGGCGTAGATAAGTCATCCACCACATGGAAGTTCCAATCCCAAGAATAACCACATATCTTAATATGACATGTTACAACGCTAGAAACAGAAATAGATGACTTCACCGCAGAATAAAATTTTAAACCCCCATCTTGTGGACAAATCTGAGTAACAGGAAGCTGTTCCGCGATGGAGCGCTGAATAAATGAACGTGAAGCACCAGAATCCAGTAAAGCGGGTATCGACAATTTCTTAACACTTACAGGGACCCAAGGACAGAAGTTTCCAGTCGTGGAAATGTTCATTTCCCGGCGAACTTCATTGCATGGCCACTCCGGCGGGTCTAAACCGGGGACCCATGCTCGTTTCCCTGACGCGAAGCACATCTAGGACAGGCTATGTGCGTCACGTCACGAAGACCACATGTGTGACAAAACACACGAGAGGGCGCACGGCAGGAATTAAAATGATGGCCCAAACGATCACAATTCCAACATTTTATACGGTTATACATGTTCGGGTTTCGAGGTAACTGTTGATCCTGAGGAGCGGGATTCGCAGAAGAAGTAGCATTGGGAATACTCCCGACAATATGCGAGTGGGGACGGTTAACTGCCCGGTCCTCCTGACGAGATATTGAAGATGGGTGCGCAGTCCTCTGAATCTGGGATTGCGCGCATGCAGTCTCTGGAAACAAACTGTCAGAGGGGAGGGGTGGGGGTACATATGACTTGCGCAGGCGCCGATTGAACTCGCATTCACGTCCTTGATCAACAATGTCAGCCACACTATACACACTGGACCGGCGTATGAAAGACTTGTACTCAGGTGCTAGATTTCTATACACAATATCAACAGTTTCAATAAGGGGATGGGGCTGCGACAACCTACTTATTAAAGTCATTAGCCCAGTAACAAAATCGTCTACAGGCTCTTCCAAACCCTGGGTACGGCGATGAATTTCAGCCTTCAAGTCATGTTCAAAATCATAAGTCGTAAACCGCTCCTTTATTGACTTACAGAAATCAACCCACGAGATGAAAGATCTGTTGGTAAGTCGATACCATTTTAAAGCTAAGCCACTCAACAATAACGGTAGGCAGACAACAATGTCGTCTGGTTCGAGGTCATAACAATGGCAGAGTTCACTGACCCTGTCTAAGAACTCAAATACAGACGAAACTCCCAGTTCACCAGAAAATGAAATTCCCCACTTGGACACTATATTGGCTACGCCTCCCTTGCGATGGCCTTTCACCTCAGTCAATGGATTAGTGTCTTTCCCACAGACACTTTCAAACGATAGCAGATCATCGTCAGACTGGATGAGCTCCTTCTTCACGTTACAACCTGGGAGAGAATACATGGCTAAACTACAGAAGTACTGCTAGCTACAATTCAAAACAATAACTACAAATGTCTTGCCTCCGTCCTGCGCCTGAAATGAGTACGAAACAAGAAGTAGGGTTGGTTAGTACATTACCAATGCTGGGGTTCGTTGATAGGGTCCAACTCATTGCACTCTCCTTACAGTTTGTTATTTTTATGGTCCATACTCCTTGGAAGTTCACATCGACTCTCAATATTTGTTTGCATAGTATGCAATAGGGAACATGAAACAGAATAAAAACAACATTGAAAAATATGCAGCGAAATATTAAAATCCAATGGATATGGCTAAGCGACCAGGAGACTTAACCTCGCAACTGATACCATCTGCACCGCCCTATTAAAATAAACATATTCTTGGCGTGCCTCCTAGCTGCATCACTGGAACCAACTAGAAAAGAAAGGAGTACGCAGTGGAAATGGATGTTAATTTCTGACCTGTGCTGGGCCCGTACTTGCAGGCCAGACGTGCCGAGCGACTCCAGACTCCGTGAAGGTGGTCCCACGACGAGTGGTAGGAATACCCTCCTGGTGCTAGAAAGCTAGAATAAGTTAGGCCTAGGTTTGAAGAGAGAGAGAGAGAGAGAGAGAGAGAGAGCGAGCGAGCAGCCCGATCGCCAAACACTACTAAATAAGACACATGGGTAAAGAAATGGAAATTTAATGAATTGAAACCGAACACACAAAGAAACCCGGCCAGAATAACACACACAAAAAAGAATACCCTTCACCTAGGGGTCAAATAAAGTCACTTTCAAACGGGGAAGATACATATAAATAACAATAAATAACTTACGATAGTAAATAACGTTAACAAATTAAATTCATACCTGTGCTCACTTCGGTGAAATCGATGTAAAAAGGGAGGAAGTAAAAGATCAAGAGGCAATCGAGCCGGTGGCTGGTCAACAACAATCACTTCTCAGCCTAGAGATGGATGGTTGTCATGACGACCACAAATAACAAGCATAGCAAAGATAAAACAAGCGGCTGTGTGCGTGTCGCAAAGGCTGTGGCGAGCAATGGGGATGCGATCGAGCTGGCAGTCTCCAGAGAAAAGAAATGCAAAAACCAAAGATACTATAAGAAGAAACAAATGACATCAAGTGTCCGTGAAATATATCATGATACATACACGCAATCAAACACACAAAATGCTAGCCGACGATGCAGTAATAAAACACAAAGCAACTCGTGCTTGTAGGTAGTCTAGCAAAACATGCTAAACCTATATGGTCCCCAACTTACGTTCCGAGTTCGAGCTGAATACGGTAAGGCCTACTTAAAGTTACCGCCGTGATCCAGTTGCCCGAAGCATGGAATGAAGGGAAAACATAAGGGCTAAAATATATGGTGTCATGCCTCGTGTTGGGAGAATGGTCGAAACGCCAACGTCCACAAACAACGGGAGACCCATTCGAAGATATGCCCAAATCAAAACAACATCAATGCACCTGGCAGCAAGAAAAACATACACTCACAAAATCACTCGCAGATATATTTCACGGCACAAATAAAAGGTTAAACGAAGACTCAAACAAAATAAAACAGGAGACCGCCATTACGATTGGTTCCACAGCAAATCCAAGCACACGACGAAGATCAAAAAGAAAGGTTAAATTTAGGAAATGAGCATAGTGGACACAAGGTTAGATGTATTACTTACATGAGTAAATGGAAGGCTTCGGCATAATAACAATGTTAAATAAAAAGGAAAACATTACATTTTAAATAATAAGACGGAGAGCCTCAAGGCACGTCCGGACAGAAAGCATCTCACATGGCGTCTGAGTCTACCGGGACGGCCGCCAAAGAAAATAAAGAAATGAGAGATGTTAAACATGGCTCATATCAAAAACTTTTCAAACATAAATTGTTGGCACTTCTCCGACACATATTATGAACTTTGAATGGAATCGTTATTTCACGTATTAAGAGAGTTATAGCGATATTTCACTTTTTCGAAGAAAAAAAAGCCCCCCATTTTCACCCCCTTTGACCGATTTTGCCCATTAACGAACGCGACCGAGATTTTAATGGGATACATATTATGTAAAAAATTCAAAGTGATTGGTGCAAAATTACGGCATTTATCGTGTCCACAAAAAACTGATATATATATATATACTTTTGAACTGACGGTGGTATTGGGGTCTGGGGGATGTGAAACGCGAAGGTATGTCGAAATATTCCGGAAGTCGAAACATGGTACCTATTGCAAAAGTTAGCTTTCTAATGAAATCTACCTAAAGTAGGCTACATAATTAACAAGTAATTCCGTGAAGAACTATACAGCCTATTTTCATATATCCTGCTCATGTTAATTTCTTCTAAGAACATACAAAATTTCAGTTTAATTGCTGTAACAGATTCGTGGATATTGTGAACCGTCTAAATATTTCAGTTTGTTGCCAGGTTGGATTTTTCTTTTTGTACTATTACATTAAGATTATTGTGTACGTGTGGTATTCAAACTTCAATCGCATGATTAGAACACAAGAAGTAAAAACGAGATTTTAAAATTACGCACAGCAGCCATCTTGTGATTATGCAAACAATTGAAATAAATTAGATGCCAGTGGATCAACACTTGTATAAGCATTTAACGTGCAACGTTTCACAGCACTCGGATAGTTAATTCGCGAGAATCGTCCATTTAAATATTTATACTTCGCGTCGCCGCCATGTTGGATTTGTGCTCACCAGGTTAATGAAAGTCCTATAGGTGAACATATGTTCATAGTCTCTATGAACATAAAAAAATTCAGTTTGGTTGCTGTAAAAGATTCATAGATATTGAGAACCGTCTAAATATTTCGGAAGCTCGCCATTTAGGATTGTTATATGTATAGGCCATAGAATTATGTACCATTCAAGGACAATTATTGCCTAGGTTCATTATTCAAACTTTCACTTCGATCGCATGATTACGACACAAGAAATAAAAAATTAATTTAAAAATTTCGCACAGCCGCCATATTGAGGTTATGTATACAATTAATTTAAATTAGATTGCAGTGCATTACAATCTGCAAAATCATTTACTGTACCACATTTCACTGCGCTCAGAGAGTTAAATAACGAGAAAAGTCTATTAAAATATTTCAAATTTGCTTGGTCGCCATGTTCGTTTTTTAATTTACATGTTTATGAAGTATACACAGATAAACTTGTACCAGTACCCTTTATCACCGTACAAAATTGCAGGGTAATATCTGTAATAGTTTCGGAGATATAGAATGTCAGTGAAATATTTCGCACAGCCGCCATTTTGAGGTTATGTAAACAATTGAACTAAATTAGACTCCAGTGCATTACTATGTGTATAAACACTTGCTGTACCTAGTTTCATTACGTTTGGATGGTTAAATCGTGAGAAAAGTCTATTTAAAAGTCTCAACTTCGCTTGGTCGCCATGTTCGTTTTCTACTTTACAAGTTTATGAAATATACATAGGTAAACTTGTATCAGTACCCTTTATCACCGTACTAAATTGCAGGGTGATATCTGTAATAGTTTCGGAGATATAGAATGTCAGTGAAATATTTCGCACAGCCGCCATTTTGAAGTTATGTAAACAATTGAACTAAATTAGACTCCAGTGCATTACAATGTGTATAAACATTTGCTGTACAAAGTTTCATTACGTGTGGATAGTTAAATCGCGAGAAAAGTCTATTTAAAAGTCTCAAATTCGCTTGACCGCCAAGTTGGTTTTGTAGTCACCAGGTTTTTGAAAGTCTCATAGGTGAACTTCTAGTTGTACCCTTTATCACCGTACACAATTTCAGGGTGATATCGGTAATAGTTTCGGAGATATTGAATGCTAGTGAAATATTTCGGACAGCCGCCATTTTGCATTGGTGAGACGTAAGAAAATTTGAAGGGCACGGTCGAGGTCGCCGGGAATAGTGCTATGAGCATACCGAGTTTCATTGAAATCGCTCCAGCCTTTTAGATTTTATTAGGGGGGGACACACACACGAATCACACACACACACACACACACGCACACACACACGGACAAAAGGTGATCTCATAAGCCTATTTTTTCAAAATTGAAAATAGGCTAAAAATACTACCATCAACGACACCTAGCTGTCAACTTGGCTACTAGATTCCACCGGAACCAGCAACTCGCAACGAAAGTTGGAACTTCCTCTCCGAAGGAAAGCATACTCAGGGATTTTTAGCGCTCTTAGTAAATCCGACAACTTCAGCCGAGTTTGAACCAGCGACCTTGGGCATAGAAGTTCAACATGCTACCGTTCCGATACCGAATTCACTTCCCACAGACAGAAGGAAAACTGAATGTGATCTCGTGCAGTGGCGTTGTCATAGCAACTGCTGATGGCTCATCCCTTATCAATTTAGTAAAGTTGTCATGGCAACCTCTCATGGCACTTGGCATTTTCTTATAATTTAAATCATTTTGCTCACTCCGTGGCGTAATGGTGGATCATATCAAAAAATCTTTCAGACAAACGATTTAGGTAATTATTGGAGGGATATTGTGCATTTTGTACGGTTTTGATATTGTGCCTATAAACAGAGATATGATTAATGTTTCCCGAAAAACCCACTTTTTCCCACCCCTTTGGTCAATGGTTGGTGCTATCAAAAAACTTTTCAAACATAAATTTTAGGGCCTTATCTGACACATAGTATGAACTTTGAATAGATTCAATATTTCAGATATTATGAGAGCTATAGCGATACTTCACTTTTTCGAATAAAAGCCTCCCATTTTCACCCCCTATGACCGATTTTGCACATTAACAAACTCGACCGAGATTTTAAGGGGATACATATTATGTAAAAATTTTATTGTGATTGGTGCAAAATTACGGCAGTTATCGTGTCCACAAGAAACTGATATCGATACATAATATCTTATATATAAAAGTGAAAGTCTGTATGTGGGTATGTATGTGGATATGTTCCGTATACAAATCTACACCGTTCCACCAATCTCAACCGAATTTTGCATACACATAGTTTAGGACCCAGAAGAAACCGCTGGCTACATGAATTTTCGATAGTCTTTCTCATTCTTCTGATTTCGACCCTTTTGCACTCCAGCACATGCTAATCAAATCATAAAATATACTCATGAAGGAATGGCAAGGCGGATAGTTTCCATGGCAACATAGCTCAAGTCGAGACACGGCCGACTGGATGCCATTTGCGCTCTGCACTACCGGTATATAAAATGAGGATCTTTACTTGAAATCACGTTAGTTACTCAACTTCTCACACAGCACTGTCAACCGAGTTTAGCATAAAAAAGACTTGACACTATCTTCTACTATATATTTGTCAAATACCACTCACTCACTCATTCATTCATCACGAAATCTCAGAAACCATCAAACGGATTGGAATGCAATTTGGTATGCAGCTTCCCCAAGGGCCGCAAATGCCCACTAAGAGAGGATTTCTGGATATTCTGGTTCTAAAGGGGTGTTAAGGGGGTAGACCTGCATTTCATTGAACAGCAATATCTCCCGATTGGTTTCATTGGGGGATGTGATACTCGGCACATAAACTCATCATTAAAAATAAGAAGACACGAGTCGGAGGGTTTTTCGATGTGGTGTATATTATGAGGTGAAAGGGGTGAAAAGTGGGGATTGAAAGATTCCTAACGGAGCGTGTATCTCTTAAACGACATAGGCGAGGAGTTTGAAACTCAGCGGGAAAAATCAGCATAAAAATAAGTAAATATGTGTTTGACCGTTTTATCATAAATCCAATTTAAGGGGCCCATGGGGAGGGGTGAATTTCTGGAGGGGGGGGGGAGAAAGAGGAAAGAAAGTGTCCTAACTGATTGACTGACTGACTCACTCATCAAACTCAGGGGGAAAAACTGCTTTAAAGTAAGTAAATAGCTGTTCGACAGTTTTTTCATAAATCAAATTTTTGGGTTCATGGGGAGGGGTGAAATTCTGAAAAAAGAAAATTGAAAGAAAATGTCCTGACTCACTCACTCACTCATCATCGCCCAGCCAAAATTATTGAAGTTAGAAACATGACAGTTTGGGGATATCTTCATTGTATTTCAAAACAGTCTACTAAGGGAGGATTTTCGGATATTCAGGTTCTAAAGGGGTCTTAATGGGGTTAAGCCTGCATTTCATTGAATAACAATATCTCCCGATTGGTTTCATTGGGGATGTGATACACGGCATATGAACTCATCATTAAAAAGTAAGACAAGTGTCTGAGGGTTTTTCGATGTGGTGTATATTATGAGGTGAAAGGGGTGAAAAGTAGGGATTGAAAGATTCCTAACGGAGCGTATATGTCTTAAACGACATAGGCGAGGAGTTTGAAACTCAGCGGGAAAAAATCAGCTTAAAAATAAGTAAATATGTGTTTGACCGCTTTTTCATAAATCCAATTTAAGAGGCCCATGGGGAGGGGTGAAATTCTGTGGGGGGCGGGGGGACAGGAAAGAAAATGTCCTAACTGATTGACTGACTGACTCACTCATCAAATTCAGGGGGAAAAACTGCTTTAAAGTAAGTAAATAGCTGATCGACAGTTTTTTATCAATCAAATTGAAGGGGTTCATCGGGAGGGGTGAAATTCTGAAGGAAAAAAATGAAAGAGAATGTCCTGACTCATTCACTCACTCATCATAGCCCAGCCAAAAATATTGAAGTTGGACAAATGGCATTTAGGGGATATGTTCGTTGTATGTCAAAACCGTACACTAAGGGAGGATTTTTGGATATTCAGGCTCTAAAGGGGTCTTAAGGGGGTTAAACCTGAATTTCATTGAATAACAATATATCACGAGTGGTTTCATTTGTGGATGTGATACTCGGCATATAAACTAATCATTAAAACTAAGCAGACATGTGTCTAAGGGTTTTTCGATGAGGTGTATTATTATGAGGTGAAAGGGGTGAAAAGTGGGGGTTGAAGGATTCCTAACGGAGCGTGTAGGCCTATCTCTTAAACGACATAGGCGAGAAATTTCAAACGCAGCGAAAAATCATCAGCTAAAAAGATAAGTAAATCGGTGTTCGACCGATTTTTCATAAATTAATTTAAGGGGCCAATGGAGTGGGGTGAAATTCTGGGGGGAAAAAGGAGAGAAAGCGTCCTAACTGACTAACTCACTCACTCACTAAACTCAGGGGAAAAAGACAGCATTAAAAATAAGTTAATAGGTGTTCAAGCGTTTTTTCATCAATCCAATTTAAGGGGCACATGGGGAGGGGTGAAATTCTGGTAAAAATAATTGAAAGAAAATGTCCTGTCTGACTCACTCACTCATCACGCCCAGCGAAAACTATTAAAGTTGGAAAAATGAAATTTTGGGAATATGTTCGCTGTATGTCGAAAACGTCAACTAAGGAATGATTTTTGTTTATTCGGGTTTTAAAAAGATGTTAAAGGGGTAAACGTGCATGTCATTGAATAACGATATGTCATGAGTTGTTTCTTACGGGATGTGATATTCGGTATATAAACTAATCATTAAAAATAATCAGACATATGTCTAAGGGTTTATCGATGTGGTGTATATTATGAGGTGAAAGGGGTGAAAATTGGGGGTTGAGGGATTCTTGACGGAGCGTGTATCTCTTAAAGGACATAGGCGAGAAGTTTGAAATTCGGCGGAAAAAGAACAGCTTAAAATACAAGTAAATAGGTGTTCGACTGTTTTTTTCATAAATCCAATTTAAGGGGCCCTTGGAGAGAGGTGAAATTCCGGGGAAAAAAACAGGAAAGAAAGTGTCCTAAGTGATTGACTCACTTACTCACTCATCAATCTCAGGGGGAAAACGGCTTTAAATAAGTAAATAGGTGTTCGACCGTTTGTTTCATAAATCCAATTTAAGGGGTTCATGGGGAGGGGTGAAATTATCAAAAATAAATGAAAGGAAATGTCCTGACTGACTCACTCACTCATCATAGCCCAGCCAAAATTATTAAAGTTAGAAACATGAAATTTTGGGGATATGTTCGTTGTATGTCGAAAACGTCCACTAAGGAAAGAGTTTTGAATATTCAGGTTCTAAATAGGTGTTAAGGGTGGTAAACGTGCATTTCATTGAATAACAATATCTCACGAGTGGTTTCATTTGGGGATGTGATACTTGGCATATATACTAATCATTAAAAATAAGCTGACACATGTCTAATGGTTTTTCGATGTAGTGTATATTATGAGGTGAAAGGGATGAAAAGTGGGGGTTGAAAGATTCCTAACGGACCGTGTATCTCTTAAACGACATAGGCGAGGAGTTTGAAACTCGGAGGAAATCAATCAGCTTAAAAATAAATAAATACATAAATAAATAAATAAATAAATAAATAAATAAATAAATAAATAAATAAATAAATAAATAAATAAATAAATAAATAAATAAATAAATAAATAAATAAATAAATAAATAAATAAATAAATAAATAAATAAATAAATAAATAAATAAATATGTGTTCGACCGTTTTTTCATAAATCCAATTTAAGGGGCCTATGGGGAGGGGTGAAATTCTGGAAGGAAAACGTCCCCTAAGGAAGGATTTTTGGATGTTCACTCTCATCGACCAACCCAAACGATTAAAGTTAGAAGAATGATATTTTGGGGATATGTTTGTTGTGTGTCGAAAACGTCTACCAAGGAGGGATTTTTGGATATTCAGGTTCTAAAGGGGTGTTAATGGGGTTAAACCTGCATTTTATTGAATAACAATATGACACGACTATGACGCGAGCGAAGCGAGGCTAAAAATGAGATGATGTGCGTCTTTGTATTACTCAATCACGCAAGTACCACTGGTCCGATTTACATGAATTTTACAAGGAAGTAGCTGATTTACCTGGTTAACATATAGGTTACTTTTGATTTCAATACTTTGTACTATTTAAAGATGGCGACCATTTTAGTGACTTCACTACACCCTTTGGTTTAAAACTTTCATATTTCCATTTCAAATACAAAGAGAACGCTAAGAAATAGCAAACTTTTGATGGTTTATTATTTATTTATCGTATGGCTTTTGTGCCGGGAGTGTCCGAGGACATGTTCGGCTCGCCTGAATCTGTAGCTGTTTCCAGCGGATACCCTAAAGGGTGACGTGCAAGTTCCGTTTAATTTCAAGTAGTTCCACCTTTCGCCACCAGATATCAATGATACCTAGTGGTGAACGTTGGAACTTTGATAGAGCGTATATATGAGGTTAAAAATTACATTTTCTATCCGAAAGGTATCTCCAACCGTTAGCGAGTAAAACCTAAATTTGTGCTATAAAAAAAAACGGTCAACGCCGAGCGGTGTAGTTGGACAAAGTGTTCCATCCTTAATCTCCCTCTGCGCAGCACCTCGCCTATCCCCTGTTTTAACTGTCACCTTCATATTTTAATTCATTTATGACGCGTAGCGAAGCACGGGTACTTCAGCTTGTATCTTTATATATATAATTCTTCGACACGTGTGTATGTGACTGAACTCCTCCTAAAGGACTGAACCGATTTTGATGGAATTTGGCATGTATATTAGGGTGGGTCCATGTATAGTTTAGATTCACAATCCGACCCGGTAGGTGGAATGAACACAATTTTAGAACCACAATTTACACACAATTTTTGAACCACAATATACACTCAAAAACAGTCGTCATGGAAACCACTAGCCTTGGTGAAAGATGATGTCTTTGGACTGTTTGACTCTGCACGTTAGAGCCACCTGGTCGCATCCTGTGTAACTACCGCCATAACATACACTCCACCTGTGGCGGAAAGTTGTGTTTTGTACCAAAGGTGGCAGTGATGTCGAATTCTACTGGTTGTCTCTGCACGTTAGAGCGTTTCAAAGTCCCGTATGCGTTCATATACCATTCATCCGATTGCGATGAAACTTTGGTGAGATGTTAAGTGCACTCCAGGGACGGTGTTGGGCTTAGTAAATCTATTTTACAATAGATAGCGCACTACTAGATTCAACAAATGAACGACGACGTGCGAAGCGTTTCAGAAAGGTCCCGTATGCGTCCATATACCATTTATCCGATTGCGATGAAACTTTGGTGAATTGTTGTGTACACTTCAGTAAAGGTTTCGGGCTTAATAAATTCATTTTACAGTAGGTAGTGCACGAGTAGATTCAACAAATGTGCGATGGCACGCGAATCGTTTCAACAAAGTCCTGTATGCGTTCATATACCATTTATCCGATTGCGATGAAACCTTGGCGAATCATTGAGTAACCTCCAGAGAAGGTTTCAGGCTTAGTAAATCTATTGTATATTAGGTAGCGCATGAGTAGATTCAACAAATGAGTGATGGCACGCGAATCGTTTAAAGAAAAGCCCGTATGCGTTCATATGCCATTCATCTGATTCCGATGAAACTTTGATGAGTTGTTGTGCACACGCCAGGGAAGGTGTTCAACTTGGTAAATCCATTTTACAATTTTGGTAGCGCACGAGTAGATGTAACAAATGAGTGACGACGCGTGAAGAGTTCCAACAAAATCCCATATGCGTTCATATACTATTCATCGATTGCGATGAAACTTTGATGAGATGTTGCGTACACTTACATGAAGCTTTCTAACTTAGTAAATCCATTTCACAGTCGGTAGAGCACGAGTAGATTCAACAAATGAGTGACAGCGCCCGAATCTTTTAAACAAAATCCCTTATGCGTTATATGGCATTTATCCGATTGCGATGAAACTTTGGAGAGTTGTTGTGCACGCTCCCACGAATGTTTCTAGATTAGTTAATTCATTTCACGATAGTTTAGAGGCAGTTATCAGAAATTGAAAAAATATTGTGTATCGAATATCACTTCTAGAAACAATGTTACAACACCTTCTTTGAATGGCAGGACAACGTCTGCCGGGTCAGCTAGTATGTATATACTAAATTATATATAAACTTTTGAACTGACGGTGGTTTTGGGGTCTAAGGGGATGTGAAACGCGAAGATATGTCGAAATTTTCCTGAAGTCGAAACATGGTACCCATTGGAATAGTTAGCTTTCTAATGAAATCTACCTAATTCAAGACGTCACTTCTGATTTATATATGATTGATATATGAATTGCAGC
The DNA here is from genome assembly GCA_946902985.2 of Meconema thalassinum. NCBI lineage: Eukaryota > Metazoa > Arthropoda > Insecta > Orthoptera > Tettigoniidae > Meconema > Meconema thalassinum. The sequence continues at coordinate 830,919,885 of OX336388.2, forward strand.
CAATGGCCATAGCTGGGTCTTTTTAATTGAACGCCTGAGGGCTCCCAACAAGTTCAATTTCAAGTAGTTCCAACCTTGGCCACCAGTTGCTACTGTCACTGACACCTAGCGGCGAACGTTGGAACTTGATAGCGTGTTGTGTACTAGCCAAATATAACCTACAAATTTTGCTACACGCCACCAATTGCAGTGGTAGGTTCTTTTACGTGCTATAAATCTATGGCATGGGCCCGCTGGCTTTACTTCCCCTCCGAAGGAAGGCATACTGAGGGATTTTAAGGAAAAACGTCACTTCTACAGTTCTAATAGCAAAATGTGTGTGTTTTCTTGGGAATGTACGAGGGGCTTAATATATTGTTTTACACTTCATGTTTTCTACACAAATGAAGTACATTACACATCAGTTGTTACGTCCACCTTCTCAACATAATCCCCTTGTAACTTTATGCACTTGTGACATCGACGTCTCTCCAGACCTTCCTGAAACCGTTCCTTCGGAGAGCTGCATGCCCATGCCTCGACAGCTGTGTCCAGAAGTTTCTTCATGTTCCCGAACAGGTGATAATCACTTGGTGCCAAGTCGGGAGAATATGGCGGCTGTGGCAGCACCGTGAATCCCATTTGATCAATGGCAGCGGTGGTCTCTCGGCTAGTGTGGGGGCGGGCATTGTCATGTTGCAGAAGCACACCTTTAGCCCATTTTCCTAGCCACTTAGTTTGGCACGACGTAATTGCTTAAGGGTTGACACATTTGCTGCACTGTTAATCGTGGCCCCCAATTCCAGCCAGTCAATGAGGATGATGCCCATTGCGTCCCAGAACACTGTCGCCATTCGCTTGCCAGCTGATTGCACTGTTCGACATTTCTTTGGCGGTCGACTGCCCCTATACTTCCATTGCATGGTGCCGTTTTGCGGATTTTACAAAACTGGACACAGCTGTCAAGGCATGGGTACGCAGCCCTCTAAAATAATGGCTCCAGGACGGTCTGGAGAGACTGACACATCGATGGCAAAAGTGCATAAAGTTACAAGGAGATTATGTTGAGAAGGTGGACGTAACAACTGATGTGTAATGCACTTCATTTGGGTAGAAAAAATAAAAGTATACTATGCAACGAGCCTATAATGGCAATAATTAATACACGAGCATGTTTATAAAACGAGCGTAAGCGAGTTTTATAATTGCCATACGAGTGTCTTAATTACCATTATAGGCGAGTTGCATACGACTGTTTATGTTCGACGATAATTATAACTTTATTATATGTTTTAACATAAATATTCATTAATATCTGTTGAGATTCAGTCCCCCGAATTTTGTGATAGGAGTGCTGCGCTGGGTAGGATATCTCTGTTTTCCAAGCTCTCTGACCGACCGACGCATGCGCTCTGTGTGCTTCCATGCCATCGGTGCAGATTGTGCACCAGTATTCAGTAAAACAGTCACCGAAGTCGTTTGAAAGCAATGTGCTGTGTAGAAATTGGATTTGGGGATATTAAGGTACAGTGCTATTTCCTGTCTCATATTTGCCAGTTTATTTACGCGAACATATGGACGGTGCACTTTCGGTAATTTATATAGACATGTAGGATTTTGAGCGCATGCGCGTAGGTATCCTTACCTAATTGGTCACACAACTGTTTGTTGAGCTCTGATTGGTGGGAGAAACACTTCCATAATGAAAATAGTGTTATGATGAGCCTCATTATGATAAAGTTTTCTGACACATAATGTTCAAATTTCGACAACGTCGAACATAAATTGTAAAACAATATGGTACGCCCCTCGTATATAATTGTTGTACAGAATCTATGGCAGGCACAGCTATAATATTGGGTCCTTAAGCTGTATGATCTCCCTTAAATAAGTTGTAAAATGTATCATCATTTGATACTGGAAGAATGTAAGGTAGGTTTTCTTGTGGCATTATTTACCAACATAACCACAGAAATGTCTCCGGCCCTGACGTTTGACCATGGTGGTGGAATGAGACCAACCTAGGGCAGTGACAAGCTATTAATAATTAATCCACCTTGTCAATACTATGAAGTTTATTATTATTGTTATTATTATTATTTGGGGCAGATGACCTAGTAGTTCCGCCCCTTAAAACAACAATAACTAACTATTATTATTTTAAAGGAACATGTTTCGATATCTTCTTCAGCGTTTAACATTAATAAAATAAAATGGATATCCTTACTATAGTACATTATGCAACGAGCCTATAATGGCAATAATTAAGACACGAGTATGTTTATAAAACGAGCGTATGCGAGTTTTATAATTTCCATACGAATGTCTTAATTACTATTATAGGCGAGTTGCATACGACTGTTTATGTTCGACGATAATTATTATAACTATTTTATGTTCGAACATAAATATTCATAAATATCTGTCGAGATTTCACCAGTTTTATGTACTGAACAGAGTGCATGGGACGCAGACAATGCTTTGTATTTGTCCATGGCCTCCTCGATACCCCACTATGACACTAGGCAACGCAGTGAAATTTAAATTAGAAGGCCTTGGAAGTCAGCGCAGGTGTGTTGCTATCCTCACCTAATTGGTGAAACAACTGTTTCTTGAGCTCTGACTGGTGGTCGAAACTGTTTCATAATGAAAAATAGTGTTATAATTACCATCATTATGATACAGTTTTCTGATATATATTTATATGTTCGACCCTGACTATTATAAGTTCAACACATACTGTAAATAAAAATTAACAGATCCTTGAAGCTGTAAATCTTCTCTGAAGTCTTAAGTATTCACGCACTCTGTTTCCAATTTAATGCATTATTAAGCTATACCGACGGGTTGCGGTTCAATACCTAAAATCTTCCATCGCTGTGGAATTCAGCCTATGTTGGCAAATCTGGTAGAGGTTATTACCCGTATGAAGAATGTTGTCACCTACCGCCAGTCAGGTATGGACGGGGGTTTTAATTCAGCGCGTTGTTGCAAAGTCTCTTTTCTGGAGTCCAGTTGGTCTTATTGTTAGTGCAGTTCCACGTAAAGTTAGTTGTTTTGTGTTTGCACGATTAGACCTAACAGTTAATTGGGCGGCGTTGTTGGTAGCATGCTGAAATTCTAAGCCCAAGGTCACGAGTTCAAACCCGGCTGAAGTCGTCGGATTTATTGAGAGCGTTAAAAATCCCTCAGTATGCCTTCCTTTGGAGGGGGATGTAAAGCCTGTGGTCCCATGTCATTGATTTATGGCATGAAAAAGAACCTTCCACTAACTACACTTGTGTGAAGCAAAAATTTGCAGGTTAGAATTGATAACGCTGTATTAGTTCCAACGATCGCTGCCAGGTGCTGACTGCGATGCCATCTAGTAGGTAAGTCTGCAAGCTAGGTGTCGTGGACGGTAGCAAAAGTAAGAACTACTTGATATTACTGTCTGCAGTCCTTACTTGAATTAAAACAGATAACACACACTGATACAGTCATCACAATTAACACCGGTTGTCAGACAGATTCTACACACACACTAAAAGTACACGGGGCTACATGACGGCGTTGTCGCAGCCCCTAAACTAAGGAACCAACCAACTAACAGTTAATTGAGTGTAAACCTGTGTAATGTGGGAAATATTTTACGTTGTCCACGTCTTTTATATTTCGCGGAAAACAACTGGGAACGTTCTCTCTCTCTCTCGCAACTGAAATTTCAGAGCCGGAGTTTCGGCGGCTGGATACAGCAGGCAGCGCTCGATTCGGGGCACCATACAAATCCTTGTGGCCCCAGACTGAGCATCGAAGTGCGTGTTCTTGTGAGCTTCGAAACAATATACTGTACACAAATTCACTGGCCGGCAAAAAAAAAAAAAAAAAAACAACCAGCTGATCACTTGAAAAATTCACCTTTATTTTTATTTAAATCATAAATATGAACTGTATAGGCATAGTACATAGTTATAGCATGAAAGTAAGGTTAACAGTTTTCCTGGGTGTATTACCATTCCTCATGGCATTGTTTCGCTCAACAATAGTGATACTATGACATGATCCTGTTTCCCGCGGAAAGATGTGCGCGCCATCATTATCGTCAACAATGCAATGTTTTATTCGTTTTTCTTTTGCCACTTGTTGGCAGAGGACAAGATCAATACAGCCATATCCTCAGTTGTTCTTGTGCAATTCAGAAACGAATATGCGCTTGAGGCCTGAAGATGTTGCTAGAGCAGTGGCTCTGATCGAAAATGGTGGCGCGCACATCTTTCTGCGGGAAATAGCATCATGTCAATGAATCGCTATTGTTAAGTGAAACAATGACATGAAGAATGGTAATGCATCCAGGAAACCAATTAACCTTACTTCCATGCTATACTTATGTACTAAATCAACGACTTGTTCGCTTTTGAATGATAATTTTTTTGTTTTTCCGAAATTTTTGTTTATTTTTATAATTTTTATTTGTATTTAATTTTTGGTTTATTAATTTTTGGTCCTTTTGAATGTAGGTGTCCACCTCAAAATTTTAAATTCAATTCAAAATTTGTATTCTTTAATCTGTGTTAAGAGGGGAAAATGACCTCGTAGTTCCGCCCATTAAAACAACAATAACGAACTAACTATACCATTCATATTTATGATTTGAATAAAAATGATGTTGAATTTTTCAAGTGATCGGTTTATTTGCCGGCCAGTGCATTATAGATTTTGAAGCACTCTCTTCGTTTTATGATGCTCTTCTTCATACACTAATTTGAAATATTCTTCTTTCTTTTTACGTGAAGTTGTAAATACTGTACGGGCAGATGACCCATAATATAAACAGTAAGATCTCAACATAACTTTATTGTGTTCTTAGGCTATAGTAATCAATGTCTTGGATACGTGTAGCGTGTGGACTATCCAAGAGTTAACAGTGTAGTGCGAGTGAACGGGTCAGCTGACTGCAACAATTAGCCGCTCGATCGGTTCATTAATCACACATGAAGCTATCTTGTGTGTACATTTCCAGGGTAACGGTTACTAAACAAAGCCCCGTGGTCGACAGCGAGTTTACAAGAGAACATTCACAGGCATTTCAAGTATACAGCGTGGTCCATTTGTTTTGTGATATCCAAAACGCATTAGCCTATCTCTCTCTCTATATATATTGTACCCGATAGCTAGTTTAGGCTATCGGCTACGCCAGCAGACATTAAGCCGTAGTTGAGGTTTTGGGAAGAGTTAGGAAAAGATAGCGCACCGATCGAGTCAAGAAGAATGTCAAGATGACGTAGGAGGTCTAGGATCAAGGAGGCACTGACATCTGTAAGAAGATGGAATTATGGATAGAGATGTGAAGCTTTATTGAGATATATATGGAATATGGTAATTAAGCATCTTAGAAGAGAAGATATAACATGCATTATATGTGGAAATAATTTTAAGGAAGTTAGATAACCCTTAAGTTATTTTATAACGGAATAGCCGAGATGATGAGGGTTCGAGACTATAATCGTGACGCGAGAGCACAGTGGTGGGGGACAACACCACGTGTCTGCGCCAGGCAGATAAGAGTGAAGACAGTGCCAGCACATTCAGTGGAGCTCTGTCAGTCGAGCAAGTAGGATCGAGCTCTGTAGCGCAAGCCAGACGCACGGTGAAGGTCGCGTAGCATACCGAAACTGTCACGGCAGAGTGTAGGCGACAGTTTCAGCATCGCCGGGCAGCGAACGCCAAGCAGGTCATTGATCCAGGGGGACTTGCCGAGCAAGCAATCACAGACGGCCGGGATATGTTAGAACAGCACTGCAAGTAGTTGGAGACTTTATTACAAGCTACATTTCAACGCAGTTTGAAGACAGTTCTTCTGAATAACTTTATGACTATGCTTTTCTATAACGCATTCAAAGTTACTTTAACAATTTCAAGCAAACGGAATGTCGTGAGCATAGGCACTGATGAACATTAGATCGTGCATTAATGAAATTTATTTCTTATGCAGTTTCATGAATTACCAAATACAGACAACTACAGGGTGTTTTATAAACTTGGACACTCTCATGTAAAATTTTATTTTACGAAAGTGAGACTTAGCAGTTATTAGTGATTGGTCTTTCAATACTCAAACTGAACATTTAATGGAACAGTGGCGTAACTTAGAAGAGGAATAGGGGGTCTGCTGTTTCCATGAACTTTTTCGAGAGGAGTTGGACAATATCCGCTATGGGTAATCCGAAGTTCAACATGTCAGAGTAGACGCAGATAGAGACAAGATGGCACCGCAGAGCGATGGATTCGATTCCTGACGAGAGGAGGTCCACCAGCTGATTCACTTGGGATTTCGAAGGCAATCGTCATTTCATGGATGGAATGATATTCACGCCGATCTTTCGAGAAATTCATTATGTAGGGAAAATCGACGATCTTTCGAGAAATTCATTATGTAGGGAAAATCGACGATCTTGGAAATTTAATAACAGCTGATTATGAAAGGTACTGTAAGAGTTATAACTACCTGATACGATTATTTTCATGAATACTGGGCACACATGTATATTTTTCTAATAGGAGTGATACGATTATATAGACATGGTTTGACTTTATATACTTCGAATTTGCTAGAATATGGCGTGACCATATGACATGGCAGGCATCATTATACGAAATTCTCACCATTGGTTGGCTTTATTAAGCAGATGTTTGGTCTTTTAGACATTTTTCCAGCTAGGATATTTTTCATAAATAGTTTTTTTTGTGTAACGAGTATTTCGAACTCGTGATCTGCAATTGATAATCTAAAATTACTTCGTCAGTTCATTGCATACTAGCGAGTGCGTATTATTCATCAGTAGGGATTTTTTCCATTGGATTGTTTGGAGATATTAAGAAGTTATTCACTTTAGTGAATGAACATCGCTTTTATATGACAACTAGAGACTTGTTGATTCCTATCTGGTACATTCACTCATATAGTCTACGAGATGGGGTCTTTCGTATTTATACGATTGTATGGTGGTACTCATCTTACCCATCGTTCAGGGCAATATCATCCAAGTCGACGGGGCGAGGTCTTTCGCATTTATACGACTGTACGGTGGTTACACATCTTACTCGCCATTGAGGGACTCATTTTTATCATCCGAGTGTACACGAGATTGTAAGTGAATCAAACAAGGAACTACTAGTCACATATCAGTCGAAATTTTGTTAAATAAGGTAACGATAAATGTCAGCAGGATTGCGTTTAGTAATTCTTGTTTGCCAATCCAATATTTTGTTGCTATACTCTTTTGAGAGTAATTTCAGTTTAACAGCTGTTATAGCTGATGCTTTTGATAAATTTTATAATTGTGTTTGATACCTTTGAGAAGGATTTAAAGTAATTGAATCTTGTAAGATGAATCATTAATGGTCAGATTTATTTTAAGGCAGATCAGTATTGCAGATTTTGATATGAGAGATTATAGCACATTGGTGTTTTTCTGTGATGTGAATAATAAAAATTGTAAGAGAATTTATGCTATTTGAAAGCAGATCTTAAATTACTGAGGTAAAATATTTTTTCCAATTGTTTAAGAAGTTGTCTAGATGTGATCAGATTAATTACAGTTATTGGAGATTGTGTGCGTTGATAATTTGAAGCCAGTTATATATTTTTTGAAGATCATGCAACATGGTTAAGTGAAGTTTGTGATAGGCATTTTGTGGAAGTTGCCATGTGATAGTTGCAACGTTGATAATGTATTTTGAGGCAGACATGAGGTCGTCGTACCCAGTCTAGCGTAATTGTTGAGATTCATGCTGTATGTGCTGAATATTTATGGAGTTTTTGTGGAATAATTGTTGTATTCAAATGTGATATTTGAAGTATTGAGGAAATGTAATGTCGTTGTGGATAGTTAGATCCAACGTGATGTCGTGGAGGCAATAATATTTTTTGGCATGTTAAATTAAATACGAGATATAACTTGGAAGTGATAAAACTGTAAGACAACGTTCTATAAACCATATTAAACAATTTGTTAGGAAATTAAACAAATAAATAAAGTTGATAATACAAGATTTTCTGAAAATAATAATTAATGAAATAATAATCTGAGATTTAAGCATATTAATGATCTGACCTAATGAAATAAAAATCAGAATGACTAGATGAAATAATGAAAATCTAAATAACCAGAAGATTGAAATTTAAATAATTTGATAAATTAAATTTTGAAATAAATCAATGAATTAAATAGATGGATGAATTAAAGATTGGATAAATTAAACTGATTGAAATAAATTAATAGACGATTGTAATGATGATGAATAACTGAATTAGAAGGTGATAATTAATTAAAGAAGCTGATGATTAATGAATTTATATGGAATTAAATAAATTTAATTGAGATATAATTTGAGGAATTGCAACTTGAGTTGAGAATTTAAATGATGTAATGGTGATGAATTAATGATTCTGACAGGAATATGTAGAATTTTGAAGTGAGAATTAATGTGAGAAATATTTAATTTTGATGATGACGATAACGATGACCAATGAGCCATGAATTTTCTGTAATTCACAGATAAGTAATTGTGAATGACAATGTAAATAGTGTAAATTAATTATTCAATGTTTAGGAGCATTTGACTAACATGTTCAACATTCAAATTATGCCATGCAAGCCATAAAATACTTGATATTTGATATATGTGATTATAATATGTGTATGTTTAGACAGATTAATAACCTTTTTTAAATCCACATTGATGATATTAAATTAAAGAGAAATTAGGTCTCAGGTTTCACAAATGTCAGTGACGAAAGACATAGTGCTACAGTGATCCTGAGAACCCAAGAGAACTTTAGAGATTTTTCTTGTTATGTGGATGAAATAATTTTGGATTAGAAAAGAGATGGTTCGATTTTTGGACAATGACAATTTAACTTTGGCATTCGACCATACTCTCAGGTAGGAGTTACATTTAAAATGTCTGTCTGACTATCAAAGTACAATAAATTTGTTTTTATCTTAGTTGTGATCTGATGAAGGTGTGATTTTCCTTTTTCTTTCCTTGTCTTGAGTAAGGCTTAACCGGAAAGGAAGTGGTTTGCTAGGAATTCAGTTGATGGCGCCCATTTATATTTGCATTATTTTTATTAAACTTAAGCCCGTAACGACCCTAGAGATACTTTGTCTCGTGATACCCACTGCTTTTTCGATAACTCAGCTGAATTTCCGACACATTCCTTATTTGACTAGAGGTTCATTTAACTCCGCTCTGTCCCGGAACTCCAGGAATGCGATGTTATAGCAGATGGGTCATCGCATCCCCAGGACGAACGGGTACAGAGAGAGAGGGAGAATTGGCTTTATCCAACTAGTGGGGCTTCGATTTTGTTTATTCTATGGAATCACATCAGATTTAGATTACTGAGAGATTGATCTCAAGTTCATTTAATTGTGTTACAAAATTTATTAAACTTAGTCAGACAATGTACTTGTGTGCCCATTCCAGTGTTCATGTTAATCGTATTAGTTATATCATGTTAGTTATAAGACATTTTTCCTATACCCAAGTGAATGCAGGAATTGAGACATTGTGATGTGTTGTTGTCTAACGTCTCGGTATAAAACGTATATTGAAAATATAATTATGTTGCCGGAAGATTTAGCTAAGGTGTTAGGAGAGTTACAGACGGGTATGTCTGGTATTGCAGAAACTATTGCTAAAATGGAAACGGAAGTTAAAGAACAAATTAACAATTCAGAAGCTAGATTAGAAGCTAAATGTAAAGAAAATGTGCAATCATTACAGGCTAGTACTGAAGATAATTTAAAGTCATTAGAGACTAGATTACAAACTAGTAATGAAGAAAATTAAAAATTATTTCAGACTAGTACTGAAGAAAATTTAAAATCATTACAGATTAGTAACGAACCTAATGTAAAATTATTACAGTCAACTAATGAAGATAATTTAAAGTCATTAGAGACTAGATTACAGACCAGTACTGAAAGTCATTTAAAAGCTAGTGAAGCTAACTTGAAAGATAGTTTAAAATCATTAGAAGAAAAATTACAATCGAATAGTGAGGATAATTTTAAGTCATTGGAAGAGAAATTACAAGCTCGTAGTGAAGAAACTAACACTGAATTAGAAAACAAGTTAACTAGATTAGAGAATAGCTTAACTTTAAAGAATAATGAAATGCTGAAGACTTTACAATTAGACATAATTGCAGTAAATATGAAAGGAGAGGAAAATGTTCAAATGTTAAGAAAAAATATTATTGAATTAGAAAGTAGAGGAGAAGAAAATATTTTTACTTTAAGAACAGACGTTATGTCCATACAGAAAGACATTAAATCAGATGTATCGAAGTTGAGATTCGACATCGATGGTTTAGTGGCAGATGTAGGCAAAATTCAAGAGTGGTCTACCGAAGTATCTTTCGAGACTAAAATTAAAGGTCTAGAAATGAATCTAGGTAATGAGATTAAAGATTTAAAGACAGTAATTGGGACCATTAAAGAGGAAGTCTTAGGAGAGGTTAATTCTAATTTAAAATCATTAGAAAATCAATTGCAGAAAGATATTAGGAAGATAGACGACGATATAGAGCAAAAGGTTAATGAAAACTTAGCTTTGTTCAAAAATAGAGTCGGTGCAATTGTGGAAGAACGGTATAGTGAGTTCGATGCCGAAGCAAAAGAGAAACGTGAAGGGTTAGATGAAAAATTAATCGCAGGTATGGCAAACTTAGAAGCGAGGTTTACGGAGAACAAGGAAGCGATGAAGATAGATTCAACTCTATTTAGGACAGATGTTGATCTGTTAAAGGAACAAGTCGCGTTAGTAAAGAACACGTGCGAAGGCAAAATTGACAAGTTAAAAAACGATTTATACGAGAGTAACAAAACGCAGAATGTTACATCGCTAGATGAATTGAAAACTCAGGTCAAGACCGTGGAGAAATTAGCAGAAGACAGGATAACTAAACTAGAATCCATGTTTAACAGTTTCACCAGTCAGAATATAACATCAGGGGAAACATTGATAAACCAGACAGCGATAGACCGCAGTATGACTAATCAAGAAGCTAGCATGGGAGAAGACCGTCAAATGCAACCGAATGTGACATTCGAAAGGGCCAGTTCAACCCCTCAGGATAATCCAAGTTCGAATAGGAGTACGTTGGGTCCAAGCGAACGATACTCAGGTCCAGTCACCATTATTAGGAATCTGGATGACAAGCCGAGAAAGTTTTCGGGAAATACAGGAGTCACACCAGTCGAATTTCTGCGAGATATTCGAGACTACATGGCGGAACATAGGGTAGCCAAAGAAAGAGAGCTAAGGATAGTCGAACGCGCCTTAGAAGGGTCTGCGCTTACTTGGTTTAGTGCGTTCAGAAGCAATTTTGCGAATATGGAGCAATTTGCCATAGCTTTCTTGAGGAGATTTTGGAGTGCCGAGGATCAACTTAACGTAAGAGCGGAAATGTACTCAAAGCGCTATTCTACGTCACATCCGACGCATTATGCCAACTATTTCACGTCACAGCTGGCTAAATTACAGTTTCTGATTCCTCCATTGCCAGAAGAAGAGCTTTTGCAAGCTATAGCGAGACAGTTACCGATTGAGGTACAGCGATCACTAATAGCGTCGGGAGCCAATACACTTGAGCATTATGACGACATTTTACGGCGATTGGACTATACAAGCGCACAGGTTATGCCTAGAAGTACCAGAAACGACAATAGAAACACGCAAGAAGTGAATGCGGTAGTCGTAGACAATGCAGCTCAAACGGACAGAAGAGATTCCTGGGAAAACCGACGGAACGAAGGGAACCGAGGAAACATCCGTAACGCTCGAGGAAATGATCGATATAGAGGACCATATGAGAGGCCATACGATCAAGAAGCAAGAGATAGCCGGTATAGAAATTATAACCAAAATTCCAGATATCAAGACAGGAATCGATATAACAATAGATATCGGGGCAGAAATAACTGGAGCCAAGGTCAACAGTATAATGGGAACGACAGGCAGGATGGCCGAAGAAACGATCCTAACGACAGACGAGATAATCGTGGACATGAGAGGTCGAGGCAAGAAGATAGACAGCCTAGTGCACCACCCGAAGAGACAGTGAGAGATGTCAATCGAGCAAGCACGAGTGGCGAAGGAAGAAACAAACGTCAGAATAACACGGAATCAAGATGCTAATCATTGGAAGTCAATCATCATTATTGAGAGTCAGAAAGAACCATCATGCTGAGTAAGGGAATTGTAGAGCTATCGTGTACATGTATTATACACACATCAAAAAAAGTTTTGCATCACCTCGGTTCCAAGAGTTCCGGAACCGTTAAATACAAAGGGAATAGAGATCAACACAAACAACATTTCAGCTCGTTTTATTGCTCATGAGACCCACACATTGCATGTTGTACCATCATACAGCTAGACTTTCAGCATTTGTGGTCCAGATTGCAGTACACACCACTACCTCTAATACCCAGTAGCACGTCCTCTTGCATTGATGCATGCCTGTATTCGCCGTGGCATACTATCCACAAGTTAATCAAGACACTGTTGGTCCAAATTGTCCCACTCCTCAACGACAATTTGGCGTAAATCTCTCAGAGTGGTTGGTGGGTCAAGACGTCCATAAACAGCCCTTTTCAACATATCCCAGGCATGTTCGATAGGGTTCATGTCTGGCGAACATGCTGGCCACTGTAGTCGAGCGATGTCGTTATCTTGAAGGAACGCATTCACAAGATGTGCACGATGAGGTCGAGAATTGTCGTCCATGAAGACAAATGCCTCTCCAATATTCTGCCGATATGGTTGCACTATGGGTCGGAGGATGTCATTCAGGTATCGTAAAGCCGTTTCGGAGCCTTCCATGACCACCAGTGGCGTACGTCGGCCCCACATAATGCCACCCCAAAACATCAGGGAACCACCACCTTGCTGAACTCGCTGGACAGTGTGTCTAAGACGTTCAGCCTGACCAGGGTGCCTCCAAACACGTCTCCGACGATTGTCTGGTTGAAGGCATATGCGACACTCATCGGTGAAGAGAACGTGATGCCAATTCCGTGGGGTCCATTCAGCATGTTGTTGGGCCCATCTGTACCGCGCTGCATGGTGTCGGAGTTGCAAAGCTGGACCTCGCCATGGACGTCGGGAGTGAAGTTGCGCATCATGCAGCCTATTGCGCACAGTTTGAGTTGAAACACGACGTCCTGTGGCTGAACGAAACGCATTATTCAACATGGTGGCATTGCTCTCAGGGTTCCTCCGAGCGGCAATCCGTATGTAGCGGTCATCCACTACAGTAGTAGCCCTTGGGCGGCCTGAGCGAGGCCTGTCATCGACAGTTCCTGTATCTCTGTACCTCCTCCATGTCCGAACAACATCGCTTTGGTTCACTCTGAGACGCCTGGAAACTTCCCTTGTTGAGAGCCCTTCTTGACACAAAGTAACAATGCGGACGCGATCGAACTGCGGTATTGACCTTCTAGGCATGGTAGAACTACAGACAACATGAGCAGCGTACCTTCGTCCTGGTGGAATGACTGGAACTGATCGGCTGTCGTACCCCCTCCGTCTAATAGACCCTGCTCATGCATGGTTGTTTACATCTTTGAGCAGTTTTAGTGACATCTATGAACAGTCAAAGGGACTGTATCTTGGATACAATATACACAGTCAACGTCTATATGCCGGATATCTGGGAACCGAGGTGATGCAAAACTTTTTTTGATGTGTGTATATAGAATGCCTGAGAGTGTATTTTTTTCTCAATCCTGATAAAAAAAAGGAGATGTACGGGAGAGATGTACCCGATACCTAGTTTAGGCTATCGGCTACGCCAGCAGACGTTAAGCCGTAGTTGAGGTTTTGGGAAGAGTTAGGAAAAGATAGCGCACCGATCGAGTCAAGAAGAATGTCAAGATGACGTAGGAGGTCTAGGATCAAGGAGGCACTGACATCTGTAAGAAGATGGAATTATGGATAGAGATGTGAAGCTTTATTGAGATAAATATGGAATATTGTAATTAAGCATCTTAGAAGAGAAGATATAACATGCATTATATGTGGAAATAATTTTAAGGAAGTTAGATAACCCTTAAGTTATTTTATAACGGAATAGCCGAGATGATGAGGGTTCGAGACTATAATCGTGACGCGAGAGCACAGTGGTGGGGGACAACACCACGTGTCTGCGCCAGGCAGATAAGAGTGAAGACAGTGCCAGCACATTCAGTGGAGCTCTGTCAGTCGAGCAAGTAGGATCGAGCTCTGTAGCGTAAGCCAGACGCACGGTGAAGGTCGCGTAGCATACCGAAACTGTCACGGCAGAGTGTAGGCGACAGTTTCAGCATCGCCGGGCAGCGAACGCCAAGCAGGTCATTGATCCAGGGGGACTTGCCGAGCAAGCAATCACAGACGGCCGGGATATGTTAGAACAGCACTGCAAGTAGTTGGAGACTTTATTACAAGCTACATTTCAACGCAGTTTGAAGACAGTTCTTCTGAATAACTTTATGACTATGCTTTTCTATAACGCATTCAAAGTTACTTTAACAATTTCAAGCAAACGGAATGTCGTGAGCATAGGCACTGATGAACATTAGATCGTGCATTAATGAAATTTATTTCTTATGCAGTTTCATGAATTACCAAATACAGACAACTACAGGGTGTTTAATAAACTTGGACACTCTCATGAAAAATTTTATTTTACGGAAGTGAGACTTAGCAGTTATTAGAGATTGGTCTTTCAATACTCAAACTGAACATTTAATGGAACAGTGGCGTAACTTAGAAGAGGAATAGGGGGTCCGCTGTTTCCATGAACTTTTTCGAGAGGAGTTGGACAATATCCGCTATGGGTAATCCGAAGTTCAACATGTCAGAGTAGACGCAGATAGAGACAAGATGGCACCGCAGAGCGATGGATTCGATTCCTGACGAGAGGAGGTCCACCAGCTGATTCACTTGGGATTTCGAAGGCAATCGTCATTTCATGGATGGTATGATATTCACGCCGATCTTTCGAGAAATTCATTATGTAGGGAAAATCGACGATCTTTCGAGAAATTCATTATGTAGGGAAAATCAACGATCTTGGAAATTTAATAACAGCTGATTATGAAAGGTACTGTAAGAGTTATAACTACCTGATACGATTATTTTCATGAATACTGGGCACACATGTATATTTTTCTAATAGGAGTGATACGATTATATAGACATGGTTTGACTTTGTATACTTCGAATTTGCTAGAATATGGCGTGACCATATGACATGGCAGGCATCATTATACGAAATTCTCACCATTGGTTGGCTTTATTAAGCAGATGTTTGGTCTTTTAGACATTTTTCCAGCTAGGATATTTTTCATAAATAGGTTTTTTTTTGTGTAACGAGTATTTCGAACTCGTGATCTGCAATTGATTATCTAAAATTACTTAGTCAGTTCATTGCATACTAGCGAGTGCGTATTATTCATCAGTAGGGATTTTTTCCATTGGATTGTTTGGAGATATTAAGAAGTTATTCACTTTAGTGAATGAACATCGCTTTTATATGACAACTAGAGACTTGTTGATTCCTATCTGGTACATTCACTCATATAGTCTACGAGATGGGGTCTTTCGTATTTATACGATTGTATGGTGGTACTCATCTTACCCATCGTTCAGGGCAATATCATCCAAGTCGACGGGGCGAGGTCTTTCGTATTTATACGACTGTACGGTGGTTACACATCTTACTCGCCATTGAGGGACTCATTTTTATCATCCGAGTGTACACGAGATTGTAAGTGAATCAAACAAGGAACTACTAGTCACATATCAGTCGAAATTTTGTTAAATAAGGTAACGATAAATGTCAGCAGGATTGCGTTTAGTAATTCTTGTTTGCCAATCCAATATTTTGTTGCTATACTCTTTTGAGAGTAATTTCAGTTTAACAGCTGTTATAGCTGATGCTTTTGATAAATTTTATAATTGTGTTTGATACCTTTGAGAAGGATTTAAAGTAATTAAATCTTGTAAGATGAATCATTAATGGTCAGATTTATTTTAAGGCAGATCAGTATTGCAGATTTTGATATGAGAGATTATAGCACATTGGTGTTTTTCTGTGATGTGAATTATAAAAATTGTAAGAGAATTTATGCTATTTGAAAGCAGATCTTAAATTACTGAGGTAAAATATTTTTTCCAATTGTTTAAGAAGTTGTCTAGATGTGATCAGATTAATTACAGTTATTGGAGATTGTGTGCGTTGATAATTTGAAGCCAGTTATATATTTTTTGTAGATCATGCAACATGGTTAAGTGAAGTTTGTGATAGGCATTTTGTGGAAGTTGCCATGTGATAGTTGCAACGTTGATAATGTATTTTGAGGCAGACATGAGGTCGTCGTACCCAGTCTAGCGTAATTGTTGAGATTCATGCTGTATGTGCTGAATATTTATGGAGTTTTTGTGGAATAATTGTTGTATTCAAATGTGATATTTGAAATATTGAGGAAATGTAATGTCGTTGTGGATAGTTAGATCCAACGTGATGTCGTGGAGGCAATAATATTTTTTGGCATGATAAATTAAATACGAGATATAACTTGGAAGTGATAAAACTGTAAGACAACGTTCTATAAACCATATTAAACAATTTGTTAGGAAATTAAACAAATAAATAAAGTTGATAATACAAGATTTTCTGAAAATAATAATTAATGAAATAATAATCTGAGATTTAAGCATATTAATGATCTGACCTAATGAAATAAAAATCAGAATGACTAGATGAAATAATGAAAATTTAAATAACCAGAAGATTGAAATTTAAATAATTTGATAAATTAAATTTTGAAATAAATCAATGAATTAAATAGATGGATGAATTAAAGATTGGATAAATTAAACTGATTGAAATAAATTAATAGACGATTGTAATGATGATGAATAACTGAATTAGAAGGTGATAATTAATTAAAGAAGCTGATGATTAATGAATTTATATGGAATTAAATAAATTTAATTGAGATATAATTTGAGGAATTGCAACTTGAGTTGAGAATTTAAATGATGTAATGGTGATGAATTAATGATTCTGACAGGATTATGTAGAATTTTGAAGTGAGAATTAATGTGAGAAATATTTAATTTTGATGATGACGATAACGATGACCAATGAGCCATGAATTTTCTGTAATTCACAGATAAGTAATTGTGAATGACAATGTAAATAGTGTAAATTAATTATTCAATGTTTAGGAGCATTTGACTAACATGTTCAACATTCAAATTATGCCATGGAAGCCATAAAATACTTGATATTTAATATATGTGATTATAATATGTGTATGTTTAGACAGATTAATAACCTTTTTTAAATCCACATTGATGATGTTAAATTAAAGAGAAATTAGGTCTCAGGTTTCACAAATGTCAGTGACGAAAGACATAGTGCTACAGTGATCCTGAGAACCCAAGAGAACTTTAGAGATTTTTCTTGTTATGTGGATGAAATAATTTTGGATTAGAAAAGAGATGGTTCGATTTTTGGACAATGACAATTTAACTTTGGCATTCGACCATACTCTCAGGTAGGAGTTACATTTAAAATGTCTGTCTGACTATCAAAGTACAATAAATTTGTTTTTATCTTAGTTGTGATCTGATGAAGGTGTGATTTTCCTTTTTCTTTCCTTGTCTTGAGTAAGGCTTAACCGGAAAGGAAGTGGTTTGCTAGGAATTCAGTTGATGGCGCCCATTTATATTTGCATTATTTTTATTAAACTTAAGCCCGTAACGACCCTAGAGATACTTTGTCTCGTGATACCCACTGCTTTTTCGATAACTCAGCTGAATTTCCGACACATTCCTTATTTGACTAGAGGTTCATTTAACTCCGCTCTGTCCCGGAACTCCAGGAATGCGATGTTATAGCAGATGGGTCATCGCATCCCCAGGACGAACGGGTACAGAGAGAGAGGGAGAATTGGCTTTATCCAACTAGTGGGGCTTCGATTTTGTTTATTCTATGGAATCACATCAGATTTAGATTACTGAGAGATTGATCTCAAGTTCATTTAATTGTGTTACAAAATTTATTAAACTTAGTCAGACAGTGTACTTGTGTGCCCATTCCAGTGTTCATGTTAATCGTATTAGTTATATCATGTTAGTTATAAGACATTTTTCCTATACCCAAGTGAATGCAGGAATTGAGACATTGTGATGTGTTGTTGTCTAACGTCTCTGTATAAAACGTATATTGAAAATATAATTATGTTGCCGGAAGATTTAGCTAAGGTGTTAGGAGAGTTACAGACGGGTATGTCTGGTATTGCAGAAACTATTTCTAAAATGGAAACGGAAGTTAAAGAACAAATTAACAATTCAGAAGCTAGATTAGAAGCTAAATGTAAAGAAAATGTGCAATCATTACAGGCTAGTACTGAAGATAATTTAAAGTCATTAGAGACTAGATTACAAACTAGTAATGAAGAAAATTAAAAATTATTTCAGACTAGTACTGAAGAAAATTTAAAATCATTACAGATTAGTAACGAACCTAATGTAAAATTATTACAGTCAACTAGTGAAGATAATTTAAAGTCATTAGAGACTAGATTTCAGACCAGTACTGAAAGTCATTTAAAAGCTAGTGAAGCTAACTTGAAAGATAGTTTAAAATCATTAGAGGAAAAATTACAATCGAATAGTGAGGATAATTTTAAGTCATTGGAAGAGAAATTACAAGCTCGTAGTGAAGAAACTAACACTGAATTAGAAAACAAGTTAACTAGATTAGAGAATAGCTTAACTTTAAAGAAGAATGAAATGCTGAAGACTTTACAATTAGACATAATTGCAGTAAATATGAAAGGAGAGGAAAATGTTCAAATGTTAAGAAAAAATATTATTGAATTAGAAAGTAGAGGAGAAGAAAATATTTTTACTTTAAGAACAGACGTTATGTCCATACAGAAAGACATTACATCAGATGTATCGAAGTTGAGATTCGACATCGATGGTTTAGTGGCAGATGTAGGCAAAATTCAAGAGTGGTCTACCGAAGTATCTTTCGAGACTAAAATTAAAGGTCTAGAAATGAATCTAGGTAATGAGATTAAAGATTTAAAGACAGTAATTGGGACCATTAAAGAGGAAGTCTTAGGAGAGGTTAATTCTAATTTAAAATCATTAGAAAATCAATTGCAGAAAGATATTAGGAAGATAGACGACGATATAGAGCAAAAGGTTAATGAAAACTTAGCTTTGTTCAAAAATAGAGTCGGTGCAATTGTGGAAGAACGGTATAGTGAGTTCGATGCCGAAGCAAAAGAGAAACGTGAAGGGTTAGATGAAAAATTAATCGCAGGTATGGCAAACTTAGAAGCGAGGTTTACGGATAACAAGGAAGCGATGAAGATAGATTCAACTCTATTTAGGACAGATGTTGATCTGTTAAAGGAACAAGTCGCATTAGTAAAGAACACGTGCCAAGGCAAAATTGACAAGTTAAAAAACGATTTAGACGAGAGTAACAAAACGCAGAATGTTACATCGCTAGATGAATTGAAAACTCAGGTCAAGACCGAGGAGAAATTAGCAGAAGACAGGATAACTAAACTAGAATCCATGTTTAACAGTTTCACCAGTCAGAATATAACATCAGGGGAAACATTGATAAACCAGACAGCGATAGACCGCAGTATGACTAATCAAGAAGCTAGCATGGGAGAAGACCGTCAAATGCAACCGAATGTGACATTCGAAAGGGCCAGTTCAACCCCTCAGGATAATACAAGTTCGAATAGGAGTACGTTGGGTCCAAGCGAACGATACTCAGGTCCAGTCACCATTATTAGGAATCTGGATGACAAGCCGAGAAAGTTTTCGGGAAATACAGGAGTCACACCAGTCGAATTTCTGCGAGATATTCGAGACTACATGGCGGAACATAGGGTAGCCAAAGAAAGAGAGCTAAGGATAGTCGATCGCGCCTTAGATGGGTCTGCGCTTACTTGGTTTAGAGCGTTCAGAAGCAATTTTGCGAATATGGAGCAATTTGCCATAGCTTTCTTGAGGAGATTTTGGAGTGCCGAGGATCAACTTAACGTAAGAGCGGAAATGTACTCAAAGCGCTATTCTACGTCACATCCGACGCATTATGCCAACTATTTCACGTCACAGCTGGCTAAATTACTGTTTCTGATTCCTCCATTGCCAGAAGAAGAGCTTTTGCAAGCTATAGCGAGACAGTTACCGATTGAGGTACAGCGATCACTAATAGCGTCGGGAGCCAATACACTTGAGCATTATGACGACATTTTACGGCGATTGGACTATACAAGCGCACAAGTTACGCCTAGAAGTACCAGAAACGACAATAGAAACACGCAAGAAGTGAATGCGGTAGTCGTAGACAATGCAGCTCAAACGGACAGAAGAGATTCCTGGGAAAACCGACGGAACGAAGGGAACCGAGGAAACATCCGTAACGCTCGAGGAAATGATCGATATAGAGGACCATATGAGAGGCCATACGATCAAGAAGCAAGAGATAGCCGGTATAGAAATTATAACCAAAATTCCAGATATCAAGACAGGAATCGATATAACAATAGATATCGGGGCAGAAATAACTGGAGCCAAGGTCAACAGTATAATGGGAACGACAGGCAGGATGGCCGAAGAAACGATCCTAACGACAGACGAGATAATCGTGGACATGAGAGGTCGAGGCAAGAAGATAGACAGCCTAGTGCACCACCCGAAGAGACAGTGAGAGATGTCAATCGAGCAAGCACGAGTGGCGAAGGAAGAAACAAACGTCAGAATAACACGGAATCAAGATGCTAATCATTGGAAGTCAATCATCATTATTGAGAGTCAGAAAGAACCATCAAGCTGAGTAAGGGAATTGTAGAGCTATCGTGTACATGTATTATATATAGAATGCCTGAGAGTGTATTTTTTTTCTCAATTCTGATAAAAAAAAGGAGATGTACGGGAGAGATGTACCCGATACCTAGTTTAGGCTATCGGCTACGCCAGCAGACATTAAGCCGTAGTTGAGGTTTTGGGAAGAGTTAGGAAAAGATAGCGCACCGATCGAGTCAAGAAGAATGTCAAGATGACGTAGGAGGTCTAGGATCAAGGAGGCACTGACATCTGTAAGAAATTGGAATTATGGATAGAGATGTGAAGCTTTATTGAGATATATA
Organism: Meconema thalassinum; assembly: GCA_946902985.2. Classification (NCBI taxonomy): domain Eukaryota; kingdom Metazoa; phylum Arthropoda; class Insecta; order Orthoptera; family Tettigoniidae; genus Meconema; species Meconema thalassinum. The sequence goes on from OX336388.2 coordinate 830,941,094, forward strand.
TGGAATATGGTAATTAAGCATCTTAGAAGAGAAGATATAACATGCATTATATGTGGAAATAATTTTAAGGAAGTTAGATAACCCTTAAGTTATTTTATAACGGAATAGCCGAGATGATGAGGGTTCGAGACTATAATCGTGACGCGAGAGCACAGTGGTGGGGGACAACACCACGTGTCTGCGCCAGGCAGATAAGAGTGAAGACAGTGCCAGCACATTCAGTGGAGCTCTGTCAGTCGAGCAAGTAGGATCGAGCTCTGTAGCGCAAGCCAGACGCACGGTGAAGGTCGCGTAGCATACCGAAACTGTCACGGCAGAGTGTAGGCGACAGTTTCAGCATCGCCGGGCAGCGAACGCCAAGCAGGTCATTGATCCAGGGGGACTTGCCGAGCAAGCAATCACAGACGGCCGGGATATGTTAGAACAGCACTGCAAGTAGTTGGAGACTTTATTACAAGCTACATTTCAACGCAGTTTGAACACAGTTCTTCTGAATAACTTTATGACTATGCTTTTCTATAACGCATTCAAAGTTACTTTAACAATTTCAAGCAAACGGAATGTCGTGAGCATAGGCACTGATGAACATTAGATCGTGCATTAATGAAATTTATTTCTTATGCAGTTTCATGAATTACCAAATACAGACAACTACAGAGTGTTTAATAAACTTGGACACTCTCATGTAAAATTTTATTTTACGAAAGTGAGACTTAGCAGTTATTAGAGATTGGTTTTTCAATACTCAAAATGAACATTTAATGGAACAGTGGCGTAACTTAAAACAGGAATAGGGGGTCCGCTGTTTCCATGAACTTTTTCGAGAGGAGTTGGACAATATCCGCCAAGGGTCATCCGAAGTTCAACATGTCAGAGTAGACGCAGATAGAGACAAGATGGCACCGCAGAGCGATGGCTTCGATTCCTGACGAGAGAAGGTCCACCGGCTGATTCACTTGGGATTTCGAAGGCAATAGTCATTTCATGGATGGAATGATATTCACGCCGATCTTTCGAGAAATTCATTATGTAGGGAAAATCGACGATCTTTCGAGAAATTCATTATGTAGGGAAAATCGACGATCTTGGAAATTTAATAACAGCTGATTATGAAAGGTACTGTAAGAGTTATAACTACCTGATACGATTATTTTCATGAATACTGGGCACACATGTATATTTTTCTAATAGGAGTGATACGATTATATAGACATGGTTTGACTTTGTATACTTCGAATTTGCTAGAATATGGCGTGACCATATGACATGGCAGGCATCATTATACGAAATTCTCACCATTGGTTGGCTTTATTAAGCAGATGTTTGGTCTTTTAGACATTTTTCCAGCTAGGATATTTTTCATAAATAGTTTTTTTTTGTGTAACGAGTATTTCGAACTCGTGATCTGCAATTGATTATCTAAAATTACTTAGTCAGTTCATTGCATACTAGCGAGTGCGTATTATTCATCAGTAGGGATTTTTTCCATTGGATTGTTTGGAGATATTAAGAAGTTATTCACTTTAGTGAATGAACATCGCTTTTATATGACAACTAGAGACTTGTTGATTCCTATCTGGTACATTCACTCATATAGTCTACGAGATGGGGTCTTTCGTATTTATACGATTGTATGGTGGTACTCATCTTACCCATCGTTCAGGGCAATATCATCCAAGTCAACGGGGCGAGGTCTTTCGTATTTATACGACTGTACGGTGGTTACACATCTTACTCGCCATTGAGGGACTCATTTTTATCATCCGAGTGTACACGAGATTGTAAGTGAATCAAACAAGGAACTACTAGTCACATATCAGTCCAAATTTTGTTAAATAAGGTAACGATAAATGTCAGCAGGATTGCGTTTAGTAATTCTTGTTTGCCAATCCAATATTTTGTTGCTATACACTTTTGAGAGTAATTTCAGTTTAACAGCTGTTATACCTGATGCTTTTGATAAATTTTATAATTGTGTTTGATACCTTTGAGAAGGATTTAAAGTAATTGAATCTTGTAAGATGAATCATTAATGGTCAGATTTATTTTAAGGCAGATCAGTATTGCAGATTTTGATATGAGAGATTATAGCACATTGGTGTTTTTCTGTGATGTGAATTATAAAAATTGTAAGAGAATTTATGCTATTTGAAAGCAGATCTTAAATTACTGAGGTAAAATATTTTTTCCAATTGTTTAAGAAGTTGTCTAGATGCGATCAGATTAATTACAGTTATTGAAGATTGTGTGCGTTGATAATTTGAAGCCAGTTATATATTTTTTGTAGATCATGCAACATGGTTAAGTGAAGTTTGTGATAGGCATTTTGTGGAAGTTGCCATGTGATAGTTGCAACGTTGATAATGTATTTTGAGGCAGACATGAGGTCGTCGTACCCAGTCTAGCGTAATTGTTGAGATTCATGCTGTATGTGCTGAATATTTATGGAGTTTTTGTGGAATAATTGTTGTATTCAAATGTGATATTTGAAGTATTGAGGAAATGTAATGTCGTTGTGGATAGTTAGATCCAACGTGATGTCGTGGAGGCAATAATATTTTTTGGCATGATAAATTAAATACGAGATATAACTTGGAAGTGATAAAACTGTAAGACAACGTTCTATAAACCATATTAAACAATTTGTTAGGAAATTAAACAAATAAATAAAGTTGATAATACAAGATTTTCTGAAAATAATAATTAATGAAATAATAATCTGAGATTTAAGCATATTAATGATCTGACCTAATGAAATAAAAATCAGAATGACTAGATGAAATAATGAAAATCTAAATAACCAGAAGATTGAAATTTAAATAATTTGATAAATTAAATTTTGAAATAAATCAATGAATTAAATAGATGGATGAATTAAAGATTGGATAAATTAAACTGATTGAAATAAATTAATAGACGATTGTAATGATGATGAATAACTGAATTAGAAGGTGATAATTAATTAAAGAAGCTGATGATTAATGAATTTATATGGAATTAAATAAATTTAATTGAGATATAATTTGAGGAATTGCAACTTGAGTTGAGAATTTAAATGATGTAATGGTGATGAATTAATGATTCTGACAGGAATATGTAGAATTTTGAAGTGAGAATTAATGTGAGAAATATTTAATTTTGATGATGACGATAACGATGACCAATGAGCCATGAATTTTCTGTAATTCACAGATAAGTAATTGTGAATGACAATGTAAATAGTGTAAATTAATTATTCAATGTTTAGGAGCATTTGACTAACATGTTCAACATTCAAATTATGCCATGCAAGCCATAAAATACTTGATATTTAATATATGTGATTATAATATGTGTATGTTTAGACAGATTAATAACCTTTTTTAAATCCACATTGATGATGTTAAATTAAAGAGAAATTAGGTCTCAGGTTTCACAAATGTCAGTGACGAAAGACATAGTGCTACAGTGATCCTGAGAACCCAAGAGAACTTTAGAGATTTTTCTTGTTATGTGGATGAAATAATTTTGGATTAGAAAAGAGATGGTTCGATTTTTGGACAATGACAATTTAACTTTGGCATTCGACCATACTCTCAGGTAGGAGTTATATTTAAAATGTCTGTCTGACTATCAAAGTAAAATAAATTTGTTTTTATCTTAGTTGTGATCTGATGATGGTGTGATTTTCCTTTTTCTTTCCTTGTCTTGAGTAAGGCTTAACCGGAAAGGAAGTGGTTTGCTAGGAATTCAGTTGATGGCGCCCATTTATATTTGCATTAGTTTATTAAACTTAAGCCCGTAACGACCCTAGAGATAGTTTGTCTCGTGATACCCACTGCTTTTTCGATAACTCAGCTGAATTTCCGACACATTCCTTATTTGACTAGAGGTTCATTTAACTCCGCTCTGTCCCGGAACTCCAGGAATGCGATGTTATAGCAGATGGGTCATCGCATCCCCAGGACGAACGGGTACAGAGAGAGAGGGAGAATTGGCTTTATCCAACTAGTGGGGCTTCGATTTTGTTTATTCTATGGAATCACATCAGATTTAGATTACTGAGAGATTGATCTCAAGTTCATTTAATTGTGTTACAAAATTTATTAAACTTAGTCAGACAATGTACTTGTGTGCCCATTCCAGTGTTCATGTTAATCGTATTAGTTATATCATGTTAGTTATAAGACATTTTTCCTATACCCAAGTGAATGCAGGAATTGAGACATTGTGATGTGTTGTTGTCTAACGTCTCGGTATAAAACGTATATTGAAAATATAATTATGTTGCCGGAAGATTTAGCTAAGGTGTTAGGAGAGTTACAGACGGGTATGTCTGGTATTGCAGAAACTATTGCTAAAATGGAAACGGAAGTTAAAGAACAAATTAACAATTCAGAAGCTAGATTAGAAGCTAAATGTAAAGAAAATGTGCAATCATTACAGGCTAGTACTGAAGATAATTTAAAGTCATTAGAGACTAGATTACAAACTAGTAATGAAGAAAATTAAAAATTATTTCAGACTAGTACTGAAGAAAATTTAAAATCATTACAGATTAGTAACGAACCTAATGTAAAATTATTACAGTCAACTAATGAAGATAATTTAAAGTCATTAGAGACTAGATTACAGACCAGTACTGAAAGTCATTTAAAAGCTAGTGAAGCTAACTTCAAAGATAGTTTAAAATCATTAGAAGAAAAATTACAATCGAATAGTGAGGATAATTTTAAGTCATTGGAAGAGAAATTACAAGCTCGTAGTGAAGAAACTAACACTGAATTAGAAAACAAGTTAACTAGATTAGAGAATAGCTTAACTTTAAAGAATAATGAAATGCTGAAGACTTTACAATTAGACATAATTGCAGTAAATATGAAAGGAGAGGAAAATGTTCAAATGTTAAGAAAAAATATTATTGAATTAGAAAGTAGAGGAGAAGAAAATATATTTACCTTAAGAACAGACGTTATGTCCATACAGAAAGACATTAAATCAGATGTATCGAAGTTGAGATTCGACATCGATGGTTTAGTGGCAGATGTAGGCAAAATTCAAGAGTGGTCTACCGAAGTATCTTTCGAGACTAAAATTAAAGGTCTAGAAAAGAAACTAGGTGAAGAGATTAAAGATTTAAAGACAGTAATTGGGACCATTAAAGAGGAAGTCTTAGGAGAGGCTAATTCTAATTTAAAATCATTAGAAAATCAATTGCAGAAAAATATTAGGAAGATAGACGACGATATAGAGCAAAAGGTTAATGAAAACTTAGCTTGGTTCAAAAATAGAGTCGGTGCAATTGTGGAAGAACGGTATAGTGAGTTCGATGCCGAAGCAAAAGAGAAACGTGAAGGGTTAGATGAAAAATTAATCGCAGGTATGGCAAACTTAGAAGCGAGGTTTACGGAGAACAAGGAAGCGATGAAGATAGATTCAACTCTATTTAGGACAGATGTTGATCTGTTAAAGGAACAAGTCGCGTTAGTAAAGAACACGTGCGAAGGCAAAATTGACAAGTTAAAAAACGATTTATACGAGAGTAACAAAACGCAGAATGTTACATCGCTAGATGAATTGAAAACTCAGGTCAAGACCGTGGAGAAATTAGCAGAAGACAGGATAACTAAACTAGAATCCATGTTTAACAGTTTCACCAGTCAGAATATAACATCAGGGGAAACATTGATAAACCAGACAGCGATAGACCGCAGTATGACTAATCAAGAAGCTAGCATGGGAGAAGACCGTCAAATGCAACCGAATGTGACATTCGAAAGGGCCAGTTCAACCCCTCAGGATAATCCAAGTTCGAATAGGAGTACGTTGGGTCCAAGCGAACGATACTCAGGTCCAGTCACCATTATTAGGAATCTGGATGACAAGCCGAGAAAGTTTTCGGGAAATACAGGAGTCACACCAGTCGAATTTCTGCGAGATATTCGAGACTACATGGCGGAACATAGGGTAGCCAAAGAAAGAGAGCTAAGGATAGCCGAACGCGCCTTAGATGGGTCTGCGCTTACTTGGTTTAGAGCGTTCAGAAGCAATTTTGCGAATATGGAGCAATTTGCCATAGCTTTCTTGAGGAGATTTTGGAGTGCCGAGGATCAACTTAACGTAAGAGCGGAAATGTACTCAAAGCGCTATTCTACGTCACATCCGACGCATTATGCCAACTATTTCACGTCACAGTTGGCTAAATTACAGTTTCTGATTCCTCCATTGCCAGAAGAAGAGCTTTTGCAAGCTATAGCGAGACAGTTACCGATTGAGGTACAGCGATCACTAATAGCGTCGGGAGCCAATACACTTGAGCATTATGACGACATTTTACGGCGATTGGACTATACAAGCGCACAAGTTACGCCTAGAAGTACCAGAAACGACAATAGAAACACGCAAGAAGTGAATGCGGTAGTCGTAGACAATGCAGCTCAAACGGACAGAAGAGATTCCTGGGAAAACCGACGGAACGAAGGGAACCGAGGAAACATCCGTAACGCTCGAGGAAATGATCGATATAGAGGACCATATGAGAGGCCATACGATCAAGAAGCAAGAGATAGCCGGTATAGAATTTATAACCAAAATTCCAGATATCAAGACAGGAATCGATATAACAATAGATATCGGGGCAGAAATAACTGGAGCCAAGGTCAACAGTATAATGGGAACGACAGGCAGGATGGCCGAAGAAACGATCCTAACGACAGACGAGATAATCGTGGACATGAGAGGTCGAGGCAAGAAGATAGACAGCCTAGTGTACCACCCGAAGAGACAGTGAGAGATGTCAATCGAGCAAGCACGAGTGGCGAAGGAAGAAACAAACGTCAGAATAACACGGAATCAAGATGCTAATCATTGGAAGTCAATCATCATTATTGAGAGTCAGAAAGAACCATCATGCTGAGTAAGGGAATTGTAGAGCTATCGTGTACATGTATTATATATAGAATGCCTGAGAGTGTATTTTATTCTCAATCCTGATAAAAAAAAGGAGATGTACGGGAGAGATGTACCCGATACCTAGTTTAGGCTATCGGCTACGCCAGCAGACATTAAGCCGTAGTTGAGGTTTTGGGAAGAGTTAGGAAAAGATAGCGCACCGATCGAGTCAAGAAGAATGTCAAGATGACGTAGGAGGTCTAGGATCAAGGAGGCACTGACATCTGTAAGAAGATGGAATTATGGATAGAGATGTGAAGCTTTATTGAGATATATATGGAATATGGTAATTAAGCATCTTAGAAGAGATGATATAACATGCATTATATGTGGAAATAATTTTAAGGAAGTTAGATAACCCTTAAGTTATTTTATAACAGAATAGCCGATATGATGAGGGTTCGAGACTATAATCGTGACGCGAGAGCACAGTGGTGGGGGACAACACCACGTGTCTGCGCCAGGCAGATAAGAGTGAAGACAGTGCCAGCACATTCAGTGGAGCTCTGTCAGTCGAGCAAGTAGGATCGAGCTCTGTAGCGCAAGCCAGACGCACGGTGAAGGTCGCGTAGCATACCGAAACTGTCACGGCAGAGTGTAGGCGACAGTTTCAGCATCGCCGGGCAGCGAACGCCAAGCAGGTCATTGATCCAGGGGGACTTGCCGAGCAAGCAATCACAGACGGCCGGGATATGTTAGAACAGCACTGCAAGTAGTTGGAGACTTTATTACAAGCTACATTTCAACGCAGTTTGAACACAGTTCTTCTGAATAACTTTATGACTATGCTTTTCTATAACGCATTCAAAGTTACTTTAACAATTTCAAGCAAACGGAATGTCGTGAGCATAGGCACTGATGAACATTAGATCGTGCATTAATGAAATTTATTTCTTATGCAGTTTCATGAATTACCAAATACAGACAACTACAGGGTGTTTAATAAACTTGGACACTCTCATGTAAAATTTTATTTTACGAAAGTGAGACTTAGCAGTAATTAGAGATTGGTCTTTCAATACTCAAACTGAACATTTAATGGAACAGTGGCGTAACTTAGAAGAGGAATAGGGGGTCCGCTGTTTCCATGAACTTTTTCGAGAGTAGTTGGACAATATCCGCTATGGGTAATCCGAAGTTCAACATGTCAGAGTAGACGCAGATAGAGACAAGATGGCACCGCAGAGCGATGGATTCGATTCCTGACGAGAGGAGGTCCACCAGCTGATTCACTTGGGATTTCGAAGGCAATCGTCATTTCATGGATGGAATGATATTCACGCCGATCTTTCGAGAAATTCATTATGTAGGGAAAATCGACGATCTTTCGAGAAATTCATTATGTAGGGAAAATCGACGATCTTGGAAATTTAATAACAGCTGATTATGAAAGGTACTGTAAGAGTTATAACTACCTGATACGATTATTTTCATGAATACTGGGCACACATGTATATTTTTCTAATAGGAGTGATACGATTATATAGACATGGTTTGACTTTGTATACTTCGAATTTGCTAGAATATGGCGTGACCATATGACATGGCAGGCATCATTATACGAAATTCTCACCATTGGTTGGCTTTATTAAGCAGATGTTTGGTCTTTTAGACATTTTTCCAGCTAGGATATTTTTCATAAATAGTTTTTTTTGTGTAACGAGTATTTCGAACTCGTGATCTGCAATTGATTATCTAAAATTACTTAGTCAGTTCATTGCATACTAGCGAGTGCGTATTATTCATCAGTAGGGATTTTTTCCATTGGATTGTTTGGAGATATTAAGAAGTTATTCACTTTAGTGAATGAACATCGCTTTTATATGACAACTAGAGACTTGTTGATTCCTATCTGGTACATTCACTCATATAGTCTACGAGATGGGGTCTTTCGTATTTATACGATTGTATGGTGGTACTCATCTTACCCATCGTTCAGGGCAATATCATCCAAGTCGACGGGGCGAGGTCTTTCGTATTTATACGACTGTACGGTGGTTACACATCTTACTCGCCATTGAGGGACTCATTTTTATCATCCGAGTGTACACGAGATTGTAAGTGAATCAAACAAGGAACTACTAGTCACATATCAGTCGAAATTTTGTTAAATAAGGTAACGATAAATGTCAGCAGGATTGCGTTTAGTAATTCTTGTTTGCCAATCCAATATTTTGTTGCTATACTCTTTTGAGAGTAATTTCAGTTTAACAGCTGTTATAGCTGATGCTTTTGATAAATTTTATAATTGTGTTTGATACCTTTGAGAAGGATTTAAAGTAATTGAATCTTGTAAGATGAATCATTAATGGTCAGATTTATTTTAAGGCAGATCAGTATTGCAGATTTTGATATGAGAGATTATAGCACATTGGTGTTTTTCTGTGATGTGAATTATAAAAATTGTAAGAGAATTTATGCTATTTGAAAGCAGATCTTAAATTACTGAGGTAAAATATTTTTTCCAATTGTTTAAGAAGTTGTCTAGATGTGATCAGATTAATTACAGTTATTGGAGATTGTGTGCGTTGATAATTTGAAGCCAGTTATATATTTTTTGTAGATCATGCAACATGGTTAAGTGAAGTTTGTGATAGGCATTTTGTGGAAGTTGCCATGTGATAGTTGCAACGTTGATAATGTATTTTGAGGCAGACATGAGGTCGTCGTACCCAGTCTAGCGTAATTGTTGAGATTCATGCTGTATGTGCTGAATATTTATGGAGTTTTTGTGGAATAATTGTTGTATTCAAATGTGATATTTGAAGTATTGAGGAAATGTAATGTCGTTGTGGATAGTTAGATCCAACGTGATGTCGTGGAGGCAATAATATTTTTGGCATGATAAATTAAATACGAGATATAACTTGGAAGTGATAAAACTGTAAGACAACGTTCTATAAACCATATTAAACAATTTGTTAGGAAATTAAACAAATAAATAAAGTTGATAATACAAGATTTTCTGAAAATAATAATTAATGAAATAATAATCTGAGATTTAAGCATATTAATGATCTGACCTAATGAAATAAAAATCAGAATGACTAGATGAAATAATGAAAATCTAAATAACCAGAAGATTGAAATTTAAATAATTTGATAAATTAAATTTTGAAATAAATCAATGAATTAAATAGATGGATGAATTAAAGATTGGATAAATTAAACTGATTGAAATAAATTAATAGACGATTGTAATGATGATGAATAACTGAATTAGAAGGTGATAATTAATAAAAAGAAGCTGATGATTAATGAATTTATATGGAATTAAATAAATTTAATTGAGATATAATTTGAGGAATTGCAACTTGAGTTGAGAATTTAAATGATGTAATGGTGATGAATTAATGATTCTGACAGGAATATGTAGAATTTTGAAGTGAGAATTAATGTGAGAAATATTTAATTTTGATGATGACGATAACGATGACCAATGAGCCATGAATTTTCTGTAATTCACAGATAAGTAATTGTGAATGACAATGTAAATAGTGTAAATTAATTATTCAATGTTTAGGAGCATTTGACTAACATGTTCAACATTCAAATTATGCCATGCAAGCCATAAAATACTTGATATTTAATATATGTGATTATAATATGTGTATGTTTAGACAGATTAATAACCTTTTTTAAATCCACATTGATGATGTTAAATTAAAGAGAAATTAGGTCTCAGGTTTCACAAATGTCAGTGACGAAAGACATAGTGCTACAGTGATCCTGAGAACCCAAGAGAACTTTAGAGATTTTTCTTGTTATGTGGATGAAATAATTTTGGATTAGAAAAGAGATGGTTCGATTTTTGGACAATGACAATTTAACTTTGGCATTCGACCATACTCTCAGGTAGGAGTTACATTTAAAATGTCTGTCTGACTATCAAAGTACAATAAATTTGTTTTTATCTTAGTTGTGATCTGATGAAGGTGTGATTTTCCTTTTTCTTTCCTTGTCTTGAGTAAGGCTTAACCGGAAAGGAAGTGGTTTGCTAGGAATTCAGTTGATGGCGCCCATTTATATTTGCATTATTTTTATTAAACTTAAGCCCGTAACGACCCTAGAGATACTTTGTCTCGTGATACCCACTGCTTTTTCGATAACTCAGCTGAATTTCCGACACATTCCTTATTTGACTAGAGGTTCATTTAACTCCGCTCTGTCCCGGAACTCCAGGAATGCGATGTTATAGCAGATGGGTCATCGCATCCCCAGGACGAACGGGTACAGAGAGAGAGGGAGAATTGGCTTTATCCAACTAGTGGGGCTTCGATTTTGTTTATTCTATGGAATCACATCAGATTTAGATTACTGAGAGATTGATCTCAAGTTCATTTAATTGTGTTACAAAATTTATTAAACTTAGTCAGACAATGTACTTGTGTGCCCATTCCAGTGTTCATGTTAATCGTATTAGTTATATCATGTTAGTTATAAGACATTTTTCCTATACCCAAGTGAATGCAGGAATTGAGACATTGTGATGTGTTGTTGTCTAACGTCTCGGTATAAAACGTATATTGAAAATATAATTATGTTGCCGGAAGATTTAGCTAAGGTGTTAGGAGAGTTACAGACGGGTATGTCTGGTATTGCAGAAACTATTGCTAAAATGGAAACGGAAGTTAAAGAACAAATTAACAATTCAGAAGCTAGATTAGAAGCTAAATGTAAAGAAAATGTGCAATCATTACAGGCTAGTACTGAAGATAATTTAAAGTCATTAGAGACTAGATTACAAACTAGTAATGAAGAAAATTAAAAATTATTTCAGACTAGTACTGAAGAAAATTTAAAATCATTACAGATTAGTAACGAACCTAATGTAAAATTATTACAGTCAACTAATGAAGATAATTTAAAGTCATTAGAGACTAGATTACAGACCAGTACTGAAAGTCATTTAAAAGCTAGTGAAGCTAACTTGAAAGATAGTTTAAAATCATTAGAAGAAAAATTACAATCGAATAGTGAGGATAATTTTAAGTCATTGGAAGAGAAATTACAAGCTCGTAGTGAAGAAACTAACACTGAATTAGAAAACAAGTTAACTAGATTAGAGAATAGCTTAACTTTAAAGAATAATGAAATGCTGAAGACTTTACAATTAGACATAATTGCAGTAAATATGAAAGGAGAGGAAAATGTTCAAATGTTAAGAAAAAATATTATTGAATTAGAAAGTAGAGGAGAAGAAAATATATTTACCTTAAGAACAGACGTTATGTCCATACAGAAAGACATTAAATCAGATGTATCGAAGTTGAGATTCGACATCGATGGTTTAGTGGCAGATGTAGGCAAAATTCAAGACTGGTCTACCGAAGTATCTTTCGAGACTAAAATTAAAGGTCTAGAAAAGAAACTAGGTGAAGAGATTAAAGATTTAAAGACAGTAATTGGGACCATTAAAGAGGAAGTCTTAGGAGAGGCTAATTCTAATTTAAAATCATTAGAAAATCAATTGCAGAAAAATATTAGGAAGATAGACGACGATATAGAGCAAAAGGTTAATGAAAACTTAGCTTGGTTCAAAAATAGAGTCGGTGCAATTGTGGAAGAACGGTATAGTGAGTTCGATGCCGAAGCAAAAGAGAAACGTGAAGGGTTAGATGAAAAATTAATCGCAGGTATGGCAAACTTAGAAGCGAGGTTTACGGAGAACAAGGAAGCGATGAAGATAGATTCAACTCTATTTAGGACAGATGTTGATCTGTTAAAGGAACAAGTCGCGTTAGTAAAGAACACGTGCGAAGGCAAAATTGACAAGTTAAAAAACGATTTATACGAGAGTAACAAAACGCAGAATGTTACATCGCTAGATGAATTGAAAACTCAGGTCAAGACCGTGGAGAAATTAGCAGAAGACAGGATAACTAAACTAGAATCCATGTTTAACAGTTTCACCAGTCAGAATATAACATCAGGGGAAACATTGATAAACCAGACAGCGATAGACCGCAGTATGACTAATCAAGAAGCTAGCATGGGAGAAGACCGTCAAATGCAACCGAATGTGACATTCGAAAGGGCCAGTTCAACCCCTCAGGATAATCCAAGTTCGAATAGGAGTACGTTGGGTCCAAGCGAACGATACTCAGGTCCAGTCACCATTATTAGGAATCTGGATGACAAGCCGAGAAAGTTTTCGGGAAATACAGGAGTCACACCAGTCGAATTTCTGCGAGATATTCGAGACTACATGGCGGAACATAGGGTAGCCAAAGAAAGAGAGCTAAGGATAGCCGAACGCGCCTTAGATGGGTCTGCGCTTACTTGGTTTAGAGCGTTCAGAAGCAATTTTGCGAATATGGAGCAATTTGCCATAGCTTTCTTGAGGAGATTTTGGAGTGCCGAGGATCAACTTAACGTAAGAGCGGAAATGTACTCAAAGCGCTATTCTACGTCACATCCGACGCATTATGCCAACTATTTCACGTCACAGTTGGCTAAATTACAGTTTCTGATTCCTCCATTGCCAGAAGAAGAGCTTTTGCAAGCTATAGCGAGACAGTTACCGATTGAGGTACAGCGATCACTAATAGCGTCGGGAGCCAATACACTTGAGCATTATGACGACATTTTACGGCGATTGGACTATACAAGCGCACAAGTTACGCCTAGAAGTACCAGAAACGACAATAGAAACACGCAAGAAGTGAATGCGGTAGTCGTAGACAATGCAGCTCAAACGGACAGAAGAGATTCCTGGGAAAACCGACGGAACGAAGGGAACCGAGGAAACATCCGTAACGCTCGAGGAAATGATCGATATAGAGGACCATATGAGAGGCCATACGATCAAGAAGCAAGAGATAGCCGGTATAGAATTTATAACCAAAATTCCAGATATCAAGACAGGAATCGATATAACAATAGATATCGGGGCAGAAATAACTGGAGCCAAGGTCAACAGTATAATGGGAACGACAGGCAGGATGGCCGAAGAAACGATCCTAACGACAGACGAGATAATCGTGGACATGAGAGGTCGAGGCAAGAAGATAGACAGCCTAGTGTACCACCCGAAGAGACAGTGAGAGATGTCAATCGAGCAAGCACGAGTGGCGAAGGAAGAAACAAACGTCAGAATAACACGGAATCAAGATGCTAATCATTGGAAGTCAATCATCATTATTGAGAGTCAGAAAGAACCATCATGCTGAGTAAGGGAATTGTAGAGCTATCGTGTACATGTATTATATATAGAATGCCTGAGAGTGTATTTTATTCTCAATCCTGATAAAAAAAGGAGATGTACGGGAGAGATGTACCCGATACCTAGTTTAGGCTATCGGCTACGCCAGCAGACATTAAGCCGTAGTTGAGGTTTTGGGAAGAGTTAGGAAAAGATAGCGCACCGATCGAGTCAAGAAGAATGTCAAGATGACGTAGGAGGTCTAGGATCAAGGAGGCACTGACATCTGTAAGAAGATGGAATTATGGATAGAGATGTGAAGCTTTATTGAGATATATATGGAATATGGTAATTAAGCATCTTAGAAGAGATGATATAACATGCATTATATGTGGAAATAATTTTAAGGAAGTTAGATAACCCTTAAGTTATTTTATAACAGAATAGCCGATATGATGAGGGTTCGAGACTATAATCGTGACACGAGAGCACAGTGGTGGGGGACAACACCACGTGTCTGCGCCAGGCAGATAAGAGTGAAGACAGTGCCAGCACATTCAGTGGAGCTCTGTCAGTCGAGCAAGTAGGATCGAGCTCTGTAGCGCAAGCCAGACGCACGGTGAAGGTCGCGTAGCATACCGAAACTGTCACGGCAGAGTGTAGGCGACAGTTTCAGCATCGCCGGGCAGCGAACGCCAAGCAGGTCATTGATCCAGGGGGACTTGCCGAGCAAGCAATCACAGACGGCCGGGATATGTTAGAACAGCACTGCAAGTAGTTGGAGACTTTATTACAAGCTACATTTCAACGCAGTTTGAACACAGTTCTTCTGAATAACTTTATGACTATGCTTTTCTATAACGCATTCAAAGTTACTTTAACAATTTCAAGCAAACGGAATGTCGTGAGCATAGGCACTGATGAACATTAGATCGTGCATTAATGAAATTTATTTCTTATGCAGTTTCATGAATTACCAAATACAGACAACTACAGGGTGTTTAATAAACTTGGACACTCTCATGTAAAATTTTATTTTACGAAAGTGAGACTTAGCAGTAATTAGAGATTGGTCTTTCAATACTCAAACTGAACATTTAATGGAACAGTGGCGTAACTTAGAAGAGGAATAGGGGGTCCGCTGTTTCCATGAACTTTTTCGAGAGTAGTTGGACAATATCCGCTATGGGTAATCCGAAGTTCAACATGTCAGAGTAGACGCAGATAGAGACAAGATGGCACCGCAGAGCGATGGATTCGATTCCTGACGAGAGGAGGTCCACCAGCTGATTCACTTGGGATTTCGAAGGCAATCGTCATTTCATGGATGGAATGATATTCACGCCGATCTTTCGAGAAATTCATTATGTAGGGAAAATCGACGATCTTTCGAGAAATTCATTATGTAGGGAAAATCGACGATCTTGGAAATTTAATAACAGCTGATTATGAAAGGTACTGTAAGAGTTATAACTACCTGATACGATTATTTTCATGAATACTGGGCACACATGTATATTTTTCTAATAGGAGTGATACGATTATATAGACATGGTTTGACTTTGTATACTTCGAATTTGCTAGAATATGGCGTGACCATATGACATGGCAGGCATCATTATACGAAATTCTCACCATTGGTTGGCTTTATTAAGCAGATGTTTGGTCTTTTAGACATTTTTCCAGCTAGGATATTTTTCATAAATAGTTTTTTTTGTGTAACGAGTATTTCGAACTCGTGATCTGCAATTGATTATCTAAAATTACTTAGTCAGTTCATTGCATACTAGCGAGTGCGTATTATTCATCAGTAGGGATTTTTTCCATTGGATTGTTTGGAGATATTAAGAAGTTATTCACTTTAGTGAATGAACATCGCTTTTATATGACAACTAGAGACTTGTTGATTCCTATCTGGTACATTCACTCATATAGTCTACGAGATGGGGTCTTTCGTATTTATACGATTGTATGGTGGTACTCATCTTACCCATCGTTCAGGGCAATATCATCCAAGTCGACGGGGCGAGGTCTTTCGTATTTATACGACTGTACGGTGGTTACACATCTTACTCGCCATTGAGGGACTCATTTTTATCATCCGAGTGTACACGAGATTGTAAGTGAATCAAACAAGGAACTACTAGTCACATATCAGTCGAAATTTTGTTAAATAAGGTAACGATAAATGTCAGCAGGATTGCGTTTAGTAATTCTTGTTTGCCAATCCAATATTTTGTTGCTATACTCTTTTGAGAGTAATTTCAGTTTAACAGCTGTTATAGCTGATGCTTTTGATAAATTTTATAATTGTGTTTGATACCTTTGAGAAGGATTTAAAGTAATTGAATCTTGTAAGATGAATCATTAATGGTCAGATTTATTTTAAGGCAGATCAGTATTGCAGATTTTGATATGAGAGATTATAGCACATTGGTGTTTTTCTGTGATGTGAATTATAAAAATTGTAAGAGAATTTATGCTATTTGAAAGCAGATCTTAAATTACTGAGGTAAAATATTTTTTCCAATTGTTTAAGAAGTTGTCTAGATGTGATCAGATTAATTACAGTTATTGGAGATTGTGTGCGTTGATAATTTGAAGCCAGTTATATATTTTTTGTAGATCATGCAACATGGTTAAGTGAAGTTTGTGATAGGCATTTTGTGGAAGTTGCCATGTGATAGTTGCAACGTTGATAATGTATTTTGAGGCAGACATGAGGTCGTCGTACCCAGTCTAGCGTAATTGTTGAGATTCATGCTGTATGTGCTGAATATTTATGGAGTTTTTGTGGAATAATTGTTGTATTCAAATGTGATATTTGAAGTATTGAGGAAATGTAATGTCGTTGTGGATAGTTAGATCCAACGTGATGTCGTGGAGGCAATAATATTTTTGGCATGATAAATTAAATACGAGATATAACTTGGAAGTGATAAAACTGTAAGACAACGTTCTATAAACCATATTAAACAATTTGTTAGGAAATTAAACAAATAAATAAAGTTGATAATACAAGATTTTCTGAAAATAATAATTAATGAAATAATAATCTGAGATTTAAGCATATTAATGATCTGACCTAATGAAATAAAAATCAGAATGACTAGATGAAATAATGAAAATCTAAATAACCAGAAGATTGAAATTTAAATAATTTGATAAATTAAATTTTGAAATAAATCAATGAATTAAATAGATGGATGAATTAAAGATTGGATAAATTAAACTGATTGAAATAAATTAATAGACGATTGTAATGATGATGAATAACTGAATTAGAAGGTGATAATTAATTAAAGAAGCTGATGATTAATGAATTTATATGGAATTAAATAAATTTAATTGAGATATAATTTGAGGAATTGCAACTTGAGTTGAGAATTTAAATGATGTAATGGTGATGAATTAATGATTCTGACAGGAATATGTAGAATTTTGAAGTGAGAATTAATGTGAGAAATATTTAATTTTGATGATGACGATAACGATGACCAATGAGCCATGAATTTTCTGTAATTCACAGATAAGTAATTGTGAATGACAATGTAAATAGTGTAAATTAATTATTTAATGTTTAGGAGCATTTGACTAACATGTTCAACATTCAAATTATGCCGTGCAAGCCATAAAATACTTGATATTTAATATATGTGATTATAATATGTGTATGTTTAGACAGATTAATAACCTTTTTTAAATCCACATTGATGATGTTAAATTAAAGAGAAATTAGGTCTCAGGTTTCACAAATGTCAGTGACGAAAGACATAGTGCTACAGTGATCCTGAGAACCCAAGAGAACTTTAGAGATTTTTCTTGTTGTGTGGATGAAATAATTTTGGATTAGAAAAGAGATGGTTCGATTTTTGGACAATGACAATTTAACTTTGGCATTCGACCATACTCTCAGGTAGGAGTTATATTTAAAATGTCTGTCTGACTATCAAAGTAAATAAATTTGTTTTTATCTTAGTTGTGATCTGATGATGGTGTGATTTTCCTTTTTCTTTCCTTGTCTTGAGTAAGGCTTAACCGGAAAGGAAGTGGTTTGCTAGGAATTCAGTTGATGGCGCCCATTTATATTTGCATTATTTTTATTAAACTTAAGCCCGTAACGACCCTAGAGATACTTTGTCTCGTGATACCCACTGATTTTTCGATAACTCAGCTGAATTTCCGACACATTCCTTATTTGACTAGAGGTTCATTCAACTCCGCTCTGTCCCGGAACTCCAGGAATGCGATGTTATAGCAGATGGGTCATCGCATCCCCAGGACGAACCGGTACAATATATATAAATCAATGTTTTAATACGTGATAGTTTGTCTGTCTGTATGTATGTCCCCTATGCGTTTATATACCATTCACCCGATTACGATGAAACTTGGGTGAATTTCTAGCTACACATTATTTATGTAACACAAAAGGGTGAGGGACTTAACAGGAAGCCTTAAATCCCACAGTAACCCAATTGCACAAGCTGTATACTTATCAGGGGCGGCTCCACCTTAAGTGCTGAAGTGCTGCAGCACATTGTTTTATTTGAAAATTAATAACTTTAATAATGTTATCTACAATCAAATACAGCACATTAAAAAGACGTCAGCCAATGAATATGAATAATATTCAACTCCCCTGACAACGAGGTACCGTATCTAGTCCCCCGTCAGGCCTGGCTGTGTAGATCGCAGCTCAGCGAGAATTTCTACGTTTATTGCCAGCAAACAGAAACGCTGCCTTTTGCGCATGCGTGCCCAACTTTTCCGTGGTGCTGTTGGGATAACAGCCAAGACCACAGGCCAAGATATCACAGCGATTCTTCGTTCAACCACAGAGCGGCAGCACTGGTCACAAGAAATGAGAACGAGACTGGTGGGACTTTCTAGGTTCTGCGGTAGTATTTTAGAAGAAATCGCTCAAAGCAAAGGGGGGGAGATATAGAGTAAGCCATACGCTGTTCCTTTCAGAATATCTTTTAATACTCCCAACTTACTGTACCTATTCTATAGCCACATTTTGTAAATCGAACTGTAAAGTTATACTTTTTATGTTGTCCGAATAAGAACATGGTATTGCGATATTCTTTAGTTACAATATGTCTAGTTTGTAAATTTCGCTATAGGAAAATAATATGTAATTTTTCATTACGACGTTGCTGGTTCTATTTTAATGATTTTGGTAACACTGAGAATTTCTTTTTTTTTTTGCGCGCTCACGCCAAGTGTTTCTGAGTTCGTGGGTGGATGGGTTACAGCACACAACTTATATTCTTCCCCAGCCGCCACTGATACTTATCACACCGCAATGCCAGGTGTGAGAATAGCTGGCTGATTCATCGCGAGGTGAGTCTGCAGTCCTTACTTTAATTAAAAAACAGATAACACACACTAATACAGTCATCCCAATTAACACCGGTTATCAGACAGATTCTACACACACCTATAAGTACACGGGGCTACATGACTGCGTTGTCGCAGCCCCTAAACTTAGGAACCAACCAACCATCCCGAGGTGACATGAGGAGACTGTCAACAGCCCGCCGTGTTATCAGGTATCGCTGTCTATTCCAATACAGTTCACGCCACGGTTTTTGATCGGGGGTTCTTAAAACTGAACTCACGCTTGGCTGCCGGTTCGAATACGGTCATGGCATGCGAATCGTTTCAAGTCCCTTATATGTTCATATACGATCACCGTTTGCGATGAAACTTGGGTGAGTTGTGTGCACTCCAGGGAAGGTTTCTGGCTTAGTAAATCCATTTTACAATAGGTAGCACCTGCCGTGTCAGTAGATTTACTGGCACGTTAAATATCCCCTTCGGGTCAAAATTCCGTCACCCCGGCGTCTCTAAAAGCCGCAGTTGTAAAAAGGGACGTTAAACCAATAACTTTATTATTATCTTCATTTCTGTCTTAGGAATTGCAACGCATGCCGGGTATTGCTGGTAGGAAATAATTATTCATAATGTGCCTGTTCGCCCCGAGATAAGACGGGGTTGGAGGCTGAGTGCAACTACCAAGAGGTTCCATTGCAAGCAAACACATACAATACTCGAAATGCTTTTGAGCTACTTCCAGCACAAGACTGAACCCACTGGCTCCATCAGTCCACCTACATCTCCTCCTTCCTTTTTGTTCAACTGTCATCGGTCCGCGCACTAGCAGCGTCCGATCCGAACCCAGCGACATAAACTCAGCGGCGCCTGAAAATTTAGCCTTTCAGCCCGAAGGCCTTAAGAGCCCTATTAAAACCGGAATTGACCTAGATTATTTGGTTGAGTGGGTGTGGATGATTACCGGTTTGTCATAGTTGGCCAGAATGTGACCTAGTGCACGGGGCACAGTGAAGTACAGAAGGTGAAAGGTGAAACGTAAATTTTCTAAGAGAAACGAAGTTGAAAATAGAGAGGGACTGGTAAGTCAAAGAACTGTAGTAGCTATATGGAAGCGAAAGCTTCTTCAATTAATACTATGGGCCGCTTGTAGCGGAACTCTGTGGCTCGATAATCACCCTAGCATTTGATTAAGGGGTTGGTGTTCTTAGCACTTAGTTTGTAAAGGTTTCCTGCCATTTTCTTAATTCTAGAGCCTAGAAAGGGGCGCCTATAGTCGGTATGTAGCTGAGCAGCGTGCTAATCTAATAAACAGAATGAGGTGACGAATTGAGAAAGAGCCCATCCAAGGTCGATCATATAGCACAGTAACGTTTATTTCACGGTTACCGGTACTTTCTTATTATAAAACTCACCCCCTCTGCAGTACCATCAAACTCTGCATGGATCAAAATAAGATATCCGGATATTTTTGCGATATTATATTTTCAAGACACAAACAGGAAATAAGGCGTAGGATACAAATAACTTGCTTTTAATATTTTAGTTGCTTTTCCATTTATAATCGACGAGGAAGAATCCTCTTCCCTGCCAGTACTCCATATCAAACAGCTGTCTCAACATGTTGTTGTTGTTGTTGTTTGAGTCTTCAGTCTTTTGACTGGTTTAATGCAGCTCTCCATACCTCCTTGTCCGGAGCTAATCGCTTCATCTCTACAGAGCTACCCCACCCTACATTTGAGGTAATCTCTAACCTTGGTCTATCTCTACATTTTTTGTCCTCGACCCTTCCTTCAACAACTAAGCTTGCTATTCCTGGATGTCTTAGTTTGTGTCCTACCAACCTATATCCTCTCTTCATTAGCAGTCGCCAGAAACATCTCTCCTCTCCCACTCGTCTTAATACCTCATCATTTGTTACCATATCTACCCATCTGATCATCATTCTCCTGTAACACCACATTTCAAACGCTAATACATAAATCTATATTCGATGTCAACAGATTCCATTTTTGTAGAAATGCTTTCCTTGCCTGAGCCAACCTACTTTTATATCCTCTTTGCTTCATCCATCACTGGTTATTTGGCTTCCTAAGTAACAGAAGTCTCCTACCTACTTAATCTTTTCACCTACATGAATATACGGTAATCATGTAATAGGCCCTTAATAGTGAATAATATATATTATTCACGGTACTGATCACTTTCGACAAACACATTTCCTCGAGAGCAATGTGTGTGGCAGGAGAGCTGAACCAATCAACGTCGCTGTCGCACACAAAAGCTGGACCAATCAAAATTGACCTGTAGGCTAGCAGGCGGAGTGGTTGATGATGATGATTATAATTGTTGTTTTAAGGGGCCTAACATCTACGTTATCGGCCCCTGATGGTTTGGGTGATCGTGAAGATGAAAATGAAATGCAAACTTAAAACTAAAACTAACTACTAACCTACATACTAGAAGAAGAAATGGAAAACTAAAGGAGAATAAGGCAAATAAAGGACAGGAGGAAAAGAAATGCCCTCAACCCTCGAAGATTGCGGATTGAGGGACTTGGAACGAAGGAGAGCCATGAAAGGCAGATAGGAAAGTGAAAGAGGAGAGAGTCCTCCCCAAAGGTAAGGGACAAAAGGGGAAAACGGACCCAGCTCAGAAATCCCTCGGGGTCGCCAACTCACGAACTCACCAGCCGTGAGCCCCTGAGGGTGTAGCATTATCTAGGGTGCACCAGAAGGGGTGGGGCTACATACACCCGGCCTCCTTGAGGGCCTTAAGCAGAAGGCAGGAGATAACAGGAAAAGAAAAAGAAGGCTGACCCCTCGCAGAAGGAGGGAATCAGAAAAGATGAGACAAGGGCCAATGATTGCGGGAAAGGAAGAGACTCCCTAGGCCTCGGATACCCTAATACCTTCGGGGAAGGAAGAGAACAAGGGTTGACCAAGTGAGGTCGACGGGAAAGAAGACGGAGAGGAGCCCGACACAAGTAAGTGGAAGCAATGCCGGACTCAGCTGGGGCCCCGTGGTCACCAACCCACGTCCCACTAGATGTGAGCACCTGAGGGGCAAGCGGAGTGGACTGGCCATCTGGGACATAGGGTCGAAATGAGGAAGGCTCTCGGGTAGTGTTGGGTTGGGGTAGCCTTCTGGTACACGTAATTCAATCGGTGTCTATTCATAAAACTGTAATGCTCTATCATTTATTCATCAATTAAAATTTATCCAAGTGTCTCTCCACTGATACTTCAATATTATTGTAACGATACTAACTCGCCTCGACAGTAGGACACTTGATTTTGACGGCTGCATGCAAATTCTTGGGAGTTGAGATGTAGTAGTGCACTTTATCTACGCTAGAGTGCAGCTGCGCCTTGGCGGAGGTTTCAACTGAGTCGTGTTCGCCTGGTGGTGAGAACAGTAACCTTGTCCGCGGGTAGAATGGTGATATTCTTTGCCAAGTGAAGTCGGTTCACTTAGTAACGGCTGTTAGTAATTTTTCAATGCAAAAATAATTGTGTGTTGGCACATGATCTGGAAGAGACATAGCATCATGTAGTCTACGAATATTGAGTAGCTTTTAGCTACTCAATCGGATGTCTTGATTCGTAAAACTCGGCGTAACTGGCTCTACCAAAATATGAATCGACATGGAATAGTTTCTCTTCAAATTAATTATTTTTTATGTAAAATGTGGCAGAAAGATGAGGTTGATTCTCGTGTACACCTGGAGTGTGTGATGGTCTGTGCTTCGGTTTGAAACGGATACCTAAGTGGTCTTGTCGACAAGAAAAATATTTGTTTCTCCTTTTATATGTTTATATATAGTTGTTGAGGCAACTTTAAGGAAAGCAAACCTATATGTCGTGGATTTCTGTAAGAGGCCAAATGTGGTGAAATGGAGTAGTGAAGATTTGGTAAACAGGTATTAAGTTCCAGAGAGAAGTAAGTGGATTATTATATATTTCAGGGGTGCATGTGTATCTACCCTGTGCATGTTATTTATAAACTTATTGTCACCACCGTGATTGGCTCACGTAGTTGGGAGGCTTTCATCTTGCTGTGTGGATAAAGCTTTTAAATATTCGTTTCTGGTTTTAAAATGTAATCTTCCGCTTTACCCACGTTTGTTTGCCTAATAGAGGTCCGTGTAAATTATGTAAAGCTTTTATTTTATTCGAGTTGGGGTTCGTATTTGCTGGCATTGCGTTCGTCTTCTGTTTTTGGTTATCGGTTGTTGTGTTCTGGATAACTTTGTTATGATTGTCAGCTGTTAGATGACAAATGAAAATCGTGGCTCCATGTTTAAAAGGGTTTGACGAATTGAGATCTTGTTCCGAGTTTGCTCAGGTTAAGAAAGGAATTATCCAAGATTTAATATATTTAGTGTATTTTGGCATTACCTATTAATTGACGGGTATTAAATATCATTGAAGATTGTTTTCCGACTTAACTGAAAGTTGTATAATTAAGCATATACGGAATTTGTTGGTTAGGCCTCCTTCCTCATGTTATCTAGTCTACTGATGATAATTTATGTGAATGGATATTTTGACCTAAGAGAAATATTTTGGGAGCCAATACAAAGTAAGTTATATCCTACGTCAGGTACCACACCTTTTCTTTTATTTACACTGCATGTAATTATTTATTGTATATTTATTGTAATATTTTGTTTTATGAATAGAAGTGTTGTTTTAAAATTTGAATCGTGTGTATCATTTCTGGGTCTGGGATTCTGTAGACAGCTCTCAAGATAGACACCTCAGGTCATGGTTGAAAATGGCCCAGTCGCTATCCCTTCCACAGTTCGAGTGTGTCACTTGTATCGAGAGCGTGGTTTTACGTGTTTAACACATTAATGTCTATTTTGAGAGTTGTTCAGAATTAGGAACTAGAAGTGGTATACCAAAAATAAATTATGATCAGTGTTGTATTCTGTAAATGTTACTAATCTTTATGTGTTTTATGTTTCATGTATACAAACCCACCTGGTAATGAAAAAACGAGTTCTCCCAAACATATATTATCTGAGGAAAGATGAATTGGGATTTGAAATCTTGATTCGTGGAAGGTTTCCACAGGGAAATACAAAAACTGACTTGGCTGTCTTGAGGTCTTTACGTGATGCTCCTGTAAATATCCCGCCTATTAACAGCGAATATTGGGAAAAGGGTAAGTCTGGTCTCATTACATCTGTTTCAAACTTGTTGAGTGATTGTGCTTCGTTGGATGGTGTTATCGATTCGTCTGAATATTAGAGAAATAAATTAAGGTGGCGTGCTCAACATTGGTTATTGAGATTGGCTGATTTGATTAATGTCTGGTCAAAAGTTGAGGACGGTATTTCATTTGCAAATGAATTGTCCAGTTTGCGTGATAGGTTGGCTGTTGTTTACGAACGTATGTTTTCTGGTGTGACCGGTGATTATAAAAGTGAATCTTTGGCGTCTTCAATCGGTGGTGGTTCTGGAAATAATATTCGGTGTGAAGTGAATGTGGATAATAATTTGGATGAAGATGTAGAATCTGTGTTGTCTATTAATGATTTACGAATTAGTAATCCTGCTGTTATACAGCATCGGAATAGGTCGTCTAGTCAGCTTTCGAGAAATATGTCATGTTCAGCTAGGCCTAATATTATTGACCAGGCTAATTTAAATAATTAATACAGCTTGTCATCTAGGTCATTATTGAGAGAAAATAGTGCGAATGCCTCAATTAATCTACCTTCTGGAATTTCTCGTTGTGTGAAGTCTGTACAAACCAGTGAAAGTTTAATTAATGTAACTGATGTTGTCGAGCATAATTTGATGAAGCATAATTTGAATTTAGGAGATTCTTCTCAAGTGTGTGACCCTGGAAATGTCATGTCAGATATCAATGTTAGATTTGCTACGTTACCCAATCCGATAGCCTTGATTTTAAAGAATTTTCACATCTGTAATGGTACGGAGAATGATTTATTTAGTGCAATTCCTTAGGAAATTTGTAGAATTAAAAGACAGTGCTGTGGTGTTTGGACTGTCCGAACGTCAAATATTTAGAATGGTGTTTCCTTGCACTTCCGGTATGCTTAGACAGATCTTAATTAATAACATGTCTGCTGGAAATTCATTAATTAATTTTCAAATGGAAGTTTTAAATTATTTTATTACCCCGTACACCTTGTCTGATCTTCATCGGAGCTATTTATTCAGAGGACAGAGAATGGATGAAACACTGAACGATTATTTTGTGGATGTTAGGTATTATGCTAAAGTTTTTGCTGTTCAGTTGTCGGAGGAGCAAATCGTTGCCTCATTAGTCGAAGGAATTAACCCCATTTATAGATTGTGTTTAACCATGTGTGCTAGGCCTAAGACTTATAAGGAGTTTTATGATCTTGTTCTTACTGATGAGAAGTTTAAAAAGGCAGATGCTGTTCGCATGGCAAATTCATCGCTACCATGTTCTTCTATTCAGGGTACCTTTGGGCAAATTGGTTCTCAGCCTGTTTTTCAGTGGACGAGTGCTGTTCAGTCTGGAGGAAGACAACCTGTTCAGGGTTTTAATAATGCTTTATTTCAGGGAGAGGTATGTCAAGATGTTGTTCCTGTTTCTGGTCCATACCATAATTTTCAGGGGGGTTCCAACAGGAGATTTGCTGAGAGTGATACATATCAAGGTAGGCGGTGCGACTTATGTGGGTCGTATAATCACCTTAGACGTTGGTGTGATGCCAGAATGAATCATAATTCCTGAAGATGTTGTGGTGATCTTGTACGTACTGTATTGTATTTTCAAAATTGTGTTTGATCTTTAGAAACCACACACACTATGTATGTATGTATGTTCTGTATGAATTGTATGTTTGATGAGCGACGGATGGATTTGTGTGTATTGTGCATAAATGTCTCTATTTGGAATCTTCTGCATTGTGTATGACCAGAGTGACCCATTGTTTTGCGTCAAGTTGGTATGTAGGCGAAAGGTTAGAATTTTCTAAATGGTTTTTGACATTTTGTTGGTACGGAGAGGAATTTCATTTTGTGTTACAGTAATAATTTTGAATTTTCAAGATCGTGTATGACCTACATGATGCTTTGGTGCGTGTTTGTAGTAAAGTGACCTTTATTTGAATCTTCAAAATTGTATACTGGTTCTGGAGGAAGGTGGTATAATTGTGCGTTAGTGTATTGTGTTGGTATGAATGTGAATCTCTAATTTGTTATTTAAGTTGGGGAGGGATTTTGTTCTTGTTTTGTGCACTTATTGTTGCTTGTTGAACTGAGGAAGTAGATACTTACAGGTGAGTTGTGTGTGTCATGAAGTTAATGTTGTAATGGTCGTTGTTTCGTTGAAGTGAATTTGTTGGAATTCTCATCCGGGACAGCATAATGGTAATTGTTCATTTAAAAGGGTATTTGTGGTAATGTGTCACGGTTTTAACGAACTCCTATTTATATTGAGGTGGAACATTTTGGGGATATTTGTGGGTAGTAACTGTTTTCTTTGGTGAATTTAGAGGTTATGCAAAGATGTGTGTGTGAATGTGTTGGGGTATTCTTAGGTCTGCACGTGTGGTCAGTTGATACTACGTTTATTGTTGCTTTCTTGGTCTTTCTTCCTTTTTTACCTTGGGTTTCGAATCTGTTAATGGTTTCTTGGGTAGATTTTTCTTGCTTGTAGACTAAATGAGTTGGGACAGATGTGTGATAGGGGACTTATATGTTGTTGTTGTTTGAGTCTTCAGTCTCTTGACTGGTTTGATGCAGCTTTCCAAGCCTCCCTGTCCTGAGCTAATCGTTTCATCTCTACATAGCTACCACACCCTACATCCGAGGCAAACTGTTTAACATATTCTAACCTTGGTCTACCCC
Organism: Meconema thalassinum; assembly: GCA_946902985.2. NCBI lineage: Eukaryota > Metazoa > Arthropoda > Insecta > Orthoptera > Tettigoniidae > Meconema > Meconema thalassinum. Next base: position 830,968,367 of record OX336388.2, read on the forward strand.
TACAGTTCTTGTCCTCGACCCTTCCTTCCATAACTAAGCTTGCTATTCCTGGGTGTCTTAGTATGTGTCCTACCAACCTATCTCTTCTCTTCATTAGCAGTCGCCAGAAACATCTCTCCTCTCCCACTCGCCTTAATACCTCTTCGTTTTTAACCCTATCTACCCATCTGATCTTCATCATTCTCCTGTAACACCACATTTCAAATGCTTCAATTCTCCTCTTTTCTGCTGCACCAATAGTCCAAGTTTCACTTCCATAGAGCGCCACGCTCCAGACAAAGGCTTTCAAAAATGTCTTCCTAATACCTAAATCTATATTCGATGTCAACAGATTCCTTTTTTGTAGAAAGGCTTTCCTTGCCTGAGCCAACCTACTTTTTATATCCTCTTTGCTTCGTCCATCACTGGTTATTCTGCTTCCTAAGTAACAGAAGTCTCCTACTTCCTTCAGCTTTTCACCTGCCAATTTGATCTCCATAGAGGCTTCTGATTTATTTCGGCTGCATTCCAGAATTTTTGTTTTACATTTATTAATTTTCATCATGAATTCCTTCCGTAAGACGGAATCCATACCATTCAAAAACTCATTCAAATCCTCAGGCTTGTCGGCCAAGATGACGATGTCATCAGCAAATCTCCAGAGTTGAAATTATTTCTCCTTGAATCTTCACTCCCACTTTAAATTTTTCTCCAATTTCCTTCATTGCTTGTTCAATGTAAAGATTGAAAAGTATGGGTGATAAGTTGCAGCCTTGCCTTACACCTTTCTGAATACCAGCTTCTCTCTCATGTCCTTCAGCTCGAATGACTGCTGTCTGGTTTCTGTATAGATTATATCACCCTCCTATCCCTGTACTTTATTCCAATAGATTTCAAAATGTCAAACAATTTAGTCCAATCAACGTTATCAAAAGCCTTTTCTAAGTCTACAAATGCCATGAACGTTCTCTTATCTTTCCTTATTCTACCTTCCAAAATCAGCCTAAGACTTAGTACAGCTTCCCTTGTTCCTACATTTCTCCTGAAACCAAACTGGTCTTCACCCAACTCCGTTTCTATCTGGCTTTCAATCCTCTTGTAAATTATTCTAGACAGGATCTTTGAAGCATGAGTAATCAAGCTGATTGTACGGTAATCTTCACATCTGTCAGCTCCCACTTTCTTTGGTATAGGGATGATAACATTCTTCTTGAAATTCTACTTATATGTACCAACGTTCATTTGGGGATATTAGTTTTTTTTTTTGAATAATAAAGAACTCATTTTTCATCTGGGATTTGCTTGCTTCACTGTAATTGTTATGAATTTGGTTTGTCAATTCTACATTTTCTTATATTGCATTGAGTACTCATCAACACTTCTAATTGTTTATTTAAAATATGTGTAAACTTAAATATTTTGTAAAAGGTGTGGATATTCTGAGATAGGTTTTGCGTTAGGAAAATTTCTGCCATATTTTTGATATATGTAATGATTTTGTTTGTTTATTTGTTTAATATCAAACGTTTGTGTAAACTATTCCATGAAAACGATACTCGCCTAGTCGAATTTGGTTTCAGCTGCTATCATCGTTGATACGTCTGGGTAGAAGATTTCGGATGTACTGTGAAGACTATCAGTGGCCAGGATGGTGGAACTGTCATCTGGAAGCTAAAGCGAATCTGAACTTATCCTTGGAAGAAGTGATGAATTATGTATACCATGATGTATTATTGTCTGTACAAGTTATCTGATGTATCATGTTACATGTAAGATGCAATTTTCTTGGCATGAAAAGGGATGTACCATTAGCTACGCTGACGTCTGCATGAACTATCATCGACCTGTGTGTAGTCAAACTTGTGGTGGTGGATTTTGAACGAACTTGTGAAGAAGTGTTTATTTCTACCTTCTCATTTTAAGCATGCCTAAAACTAAACCAGTTTTGAAGTGATGAATTTGGGTATTGAAGATTGATATTTGTTGAAGATTGGTATTTGTGCATGTTGATGTTGCTCACGTCCGTAGGTATAACCTTAAAGTAGGCTACCCTACACGTGACCCCTGGGTGGTGCTAAGCGAGCAACAATATTCTGGCAGCCAGTCTATCTGCAAGATCTCCTGGCTATCACATGATGACAAGAACACCTAATGGAAACGGCTCTTTTCAGAGCTCCTTAACAAGAAACATTGGACCTTCCATCCGTATTTTACAACTCAACATCGAAAATATCAGCAAAGCCAAGTGTGACTTTCTGTCGAAAGTTCTGCTGGATAATAACATAGATATTGCTGTCATACAGGAAACACATACTGCCAATGAAGAACAGTTCCAGAAGAGGGGTCGTATTGCGGGTTATACAGCTCTTGGAGTGACTTACCATAATGTCTACGGTGTTGCTACGTACGCTCGGAATAACATCCAGGGAGCTTCACTTCTGTCCCAAAGTGTAGATGGAGACATCCACAGTGTAACGATACGGCTGAATAATGTCACCATTGTCAACATTTATAAACCACCCAGCACATCTTGGCCCGACGCTGTCCTACCAACTGCTGAACATCCTGCAGTCTATGTGGGTGACTTTAACAGCCACCATGAATCATGGAAGTACTCAAAAAATAATGAATGTGGTAATAAACTCTCAGAATGGGCTGAAGTCAACAATCTTCATCTAGTTTTTGATGCCAAAGATCATGGCACCTTCCGATCAGCTGCATGGGGTAGAGATACTAATCCTGACTTGTGTTTTGCCAGCTGCAATGAAAATGGATATCCTCTGCACATCATACGAAAAGTGATTGGAAACTTCCCTCACAGTCAGCATCGACCTGTAATATTAGAAATTGGCACCTCAATCCCAATTGTAAGATCAACACCACATGCCCGGTGGAATTTTCGGAAAGCTAATTGGACTACGTTCTCGGCTGAGCTGGATAAATCTGTTCGCTGGATCCAGCCAAAGCACCAAAACTACAAACGATTTTTAGGTGCAGTAATGTCAGCAGCTAAGAAAAGCATGCCGAGAGGGTACAGGAAGGAATACATCCCTGGTTGGAGCGCAGAGAGTGAGGCACTTTACAATGACTTCCAACAAAGTGGAGACTTACATGTTGCTGACCAACTCCTGTCAAGTTTGGATGCTAACCGAAGTCAAAGATGGGCTGAAACTGTAGGAAATATGGACTTCACTCACTCCAGTCGAAAGGCATGGAGCCTCCTTAGAAAACTCGGAGAAAGCGCACCAGTTGTTAAAAACCAGCCTGCGGTGACACCTGATGAAATAGCGTCTCACATTGTTACAACATATCGAGTTCCAGCAGATAAGAAACACACCAGGTACATCAGACGGCAGCTTCGAGCTCTGAAATTAACAACACCTCGCAAATCAAACTACTCTTGTGCCTTCACATCTAACGAAATAGATGCCTCACTCAAGGATCTGAAGTCCGGTAAAGCTCCTGGTTTCGATGGAGTTCACCCAGAATTCCTCATACACATGGGTAATAATGCAAAGAGATGGCTGGCAGAGTTCTTTACGGACATTTTAAACACTGGGGAAATCCCATCAGAATTCAAGAAGGCAAAGATAATATCTGTCCTGAAACCTGGAAAACTCTCTAATAGACCTGAAAGTTATAGACCGATAGCTCTTCTTAGCTGCTGCTACAAACTGTTTGAGAGGCTTATCTTTAACAGAATTAACTCCACAATCTTGGCACACATTCCTGCAGATCAGGCAGGTTTTAGACCAAGTCGCAGCTGTTGTGATCAAGTACTATCACTCACATCATATATTGAGGCAGGATTCCAAAAGAAGCTTAAAACATCTGCTGCGTTTATAGACCTCACTGCTGCCTTCGATACTGTCTGGAGAGAAGGTATGATCTACAAGCTCCTCAAAGTCATACCCTGCAGAACCATCGTTCAGGTTATCAACAACATGCTAAGTGACAGGAGATTCCAGGTGTACTCAGGCAACAGTAAGAGCACAGAGAGAAAACTCAAGAATGGTTTACCCCAAGGATCAGTTCTGTCCCCTCTACTGTTCAATCTATACATCTCTGATCTTCCTGAGACAAATTTCAGGAAATTCTGTTATGCTGATGATCTTGCACTAGCCACACAGCACCAAGATCTCAAGAAAACAGAGGAAATCCTCACAAGGGACCTGTCCACTCTAGAGGTCTATTTCAAGAAATGGAGACTCAGTCCTAGTGCAAGTAAAACAGAAGTGTCATGCTTCCACTTAAATAACCGACTGGCTAACAGCAAATTGAGTTACGTCATAACTGGTTTCCTAAATATCTTGGTATAACCTTAGATAGCACTTTATCATTCAAGCAACATCTATTGAACTTATCAAAGAAACTGAAAACTCGGAACAACATTTTTCAGAAACTGTGTGGGACCACTTGGGGATCTACTGCAAGCACTCTACGACATTCTGCCCTTGGTCTGGTTTACTCCAGTGCAGAGTACTGCTCTCCAGTATGGTTAAATAGCCCGTATACCCGATATGTTGACACGCAGCTAAACAACAGCATGCGCCTTATTTCGGGCACAATCAGATCCACGCCAATCCATTGGCTCCCGCTGCTCACGGGAATAATTCCACCTGATCTGCGCAGATCGAATGCCCTATTAAGAGAGTACCAAAAATCTGCAGAAATCCTGAACTACCCATACAAAAAGACATCCCTGCACTCAATCTTCAAAGATTGAAGTCACGCCATCCACCTTTGCGTGATGCTACCGACATGGCTCACAACAACTTCGACGCTGTGAAAGTTTGGAAAGACCGTTGGGAAACTTCCACAGACTTGTCCCTACACAACATCTTTTCTGGTGCGCAAATTGCTAGTGGATTCCATCTACCACGCAGGCAGTGGGCCACTCTTAACAGAGTTCGGACAGGCCATGGAAGATGCAGGGACTCACTCTACAAGTGGAACTGTTTAACGTCACCAGAATGCGACTGTGGTGCTCCACGGCAAACCATCGCTCATATCGTCGGCAGCTGCAAGCTGAGAGCCTACTCGGGTAGCTGGGCTTATTTCTTGATCCCATCAGAGGCAGCACTAAAGTGGATCGAAGGACTGAACATTTCTATTTGAAATTGTTTCCTGTTATTGTATCATATTTAATTGTATATATGTTACTTATGCCATACGCTAATAATAATAATGTGCATGTACATTTTCAGTTTGACAATTACGTTGGCTTGGTACTTTACCGGCGCCAAGTCTGAAGGGAGGGAGTATGTAACGATACTAACTCGCCTTGACAGTAGGACACTTGATTTTGACGGCTGCATGCAAATTCTTGGGAGTTGAGATGTAGTAGTGCTCTTTATCTACGCTAGAGTGCAGCTGCGCCTTGGTGGAGGTTTCAACTGAGTCGTGTTCGCCTGGTGGAGAGAACAGTAACCTTGTCCGCGGGTAGAATGGTGATATTCTTTGCCAAGTGAAGTCGGTTCACTTAGTAACGGCTGTTAGTAATTTTTCAATGCAATAATAATTGTGTGTTGGCACATGATCTGGAAAAGACATAACATCATGTAGTCTACGAATATTGAGTAGCTTTTAGCTACTCAATCGGATGTCTTGATTCATAAAACTCGGCGTAACTGGCTCTACCAAAATATGAATCGACATGGAATAGTTTCTCTTCAAATTAATTAATTTTTTTATGTAAAATGTGGCAGAAAGATGAGGTTGATTCTCGTGTACACCTGGAGTGTGTGATGGTCTGTGCTTCGGTTTGAAACGGATACCTAAGTGGTCTTGTCGACAAGAAAAATATTTGTTTCTCCTTTTATATGTTTATATATAGTTGTTGAGGCAACTTTAAGGAAAGCAAACCTATATGTCGTGGATTTCTGTAAGAGGCCAAATGTGGTGAAATGGAGTTGTGAAAATTTGGTAAAACGGTATTAAGTTCCAGAGAGAAGTAAGTGGATTATTATATATTTCAGGGGTGCATGTGTATCTACCCTGTGCATGTTATTTATGAACTTATTGTCACCACCGTGATTGGCTCACGTAGTTGGGAGGCTTTCATCTTGCTGTGTGGATAAAGCTTTTAAATATTCGTTTCTGGTTTTAAAATGTAATCTTCCGCTTTACCCACGTTTGTTTGCCTAATAGAGGTCCGTGTAAATTATGTAAAGCTTTTATTTTATTCGAGTTGGGGTTCGTATTTGCTGGTATTGCGTTCGTCTTCTGTTTTTGGTTATCGGTTGTTGTGTTCTGGATAACTTTGTTATGATTGTCAGCTGTTAGATGACAAATGAAAATCGTGGCTCCATGTTTAAAAGGGTTTGACGAATTGAGATCTTGTTCCGAGTTTGCTCAGGTTAAGAAAGGAATTATCCAAGATTTAATATATTTAGTGTCTTTTGGCATTACCTATTAATTGACGGGTATTAAATATCATTGAAGATTGTTTTCCGACTTAACTGAAAGTTGTATAATTAAGCATATACGGAATTTGTTGGTTAGGCCTCCTTCCTCATGTTATCTAGTCTACTGATGATAATTTATGTGAATGGATATTTTGACCTAAGAGAAATATTTTGGGAGCCAATACAAAGTAAGTTATATCCTACGTCAGGTACCACACCTTTTCTTTTATTTACACTGCATGTAATTATTTATTGTATATTTATTGTAATATTTTGTTTTATGAATAGAAGTCTTGTTTTAAAATTTGAATCGTGTGTATCATTTCTGGGTCTGGGATTCTGTAGACAGCTCTCAAGATAGACACCTCGGGTCATGGTTGAAAATGGCCCAGTCGCTTCCCTACCACATGTAGAGTGTGTAAATTATAACAATCATAGTTAAATACTCATGACCCTAACTCTGTGCACTAGCTGCCATGACATCTATTCTCTCACTTCATCAAGCATATCTTTAATAACATATAATAATCTCCACAGTATAAAAATATGTTGTAACACTTTATATACATTCTCAGCCCTGATAAATAAACTTAATTTAAGATAGGTCAGTTGTATTCACGGCCTCTCAAATACGCTGCCAAGTCTTGTCAACTCCTATCTCCCCTTACATTACATTATATTATGCGAACAGGACAAAACTAAGGACCACGCAAATATCATTTCATTTCCTTCTCATAGTTCTTTCTTCCCTTTTCTTGCTCCACACTTCCTTCATTCTTTCAGAGTGTTGCGCCTTTCTCTCTGCTGTCCATATTCCTCCCATGCGTTCTCTCTTTTCTCCCACAAGTACCTTTATGTTCGAAAGTATTTCCCTGAATTGTGTTCTGTCTCGACAGTCTTTAACTGTAATTTCTAGCCTCCTGAGTTCTTCCTTCTTCTCCTTGGCTCTTCAGATAATATATTTTATCAAAAATGAGTTTATTTATTCTTGTTGGATCCATTCTAACCATATGTCCACAGAAAGGTAAACGTCTTTTCCTAATTGTTGTTTCCAGGTCTTCCACCCTTTCATATATCTCCTTGTTGTATCTTAGTCTGTAGGTTCCCTGTACCACTTTTGGGCCGTAAATCCTCCGCAATATCCTCCTTTCAATCTCCAGAAGCTTTTCCAGGTTCATCAAATTTGCCGTCTCCACTCCAAATAAGATCACCGGTTTTACCACAGCATTGTAGTGTTAGAGTTTGGCATTAAGGAAGAGGTTCTTTTTGTTGTATATATTTTTAGTGGAGAAGTTGAGTTTTTCTAGTTTAAGTCTTTTGTTTTCCATTGACTCTTTGTCCAGTCAATTGTTGCTAATGATCTCTTCGAGGTATTTAAACTGTGTCGTGACCTTTACCCTCCGTATTTCGTCTTAACTGTTTTCTTCATGTAGTTCTTTTTGGTGCTCATCATCTCTGTTTTTAGAAAAGAGATTTGTAGCCCTGTTTTCCCAGCGATTTCTTTTAGTTCATTTATCTGTATTATTGCTTCCTGTTCCGTTTCAGCTAGAAGTGCCAGATCATCTGAGAAGGCCAGACATCTGGGTTTGATGTTTGTATTTTTACTTCCAAGTAAAGCCCCGGAGTCAACGGTTGTCCACAATGTCTTCATGATCTTATCTAGAGCTACGTTGAACAACATCGGTGATAGGCTGTCTCCCTGCCTCAAACCAGTTTTTATTTGGAAGGGTGTGCTGATCTCTCCCTGGAATTTCACCTTGGATATAGTGGATATATCTTCCCTTATAAATAAATAAATAAATAGCATGAACCAAAATTTCTTGCCACGGAGATAGGATGGATTGAAAGTGTCTAAAGGTTCAATTACCTAGCAGAGAACATACAGGAGAATGGGATAGAAAAAGCAGCTGTTGGAGATTGAATTCTAAAATTGGAAAGAGCGTATGGATTAACGAAACATCTACAACATGGCATCTCCTGGAATACCAACATAAGGCATTATAACACCGTAGTAAAACCGGGATATCTCTTTGCCAGTGAGATCCTCTCGATGAACTATAGTCTCAAAAAACTAGAAGTTCTGGAAAGGAGAATTCTAAGAAAAATCATGGGTGTAGTTCGGTCTGAAGACAGATGGAAACTGCGAAGCAACAGAGAAGTCTACCAGAACATGGAAAGAATCTCAGAGACTATGCGGAAAAGGAGGCTGACATTCCTCAGACATCTATACAGAATGCACAAACATAGATTAACCAAACAGATATTCGACTATCTCTGGAAGAAGAAGATGTGGACTAAGGAAGTTAGGAAAGATTTAGAAAAGTTGAACATCACAGAGTCTCAGATGCTAGAAAGAAGTGAATTTAAGAGTAAAGTGAAAAATCTGGAAGAGTTTGAAGATGAAGGAAGACCTAAGAGAAGTGGACAGAAGATCAAAGGAAACACGCCAGTGAAGGAATATCGGAGACAGAGGAAACTCCAGGCAACGGAAAAGAAAATGAAATAAAGTGGTGGCGTGATCCTAAGTGGTCAATTCGCATGGAATAAATAAATAAATAAATAAATAAATCCCTATATTATACTGCCAAGGTCCCATTCCAGTTTTGACCGAAAATAAGGTCTCATTCCAGTTTTGTACCGAAAATAAGGTCCCATTAACACCAACCTACACATATGGGGTATCTACAGGTTCAGCATACCCCAATGCGTAATCGAAACGCACTTTAAATGCCTCACAATTAAATAAATACCTTAAAACATGTATATTTACAATGAAACAATGAAATAATCCAACACGGTAACCATGGTAACAGAACCTCACAGGTCCATCTATTTCTGTAAGACGCAATGCAATTCCATTTATTACATTACTGTGAAAGTTTCCAGGCGGTTATAAGGTTATCACTGAACCAAATTAAGCTGTAAAATCCATCAATACATACAGTATAATGCGCTTAAGGTGGTCAAGGTGCACTCTAGAATATTTTCACGCAATTTTCACGTGTGAGTGTGGTACGAAAGGTCTTTTTCACCCGACTATAAAGGGTCGCCGAAAACCACATTTAAAGGCCCTTAAATTAACAGTGTATGTGATATTCCCAGAAAACCAACTTCGCTCTGATATACCTATGAAGGAATAATGAACCCATAACCACTGCACCAGTAAGCTGAATTGATAAAGTCTGATTATTCATACTGCCCCCGAAAATTGAAACATTCTGGGACAAAATGAGAGTATTTTCCGTCCCCTTGATAAAATTTAACCAGCAAATATAAATTCTGTAAATGTGACACAGGAGGGTAGTGTTACAAGCTCGAGGCCGTGGGAGAGCCCGATCACGTGACATATTGCACAATAGACGCTTCTAGAAGGTTGAAATTGGCATAGCAACAGTGAGTTTGGAAATAAATATTATAAATATTGTTATGAATTATGCTATTGGTTCCCAGCCCAGAGCCAATGAGAAGAGGTCTTATTGATGGCGGGATCAATTTCAACCACATAATTTGGTGAAATTATGCATTTAGGCCCTTAGAAGAAGATTTTCTTATTTGACAATGAAGAAAATAGTTAAAGAAATTATGTCTGTTACTTTAAAAACCACAGATCCCTTAATCTACGTAGTAATAAGCATTAGTAATCTACGCGCTAAAATTATGGTGGGAGATTGTTATGGCCGCCAAAATTTCGACTTGGAGGGGGAGATCCAAGGATCGAGGTTCTTATTCCAGCAATCTTTGAAGAGTGAGGAAGTGTATTTGTTGGGTTAACGGAGATCCCAAAGCTTTGTCCGAGTGCGACGACTGTCGACTTGTGGAGACGCGAGGATAGCTAGGTAGAACGTTGGAGATTACCGCACTTCCATTTTAAGTGAAGTTGTGAGGAACATTGAAATTAGTATATCTCTCATATAATTGAGATTTGAGTACTAAGTGAATTTATATAATGAACAGGTCGAATACTCTTATTGTTGAAAGTCGAGCGTTCTAAAATTTACCGTTTCGACAATATAAGCCTGTTAAGACAGATTTTCAAATGTGTTGGAAATAAACCTGAATATAATTTTAGATTGCAACGTGAAGTTGGCGAACGCAGTTCAAGTGAACAGTAGCGAATAACTTTTAACATTGGCGCAGCATATAAACATTATCATAATGACTATCATTATTCTTCAAATGGTTTCATACAACATAAATAACACTGTTGATTTGATGAACTAAATAGTCATGCGCCAGAGACATATTCGATAACAGAAGTTAAGATACAACGATGGAACTTCGTTAGACGACGTATTCTTGAATACAGACGTAGTGTACGGTCCATCTTGTACATTTTCGTCAGTCTACGAACACTAATGTAACATCAATTAGCAATAGAAATATTTCATTCACCATCTATATGAATATTACTATAAATTAATTTCCAATGATGAGGCTGATACGTATTAGCGACGGAGAATGAAGATTCTACAGAAGAGATTTGTCAAGATGCTAGGGGTAGCCCAGCAACAATAGAAGAATTTGCCAGAAGGATGTCGTTCGAGCCCAGGCTAATGTTGGTGAATTCCGGAGAGGGAACGTTTTTCCTATCTCTGAGGTCGCAGATTCAAGGTTCGAATGCAGATCTATCTCAGTATCATGACTGAGGAAACATCTAAAGTATTGTGTGAATACTTACATAGATCTCCAATTTTTCGTCCAAATAAGGTAGCTGTGTCTCTTATTTTTAGTATAGAGCTTGATTAGTGACATCCTGAGCCAACGATCTTACTCCATATTTTCACATTTCATGTATTTCAGTGTTCTCATGTATTTTACACTTCAGATGTGTGCTAAGATTTTTATGCTTCAAGATTATTTAGGAGATGATTGCCTTTCATCTATTTATCAATTTTATTCTACGGATCAGTTGTTGAACTGATATAAAAAAAATTGTTTGAGGAATCATATCGCCTCATAGAAGATTAGTCGTTTCGACTCTCGAATTTTAACAATTTATTTAAACCAAGTATTCTGACATTGTGTCATAGCTTCAAATTAAATTCTTATTAAATTTAATTTGAGCACTTTAATGTAGCGACATATAACTTCAAGAAAAGAAGAAACATCGAATGATATTGTTATATCATTATTGTACATTTACTATCGACGATCTAGGAAATACTAGTCTTTGATAAGACCGAAGTCTTAATCCCTATAAACTTTCTTTGTGTTGAGTGGAAAAACATTACGACGTTGACAAACCTTTTTATTATTTGTAAAGCTGAGAGCTTTGTTCATTTAATATGATAGAGGAAATATATTTTGATAGAAGATTATTCAAATCTTTGGCTGGGAATTCAAAGCAAGTTTATCCCGGTCAAGTGTGAATTCTATTTGACACTATAAATAACATGTGTGTTATTTTACACTATTTTTGTAATATCACGTCATTATGTAAACCTGATATTACAACGATATAAAATTTAAAGCTTGATAAGTGAGATGAGACAGGAGTATTATTTTTATTACATGTATTTGCGACAGACGAGTTAACAGTTAATTATCTTTTTGTGGAGTAAACTTTAGGAGGTCAATCACGACAGTCTAAGATCGTTCATTACGATTGGAAGTTTGGTTTGAAGAACTCAAGTATGTATAATTGTAGATCAGTAGTCATGCGAAACGATACTGAGGGTCATGCCTATATTTGAGAAAAGTTCCTACAGAAGAAATGTTAATAACAATTAATCCATGTTTGGTTATTGTTTAACATAGTGTATGATAATTGTTTACGCCATATATATTGTTATATGAGGATTTGTAGAGCTATGGAGCGCTCTTGCTGGTTATGTGAAGAACAGCCCAAATTCATCAACATAAACGGGAGGACAGCATCAGGCTTAAGGCCTGGACAAAATAACTTCCTTAAGAGAAGATTAGACTGAAAGGATTGGGCTAAGGAAATGCGGCCTAGTTCTTTCAATACTAGACTGAACATTGAGAGCAAATACAATATTTTTATTTTTATGGTGAAACTTGCAAACACATTAATAAATAAGCCTTAATTAAAAAATTAGTTATGCTGGCCCGCCTGGGGCAATTTCAAATGTTCATTAATTTTAATTAGGTTGGCCCAGCCATGTGCTATTATTCAAAAGTTCATTCTGCTTGATGCACACACAAATTTAATATTCTTGCACTTGCTAGCAAACACTTAAAACGAAGATTATTAAGATAATAATAAAAAGGCACAAACTTATCTTTAGTGGCGATGACGAGAAAGCATGCTGACGGAGACTGCCGTGGCCAACACTTGATTTTTTTTTTGAGAGTAAAATTTGAGATGTCCAGCATCAGGAAACATAACTTCGCCAGGGCGATCTTCTTCTTCTTCACCAGCGCTGTACATTGTTTAACATCGTTAGGTTTGATGTTATTTCTTGAATGCCAAATAACATGGCATTTTAGAACTGCGATTTGATGCAGCTTCTTGCGGTTTGGAGAAAAATGTAGAATGCACTTTCTCAGTGCTGAAGCTCTCTGCTGTTGCGTTGCCTGGTAGTTTCAATCATAAATGCAGATTAGGCCTGAAGTTTAGAAGGCCCTGGAGAAGGGCGGAAGGCACGAATGCCTCTCGCAAGTTGAAGAAGACCGTAGAAGGTTTGAAGAAGGAATGCTGATGGAGAGCAAAACGCCGCCACTTAAATAATAACATCATAGAAACTTCTGGAAGCCTAGGCTGGCGGGCGATGATTGGCCAGGGCAAGCTGTGACGTCAGTCATACAGGAAGGCAGCAAGCAAGTCGACACCCTTTTCAGTATGCGAGCGTATGCTGGAGGCGCATGACCTTAAACATGCTGAGGTAAGAGTCTTAGATATATATATAGAGAGAGAGTAAACACTAGTAATAAACAATATAATGTTAACAGAAATGAATAAGTACATATTGCTCGTTCGGTGGTCTCAAGCATTTAACCGACAAATGCGGCACGAAAGAAAAACGCACTATAAACATCACGAAAGTGATCATGCTCCGAGACCCCCGAAAGAAAACAATCAAAGTATCAGTTACAAAAACGTGAACAACAATGAAAGAAGATGACACTAAGCCTCAACAGGCAAGAGAGCAACCATAGAAATTGGTCTAGTATAGACACCCTTACTAGTGAGAACATCTACAACTCTCACATGATTATCACGACCCAAATGGCAGTGAGTTACCCTACCAATATTCCATACGAGAGGGGGACTTGGATCTCGCAAAAGAACCATATCTCCCACTCGCACATCAGGCTGGGAAAGCCGCCACTTCTCTCTTCTGTTAAGTGAGCCGAGATACTCCAGCTTCCAACGGCGCCAAAAGGAGTTTCGCAAAGAGTCTAACTTTCTCCAGAAAATAGGCAACCTGAGATCACAGCGTCGACTCAGCACAGGAGGCGTAGAAGCTAAAGAACAGCCAATTAAAAATGGCCAGGTGTTAACGGAAGAAGATCTTTAGGATCGTTAGACAAAGGCGTGAGCGGCCTAGAATTTACGATATCCTCAACCTGAATAATTAAGGAATTAAATTCCTCATAGGAAAGGATGGCTGAACCAAGGGTTTTCTTCAGCTGTCTCTTCGTGAGCTTTATGCAAGATTCCCAACGACCACCATGATGGGGGGCGTAAGGGGGAGTGAAATGCCATTTGAATCCCTTAGCATGAGAAAAATTAGAAAACTGTTCCTTAGCAGAAGGAGAGGTAAGTGCAGTTTTCCAAAGATCAAAAGTACTAACAAAAATTTTGCGTTATCTGAGAAAACCTCAGAAGGAACACCCCTTCTAGAGGCAAATCTAGAAAAGGCTGCTATAAAATAAGGAGTAGAAGCACTTGTAACCAACTCAAGGTGAATGGCTCCTGTTACCATGCACACAAATAAAGAAATATAAAGTTTACCTAACAACTTTCGCTTAGATAAAGGGGAATTAACTTGATAGACATAAGGACCGGCATAATCGATACCCGTCACGGCGAAAGGCTTACTAGGTTCGGAACGAAAATATGGCAAGTTTCCCATAATTTGCGTGATTGGCGGGGGCTTGGATTTGAAACAAGGTATACATTTCCGAATAACAGAAGAAACTTCATGAACACCGTTAATGAGCCAATATTGCTCGCGAATTAAACAAAGCAAAGTGCGGGTGCCAGCGTGCAAATTCTGATAATGAAATTTCTTTACGATGAGAGTAGTAATAGGATGTCTAGAAGGGAGAATAATGGGATGTTTTTTCTCATCTGAGTAACTAGAATTTTCTAGCCTGCCCCCACTCTTATTAATCCATCTTGGTCCAAAAAAGGGGTGAGAGGTAACAGCCTACTAGACTTTGGTAAAGCTTTTTTGCTTAAAAGCGTCAGATACTCAAGAAAGAATACTTCTTGTTGCATAAGAAACAAGATTCTACGAGTAACAAATTCCAATTCCATTTTAGTGAGAAAGGGTTGCGGCTTCACAGGCTCATCAAGAACAAGAAATTTCCATCGAAATAAATATGCTACCATACGAATTAATTTATTAAATGAAGAGTAACGCTGAAAAAGACTAGTAGCAATAGAAGTTAGAAAAAGGGAAGCAGGAACATCTTCTGCGAGCGGATTAGATGAACGAGGCCAACAAGAAAAGTCCTGACTGAGCCACGCCGGACCATTCCAGTATAGTTTAAGAGAAATTAATTTCTTGGGCAAACAGCCACGTGAAATTATATCAGTGGGGTTTTCTTTCCCCGGAACATGATTCCATTGGTCAAAATGAGACAACTCTTGTATTTTAGAAACGCGATTAGCCACAAAAGTGGTCCAATGCGAAGAAGGTTTTGAAAGCCAAGCTAACACGATGGAAGAATCACTCCAAAACCATGTGGTCGAAAATTTCAAATTTAAACTGATTTTTAATTTACTGGCTAATTCCACAGCCATTACAGCAGAACATAATTCCAATCTGGGCAAAGATATGGATTTGAGTGGGGCTACCTTTGATTTTGCACAAATTAAATTGGAAAATCCGGGTAAAGTATTGGAAGGGCGGCCTACTAAGTAGGCGCAGCAACCGTATGCCTTTTCAGAACTATCTGCAAATACGTGCAAATCGAAATACTGACATGAAATGTCGGAAATTAAAGTGCGAGGAATAGAAATTTGAGAAAGATCTAACAAACTCTTGCGGTATTTCAACCACTCATCCAAAAGGGGGGAGGGTACCTTTTCATCCCAACCAATTTTCAATAACCAAAGTTTTTGCAAGAAAATTTTTGCAGTAATAACCACCGGAGCAATGTACTGCAATGGATCAAAAACTCTTGCTATTTCCGATAATAATTGCCTTTTCGTTCGAGGGTGAAACTCAGATAAGTGTACCTGATAGGAAAAGGTATCTGAAGAAGGAGACCAAAAAACACCCAAGGTTTTAATAGCTGATTCCTCAGTAGGAAGCGCAACACATTTGTCAACAGGAGTTACTTGTGAAAAGTTAGATAAAAATTCGGTTGAGTTCGAGTTCCACTTATGAAGGGTAAACCCACCACCGGAAAGAAGAGAGTTTAAATCTTCACAAACAAGAAGTGCGTCAGAGATACTAGGAAAGGAATACAGAAAATCATCTACATAAAATGCAGTTTTCAAAACTTCAGAAGCTAGAGGATGAAAAAGATGACCATCTTGTTCGGCCAACATGTGAAGAGATCGTATTGCGAGAAAAGCAGACGGCTTAAGACCGTATGTCACTGTTCTTAAACGAAATATTTTTATAGGTTTTGCATTGTCGTCTCGCCACAAAATTCTTTGCAAATCACGTTGTTCTGAATTTACTAGAATTTGCCTATACATTTGCTTGATGTCAGCAAGAACAGCAATGGGGAATAGACGAAAGTTAAGTAAAACTGAAGTAAGATCTGTCTGAATAGCGGGTCCAGAATGCAGAGTGTCATTGAGAGAAACACCATTAGCATCTGGAGATGACCCATTAAAAACCACTCTTATCTGTTCTCGGGTGGAAGAATTTTTCCAAACCGGATGATGATTAAGATATACTATTTCTTTAGGAG
Organism: Meconema thalassinum; assembly: GCA_946902985.2. NCBI lineage: Eukaryota > Metazoa > Arthropoda > Insecta > Orthoptera > Tettigoniidae > Meconema > Meconema thalassinum. The sequence goes on from OX336388.2 coordinate 830,984,812, forward strand.
AATTACTAATTTCTTCAGATTTTGGAACTACTTCCATGTGATTCGCTGATTCGTATTCTTCCATGAAGGAAGTATACTGAGTTTTTAAGAGAGCATCTTTTTTAAAGCGATTTTCAATTGCGAATAAAGCTTTGAGAGCTCTGGAATGTGATTCTGTAATAACAGGGGGGTTAAAAATGCGAGGAATAGTAACCACGAATCTGCCTTCAGTAGTGCGAACAGTGGTTTCTACATAGTGTGTTTCACAGATCTCATTATTGCGAGAATGAGATGAGGTGACTTGAATATCCTCAATGTCCCAGAACTTAATTAATTCTTGATTTAAATCAGCACCAACAAAATAACAATGAGATTTTTGTTGAACGGGGTTGCGGTATATTTTCCCAGTGGCAATCCAACCAAAATCAGTTCTACGAAAGAAAACATCACGGGCAACTTTAACCTTTTCCGGATGTAAACATTGCCAAAAAATGCTGGCACTTAAAAGAATTTCTACAGATGAAGCTCTGTTGAAATTCGGATCTGCAAGTTGCAAATGATGCGGAATATTCCAACCCTGGACTTGAAAAGAAGTAATGGGGGTGTCATTACCTATGGAATTTATAATTAAAAAATCTAAATTTAAATGAATGCCAAGATTATTGGTATCTTTTACATCCACTTTAGCATAACTCAGAGATTGCGATCTGGAACCATTAATTCCTGTAACTTCTATAGAAGTAGGGCATATTTGTAGACCTAACTTGCGAACTAGCGATTCACTTATAAAATTGTTAGTTGCAGCATTATCTAACAATCCCCTTACAGAAACCCATTTTCCGTGAACATTCTTCACTAGAATTTGGACAGTGGACAATAAAACTTGAGTTTTACTGAACGAAACAGAGCTTTGAGTAAAAGACTGAGCGTTATTAGGCAAAGTCTCAGAATTAGATTTAGCGGATGAACTATTGGTTGCTGATGACCGCAATCTTTCATGCCTATGCAGGAGAGTATGATGCTTTGCTTTACAGTGAAAACATAACCGTTCAGAACGACAATTGCTTATCATATGTGTCGCTGATAGACAATTAAAGCAGTGCTTGTGGGTGGTAATTAATTTGCGTCTTTCATCCACAGATAAAGATTTGAATTGAGCGCATTGGTACAAGTTATGTGGTTGTTGACACAAAACACAAGCTTGTACTTGATTGGAAGACCGAATATTGGTAGAAAAGGCATGTGACCTTAGTACTCTCTGAGTGGGACTGATGACCTTACTATTAGAAGGAGGTTTGAAGGTGGAGCTACTCTTTTGGCTGGCTACAGCAGAGAGAATTTGGCATTTCGCCTTTAAGAATTTAATAATAGCTTCATAGGTACACAATGAATGTTGCGACAGATCTGCTTCCCAATCTTTTAAAGTTTTAGTGTCTAATTTAACAGAAATAAGATGAATCAAAAATAGATCCCAATGGTCAACTGGTTGGTCCAAATTTGCAAGCGCACGAATATGAAGTTCTGCAGCATCGATCAGATTACGAAGCGAGGCAAGATTATCAGCTTGAACAATAGGTAAATTGAATAAACCCTGTATGTGACGTTGAGTTTTTAAACGAGTGTTCCCAAACCGATCTCTGAGAAGTGCCAAAGCTACTTCATAATTTTCATTTGTCAACGTCAGCTCTTGGATGAGTTTAAGTGCGTTGCCTTGCAAGGACAAACGCAAATAATGAAACTTCTGTATTGAAGGAAGAGAATCGTTTTCGTGAATCAATGAATTGAATAATTCAAAAAATGGTTCCCATGTAGCTTCATCTCCGGTAAATTTAGGTAATTCTATTTTCGGTAATATAACACGGGAAGGAAAAGAAGAAGATTCTGAAGGAGTTTTCTCCTGCTTTTCCTGCAATGTTGAACTTCTTAAAAGCTGCTTTGCGTCTGCGAACCACTTATAATATAAATTTTCAACCTCACAGCGGTCACTTTGCTGGTCGGGATCCTTGGTCTCAATATTACTTTGGATCTCATCATATTTCTCAAAGGCCTGTTCATAACCTTTCAGTCTTTGAGAAATTATGTCACTATTACGTTCTTTTTCCGGGAGCTCATCTAGAAAAGTGCGAAAACGCGTTAACTTGCCTTTGACAGAAGCTCTAGCATTAATGAGTTTCTCGTCAATCGGCATTATGAAAGTTTGTTGTGTACTCACGACTATACTGTGAGCTGGTACACCTTGCTTCGGAAGAAGTTGACAGTCTGCCAGAAAAGAGAGTGCGGCTTCCCCTGCGGTGAAATACGGGCCTGCTGTTTGTCTCCCTTCTCAGTGCCAACCATATACACTCGAGCTGAAACTTTCGAAGTAGATTAGAAAACACAATTTTTAAAATATTAACACACTCAATGTTCAGTATGGCATTTGAATTTTGAATTAGTTCCAACATTAAGTAATTTGAAGATTTGGTTAAACAGAATGTTTACAAGCATCCCGGGTTTCGGCACCAAAAAAATGGTTATATGAAGAACAGCCCAAATTCATCAACATAAACGGGAGGACAGCATCAGGCTTAAGGCCTGGACAAAATAACTTCCTTAAGAGAAGATTAGACTGAAAGGATTGGGCTAAGGAAATGCGGCCTGGTTCTTTCAATACTAGACTGAACATTGAGAGTAAATACAATATTTTTATTTTTATGGTGAAACTTGCAAACACATTAATAAATAAGCCTTAATTAAAAAATTAGTTATGCTGGCCCGCCTGGGGCAATTTCAAATGTTCATTAATTTTAATTAGGTTGGCCCAGCCATGTGCTATTATTCAAAAGTTCATTCTGCTTGATGCACACACAAATTTAATATTCTTGCACTTGCTAGCAAACACTTAAAACGAAGATTATTAAGATAATAATAAAAAGGCACAAACTTATCTTTAGTGGCGATGACGAGAAAGCATGCTGACGGAGACTGCCGTGGCCAACACTTTTTTTTTTTTTTTTGAGAGTAAAATTTGAGATGTCCAGCATCAGGAAAATAACTTCGCCAGGGCGATCTTCTTCTTCTTTACCAGCGCTGTACATTGTTTAACATCGTTAGGTTTGATGTTATTTCTTGAATGCCAAATAACATGGCATTTTAGAACTGCGATTTGATGCAGCTTCTTGCGGTTTGGAGAAAAATGTAGAATGCACTTTCTCAGTGCTGAAGCTCTCTGCTGTTGCGTTGCCTGGTAGTTTCAATCATAAATGCAGATTAGGCCTGAAGTTTAGAAGGCCCCGGAGAAGGGCGGAAGGCACGAATGCCTCTCGCAAGTTGAAGAAGACCGTAGAAGGTTTGAAGAAGGAATGCTGATGGAGAGCAAAACGCCGCCACTTAAATAATAACATCATAGAAACGTCTGGAAGCCTAGGCTGGCGGGCGATGATTGGCCAGGGCAAGCTGTGACGTCAGTCATACAGGAAGGCAGCAAGCAAGTCGACACCCTTTTCAGTATGCGGGCGTATGCTGGAGGCGCATGACCTTAAACATGCTGAGGTAAGAGTCTTAGATATATATATAGAGAGAGTAAACACTAGTAATAAACAATATAATGTTAACAGAAATGAATAAGTACATATTGCTCGTTCGGTGGTCTCAAGCATTTAACCGACAAATGCGGCACGAAAGAAAAACGCACTATAAACATCACGAAAGTGATCACTTGCGAAGGAAGTTCCGCATTTTAAGGAAGTCAAAGTAGTATTGTTCTTTGAGAAGAAGGCATTGGATCATGATAAGAGTCATTGTATACAAGTAGTCCAGTTCATGTGATGTAACGTTTAAGCTGTGTTGACAGAAGGGTTTTAGCGGAAATACAATTAGAGAACGATTGTCTACTCATGTCAATGATACTATTATTATATGTTATTTAACCTGAAGTTATGTAATTACGTACAGTTAACCTTTATCCGTCGACTGAATTAGACCGACAATGTAAGGAAACGAATATAAGACGATGTGTGAGCAATATATGAAAACTACGGAGTGTTAGAAAATGAGTATGTGGAAAAACGGTGTATATAATTAATTGAGAGTTGTATTGTAACCGAGAATCCAGAATCTCGAAAGTAACGTGTTAGCAACGTTAAATATTGTCTATTATTATGAACAAATTACATGTAAATATTTTTCGGAAATGATTTAATTAGTTAAATAATTTTGGTAGGATTTATAAATCGAATGTTTTGGAATAGCGTGTGTTTTGTGAGCTGATGTTTTTGTATGAATGATTGCCCAATTTTAAGAGTAATTGTTGAACCGAATTGGTCTAGAACAATTTCGGGGTGCGAATGAAAGATTGTATGAAAATTCCAGAATGATTCTTAAAGGAACATAGAAGTTATGAGCATTTTTGTAAGATCTGAATGTTTATTTTACGTGTATTTTAAACGCACACAAGGCAGTCTCAATGCAGGCCAGACAGAATGATTCACCGTTAGGAGTGGAGGACTTGGTGTGACATAATGTGAACAGTTGGCGATTCACAGCCTGGTATAAAACGTAAATAGTTCCGAGCACAACGCTGTGCTATCGCTCATTCATGGAGCAAGCCATTGCACGTGCGTTTTCAGACGCGTGGCAATGAAGGTGGCCAATTGTCAGGATTGCCATGAATGTAAGAGCATCCCTTAAACGTTTTTATTTTTACGTAGTGTAGGCCTATACCTGCCAAGGCTTTTATGCTGATATTTTTGCACAGCATTGTAATAAGATGTGATGTAGAAAGGAAGTGTGTATGATTTTATGGTTGTATTTTTTGTTGTTGTTATTAGGTTAGTTTACCATTGTTAATAAATTTATTCAGTTCGTTATCTGTCGGTGTTGACGTGTGATTCATTTTAAATATCAGGATTAGAGTATTGTGGATGTATTGTATTGTATTGAGAACATAAGTAAAGGTAAGTGTGCCTCGTGTAGTTTGTTGTTGATTCACAATATTCTTGTAACTGCTGTATGTAAATCCCTAAAGACCATGTTGGAGCGATTTATAATGTAGAAATTTGCCGGTTCTGTTAGAAATAGGCTATCCAGCTGGGGCAATGGATATTCCAACAGGCTACTTTCCGGATATACGGGTACAGTACTGCCCCCGCAAAGGGAATTATTTAGGGACAAAATGAGAGTATTTTCCGTCCCCATGATAAAATTTAACCAGCAAATATAATTTCTGGAAGTGTGACACAGGAGGGAGGTGTCACAAGCTCGAGGCTGTGGGAGAGCCCGATCACGTGATATATTGCACAATGGACGCTTCTAGAAGGCTATATTTAGCATAGCATCAGCGAGTTTGGAAAATAATATTATAAATATTGTTATAAATTATGCTATTGGATCCCAGCCCAGAGCCAATGAGAAGAGGTCTTATTGAAGAAGGGATCAACTTTAATTACACAATATGATGAAATTATGCATTTAGGCCCTTAGGAGAAGATTTTCTTATTTGGTAATGAAGAGAATATTAAGAGAAATTATGTCTGATACTTTAAAAACCGTAGATCAGTTAATCTACGCAGTAATAAGTATTAGTAATCTACGCGGTAAAAGTATGGTGGGAGATTGATATGGCCGCCAAAATTTCGACTTGGAGGGGGAGATCCAAGGATCGATGTTCTTATTCCAGCAGTCTTTGAAGAGTGAGGAAGTGTTTTTACTGGGTTAACGGAGATCCCAAGGCTTAGTCCGAGTGCGACGACTGTCGACTTGTGGAGACGCGAGGATAGCTAGGTGGAGCGTAGGAGATCACCGCACTTCTATTCTACGTGAAGTTGCGAGGAACATTGACTTGATTATATCTCATACCAGCAGAAGTACCCATTCTTCGAACTGTCTTCGGTATTAATAACCAGATGTTATCAATTGAGCTACTGTTGCAAAGTTTAGGGGCTTGGAACCTGTTTGTTGGCAAAGAAAAATGATTAGTTAAAATGTGCTCTCAAACTAAATTTACCTAACGTGTTCTTCCTGGCGTGAAAATAAAATTGAAAACCTCGTAGACGAATCGCAACACACGCCACATACGAACTTACCCTAACCGTTGTGTCAAGTGCCCAACTACAGGAAGACCCCTTTTATAAATTATAAAGGCTTGTGGTGCATGAAAATTCAGTTTTCTTAGCCTCCAATTGCCCAAATTCCTAAAATCAGCAAAAACAGTCTACTATTTCAAATCAGGAATTTTTGAAAAAAATGTTGCTATTTGGAGATATAATAGACCTTCTGTACGACATATCGCACGTGTAAGTCGTGTGAAAAAAATATAGGGTACTCCTTGAACCCCTTAAGCGCATTGATGAATTTTACAGTTTTAGTTGGTTTCGTGACAACCTTATAGCCATTTGCAACCTTTGACAGAAATGTAATGACTGGAGTGTCATTAGTAATTCCTGAAATAGATGGAAAGTTGGACGCCACCTCTTGAGATACTGTTGTTATGGTTAGTGGCTTGCATTCCTTCTTTAGTTTTTTAAATGAAATTAGTTTTCTGGGAATATCTAAGAAACTGTTGGGTTTAGAGCCTTAAAATATAGTTTTAGGGGACCCTTTACGGCTCTTGAGGGGCCCCGAGTTTTGTTTCTGTCACCAAGGGTTTGAAAATGAGCTTTGTCTCGTCAATGAACGCCATAATAATGATAATAATTAAAAGAATAGTAATAATAATAATATAAAATATAGGGATAGGGATATAATAGACCTTCCGTACCATACCCGCACGTGTAAATCGCGTAAAAAAATTCTAGAATACCCCTTGACCCCTTAAGCGCATTATATGTATTGATGAATATTTCAGCTTGATTTGGATCCGTTATAACCTTATTGCCGTTTGCAAACCTTCACAGTAATGTAATAAATGGAATTGCATTGCGTCTTACAGAAATAGATGGACCTCTGAGATTCTGTTTCCATTGTTACCGACATGCATTCCTTCATTAATTTATTAAGTAAAATTAGTTTTTTGGGAATATCTCAAAAACTGTTGGTTTTAGAGCCTTAAAATGTGGTTTTTGGGGTCCTATTAAGGCCATCGAGTTTCGTTTCTCACATTGAGGGACTGAAAATGAGCTTTGTCTCACCCTTCTACGCTTATTTCAGCATGTATTTTAATGGGGTAGGCCCCCTGTTATGAGAGGTACGGAGAAGAGTTACATCAATGATTAGTGTCGTGCCTCTAATGGATATTTGTATCAAATTTACGCTAATCCACCCAGCCGTTCTCGAGATATAAGGACACAGAAAATTGTCCACGGGCAAACAGACAGACAGACAGACAGTCAGACAAAAGATATATTTTTGCGTGCATCCGTCAAAAAACAGTCTGAAATGGGCAAATATGTCAAATTTCCGTGGAAATGCAGAAAACACAGACAAACATTCATTTTTATATAATAGAGATGGGATATAATAGACCTTCCGTATCACACCCGCACGTGTAAATCGCGTGAAAAAATTCTAGAGTACCCCTTGACCCCTTAAGAGCATTGTATGTATTGATGAATATTTTAGCTTAATTTGGATCCGTTATAACCTTATAGCCGTTCGCAAACCTTCACAGTAATGTAATAAATGGAATTGCATTGCGTCTTACAGAAATAGATGGACCTCTGAGATTCAGTTGCCATGGTTACCGGCATGCATTCTTTCATTAATTTATTAAGTGAAATTAGTTTTCTGGAAATGTCTCAAAAACTGTTGGTTTTAGGGCCTTAAAATGTGGTTTTCGGGGGCCCCCGAGTTTCGTTTCTCACATTGAGGGGCTGAAAATGAGCTTTGTTTCAACTTTCTACGCCTATTTCAGCATGTATTTTAATGGGGTTGGGTCCCTTTTATGAGAGGTACGGAGAAGAGTTACATCAATGATTAGTGTCGTGCCGACAGACAAAATTGTTATTTTTGCGCGCATCCATCATAAAACAGTCTGAAACGCGCAAATATCGCAAATTTCCTTGGAAATTCAGAAAAAACAGACAAACTTTCATTTTTATATATATAGAGATATAATTGAGATCTGAAGTTAAATAAGCATATATATATATATATATATATATATATATATAACAGGTCGCATACTATATATTGTGAAAAGTCGAGCATTTAAAACTTACCGTTTCGACAATATAAGCCTGTTAAGTCAGATTTTCAAATGTGTTGGAAATAAAGCTGAATATCATTTTAAATTGCAACGTGAAGTTGACGAGCGCAGTTCAAGTGAACAGTAGCGGAGAACTTTTAATATTGGCGCAACACATAAACATTAACCGAATGACTATTATTATTCTTCAAGTAGTTTCATACAACATAAGTAACATTGTTGATATGATGAACTAAATAGTCATGCGCCAGAGACATATTCGATAACAGGAGTTAAGATACAACGATGGAGCTTCGTTAGACAACGTATTCTTGAATGCAGACGTAGTGTACGGTCCATCTTGTACATTTTCGTCAGTCTACGAACACTAATATAACATCAATTAGCAATGGAAATATTTCATTCACCATTTATATGAATATTTCTATAATTATATTCGAATGATGAAGCTGATACATATTTACGACGGAGAATGAAGACTCTAGAGAAGAGATTTGTCAAGATGCTAGGGAAAGGTAGCCCAGCAACACAGAAGAATTTGCCAAAAGGATGTCGTTCTAGCCCAGGCCAATGTTGGTGAATTCCAGAGAGGGACGTTTCCTATCTCTGAGGTCGCAGATCCGAGGTTCGAATGCAGATCCATCTCAGTGTCTTGTACTGAGGAAACTAAAGTATTGTGGGAATACTTACATAGATCTTCAAGTTTTCGTCCAAATAAGGTATCAGTGTATCTCATTTGTAGTATTGAGCTTGATTAGTGACATTCTGAGCCAGCGATCTTTTTCCATATTTCTATATTTTCACATTTAATGTATTTCAGTGTTTTCATGTATTTTACACTTCAGATGTGTGTTGAGATTTTTATGCTTCAAGATTATTTAGGAGATGTTTGCCTTTCATCTATTTTTCAATTTTATTCTACGGATCAGTTGTGGAACTGACATTAAAAATTTTGTTTGAGGAATCATATTGCCTCATAGGAGACCAGTCGTTTCGACTCTCGAATTTTCATAATTTCATTTAAACCAAGTATTCTGACATTGTGTCATAGCTTCAAATTAAATTCTTATTAAATTTAATTTGAGCACTTTAATGTAACGACATATAACTTCAAGAAAAGAAGAAACATCAAATGATATTGTTATATCATTATTGTACATTTACTATCGACGATATAAGAAATACTAGTCGTTTGATAAGACCGAAGTCTTAATCCCTATGAACATTCTTTGTGTAGAGTGGAAAAACATTACGACATTGACAAACCTTATTATTATTTGTGAAGCTAAGAGCTTTGTTCATTTAATATGTTAGAGGAAATACCTTTCGATAGAAGATTATTCAAATCTTTGCCTAGGAAATCAAAGCTAGTTTATCCCGGTCAAGATTGAATTCTATCTGACACTATAAATAACATGTGTGTTATTTTATTCTATTTGTGTAACATCATGTCATTTGTGGACACGATATTACAACGATAAACAATTTAAAGCTTGACAAGTGAGGTGAAACAGGAGTATTATTTTTATTACATGCATTTGCAACAGACGAGTTAACAGTTAATTATCTTGTTGTGGAGTAAACTTTAGGAGGTTAATCACGACTGTCTAATATCGTTCATTACAATTGGAAGTTTCGTTTGAAGAACTTAACCATGAATGATTGTAGTCCAGTAATCATGCGTAATGATACTGAGGGTCATGCCATTATTTGAGAGAAGTTCCTACATAAGATATGTTAATAACAATTAATCCTTTTTGGTTATTGTTTAACATATTAGATGATAATTGGTTTATGCCATGTATACTGTTATATGAGGATTTGTAGAGCTATGAAGAGTGCTTATGCGAGGGAGTTCCGCATTTTAAGGGGAGTCAAAGTATTGTTGTTATTTGATAAGAAGGCATGGATCATGATAAGAGCCGTTGTATACAAGTAGTCCAGTTCTTGTGAAGTAACGATTTAACTGTATTATACCGACAATGTAATGAAACCTTTATAAGACGACGTGTAAGCAGTATATCAAAACTACGGAACGTTAGAGAAGGGTTATGTGAAAAACCAGTGTATATATTTAGTTAAGAAGTGTACAGTAACCGAGAAGCTAGAATCTAGAAAGTGTCGCGTTAGCAACACTAGATAATGGATATTATTATGAACATATTACATGTAAATATTTTTTAAAATGATTTAATTAGTTAAATAATTTAGTAGGTTTTATTAATCAATTGTTTTGGAATACCGTGTATATTATGAGCGGATGTTTAGGTAAGAATGTGTTCACTGTTAAGAGTAAATGTGAACCGAATTGGTCATGAACAATTACGGGGTGCGAATGAAAGAGTGTATCAACATTTTCAGGATGATTGTTTAAGAAACAGAGTAGTTGTATGCATTTTTGTAAGATCTAAATGTTAATTTTTACGTGTTCTCATAAACCCACACACACAAGCAGTCTCTAGCCAGAATGATTCACCGTTATGTTGGAGAGCGATGACATAATATGAACAGGTGTACACTCACCGCCTTGTATATAAATTGTAAAACAGTTTCGAGTGCGACGTGGTGCTGAGGTTTCATTGATGAAACAAGACCAGTGCACGTGCGCTCTACAAACGCAGGCTTGTGAATGAAACCATGTGTCTGGAATGCCACGAGTGCAAGAGCCTTCATTAAACGGTTTTATTTTACGCAATGTAGGCCTAGAACAAGCCCAGATTTTATGCTCATAATTTTTATACACAGCATTGTAGTAAGATGTAGAGTTGAAAGGAAGTGTGAATGATTGCGTGTTTTTATTTTAATTTCTATTGTTATATTAGTTTATTGTTATTTTGTCGATACTAGATTAGTTTACACTATTGTTAATAAATGTTATTCAGTTTGTTTTCCATTGTTGTTGGAGTGTGATTCATTTTAAATATAAGGTGAAGAGTATTGTGGATGTATTTTTGGCGAAGCTGAATTCCCAGTCCCCGAGAGAGGTAAGTGAAGGTGAGTGCCCCGTGTAGTTGGTTGTTGATCCACAATATTCTTGTAACTGCTGTCTGTAAATCCCTAAAGGCCATGTTGGAAGCGATTTCTAATGTAGTATTTGCCGGAGCTGTTAGAAATAGGCAATCCAGCGGGGGCAATGGATATTCCAACAGGATCCTTTCTGGATTAACGGGTACAGTACCAAGGATAAATCAGTCATAGCATTCATGATTGAGATTTTGCTAAGTGTAATATTTACAACTAGAATATTCGCGGGTGAAGCCGCGACAGGTAATGATATTAAATAAATAAATGAATAAATAAATAAATTGAACCGAAAAACAATACCTTAATTGACATCTTACTATAAAAGGAAATACTCACTCCAGTTGAACCCAGGGTGCAGTGCGATAATAATGTTATTGGTTTTACATCCCTTTTAACTACTCCGACTTATAGAGACGCTGGGGTGCCGGAATTTCGCCCCGAAGGGGATCTACAGTATGCCAGTAAATCTACTGACACGGCTCCCTCACATTTGCACACCCTCAAATGCCAGCTGACTGCACCAGGATACGAACCTGCAAACTTGGGCTCAGCAAGCGAGAACGTTACCGCTGAGCCACGCAGCCAGCCATGGCCACCGAGAGAGAAGGCCATAGCGGTCTGCTGTGACGTCACAGTCCGTCGATTCAGTCCTTACATTCACTCGAACTCAAAGACCGTCACACCACTTGATACAGTGTTACTACCGTACTATTCTGAAAAATCTATTATTAACTATTGAATGAACGAGTACCTGCACAGCACTTACAACTGTCTGAAACCTTCACGATTATGGATAGCATTCGCTAATCCTCATCGTTGAGGAATATTTTTGACATTTTTGGAAACGGATTAATCTTTTATTAACTTTCGTGCGTCCGATGAGAATAATTCCAACTGTAGTACTGGTCTGCTTGAAACGCGGCTTCTTATTTATTTATTAATAAAAGTAATTGGAATATATACTTCACAACGTGTTGGTTGAAATATTGGCAGTCTGAGATAAACTTTAAAACGTGGAAGTTTTAATTTTTTTCGTTTTGTAATTTTTTTTTCTAAATGGCTCGTGAACATATTTTAAAACAGTGCATTCCTTGTGCTATTAGCACTATCCACTATACGATAATATGTCTGTGCAACAGAAATTACAGACCTAAGGGAATGTAAAGTTTTGAAACCATTTTCCAGTGTTGCCTATACAAACTGTTAGTGGTAACTCTTTAGTCGGTCAACACGACTGGGCGGGGTTACAATGTAGACTATATAATAAAAAATAAAATAGAAATAATAAGTAAATAAACAATCCTGAAAAAATCTTGAACTTGTCACATGATATACGGCACAGGGTTGAACGAGATCAGATAGTACTAATTCACTCGATAACTCTTTCTACATTCGGTACTAAGAAACAAAACCTGAAGCCTACATTGCAGTTTAATCTGTGTTTGCGAATTAATTTTCTAACAACGGCAATATTGTGTAGATATGATCATATAATCTTCATTGCGTCGACATCCTAAACTCAGTGCAAAAAAAAAGGGTTAAAATATTTAAAATTAATCATGATGCAGTAATTTTCTTTCGAGAGGAAGTGATTGGTGATTGTACTCCACTTTTTACAGTACATATATTTTGAGTTGTATTTGTATTTTTAATGAAAAATCCACAGCCTGCTTCCAGTCTCCGACCGGGTCAGAAATGGAATGAATGAAGCCCCCAACTAGCGGCGAGGATATGAACTGTGCCGGCTGCCGAGGCCTGACGCACTCCTCTGGGGCAATGATTAAATGAATGACAGATGAAATGAAATGATAGTGGATAGTGTTGCTGGAATGAAATTTTGACAGGGAAAACCGGAGTACCCGGAGAAAAACCTGTCTGCCTCCATTTTGTCCAGCACAGATCTCACATGGAGTGACCGGGATTTGAACCACGGACCCAGCGGTGAGAGGCCGGCATGCTGCCGCCTAAGCCACGGAGGCTTCTGTATTTTTAATAATTAACAAAATATACCGCCAGAACATTCATCGGCAGACCAAATTCAGCAATGATCCTAAATCCCCCCTTATCAATGAATGATAATTTTACCCGTCCTGAAAAGAAAAGTACGGTAGATGGCCATTGGCTGCATTAATAAAATTAATATTTTATATTATACTGTATTACATTATAGGCTATTATAATATTAATATTATTCTCTCCTTTATCAATGAATAATAATATAAGTAAGGACGATTGTAGTTTAACGTGACCGTTAATCTCGCGATCATAAGCCACGGGACGTCCTTTTTACGTGGAATCCGAACCACAGGAGATGGCATTTCACTTCGCATTGGTGAGAGGCAGTCAGCTTCAGCACTGTGCCACCACGCCCCTTTTGAACAATAATATATTCTCCCCTTTAGCAGTGTATAATATTCATACTGTATTACATAACACTACATTACCGGTATATTATAATATTAATATTGTTCTCATCTTTATCGGTGAATGATTTGTGGTTCCGGTACCTACAGTACTGTATGTGTAAAATCTATTAGCCGATCTAGATAAGGCAATGCTCGTCGGATATACAGTATAAAAGCAAACACGTTTTATTTTTCCCATAAATTGACAGATTCTGTTCAGTTTAGTTAACATTTTGCTTTCAATACTATAATCAATTATACAGTATTTTCTTGTATGAATTATCTTACCATTTGTGGGGTCAAAATTATACTATTGTTATCAAATACAAAATATTGAAAAAAAAAAAAAAATATAATTTTGTTTTAAACTGACAAATAAAAATTGGGGGTACCCTGATGAACAACAAGTTATAGTTTACAGTCGGTCAACACGCTTCTGCCCAATTAGATTAATACCAATAGCCTAATGTTATTGGTTTTACGTCCCTTTTAACTACTGCGGTTTTTAGAGACGCCGGGGTGCCGGAATTTTCCCCGAAGGGGATATTTAACGTCCCAGTTAATCTACTGACACGGCTCCCTCGCATTTGCGCATCATCGATTGCCAGCTGACTGCGCCAGGATTCGATCCTGCAAACTTGGACACAGCAGGCGAGAACGTTACCGTTGAGCCTCGCAGCCAATTAGATTAGGCGAGGTAACTATATACCGTATATACGAGACTTTCCTGAAATAAATTACATGTAGCTTATAAATATTATTCACTAATATAGGGGAGAATAATATTAATATTATAATATAATATAATATAATATAATAAAGGGGCAGATTAACTCGTAGTTCCGCCCCTTAAAACAGCAATAACTAACTGACTTTAATAATAAAGAATAATATCAATCATAATCACTCTTGAACCCTCGAATCCATTTCTGCCGAAGTTCAGATTCCTTTATGAAGGAAAACAGTGCCACTTTCAGTCCATTCCTATAGTTGATGTTGCAGTTTGGCACACAACAACTATGTGGTATTATCTCACAACTATTCCACTACACAAACTACTACACATAATATTCCACGAGTACTGTAGTCTAACGCAAATATTGGTAACCCAAAATCACCACACGAGCAATGTCGAACATGGAAGACTATACTGCTCCACTGACCACTCCAATGCCTAGCGCAGGTTGAATAAACCGTTAGCGGAGGGTGAAGGGAGAGAAATTACGAAAAAAGCTGGATCCACGCTGCGTGACGTCACAAGCATTTCGTCACCCAGTGAACTGGCCTTGTCTCTCGGTGGTCACGAGCCAGCCAGGGCGCAGTGCGAGCTGCTTATCATCACCCCAGGGGTTGGCAGGCCTGTTTCCAATACAGAGCTTCATATAAGCTATTACTTCGAAACTGGATTATTAAAAGTAATTCTTCTATTACATGCTCTTTTCATTTAATTACAAAGATGAAAGCAGAGAGATAATAAGGTTTTAAAAAGCCACCGCTTCAGTCTAATAAATTGGTCCCCTTTGTGATTCTGTGATACAAATGTTTGATGTTAACATCCATCTTTAACCCCTGTTCTCTTCCCTTGCTTTACAACCTTTACTAGCTGTTTGTTTCTCCCCTAACGCGCTGTAATATATCCTCCCCCAGTGAGGGTATAACGTGATAGAAAAGTTCTGGTATAGTGGTGCAATCAGAAACCCTTCGTAGGGCAAAAGACTGGGGGTATAAAATAAGTATTATTATTATTTGCACATTTTATAGGTGTGGATTCTATTTTATGAAATAAGGGGAGGGAGGTTATTATCCCACTGCCCATACCCAACAGTATATTTTCTTAAATGGGCAATGGGGTAATAATTTCCCACCTCCAAATCATGATGATGCTGTGTTTATCACTCAATACTGAGGTTTATTTAAAACATGATATAGTTTACACAAAACACACAACACGCTCTATAATTAAAAACAATAACCTCACTCCCACGCAACACACTTATAACATCTTTGCCGAAAACTGCACAAAAAATATAAACGTGATTTTGGAATGTTAAAAGTTAGTATATTCGAAATATAATTCAATAACTTCAAATAGTATTTACTAAAAAACAGAGAATTAATTTAAATCTTTTCTATTCTCTGGCAAACACCCTAAACAGGATAATTATTATCATTTAGACTTTCACGGCCCGTTATACTATTCATAATGTTGAAATGTTGGGCTTATGCCGTGTATAGGTTGCCTAAATTGCAACAACCGGGTATCTACAGAGATCCCTGTACTTGTGGCAAGGTTTACATCGGGCAGACTTCGAGAACACTATGCACTCGCAATAAGGAACATAATAGATTTATGAGGCTCCTTCAACTTGATAAATCAGCTGTTGCCGATCATGCATTAACACCTGGCCATGATGTCATGTTCCAAGGGGTGGATGTTCTTGCCCGTATTAAGTAATATCGTCCCAGAATCATCAGGGAGGTGGTTGAAATACGTAAACACCCAGATAATTACAACCGCGACACCGGCTACAATCTCAGTGAATCCTGGCTACCTATTATCAGAACCCTGAGAAAATAATTCACTGCTGCTTTCCGTTGTCCCTAACATGGGGCTATAATGGCGTCCATCTTTGGGCACCTTCTATATGTTCTTTGTTGCTTTCTCTTAGCAATCATTGTCGTATTCCAGATTATTCCTGACGAAGAAAGACATGGTTTCTTTCGAAACGCGTCGAATTTTAATATAATAATACACGTCATAAGCCCAAAATCATCATTATGAAAAGGATAATTATTTCTTTTCTAGCTGAAATATATTTACTCAAGTGACAATAAACAGAATATATTTCAATTATATACCAACTTGTACAAATCTCCTGTCTTCAATAACGACACCTTCTTCCGCAAAACAATGCATTTCATTCACTCACCACGACCGAGCTGGCGAGCACGTGCACTGTGGAGACCACTGGGATATAAGCTTCCCACCTTTGGTTTCTGATGACAGTATACCGCACCCCCGGTGCAAGACTGGCACAAGTCATAAAACATGAATTTTGAAGTATGTGGTACTTATAAATATCTATGATCAGGTTTGTGTCCTGTAAAACTGCCACAACTCGGATCCTATAAATAGCAATTGTACAGCACTGAATAGAAAACTGCCAAAACTCAAAATTATTAATATTTTTGATTAAAACACATGATTATAATTCCTGAAAGAACATTGTACGTTATTCTATAGTACTAGACAATGTTAGACGTTAGTAATATGTTACTTTCACTTTAATTATGTAAATATTTATATTTTTCCTATTAGCTCAAAATCTTTAAATGCATCTCCTGAAAATGTGTCCTTTTTGACTTATGGAAGTCATCCACCGGGGGTGCGATACATCAAATTAACGGGTTTTCAATATTTCTGTGAAGGTAGCTGGTGGATGTATGTGGAACTGATTGAAATGAAAGGGGTGGGAAGATTCTCTCCCTTACACCGTTCTATAAATACATGGTGGGAAGATATTATCCCAACGACCTATAAAGGGTTCTCCATTTAAACTGCTTGCTGGCTGGCTCCGCACCCTAACCTGCACATGAGCCGATTAGCTGCCTTGAGCGAGTGACATGGATAGCAAAGAGAAACGCGGGAAGCACTGTGGCCCGCTACAGCTCATCTATTAAATTGGATATTGGTGGCGCAGTCGGTAGCATGCTGAGCTTCTATGCCCAAGATCGCGGGTACAAATCCGGCCGAAGTCGTCGGATTTTTAAGAGCGTTAAATATTCCTCAGTATGCCTTCCATCGGAGGGGAAGTAAATCCAGCGGTCCCATATCATAGACTTATGGCATGTTAAAGAACCTTCCACTAATTACACCTGTGTGAAGCTAAATTGTATAGGTTAAGAATGTAAACAACGCTCTTAGGTTCCTACATTCGTTGCCAAGAGCTGACTGTGGTGGCGTCTGGTAGCTAAGTTGTGCCCGATAATCTGGCTTTGGATTGGGTGGCCCGACATACACTTCAACCCTCACCCAGAATTCGGTACAACGCGAAAGGAAAAAAAAAATCTTGAATGTCCGAATCAATTTTGGCCAAAAAAAAAACTGTGTCGGGAACGAGATTCAAGCAATCCCGGGGTCCTTACAATGATGGGTACAACTGGGGTAAAATCTCAAAATTGATCCGGTGGACACACAAGTATGACAACGAACAAGAATGACAAAAAACTCCGCTGTTAAGATAAAACTCATCCACCATTTATTACAGAACCACACCACTAAATACATAGAATCACACACAGAAGCCTACCTCCGCTCGGAGACTTCTCAAAATTACTCTTGACGTGCAAATAAAAAAAAATTACGCAGAAGCAAAATTCAAATTAATGAGGACAAAAATCTCCGGGCGTCCTAATCTTTGGATACAAAATAACTTACGGAGATCAGAGCTACATTATTCTAGTATTACAACCATTACTTCAAAATGCTATGTCACCTCTCCGCTAATAGTCCATAGATGAGCAGGTGCATAAATCTGAAAAGATATTCAAAGAAAAAAAATTGTTGCCTCATTCGATCTCCTTCTAACTAAATGTAATCACCAAAATAGGAAAAAGAGTATTGTTATGTATGGATGTCACTGGCGTTAAAGAATTTATTTTCAGACCTTTTATTCATGTATTAAATACCTTCATTATTATTTTCACTGGTTTTCGTTCAGCTGTGCCTCACTCAGAAAAATGACTGGCTGTTGGCTTTTACATTCATCACTTTACATTTTAACATCTTTATGATCCCAGATATTTTTTTTTTATTTATTAATCACTGCATGCTCTTCACATATTTATAACTACACCATAAACATTTAAGTAGATGGCCTCTGCCTATCTGTATTATTTTTCAACTGACAATTGCCTCAAAATTTCATCTACTTGAACCTATCACGTAACATTAATTATAATCATTTATTTTATTCACCTCGCTATATCGAGAACCTTTAGTTTCATCATAACTTCGTATTATGCAACCCTGCTATTTTATCAATGCAGTATCATTATTTACACAACCTTGTATCAGTCACCTACCAAACGCATCTCCTCATGTTAGCATGTAAAGGGAAACCTCAGTGACGTGTGAGTGTTTAGCATGAATGTGATGTGCGCACAAAAAGTGGCCCATTAAGTGTAAATGAATCCCTTGTAATTTAAGCCTGTTCAAACCATAATTTGTCATCCAGGTTGCACCAATTCAAAGAACACAGCGACTTAACACGCTGAAAGATCCCTGTACTCAAATTATATTTTGAAGCATCCATACATTTATTTTTAAACCCTAAATATGACTGCATTAATCTCTCAAAAGAAAACTTAACATTTACTATCCTATTAATCATGTCATTATATCGCATTTTATCCTTATTGATTAACTTCTATTTCGATTTTTTCCCAACTGTCCAAATCTTAGTAACCACTACCCATTAACCACTACTTAAGAATTAACATGGTTTTCAGTACCTTTCGGCCACCTCAGTCTTGGTTCCGCTGACACGTTTCCTGGGGGTTTGGGTCCACGTTCTTCCCATTGAACATCCTCCCCTCTCGTCCTGGATCCAGCTCGCGACCCTCGGGGTGTCCATGGTCCTGGCTCGCCTTCGTTTCCACGTCATCGTAACAGCTTCCACATACTAAACTTAGCTTGCCATCTCTTCGCTCGTAAAGTTCTTGACACAAAACTCGTACTGGTCTGTACTGATAGCCTTTATGTCCGTCCAATACATCGCTGCAATCTTCATGTCGACTATGCCAAGTAATATCAACTCATGGCCGTGAAAATAACTCTAACGGCACAGGTTATATCATATGCGTCTACACAAGCCTGTACTCATAAGGTATTACGTCCGTCCTTGACCTAGAATGTCGCTCTATATTTGGACTGCACTCAGCTTATCTCTCATAGTTCACTGACCCTGGACACTCATTTGTCTGGTCGTCAAACAAAAGCACATCGCTTCGTTCATATGTTCTGGGCGTCAGTTATATAGTGCACGGCCCATACAGTCCCGTACCTGGTAAAAGCTTGAGACACCACGTGTGTCTGCTCGCACTTTATTGTACAAAATCACTAGTGTCCCACAACATAATGCATTATGATCTGCGTTATAATATCACCTCGCCACATTCAGCTTTAGTATTCGTTAACACAGAGCTGTCCACGCAAGAAATAATACTGATCCTTTCAGCTATGTCCCAAAAAACTGTCGGAATACCACACTGGTTCCAAGCGGCCACGATACGACTGCTACTACACACTTGTTAGGAACTTCAGCGTGCGGCGACACAAAAATAAAGATGAACTTCGGCGTACGGCGACACAAAAGAAAGTGAACTTCGCTGGACGGCGATGCAAAATAAAATGCTCCGCTTCTCCGGTGTGACCTTTCCACCTCAACTTTTCCTGGAGCTCATCAGCGCCCTCTACACTTCTGGAAACTTCGCCTAGTCAAGCTGTCGACTATGTCCATGACTTAAAAACATCAACCTCAGGTTACTTCCGCTTGCATCCTTCCTCCTGCTATGCGACGTTGCCAGAGCTCTCAAAACCATGCGATATCGGTCACACATCCCCCTCAACCAGGAATAATAATAAGCGTGAAACATCTCGATTATTATTATTCTGTTGGGTTAACAATCTATTTCTTCAATGAGTTCTCCATATCGCATGCTTACTCTCTCTTGTGGTACCTTTTAAGGCTAGCTGCATTGAATTTGCCTATAACTCTCTCAGTTGCGATATCCACGACTTGGTAACAATTATTTCCATAATTGCGTCCAATCTTGAACGGCCCAGCGAAAACTCTTACAAATTTGCTGTAGATCTTCGCTGGCAAATTAGATGACACAGGTCTCCTGAGGAGCACTTCCTGTCCTTCGTTCAGGGGCTGATCGAATCGCTTGTGCTGCACCCTTCTAGCTCTCTTGTCCGCTTGGAGTTGAAGTCGCTTGCGTGCCCTCTGTATCCTTACATTATGACTGGAGACGGCGTCTGGAGGTCTGTTGAACAGATGGTCCCATGGTCTTCGGGGTGCCGTATTAAAATGGAGAGCCTGAGGAATTTGCCGCGTACTTTCATGGAGTGTGGTGTTTATACACGCTTCAATTAGCGGTACAAATTCCATCCATCTATCATGCCTTTCATGTGTATAAATTCTGAAGAACTTTCCCAGTTCAGCCATCGTCCTTCCAACCGGGTTCGATTCGGGATTTCAAATTGAACTTAAAATATGTTTAATACCCAGCCTCGTAATCGCTTGTTGGAAGTCTGCTGCAGTGAATTGAGTCCCGTGATCTGTTAAAATATATTCGGGCTTACCTGCCTTAGGAATCACTCCTCTCTCTATCCTATTGATGACGTATCTCGCCTTTACCTTTTGAATGGGGTGCAGCATTATGAATTTCGAAAAAACATCCATAGTCACCAATATGTACCGATTTCCTCTGGTTGATCTAGGGAGGGGGCCATACAGGTCTGCCGAATACAACTCACAGGGTTTGGATGGTATTATAGCCCTTGGCTTCTCCCGTAGTAGGTGTGATGAGTACTTGCTCTTCTGACATACGTCACAGGTTCTCAAGGTGTTTTTCACAGATATTCTCAGTCCTTCCCACGTAAATTGTTCCTGCAACACCGCTATCGTCTTGTCCGTGCCGCCATGACCTATGGCATGATGTGCTAGCCATGTCACCGGCTGGACTAAACTGGGTGGTATTACGATCCTGAGCATAGTGCGATCTCGATCTATGAACTTGTAGACTGAGTCCCCTAAAATCAAATGTACAGCCGCTTGTTTCGAAGTAGCTTCGTATTCAGGGTCATCTCAGTCGATCCTGCCTTTCAAAAACCTATAAATTCTTCTCAACGGCTCGTATCTTTTTTGTGACTGTGGGATCTTCTTGAGTCTTTCAATCGTCTCACGGTCTTCCCGCTGAATTTCTACCACTTGCACGCTTGCTTCTTCACAGGGATTTCGGCTCAGTATGTCCGCCAACAGGTTATTCCTTCCCGGTTGGTGAACAATCGAAACATCAAATCTTTGCAGAAACAAGGTCCATCGTGCAACTCTCTCATTGGCTAGATCCGTTTTTAACATAAACTGGAGGGCCTTATGGTCAGTTATTATTATTATTCGGTGTCCTAATAGCATTTTCTTCCAGTTTTGTAGTGCGAAAATCGTCGCCAAGGCTTCAACTTCAGTGACAGTGTAGTTCCTCTCATGCGCTTTCAATTTTCTACTAGCAAATGCTAAGTAGTGCCTCTGCTGTTTGTCATCTAGTTGATATAGTACCGCGCTTATTCCCACATAAGAAGCGTCCGTTTCCAAGTAAAACGTTCTTTGAAAATCTGGATACTCCAATTTTATGTTTTCAACTAGCATACTCTTTGCTCTGTTGAAAGCTTCTTCGCATTCGTTTCCCCATTTCCATTTGTTGTTTTTCTTTAGTAACTCGTGCAGCGGAGCCATCACTTCAGAGTACTTAGGGCAATGCAGGGCAAAAAATTGGCACATGCCCAAAAATCCTCTAATTTGCTTAATTTTTCGCGGCCTAGGGAAGTTTTTGATAGCATCTATCTTTTGGGGGTTTGGCCTGTATCCTTGCCCATCTATCACGTGTCCAAGAAACATGATCTCCTCCTTACAAAAATGACACTTCTTATAATTCACTTTGAAGTTCGCCTCATCTAGATTTTGAAAAACCATTCTAATGTGTTCTATATGCTCTTCTGGTGTCTCCGATGCTATGATCAAGTCATCTACGTAACAGATCACGTGCTTCTTGACTTCTTCCGTTAGATTTTGGTCCAGTGCTCTCACCATCACGGGTCCACTATTTTTCAGGCCAAATGGGAGCCTAGAAAAGACATATGTCTTCTCGTCGAATAGGAACCCCGTGTACTGACGACTATTTTCCGCTAGCTCAATATGGTAATATGACGCCGTCAAATCCAGAGTTGTAAATATCGACTTCCCTTTGAACCTTCTCAGTATCTCCCTGATCTTGGGTGGTCTGTCGTATTCTGGAAGGCTCACGCTGTTAATTTTTCTCGCGTCTAAGCATATCCTCACAGATCCATCGGGTTTCTTTATTATAGCGAGAGGGTTCAAGTATGACGTTGCCCTCTTCTCTATGATGCCGTCCTTCTCCATTGTCTTTATCATCTCTTCTACCTTCCCATGAAGGTATTCCGGGACAGGATAAATTTTCCCTTTATACGGCGTGTCATCAGTTAATTTCATTTCATACTGGAAATTTTTGATCAACCCTGGTTTGCTGTCGAAGATGTGTTTAAACTCTTCTATCAGATTTTCCAAATTCTCCTGTAACTTTGGCTCCAATGGTTCTTCTTTGATGGTATTTATCCTCATTTCCTCCTTGCTATCCGGCAACATTCCTTCCCACTTATTTCCAGTGTCCCTAATTGGAAATTCTTCCCTTTCACTTTCAACTCGTTCATCTATATCATCTCTGAATTGAACCACTTTTCCGCGCAGGTCTATGACTATGCCGTGCTCAGAAATGAATTCCGCTCCTAATATCATGCTGTATTTACTGTCCTTGAGCACAATAAATACATGCTCGAATACTCTTTCAGAGATTCGGAATTCAAACAAAACTTGTTTTCTACATTTTACTGATCTGTTTGGAATAACACCCTGTATCTTCATACTCGATACTGGCATTATAGCCATCTCAACTAAATCTTTTATTCCTTCCGGACAAGCTTCCGATATTATGCTCACACTCGCACCCGTGTCGAGCAGCGTTTCAATCTCACACTTCCCTATATTTACATTGATTATTGGCAGATCCACACACCTCACCTTTCTATTTCCTTCTTCGTCTCCATAAATAATATCTTCATCAGTTATGTGGTGTATAGCTTGAATTTGGACTGTCCTAGCACTAGGGCGTAAATCATTATTAATGGGCAAAAAATCGTTATTACTGCCTGTGAGTCCCTGTCCAAACTCAGTATTTCCTTCCTGTCAGCTTCTCTTTCCTGATTTGACTCCACTGGTGCCTGGTTTCGATTCCTCATGCTGTTTTGCCTGAGATTCTTCTTCTTCTTGTTCCTTTTCCCTTAATTGTTCAATGTATCTTCGGCTTTCTTGGTGACGTTCTTCTAATGATGGCCTATAATTTTGCCTTTCTTGATTCCCGTACCTTGGGCAGTTATTGTATGGTCTCCGATCACGTGGCCACGATTCTCTCCCTCTATATCCTGACCTTCCGTAGTCCCTCTGATTAAATCGTCCACTTCTATCCTGATAATATGGCCTCCGGTCATATGGCTTTCCTTGATTCCTGTATCTGTTTAAGCCATTTCCTTCATCCCTTCCATCTCTATCGTTCCTTCCATAACTTCGCTGAGGTTCCGTCTGCGCCATACGATCCATTACCACCATATTTGCTTCTCTCTGTTCTGTCCTTGGACTACGAGGTTCCGTCATCTTGCTCGTGTGGTCTAGTTTCCTCAAAATCTCGTCACACACCTCGAGTCTATTTGCACCCGATGCAATTAATACACGCTGGACTTCTACCGGATATTGCTGTATGATGGCATGCACCAAATCCTGCTCCTCCAACGGTGGATCCAAAAATTGTAGCCTGGCTACCTGATTCGTGAAGTACCCAGCGTATTGTGTTGGCCTGGTAGTCGCGTATTTCTTTGAGTATAATTCAGCCCTTATACTTTGTTGATCTTCTGAGGACCAAAATCTCTTCAGGAAAGCGTTCGCAAAGTCATCGTACCCTCTAAACTGATTCCTAAAAGCTCGCATCCAGATTAGCGGTTGGCCTTCAAGAGCTCTTTCTATCACCCTCATTTCTCTCTCTTTAGGAACCCTATGTTCATCCATGTATTCCTTCAGGTCCCGCAGGAATTCTATGGGTGTGATGCCAGTCAAATTTGAAAATTTTTTTGGGCGGTCCTCCTGATTCCTAATGATGGTAATCGGTTGAGTTGAGCTGTAACTGATTGGTGTGAATGTTGTTCCTGTCGGACTTGGTTCCTTGTTTACATCTATCGATTTTGCTTCTACCATCTTTCCTTCTAATTCAACAATTCTCTTTAACTGTTCTCCGTGAGCAATACTCACTTTATCTTGTACTGTCGAAACCGCTGTTGCAATCTGTGTTTTAATTTCGTCGTTTAACTCTAATTTCATTTCCCCCATCTAACTCCTAAGACTTTCCATCTTGCATTCCTGCTCCATGGTGAATTCAGACATTTTATCGGTCATGCTCCTGGTATCTTTCGCTAATCTCTGCTGTATTGCTTTCGCCTCTTCCTTTAACACCAAGACCTCTGCGTTGATTGCTTTATCCCTTTCTTCCATCTTGGCGGTCAATGCCTCCACGCTTCGATCCATTTTCTCTTGAACGGTTTTCTCCAATGATTTCAACTGTGTCCCCATATTACTTTCAATTTCCACCTTATCCCTCTTAATTTGTTCCTTTAAATCCGTCATTTCGGCTTGAGCCTTCTCCATGTACTGTTTCATTTCGAATTGGTGCTCCTTAAATAATTCCAATCCTCCTTGCAAGTCCCCTGACTGAATTCCAAGATTTTTTTCAAAACCTTCGAATTTAGTATCTAAACCTTTAAATTGAGTGTCGAAACCTTTAAATTGAGTGTCTAAACCTTCAAATTTAGTGTCTAAACCTTCAAATCTAGTGTCTAACCCTTCAAATTTAGTATTTATTCCTTCATGCATCTTAATCAACTGTCTATCCAACCCATCTAGATTAGTGTTCATACCACCTTCATAGTCTTTCCATTGAGTCTTCAAACCTTCCTCCATATTCTTTTGACTTTTAGCTAACTCCTTTAGCTTCTCTCCTAGCTGTCCCATCAATCCCTTAATTTCATCAAATTCTCCCATATTTCACAACAAATAAACATGGAAGCTGTTACAACTAGTGACTAACTTAGACTAAGGACTAGTGGTTACTTCAATTTGGCAGTGGAATCGAAATCTAATATAATGTGGAAATAATAAATGTGGATGGTATCGCTTAAACACAGCGATCTAACGTTACTGAATCGCTTCGTTCTATGTCATTCAAACACACACAAAAATCCTACAAAGTGAACTTTAACAGACTGACAGACATATCGCACAATAAAATGGGGTACCAGCACTCAATTGGTTTTCTCTCCATTCCATTTGTGCCACATGGCCGTCCACCATCTTGTCACTCTCCTCTGGTGTTCCAATTTTTTCGAGTTCAAGATGTCGGCTATACCATTGCGTGGTACGATATTCCCAGTTCGAGGCCATTACACGGTGGGCGCCATCTTGTTGTGCCCGATAATCTGGCTTTGGATTGGGTGGCCCGACATACACTTCAACCCTCACCCAGAATTCGGTACAACGCGAAAGGAAAAAAAAAATCTTGAATGTCCGAATCAATTTTGGCCAAAAAAAACTGTGTCGGGAACGAGATTCAAGCAATCCCGGGGTCCTTACAATGATGGGTACAACTGGGGTAAAATCTCAAAATTGATCCGGTGGACACACAAGTATGACAACGAACAAGAATGACAAAAAACTCCGCTGTTAAGATAAAACTCATCCACCATTTATTACAGAACCACACCACTAAATACATAGAATCACACACAGAAGCCTACCTCCGCTCGGAGACTTCTCAAAATTACTCTTGACGTGCAAATAAAAAAAAAAATTACGCAGAAGCAAAATTCAAATTAATGAGGACAAAAATCTCCGGGCGTCCTAATCTTTGGATACAAAGTAACTTACGGAGATCAGAGCTACATCATTCTAGTATTACAACCATTACTTCAAAATGCTATGTCACCTCTCCGCTAATAGTCCATAGATGAGCAGGTGCATAAATCTGAAAATATATTCAAAGAAAAAAAATTGTTGCCTCATTCGATCTCCTTCTAACTAAATGTAATCACCATAATAGGAAAAAGAGTATTGTTATGTATGGATGTCACTGGCGTTAAATAATTTATTTTCAGACCTTTTATTCATGTATTAAATACTTTCATTATTATTTTCACTGGTTTTCGTTCAGCTGTGCCTCACTCAGAACAAGTAGTTCCGTGAAGAACTATACAGCCTATTTTCATATAGCCCACTTATTGCAACTATCAACATACACAATTTCAGTTTGATTGCTGTAATAGATTCGTAGATATTGAGAACCGACTAAATAATTCGGATGGTCGCCATGTTGGATTTTATATATGTAGGTCCTAGAGTTATGTACTGTTACATGCAGATTATTGTGTACGTGTAGTATTCAAACTTCAATCGCATAATTAGGACACTAGAAGTTACAAGGAGATTTTAAAATTTCTCACAGCTGCCATCTTTAGGTTATGGAAACAATTGAAATAAATTAGATGCTAGTGGATTACCATTCGTATAAGGATTTACTGTACCAAGTTTCACTGCTCTCGGATGGTTAAATTGCGATAAACGTCCATGTGATTATTTCTACTTCGCGTCGACGCCATGTTGGATTTGTGATCACCAGGCTATTTAAAGTCCTATAAGTGAACTTGAGTTCATAGCCCCTATGAACAATAAAAAATTCAGTTTGATTGCTACAATAGATTCGTAGATATTGAGAGCCGTCTAAATATTTCGGATGGTCGCCATGTTGGATTGTTAAATGTATAGGCCATAGAGTTATGTACCATTATAGGAAAATTATTGGGTAGGTTCATTATTCAAACTTTCACTTCGATCGCATGACTACATCACAAGAAATAAAAACTTAATTTTAAAATTCGCACAGCCGCCATCTTGAGGTTATGTAAACAATTGAACTAAATTAGATACCAGTGCATTACAATGTGTATAAATATTTCCTGTACCAGATTTCAGTGCGTTTGGAGCATTAAATCGCGAGAAAGGTCTATTTCAAATTTTCTAATTCGGTTGGCCGCCATGTTCGTTTTGTATATAACCGGTTTTTTAAAGTCGTATAAATGGACTTCCAGTAGTGCCCTTTATCTCCGTACAAAACTTCAGGGAGATACCGCTAATAGTTTCAGAGATACAGAATGCCGGTGAAATATTTCGCACATCCGCCATCTTGTGGTTATGTAAACAAATGAACGAAGTTATGTGTCGGTGCATTGCAATTTATATAAACATATACTGTACCAAGTTTCATTGCGTTTGGTTGGATAAATCGCGAGAAACGTCTATTTAAAAGTCGCAACTTCGCTTGGCCGCCATGTTGGTTTTGTAGTTACCAGGTTTTCAAAGATCACATAAGTGAACTTATAATAGTTCCCTTTATCACCATACATGATGTCAGGGTAATATCGGTAATCGTTTCGGAGATATTGAATGCTGGTGAAATATTTCGCACAGCCGCCATGTTGGATTGGTGAGTCGTAACAAAATTTCAAGGGCACGGTCGAGGTCGCCCAGAATAGTGCTATGAACTTACCGAGTTTCATTGAAATCGCTCCAGCCGTTTAGATTTTATTAGGGGGGGACACACACACGAATCACACACACACACACACACACACGCACGCACACACACACGGACAAAAGGTGATCTCATAAGCCTATTTTTTCAAAATTGAAAATAGGCTAAAAATGACTGGCTGTTGGCTTTTACATTCATCACTTTACATTTTAACATCTTTATGATCCCAGATATATATTTTTTTTATTTATTAATCACTGCATGCTCTTCACATATTTATAACTACACCATAAACATTTAAGTAGATGGCCTCTGCCTATCTGTATTATTTTTCAACTGACAATTGCCTCAAAATTTCATCTACTTGAACCTATCACGTAACATTAATTATAATCATTTATTTTATTCACCTCGCTATATCGAGAACCTTTAGTTTCATCATAACTTCGTATTATGCAACCCTGCTATTTTATCAATGCAGTATCATTATTTACACAACCTTGTATCAGTCACCTACCAAACGCATCTCCTCATGTTAGCATGTAAAGGGAAACCTCAGTGACGTGTGAGTGTTTAGCATGAATGTGATGTGCGCACAAAAAGTGGCCCATTAAGTGTAAATGAATCCCTTGTAATTTAAGCCTGTTCAAACCATAATTTGTCATCCAGGTTGCACCAATTCAAAGAACACAGCGACTTAACACGCTGAAAGATCCCTGTACTCAAATTATATTTTGAAGCATCCATACATTTATTTTTAAACCCTAAATATGACTGCATTAATCTCTCAAAAGAAAACTTAACATTTACTATCCTATTAATCATGTCATTATATCGCATTTTATCCTTATTGATTAACTTCTATTTCGATTTTTGCCCAACTGTCCAAATCTTAGTAACCACTACCCATTAACCACTACTTAAGAATTAACATGGTTTTCAGTACCTTTCGGCCACCTCAGTCTTGGTTCCGCTGACACGTTTCCTGGGGGTTTGGGTCCACGTTCTTCCCATTGAACATCCTCCCCTCTCGTCCTGGATCCAGCTCGCGACCCTCGGGGTGTCCATGGTCCTGGCTCGCCTTCGTTTCCACGTCATCGTAACAGCTTCCACATACTAAACTTAGCTTGCCATCTCTTCGCTCGTAAAGTTCTTGACACAAAACTCGCACTGGTCTGTACTGATAGCCTTTATGTCCGTCCAATACATCGCTGCAATCTTCATGTCGACTATGCCAAGTAATATCAACTCATGGCCGTGAAAATAACTCTAACGGCACAGGTTATATCATATGCGTCTACACAAGCCTGTACTCATAAGGTATTACGTCCGTCCTTGACCTAGAATGTCGCTCTATATTTGGACTGCACTCAGCTTATCTCTCATAGTTCACTGACCCTGGACACTCATTTGTCTGGTCGTCAAACAAAAGCACATCGCTTCGTTCATATGTTCTGGGCGTCAGTTATATAGCGCACGGCCCATACAGTCCCGTACCTGGTAAAAGCTTGAGACACCACGTGTGTCTGCTCGCACTTTATTGTACAAAATGACTAGTGTCCCACAACATAATGCATTATGATCTGCGTTATAATATCACCTCGCCACATTCAGCTTTAGTATTCGTTAACACAGAGCTGTCCACGCAAGAAATAATACTGATCCTTTCAGCTATGTCCCAAAAAACTGTCGGAATACCACACTGGTTCCAAGCGGCCACGATACGACTGCTACTACACACTTGTTAGGAACTTCAGCGTGCGGCGACACAAAAATAAAGATGAACTTCGGCGTACGGCGACACAAAAGAAAGTGAACTTCGCTGGACGGCGATGCAAAATAAAATGCTCCGCTTCTCCGGTGTGACCTTTCCACCTCAACTTTTCCTGGAGCTCATCAACGCCCTCTACACTTCTGGAAACTTCGCCTAGTCAAGCTGTCGACTATGTCCATGACTTAAAAACATCAACCTCAGGTTACTTCCGCTTGCATCCTTCCTCCTGCTATGCGACGTTGCCAGAGCTCTCAAAACCATGCGATATCGGTCACAAAGTTATGAACTAGTAGTCGTTGACGGTGGCGTTTGGCAGCAAAAGTAGGAACTATTTGAAAAATTCAAAAGTCTGCAGTCCTTAAAAAACAGATAACACACACTAATACAGTCATCACAATTAACTCCGGTTATCAGACAGATTCTACACACACCCAAAGTACACGGGGCTACATGACCGTGTTGTCGCAGCCCCTAAACTGATTAACCAACCAACCAACCAACTAAATTGGATATTGCAACTTTACCAAATGCGACGAAAGCTGGTGCCACGACTCGGAACCACAAATGAAAGTGATGTGATCCGTCATCCCAAGAAGTTCAAGAGCCAACCATCTGCTGGAAAGGTGATGCTCACCCTGTTCTTTGACTATCGGGCCCATTACTTATTGACTTCAAGCAATCAGGTGTCTCCATCACTGGGGAACAGTACTGTGAAACACTGGGGTGCAATTAAGGCGAAACGTCCGGGAAAACTGCAACAAGCGGTGTCTAGAATTGGATGACATGTCTCTGCCCTCATTTAGGTTATATGTTTGCGCCTCTGAGGCTAGTATTTATTCTCTTTCTTGCTTCAATAGGATGCTGGTTTTGGTCTACTCTGGTCGGTTCAATCTCCATTTGTCCCCAAGAACGCAGCGCATGATTTGGGACTGAGCTCGCGGTTTGATTGGCAGTGGAAGGGAATGCTGTGGGTGGGTCGGGACTCAGTTTCCGTGGCAAGAGATAGATTGTTGTAAAAAAGTATGGCTTCCTACAGTATGTGAGACCTATTCTCCTAATGAAACCTGCTACACACGCAGTATAACTCGATACTAACATTAGGTTAGTTATCCCTCCCTATATTATTCTGCTAAGGTCCCACTCCAGTTTTGTACCGAAAATAAGGTCCCATTAACACCAACCTACACATATGGGGTACCTACAGGTTCAGCATAACCCAATGCGTTAGCGAAACGTACTCACTTACTCTTTAAATGCCTCACAATTAAATAAATACCTTAAAACATGTATATTTACAATGAAATAATGAAAGAATGAAACACGGTAACCATGGTAACAGAATCTCACAGGTCCATCCATTTCTGTAAGACGCAATGCAATTCCAATTATTACATTACTGTGAAAGTTTCCAGACGGTTATAAGGTTATCTTAGTGGATTTTCAGAAGGCATACGACTCGGTGGACAGAGAGAGTCTTTTCTCCACCTTGCGAGAACTTGGCCTTGATGAAAAAACCCTTAAACTAGTCCAGGCCACCTTGACAAACACAACATCTAAAGTCAAGTTCAGAGGTGAACTATCCGAGAGCTTCCCCATCAAGACGGGAGTTAGACAGGGACTCTCCTGCATCCTCTTCAATTGCATCCTGGAGAAGATCATAAGGGAATGGATGGTGCGACTAACACCAAGGACTGGTCTGCAGCTTGGATACAAGAAAGATAACCTTCATGTGTCATGCTTGCCCTTTGCCGACGACTTCGCCATACTGACTAACACTATGGAGGAAGCCACTCACCACCTACAGAGTCTTCACGATGTAGCGGTTCGGGCTGGCCTGAAGATCAACATTGGGAAGACTGAATTCATGACTAACATCAAGGAAGCCCCGTCCACAATTCCACTTGAGGGGGTCTTCATCCGAAAAGTCCCTGCGGTCAAGTACCTAGGAGAGTGGATCTCGGCAAACCAGAGTGAGAATCTGGCCATAGATACCAGGTGCACCAAGTTCGAGAGGGCCTACCACTCCTGCCGCAGCATCTACGCATCGAAGTTCCTCTCCAAAAACCTAAAACTCAGACACTAAAATTCGGTAGTACAACCATCTGTTCTGTACGCCTCTGAATGCCTCGTGATGGCCAGGAAAGGCCCACTCAGGAAACTTGAACTCAAGGAGAGGATGATCCTGCGGAGGATACTAGGACCTATACGGGAAGAGGGAGGCACCTACAGATTTCGGCACAATGATGAGCTTTACAGCCATCAAGAATTCATTGTGACTTGTATAAGAAAGAGGCGCTTGGCCTTCTATGGACACTTGACCCGCATGATCCCTTGCCGGCACACCAGTAAAATCTTCACAGTGGTAGGAAGAGGGAAGGCCTCTAGGACCAAGTGAATCTCTACGGTCAGGACGGAATTAGACCACCTAGGGATCCCACTTAATTCCATACAGGACCGCCAACAATTCCGGCAAGCCATCCGACAGGGAGTTTTTCCTGTATCACTGACAGCTAGGAAGAACACTGGTGTCAGCAGACCACCATGGACGGAGGAAAGAAAGCTGGCTCATAGTCAGATGATGAAAGAGTACTGGAAGAAGAGAAAAGACAAAGCGACGAGGAGATACGAGCCCCGTGGTCCTCAGTAGGCCCAAACGACAAAGAAGAAGAAGTTATCACTGAACCAAATTAAGCTGTAAAATTCATCAATACATACAGTATAATGCGCTTAAGGGGGTCAAGGGGCACTCTAGAAATTTTTCACGCAATTTTCACGCGTGAGTGTGGTACGAAAGGTCTTTTTTACCCGACTATAAAGAGTCTCCGAAAACCACATTTATAGGCCCTTAAATTAACAGTGGTCGCCTCCGTAGCGTAGCGGTCCGCATGGTTAGCTGCCGCCCCGGTGGTCCTGGGTTCGATTCCTGGCTCTGCCACGAAATTTGAAAAGTGGTATGAGGACTGGAACGGGGCCTACTCAGCCTCGGGTGGCCCAAATGAGTAGAGGGGGTTCGATTCCCACCCCTGCCATCCACGAAGTGGTTTTCCGTGGTTTCCCACTTCGTCTTCGGGCAAATGCCGGGATGGTACCTTCTTCAAGGCCACGGCCGCCTGCTTCCCTCTTCCTTGCTTATCCATCCTGACCTTCCATAACCTTCCCTCATGAGGCCCCTGTTCGCTTTGCAGGTGAGGCTGCCTGGACGAGGTGCCAAACACACCTCACCAGTTGTATCCCCTCCGATTAGATGTTCCCAGCTCTAGGACACTGCCCGTAGAGGCGGTAGTGGTGAGTTCCCTCGCTGAGTCCGTGGGTTCCACCAACCTGGAGGGTAAACCACTAAGAAAGAAGAAAAAGAAATTAACAGTGTCTGTGATATTCCCAGGAAACTAACTTCACTCTGATATACCTATGAAGGAATAACAAACCCCTAACCACTGAACCAGTAGCTGAATTGATAAAGTCTGATTATTCATACCAAGGATAAATCAGTCATAGCATTCATGATTGAGATTTTGCCAAGTGTGCTCTTTACAACTCGAATATTCGCGGGTGAAGCCGCGACGGGTAATGCTAGTGTATATTATTAGCCAGACGTGAGTAGGTCTGTATATAATATGAATTGTTTCAATACGACAGAGATTGGTAATGTACGGCTTTGCTCTGCAGCCTTGTATTACTAACCTAAGCATTAAGACAAGCTTCTTATAGCAGCTAACGCCACTCCCAGGAAGTACAAGGTACAGTTTGGAATTGTATAAACTTCCAATGCAATAAATGAGTGTTAGTTGTTACTCTTCCTAAATACTATACGTACGACTCATGCTATTCATTCCCCAAAGGATTACGACAGGAGATCGATCAAGCATCTGCAATTTGTCATCTCCGGGCACATATATGTATCAGCAAGAAGGACTGGGAAGGTATGCTATGCAATAACTGACCACAGATACTGTTCACTATTCGAGTTAGTACAACTAAGTCATTTATCCAAAGGACGGATTGATTCAACAAGCGGTGCTGCTGCATCAAGATAACGCACGTCCCCATACCGCAAAGGTCGTAACGCAGAAGGTACGGCAGCTCAATTGGGAGATACTCGAGCAGCCGCCCTATAGTCAGATCTATCCCCGTGTGATTATCACAACTTCAGTCCCTTAATAAAGGCCGATTCCTGTCGGACGAGGATGTGCAGCAGCACACGGTGTTTTATCACACGAGGATCTTCATCCTGGTGTGTTGGTGCGATGAGTACCCCAATGCTCACGGCCATTTGGCTCATTGACACACCATTCTGGACTTTACGGCCGCAAACTTTTTGATCACCCCTTATCATAATAATAATAATATCGTATGACCTTCGGTGCCGGGTACAAGGTTTGTTATTTGACGCCCAGGGGGTAGCTTTCATGTCGAAATGTTTTGTTCCTTGGGGCGCTATGCAAGTCAAAGAGGTTAGATATCTAAGCTCCTTCACACTATAGCGCTCTCTAGTAGAGAAAGGAGGAACTTTGCGATGGCGGAAAATCCCAAGGTTAATTTTGCCATTATGAACCCGGCCTAGTGAATTCAAATGGGTTCTTTAACATGCCAACAACGTATGACTCGCGTGTGGTGATTTTTGTCGCCTTTCAAAAATCACTTTCCACGGCCAGGAGCGAACCTGCAAGCTTGGGGTTGGTAGACCGACACGATAACCACTCACCCACCGTGGCAAGCTACCTCTTATCATTAAATAATTACACGAGGATAATAATTATTATTTAAAAAATCTATAAACGTTTTCTATCTCCCAAAATCAAAACAATATATTATTTTTTATTTTTTTAATTTAAACAAAATTTTGAACAAGTAAAATAATTATTTGAAAAGCATTACCGTCGTACGTAGGTAGTATGGGAGTCGCGATGGAAGGTGTCAGGGACAGGCCGGAGAGGACACCCTCACTCTCAAAATACAAGATAGTGGTTTCCATCCTGATGTTTCAATGCGACAGCCTCGGGTAATTAACACAATGCCAAATTCATGGTAGCCTACATTATCTAATGGGAACCACCTCAAAATATTTGGAGTTTTGGATGTCCTTGTGGTGTATTCTTTTGAATACACGGTCAGACAGAGTTAGCTTTTGCTGCTCTTCGATTTATCTATTTTATTTTATTCCTTCCTCGCGGACACCAAGAGTGATCTTATTCATTTTCTCTTTGAGCATAGGTTATTTTTCTCCTTGAGTCTGTTCTAGATATGTAACTTCCATGGAGAACCTAGCGGCATCTAGCAGCTTACTGCCGAAGTTCTTCAATTTCTCTGAACTCAAGAGACCTTCCTCATCAAACCACCAGGCGTCGTCATTGTCAAAAAGCTTGTAGTTTTACGTGACCGTTAATCTCGCGATCATGAGCCACGGGACCTCCTTTTTACGTGGAATCCGAACCACAGGATATGGCATTTCACTTCGAAAATCTCACATGCATTGACCGGGAATCGAACCCGGTTTGCCTTGGTGAGAGGCCAACAGCCTGACCGCTGCGCCACCACGCCCCTCGTCGTCATTGTCGCCAGCTAGCATCTCCATGAACACCGCTCCATGAAGAAGAATATTTTTATATAAGAACAAGCTGTACCCGGCATGCGTTGCAATCAAAGAAAGTGTTGGCATTGAAACTCTGTTTCTTGAAGTGCTTTTGGATGCACAACATGTTTTTCAATTTCCGTTAACTGCCTCTAAGCTATCGTAAAATGGATTTTCTAATTTAGAACCATTCGTGGGAGCGTGCACAACAACTTTCAAAAGTTTCATCGCAATCGGATGAATGGCATATGAACGTATACGGGATTTTGTTTGAATGATTCGCGCGCTGTCACTGATTTGTTGATTCTACTCGTACGCTACCTATTGAGAAATGGATTTACTAAGTCGAAACCCTACCCTGGCGTGTACAGAATAACTCATCAAGGTTTCATCACAATCGAAGAAGGTTATATGAACGCATAGGGGATTTTGTTGAAACGCTTCGCGCGTCGTCACCCATTTGTTACATCTACTCTTGCACTACTTATTGTGAAATGGATTTACTAAGTCGAAACCCTTCCCTGGTGGGCACACAATAACTGATCAATAATTCATCGCAATCGGAAGAATAGTATATGAACGCATACCGGATTTTGTTTAAACGATTCGCGCCCCGTCACTCATTTGTTGAATCTAAACGTGAGCTTTGTGTTGTGAAATGGATTTACTTAGCCAGAAACCTTTCCTGGAGTGTACACAACAATTCACCTAACATTTATAACTATCAGACGAATGGTATATGACCTTATACGGGACTTTGTTGAAACGTTTCGCGTATCTTCGCTCATTTGTTGAATCTACTGGTGCGCTACCTATTGTAAAATGGATGTACTAAGCCAGAAACCTTCCCTGGAGTGTACACAACATCTCACACAAGTTGCATCGCTATCGGATAAATGGTATATGACCTTATATGGAATTTTGTTGAAATGCTCCGCGCGTCGTAGCTCATTTGTTGAATCTACTCGTGCGCTGCCTATTGTAAAGTGGATTTACTAAGCCAGAAAATTTCCCTGAAGTGTACACAACATTTTACGCAAGTTTCATAGCTATCAGACGAATGGTATATGAATGCATACGGGACTTTGTTGAAACGCTTTGCGTGTCGTCGCTCATTTGTTGAATCTACTCGTGCGCTATCTACTGTGAAATATATTCACTATTTTTGAAACCTTCACATAAGTGTACACAACATCTCACCCAAGTTTCATCGCTATCGGACGATTGGTATATGAACACATACGGGACTTTGTTGAAACGCTTCGCGCATCGTCGCTCATTTGTTGAATCTACGCGTGCGCTTCCTATTGTAAAATGGATTTAATAAGTCATAAACCTTCCTTGGAGTGTACTCAACATCTCACCCAAGTTTCATTGCAATCGGATGAATGGTATATGATCGCATAGCAGACATACACATCCCACAGACAGACAAACTATCACGTAAAATTGATTTATATATATACTAGCAAAAGTACCCGTTCTTCGAACGGTGTTCGGTGTTAACACCAGACATTATAATAATAATAATAACAATGTTATTGGTGTTACATCCCTTTTAAGTACTGTTGCTTTTAGAGACGCACCAGACATTATCAATTGAGCTACTGTTGCAATGGTTAGCGGCTTGTAATTCCTTCATAAGTTTATCAGAACGAAGTTAATTTTCTGGGAATATCACACACACTGTTAATTTAAGGGCCTTATAATGTGGTTTTCGGAGATCCTTTATAGACTCGCGAATTTTTTGTCTCACATTGAGAAGTGCAACATATGCTTTGGTCGTCCTTCTAGGATAATTTTTATATTTCGCCTATTTTAGCATGTATTTTAAGAAGTTTTTCCCTATATCCACCCTTCTACTGAATGAAAAGTACGGTGAAGAGTTTTATAAATGATTGGTGTATTGACTCATGTTTACCATACCTAATTTTACGATGCACCAAGCATCCGAACATGAGTTATAGGCGTACATAAGGATACACAGAAAGACAATTCTATTGTCTACAACATATCACCCAGAAATCCAAATACGGGTATATCTACCACACAGTATCAAAGAAAATCATCCTTACGATGAACCCGTATGTCGACAAAAAAAGAAAAGAAAAAAGATTAGTTGAAATCTGCTCTCAAACTAAATTCACCTAAAGTGTACTTCCTGACATGAAATAGAATTGAAAGTCTTGTAGATGAAACGCAATGCACGTCACATAAAACCTGACCCTCTACGTTGTGTTGGGTCCCCATACATAGGAAGACCTCTATCATAAATTATAAAAGCTTGTGGTGCATGAAAATTCAGATTCTTTAGTCTCAAATGGCCCAAATTCCTAAAAGCCGCAAGAAATGCTGATTCAATTCAGGAATTTTTGAAAATAATGTTGTTGTTTGGAGATATAATAGATCTTCTGTACTATATGTCGCACGTGAAAATTGCATGAAAAAATCTAGGTTACCCCTTGACCCCCTTAATTGCATTGGTGAATTATACAGTCTACGTTGGTTCCGTGATAACCTTATATTTGCAAACTTTCACAGAAATGTAATAAATGTAATAAATTGCTTCTTACTGAAATAGATGGAAAGTTGGATGCCACCCCTTGAGATAATGTTGTCATGGTTACGGATTTGCATTCCTTCATTAGTTTGTTAAATTAAATTTAATTAGTTTTCTGGGAATGTTTCAGAAACTGTTGGTTTAAGAGCCTTATAATGTAGTTTTCGAGGACCCTCGAGTTTTATTTCTGGCACCGAGGGTCTTTGTCTCGTCGTTGTACGCCATAATATAATACTACTAATAATAATATAATATAGGGATAGGAATATAATAGACCTGCCATACCACACCCGCAGGTGTAAATCGCGTGAAAAAATTCTAGACTACCCCTTGACCCCCTTAAGCGCATTTTACATATTGATGAAATTTACACCTTAATTTGGTTCCATAATAACCATCTAGCCGTTTGCAAACTTTCACACTAATGTAATTAATGGAATTGCATTGCGTCTTACAGCAATAGATGGACCTCTGAGAATCTGTTGCCATGGTTATCGGCTTGCATTCGTTCAGTAGTTTATTAAATTAAATTAGTTTTCTGGGAATATCTCAAAAACGGTTGGACGTAAGACCTTAAAATGTGTTTTTAGGGCCCCCGAATGTTATCTCTCACATTGAGGGGCTGAAAATGGGCTTTGTCTCATCCTTCTACTCCTATTTCTGCATGTATTTTAAGGGGGTATGCCCCCTTTTATGATAGGTACAGAGAAGAGATACATCAATGATTAGTATCGTGCCTCTGATGGATATCTGTACCAAATTTTGCGTTGATACACCCAGCCGTTCTCGATTTATAAGGGAACAAAGTTGTCCACAATAAAACAAACAGACAGACAGACCAAAACATTATTTTCGCGCGCATCTATCATAAAACAGTCTGAAACGTGTAAATAACTCAAATTTCCGTAGAAATTCAGAAAAAAACCAGACAAATTTTCTATTTATATATGTAGAGATATACTGCACGGCTCGGTGTTGACCTTGTTTTATTGCACAAATTTAGGATTTACTCGCTAACCGTTGGAGATACACGAAAAGTGTTAAGGACCTTAAGGATAGAAAATTGAATGTTAAAGCTCATGTATGCCATCAAAAGGTTGCTATTTCTTAGCGTTCTCTTTTTATTTGAAATGGAAATATCAAATGTTGAAACCAAAGGGTGTAGTGACGTCATAAATGTGGGTTTTACTCGCTAACCGTTGGAGATAAACGAAAAGTGAAGCTCGTATGTACCGTCAAAAGTTTGCTATTTCTTAGCGTTCTCTTTTTATTTGATAAGGAAATATGAAGTTTTGATTAAAGTGTGTAGTGACGTCACTAAAATGGTCGCCTTTTTTAATAGTGCAAATTACCGAAATAAAATGTATCCATTATGTAAACCTGGTAAATCAGCTACATCCATGCAAAATTTCATTTAAATCGGACCAGTGGTTCTTGCGTTATTGAGTAGCACACAGACAGACAGAAAGACAGACACACACCATCTCATTTTTAGCCTATTTTCAATTTTGAAAAAATAGGCTTATGAGATCACCTTTTGTCCGTGTGTGTGTGCGTGTGTGTGTGTGTGATTCGTGTGTGTGTCCCCCCCCCCCCTAATAAAATCTAAACGGCAGGAGCGATTTCTATGAAAGTCGGAAAGTTCATAGCACTATTCCCGGCGACCTCGACCGTGCCCTTCAAATTTTGTTACGACTCACCAATCCAACATGGCGGCTGTGCAAAATATTTCACCAGCATTCAATATCTCCGAAACTATTACCGATATTACCCTGACATTTTCTATGGTGATGGAGGGAACTACAATAAGTTCACTTATGTGACTTTTGAAAACCTGGTAACTACAAAACGAACATGGCGGCCAAGCGAATTTGCGACATTTAAATAGACGTTTCTCGCGATTTGACCAACCAAACGCAATGAAACTTGGTACAGTATATGTTTATATACATTGTAATGCACCGACATATAACTTCATTCAATTGTTTACATAATCACAAGATGGCGGATGTGCGAAATATTTCACCGGCATTCTATATCTCTGAAACTATTAGCGGTATCTCCCTAAAATTTTGTACTGAGATAAAGGGCACTACTGGAAGTCCATTTATAAGATTAAAAAAAACGGTTAACTACAAAACGAACATGGCGGCCAAGCGAATTTGAACATTTTAAATAGACCTTTCTCGCGATTTAATGTTCCAAGCGCACTGAAACCTGGTACAGGAAATATTTATACACATTGTAATACACTGGTATCTAATTTAGTTCAATTGTTTACATAACCTCAAGATGGCGGCAGTGCGTATTTTAAAATTAAGTTTTTATTTCTTGTGATGTAGTCATGCGATCGAAGTGAAAGTTTGAATAATGAACCTACGCAATAATTTTCCTTTAATGGTACATGACTCTATGGCCTATACATTTAACAATCCAACATGGCGACCATCCAAAATATTTAGACGATACTGAATATCTACGAATCTATTTTAGCAATCAAACTGCATTTTTTAATGTTCATAGGGGCTATGAACTTAAGTTCACCTATAGGACTTTAAATAACCTGGTGATCACAAATCCAACATGGCGGTGACGCGAAGTATAAATATTCACATGGACGTTTCTCGCAATTTAACCATCCGCGTGCAGTGAAACTTGGTACAGTAAATCTTTATCCGAATGTTAATCCACTGGCATCTAATTTATTTCAATTGTTTCCATAACCTCAAGATGGCAGCTGTGAAAATTTTTTTAATCTCCTTGCTTTTTCTTGTGTCCTAATTATGCGATTGAAGTTTGAATACTACACGTTCACAATAATCTGCATGTGACAGTACATAACTCTAGGACCTACATATATAAAATCCAACATGGCGACCATCCGAAATATTTAGTCGGTTCTCAATATCTACGAATCTATTACAGCAATCAAACTGAAATTGTGTATGTTAAATAGTGGCAATTAACATAAGTAGGATATATGAAAATAGGCTGTATAGTTCTTCACGGAACTACTTGTTATATATTAGTATAGCAGAAGTACCCGTCCTTCGAACGGTGTTATATATTAACACCAGACATTATCAATTGAGCTACTGTTGCAATGGTTAGCGGTTTTTCATTCCTACATAAGTTTATCAGAACGAAGTTAGTTTTCAGGGAATACCACACACACTGTTAATTTAAGGGCCTTAAAATGAGGCTTTCGGAGACCCCCTATAGACTCGCGAATTTTGTGTCTCACATTGAGAAGCGCAAAATATGCTTTGATCGTCCTTCTAGGATAATTTTTTATATTTCCCCTATTTTAGCCTGTATTTTGAGAAGTTTTTCCCTATATCCACCTTTCTACTGTTTGAAAAGTACGGTGAGGAGTTCTATAAATGATTGGTGTAATGACTCATGTTTACCATACCTAATTTTACGATGCACCACTCCTACGAACACGATTTATAGGCGTACATAAAGATACACAGAAAGACAGACAGACAATTCTATTGTCTACAACATATAACCCAGATATCCAAATATGGGTATATCTGCCATACAGTATCAAACAAAATCATCCTTACGATGAACCCGTATGTCGACAAAAGAAAGATTAGTTAAAATTTGCTCTCAAACTAAATTCACCTAACTTGTACTTCTTGACGTGAAATAGAATTGAAAGACTTGTAGACGAAACGCAATACACCTCACATAAAAAATGACCCTCTACGTTGTGTTAGGTCCACATACACAGGAAGACTTCTTTCATAAATTATAAAGGCTTGTGGTGCATGAAAATTCAGGTTCTTTAGTCTCAAATGGCCCAAATTCCTAAAAGCCGCAAAAAATGCTGATTCAATTCAGGAATGTTTGAAAATAATGTTGCTGTTTGGAGATATAAAGGATGATTGTAGTTTTACGTGACCATTAATCGCGAGATCATAAGCCACGGGACCTCCATTTTACGTGGAATCTGAACCACAGGGCATGGCATTTCACTTTGCAAATGTTTGGAGATATAATAGTCCTTCTGTACTATATGTCGCACGTGAAAATTGCATGAAAAAAATCTAGGTTACCCCTTGACCCCCTTAATTGCATTGATGAATTATACAATCTACGTTGGTTCCGTGATAACCGTATAGCCATTTGCAAACTTTCACAGAAATGTAATAAATAGAGTGACATTACTTCTTACAGAAATAGATGGAAAGTTGGATGCCACCCTTTGAGATAATATTGTCATGGTTAGCGATTTCCATTCCTTCATTAGTTTGTTAAATTAAATTAGTTTTCTGGGAATATTTCAGATACTTTTGGTTTAAGGGCCTTATAATGTAGTTTTCGAGACCCCTTAGGGCCCCCAAGTTTTGTTTCTAGCACCGAGGGGGCTTTGTCTCCTCGTTTTAGGCCATAATATAATAATAATATAATATAGGAATAGGAATATAATAGACCTGCCGTACCACACCCGGAGGTGTAAATCGCGTGAAAAAATTCTACTGTACCCCTTGACCCCCTTAAGCGCATTATACGTATTGATGAATTCTACAGCTTAATTTGGTTCCGTGATAACCTTCTAGCCGTTTGCAAACTTTCACACCAATGTAATTAATGGAATTGCATTGCGTCTTACAGCAATAGATGGACCTCTGAGAATCTGTTGCCATGGTTACCGGCTTGTATTCGTTCATTAGTTTATTAAATGAAATTAGTTTTCTGGGAATATCTCAAAAACGGTTGGTTTTAGGGCCTTCAAATGTGGATTTCGGGGACCCTTCAGGGCCTCCGAGTTTTGTCTCTCACATTGAGGGGCTGAAAATGATTTTTGTCTCGTCCTTCTACTCCTATATCAGCATGCATTTTAAGGGGGTGGACCCCCTTTTATGAGAGGTACGGAGAAGGGTTACATCAATGATTAGTGTCGTGCCTCTGATGGATATCTGTACCAAATTTTACGTAGATACACCCAGCCGTTCTCGAGTTATAAGGGAACAAATTTGTCCACAGACAATCAAACAAACAGACAGACCAAAACATTATTTTCGCGCGCATCTATCATAAAACAGTCTGAAACGTGTAAATAACTCAAATTTCCGTAGAAATTCAGAAAAAAAACAGACAAATTTTCTATTTATTTATATAGAGATATACTGCACCGCTCGGTGTTGACCGTGTTTTATTGCACAAATATAGGTTATACTCGCTAACCGTCGGAGATACACGAAAAGTGATAAGAACCTTTTGGATTGAAAATTAAATGCTAAAGCTCGTGTATACCATCAAAAGTTTGCTATTTCTTAGCGTTCTCTTTTTATTTGAAATGGAAATATGAAATTTTGAAACCAAAGGGTGTAGTGACGTCACAAAAGTTGGTTTTACTCCCTAACCGTTGGAGATACACGAAAAGTGATAAGGACCTTTCGGATAGGAAATTAAATTTCAAAGCTAATATGTGCCATCAAAGGTTTGCTATTGCCTACCGTTCTCTTATTATTTGATATGGAAATATGAAATTTTGAAACCAAAGGGTGTAGTGACGTCACTAAAATGGTCGCCATTTCTTAATAGTGCAAAATATCGAAATCAAAAGTATCCTATATGTAAATCTGGTATTTCAGCTACATCCATGCAAAATTTCATTTAAATCGGACCAGTGGTTCTTGCGTTATTAGGTAACAGACAGACAGACAGACAGAAAGACAGACACACACCATCTCATTTTTATATATTAGTATGATAGATCTTTAGTCTACTTTCGATTTTTGCAAAAAATGAAAGTAGACTTATGAGATCAACACAGGGCGGAAAAAAGTGTGTCTGTCTGTGTGTGTGTATGTATGTATGTATGTGTGTGTGTGTGAGAGTCTGTGTGTGTGTGTGTGTGTGGGTGTGTGCACTCTGAATGTCTGCCCCCCCCCCCTATCAATTCGAACACGGTGAACGCGAATTGAACGAAATTTGGTACCAAGGTAGCACTAGCAAAGGAGACCTCAGTGTCATGTTTTATATCGCCGCCATCTTGACGGAAACGTAATGGCGGCCACACAAATTTTCAAAGCTTAAATAAAAGTAAGGACTAACCTAATCATCCGATCTCTACCAAATTTTGCAACAACATACCTTTATGGGGGGAGCATTTGTTGACCAAACTAATAGGTCATCAGCCTAATAGTTTGCGGATGGCGGCCATCTTTGTGTGAAAAACGATTACCCATATTAATTCAAACACGGTGAACCCGAATGGAACGAAATTCGGTACAGAGGTTGTACTAGCAAAGGGCACCTCAGTGTCACGTTTTATATCGCCGCCATATTGACGGAAACGTAAAGGCGACCACACAAATGTTCAAAGCTTAAATCAAATTACGACTAACCTAATCAACCGATCTCTACCAAGTATTGCAACAACATACCTTTATGGAGGAAGCATCCTTTGACCAAATTAATTGGTCATTAGCCTGATAGTTTGCGGATGGCGGCCATCTTTGTGTCAAAATCGATTCCCCCTATTAATTCAAACACGGTGAAACCGAATGGAACGAAATTTGGTACAGAGGTAGCACTAGCAAAGGGCACCTCAGTGTCATGTTTTATATCGCCGCCATCTTGACGGAAACGTAATGGCGGCCACACAAATGTTCAAAGCTTAAATCAAATACGATTAATCTAATCATCCGATCTTTACCAAATTTTGCAACAACAGACCTTTATGGAGAGAGCATCCCTTGACCAAACTAATAGGTCATTAGCCTAATATTTTGCGAATGGCGGCCATCTTTGTGTGAAAATTGATTCCCGCTAT
Organism: Meconema thalassinum; assembly: GCA_946902985.2. Lineage (NCBI taxonomy): Eukaryota > Metazoa > Arthropoda > Insecta > Orthoptera > Tettigoniidae > Meconema > Meconema thalassinum. The sequence continues at coordinate 831,029,522 of OX336388.2, forward strand.
CAATTCGAACACGGTGAAACCGAATGGAACGAAATTTGGTACAGAGGTAGCACTAGCAAAGGGCACCTCAGTGTCATGTTTTATATCACCGCCATCTTGACGGAAACGTAATTGCGGCCACCCAATTGTTAAAAGCTAAAATGTAATTACGATCAACCTAATAATCTAGTCTCTACCAAATTTTGCAACAACGTACCTTTATGTGGGAAGTATCTTGTGACCAACCTGCAAGAGCATCAGCCCAATAGTTTGCAGATGGTGGCCAAGTATGTGTGCAAATTGATTCCCCCTATCAATTCAAACACGGTGAAACCGAATTGAACGAAATTTAGTATAGAGGTAGCACTAGCAAAGGGCACCTCAGTGTCATGTTTTATATCGCCGCCATCTTGACGGAAACGGAATGACGGCTGCTCCGCCCCGGGGTGGACAGGGTGGGCCAACTTACCTGTTTGAGAGGTCCGCGACGCTTTCTGCAAATTCACCGCCAGATGACATGCCCCAACAGAAGAACACCTAAAAGTGGAAGAAAGGTGGAGAAGGGGGAAATGCACAGGCTCGTCTACAGACACTCTCCGATAACTAATAGAATTGTCGCCGATGAAATAATGCCACAACAGTTGCTTGATATTTAAAATAAAATTTAATTCCCAAAACGGCCAAAGGAAATAAAAATTTAACAAAATAATAAAAGGAAAACTCTAAGGGCAGAACAACCTCTCTCTGGTGCACATGGCTTAAGGCCAAAAAAAATATTAATTACATAAGTAGGCAAGAGACTGCTTAACATGCTTGCTGAGCGAAATGAAATGAAAATGAAAATCCACAGCCTGCTTCCATTCTCCGACCGGGTCAGGAATGGAATGAATGAAGCCCCTATCTAGCGGCGGGGATATGAACTGTGCCGGCTGCCGAGACCTGACGCACTACTCTGGGGCAATGTTTAAATGAATGACAGATGAAATGAAATGATAGTGGAGAGTGTTGCTGGAATGAAATGTAGACAGGGAAAACCGCAGTACCCGGAGAAAAACCTGTCTGCCTCCGTTTTGTCCTGCACAGATCTCACATGGAGTGACAGGGATTTGAACCACGGACCCAGCGGTGAGAGGCTGGCGTGCTTCCGCCAAAGCCACGGAGGCTTGCTGAGCGAAATGAAAAGATTTAATTTAAAATTAAAATAATAAAGCCCAAAAGATAAAAAAACAGAATAGAGGTATTACCAAATGAAAAAGGGCTAGATAATTTACTAAGGTACGCAATACCGACCCGACATGCAGATATCAAGGCCACGATTAGAAACGAAAAATTTAAAATTAAATAAATAAAATAAAATATGATCAATTAAGAAATCCACAACATTCGTGACGGAGAAAAACACAGGAACATTCACCAAAACACAAAGTTAAACCAACAAGATTAACAAAAAACATATTAAGCGAGCACCACAACACGTTTGAGTCTCCCGCTCGACGCCTAGAGAATTCACTCACAAGACCAGGATGCACTCGGGCAAAACAAATAACAAACATGGCCACCAAAAGGATGACAGCATGTCCAATCGAATTACGGCAAACAATTAGCATAAAATTAAATTTAAAATCACCAGAGAGAACAGAAAGGGAGGAAAGAATTACGCCTTAACACTATTGACACGAGGCTTTTAGGCTGCAACGGATCGTAAAATAAATTAATAATAGGGCTATCCCAAAGACTACCAAAAACTAAATTTTACAACGTAAAATAAACTAGAAACGTGTCTCCAGAAGGTACGAAGGAAAACAATAAATTTTACATAACTGGTAACATTAGCAAAACAGAAAAATTAGGCCTACCAGGCGAAACAAAATACAGAATTAAAACATTAATATAAGGCCAATATCGGAGTTCCCATAACAATATATAAAATTATTAAATAATTACGTACCTTAAAAACTTCTCTGTGGAGACACAACAATAATAAAATAATTAACACACAATTTTAAAAATATTATACGGCACTATAAGACCTTAAAATGGCTAACACGCACATGCGCCGTTTTGGAAACCAGCATTCCAGTTTGCATCTAGTTGCGATTCTTATTATTTCATTCTTCATCTTCAATGCGAAATGGCGAAAATACAGTCTTAAGAGCACAGGCAATTCCTTTTTGCATATATCCACATTTCGTAGCGGGTAGGGGCCAAGGCCCCCAGCGGACGGAGAGACACTCTTTCACCAGCAGCCGGGTTGATGCTTTCTTGACGACAGACTATGAAGATCACAGGATGGCGGAGAATCCAAAGTCAAATACCGCACTGCATTCATGTTAATTGAAATTGTCCAATCACAGCTTGACACATCAAGCAACAATGTGCATATTATATAATTATTTTGGCGGCATGATGTATATATATATTCTTTTGTTCAATGACGTAGAATACAATATGCTTCAATTATGTCTCTACTAGGATGAGATCAGAAGACACCACAAACTCACTCTAGCGGTGGAAGATACAACTCCAGCTAGAGGCCAATAGATGCTGCCACCTCTAGTTCATTAGCGGAACCAAGCCATCAGGCGGTCGTTTTAAAGGTCGGGGACACATGAATATAGGGGAGATACATATTTAAAAACGTTGGTACGGGCATTGCACGTAACAGTCTCCCTCCCTTAAGCGTGAACACCGTTCACGAATATGCCTAGGCATAGGCAGTACTTCAGAACTAGTCGATTCACCAAGCATGTTTCCAGAAGATAATGTTCACCAGTTAACTCCAATTGATGGATAAAAACCGCATCGTTTTGGTTAGGAAGAGTGCAGGGTCAGATTATCAGGGAAGGGATAATTGATCACCTCGCAAACCACTTAGTTAACAGCTTCCCTGTGTCCATAAGTCTTCAGAAACGCAGAACACCAGCACCTGCAGTGATTTCAGAGTCCGAGACACGTTAGGTAAATTTTCAAAAAGTCCAATGTTGTTAGCTTTAGACGAAGTAGGTGGAAGCAATGTGCCAGATATCATGTGACGAGTGGGCAGCCATTTACAATACAGAAGTTAATCTTACTTCAAAAATAAAAGTTTACAGAAATTACTAACTCTTTATACATTTTATAAAGGAGAAAGAAAGTTGAATTTATATGAAGAAAATATTTCTGACCATGCCCTAGATCCGTGCTCACAATAGTTAAGTAAATAACAAGGTTGCCTTTTACAGACTAGTAGTACTTTTCAATAGTACATGAGTTAAACGACAATACATTTAGAAGGAACTACGGTAGAGGAATGACCACTCAAATTCCCAAGGAAACAGGTATATAATATCAGCATGAGTTAGGTCTCCCACCGAGTCCAACTTACATGCTAGTATATTCTACGAGAACATCAAAATTAGTTACAATTTTACAATTTTACCATTAACTGGGAATTACCCAACAGTTACAAGTAGTATCCCAGTAGAGTTTGCAAACCTAATTCAAAATTCTAGAAGGAACAGATGCCTGAAGGCTTCAATGAAGGTTAGGGATACTCTACATTATACAAAAATCAGTTTACAAAATTTATGGTAGCTTTTCCTCATTACAAACGTCTCCACCACGTTTAATGTGCGACAGATGCACTCTGGAAATTTTGTTGGCCTTAGGGTTTCGAAAAAGAAGAGTAACCGGAGTCAAGAATGCCTCTACATAACAGGGGCCTTTGAAGCGAGGGGTCAACTTGCTAGAAACTAGATTACTGACGCCCTTGGGCTCGAAATTGCGGACGTACACAACATCCCCAATTTCCAAATCAGTTGGCTTGCGACAGGCATTGTGTCGTTTGGCAAGTTGGTCATGTGATACCTTAATACACTCTCTAGCCATGTCGAATTTCGCCCTCATATCCTCGGGCGTGAAACTGTCTGGAAGGAGATCGTGCAGGTTCCACAGATTAGACAACGGAGAATTAGCCATAAACGAAAACATTAACGAAAAAGGGGTAGCTTGCGTGCTCTCATGCACGGCAGTGTTGAAAGCAAAATTGAGCCAATGCAAATTAGAATCCCACTTGGAATGGTCGTCGTGGTGGAAAGCAATCAGAGCAGAACGGAGATTACGATTGACTCGCTCAGCGAGAGACGGGTTAGGAAAATAGGGAGTGGTGGTTACATGCGAAATAGCATAATCAAATAAGAATTGACGGAACTGATGAGATACAAAACACTTGGCATTATCTGACACCAGGAACTGACATGGCCCAAAAGATGAAAAGATGGAATTAAGACACTTTATGACGGAACTGGTCGTAGCCTGTCTGGTGGGGAATATCCAACTTAACCGGGTGAAACTGTCAGTGCAAACAAGCGCAAATTGATTTCCCCGACCAGAACGAGGGAACGGGCCAACATGGTCGATAAAAAGCCTCTCCATGGGTCTAGATGCCGGTTCAGATGACAACAGGCCAACCTTAGTAGAAACCGGAGGTTTGCTAATACTACATGAAGCACAATTTCTAATGAGCCTCCTGATGTCGCCATCCATACTTCGCCAAATGAAGAACTATCTGATCTTAGCTCGGGTCTTGAATACTCCTAGGTGGCCACCAATAGGAGATTCGTGATAGTAACGAAAGATTTCCGGAATGAGGACTGACGGTAGCACAATTTTAGGTAGACTGTCAAGACGAGACGAACAGCACAATACACCATCTTTTAGAGAGTAGGGCTTAATCACTTCCCCAGAATTGATTCGGTCAATTAGGCAATGTAAGGAGGGATCTTCTTTCTGGAATCTCCTCACATCTTCAAAAAGCAAAGGGGAATTGCTGAGAACGACATTGACATAATTTACAGGTGATACAAGGTTTACGGGTTCACATCCTTGAATATCCTCTTCGGCTGTTTCCTCATACATGCGGCTTAATGAATCAGCTACCGCATTTTCAGACCCACGAATATGGTGGACGGTGAACTGGAATGACAGAATCCTAGTTGCCCATCTGGCAATACTACCAGTTTTACGGGGTTTCCCTAACACACAGCTCAAGGCTTGGTTATCGGTCTCAAGGAGAAACTTAGTGTGCTCAAGATACATACGGAATTTTTCCAGGGCGAACAACACTGCTAAACCCTCAAGTTCGTATATGGAATACTTCCTCTCTGCGTCCGTTAAGGTACGAGAAGCGTATGCAATGGGTTGCCTACCCAGATCAGACTCTTGCAGTAGGACACAACCAACACCACGACCAGACGCATCAGTCTGCACAATGAACTGCTTCCCAAAATCCGGAATGGCTAATACAGGGGCGTTAGAGAGCGCAAGCTTTAGATCTTCGAAGGCTGCCTGCTGAGAGGGACCCCACTCAAACTTCACAGCCTTTTTGTGTAATTGATTCAGAGGAACAGCACGGTCGGCAAAGCTACTGATGAACTTACGGAAGAAGTTCACCATACCAATATAACGAGCAACACCCTTGGCGTTCTTGGGTGGTTTAATATCTCTGATGGCCTGAGTGCGAGACTGGTCCACGGAGATACCAGATGCGGAAACAAAATGACCCAAGAAGGAAATTTTGGGCTTGGCAAAGGAAACCTTGGACAATTTGACGGTAAGGGCAGCGTCACGCAACTGATCAAGTACAACTTTCATATGATCAACGTGTTCCTCGAAGGACTCAGAATAGATCACCACATCATCAAGATAGTGGTTCACAAATTTGAATTTAATTTCTGAAAACACATTGTCGAGAAGTCTGCTCAACATAGCGGCTCCAGTGGATAGGCCAAACGGGACACGGGCATACTCAAACAGGTTCCAGTCAGTGGAATAAGCAGTAACATGCCTGGATTCAGGAGAGAGGGAAATTTGGAAGTAAGAAGAATTCAAATCGAGATCGTGAACACCTTCGCGTTGCGAAACCAACTAAAGCATGTATGAAGGTCCGGCAAAGGGATGGATTGCAAAACAACTTTCTGATTAAGAGCCCTATAGTCGACCACCGGCCGAAAATCACCGTTAGGTTTTGGCACAAGGAACACAGGGGATGAGTAGGCAGAGATAGAAGGTTGGATTACACCTTCTTCCAACATCTTGTCGATAATCTTCCGAAGTTCAGCCATCTTGGGCGGGGCAAGGCGATACGGGCTGGAACGCACCGGCACAGAATCGGTTAGCTCAATCTTGTATTCCATCAAATGGGTTACACCCAACTTGTCAGTAAATACATCACTATACTCCTGACATAACCTCTTAATGGCATCCTTTTGAAGACTCATTAAATTTTCCAGATCGAGATCCTCAATAGTCACAGGTTCACTAACTGAATTGACAGCAGGAGAAGATAAAACCGGGTTAAACGATAATTTACTTTGCGGACTAAACTTAAACCATAAGTTGCGAGCACCAAAATCAAGAAGCATACCAACGTAGGACATGAAATTAGCTCCAATGACCACAGAACAAGAAAGATTTCTGGCAACAAAAAATTTAAACTTCCAAGAAAAATTTAGAATATTGTTTTTGACTGTCATACTACCCAAAATATTTAAGTTTGAACAATTTGCCGAAATAAAAGATTCATTGTTAGGCTCTAACTCAGGTAGATTGCAAACACTCTTCATAGATAAAAACCAGACCTCACTCATAAAGGATGCGACACTACCAGAATCAAGCAAAGCAGAAACGGGCTCGTCATTAACACAAATTTCAATAAACGGGGATATTCCTTTAGCCACAGGAGAAATTCCAAAATCATTATTCACTCTAAAACGATTACAATTAGATGGCGAGGTCACCCGCAATACAGGTTTCACATTATGTTTAGAATTAGGCTGACTTGCCACGACATTGCTCACCGACAGGTTAGGTAGGTCAGCGACATAAGCAGAATTAGCACGTGATGAATTAGTTTTCAAAGAGTTATCAAGATTTTCATTAGTAGGGCGACCAGAAACTTCACAGGGTTTTCCCAAATTCTCATGCACAGAAATATTCTTAGAAGTAACACCCGAAATGGTCTCCAAAATATCCCGTCATTGGCGATACACAACCTGTTTATTCGGACACACCTTCTTGACATGTCCCACGCCACCGCACGTGTGGCACTTAATATTGGGTCTAGAATGAAACATAACCTTAGGAGGGGGACGAGACATCAAGGAAGGAGGGGGACAAGACTTCAAGGAAGGAGGAGGAACATTAGCTACACGAAGGGAATCTGCATGTTTCACAGCCATAGACTCTATAACGACCTGATTTAGCTCGACAAATGACGAAGGCCTGGTACATATAGTCATGTATGACCTATATTGAGGCAAAAACCCATTTACAATAGATGACACCAACTGTCGTTCAGTTAAAGGGGATGCAAATACCTGGACATATACCTTAATGTCACTGACATAGTCGCTAAGTGACTCGTCCAACCTTTGGACACGATATAAGAACTTTTGCTCAAGAGTACTAAGGGCACTCGCAGGGACAAAAAACCACAAAACTTCCGTAATGAACATGGCTAAGGACATGCGGAGGTGGATAGCTTCAATCAGCTTTTCGCGCAGCATACTGGATGCTACAGGATACAACAGTTGGAAAACCTGATTTTCCAACATCCCAAAAAACGAGGCATGGTTACCCAATTCGACCATTTGCTTTAAAAATAGGACCACCTGGGTAACGTCATCTAGGTTGAAATGCTTCAACTTAGTTAAGAAACTAGAAATAGGGTGAGGAATCGACCCATAATTAACGGTAGGCGAGTACGTAGCATTAGGAAAAGAGACATTGTTACCAGGGTAGCTCGCTCGCACACCCTCTACAGGAGACAAAACATTTACATTGCCAGAGAAAAAACTGGGATGCAATGGATCGGCCGGACCCAGGAAATCATTAGGTGACCTAACATGAGAAGAATGACCGTATGCAGGGTTAAGTGGTCTGGACGAGCCAGAACCAGACAATAGAGGGGCAGGCAAACCACTACCAGTAATCGACCCCAAATCCTCAGACCTAGTAAACAGAGCTGATTCACGTTCAACCCCAGAAGAACGCTCCAAATTCACAAGGTTATTTCTTAAGTCAATTAAATCAAAAGCACTATTATTGTCGGCCATTTTGAAAATCACAGAATGCAGGCAGACAATACAGAAAGAAACAAATTTTAGGAATTACGAGGACAGGTTACAATTTCACAACAATACCATAACTACCAATTACCAACACCATAGGTTAGGTTGACCCTCGAACACAACCACAATACTATACAAAATCATGCACAATGCTGCCCAGAACTGCAGACGTCATCGCTTGCTTGGCTCGAGAACAGGAAGCTAAATTACAAAAATTGCCACAAACCACATGGAGAACAGCTTCAGACAGGGCTCCTCGAAGTCTTCACTCGTAGCATGTAGGCTATCAGAAAATCAAGAAACCCACATTTCCCATGCCAAGAACACATGCCAGTCACTTACCAAGCTTCATATTTCACCGGGAATGTTGCATCACAAACAGGATAAAAACCAGCACAGACACCTCGCTTGGAACAGGTCACTTACATATCACCACATGGATATTCAGAGGCAAACATGAAATCAAACAAACGACAAGGATTAGCATTAAATAACATCAAGTGAACTGACATGACACATCCAATCAGCAACCGCTCTATCAGCATCAGAAGGGTCCATAAAATAAGCCTGCGGGTATGGTGGAGGGGATGGCTGCAGAAGCGCTACACGAGCTCGCTCTGCTACCAACTGCTCCGCCCCGGGGTGGACAGGATGGGCCAACTTACCTGTTTGAGAGGTCCGCGACGCTTTCTGCAAAATCACCGCCAGATGACATGCCCCAACAGGAGAACACCTAAAAGTGGTAGGAAGGTGGAGAAGGGGGAAACGCACAGGCTCGTCTACAGACACCCTCCGATAGCTAATAGAATTGTCGCCGACGAAATAATGCCACAACATTTGCTTAATATTTAAAATAAAATTTAATTCCCAAAAGGGGCAAAGGAAATAAAAATTTAACAAAATAATAAAAGGGAAACTCTAGGGGCAGAACAACCTCTCTCTGGTGCACATGGCTTAAGGCCAAAAAAACATTAATTACATAAGTAGGCAAGAGATTGCTTAACATGCTTGCTGAGCGAAATGAAAAGATTTAATTTAAAATTAAAATAATAAAGCCCAAAAGATAAAAAAACAGAATAGAGGTATTACCAAATGAGAAAGTGCTAGATTATTTACTAAGGTACGCAATACCGACTTGACATGCAGACATCAAGGCCACGATTAAAAACGAAAAATTTAAAATTAAATAAATAAAATAAAATATGATCAATTAAGAAATCCACAACATTCGTGACGGAGAAAAACACAGGAACATTCACCAAAACACAAAGTTAAACCAAGAAGATTAACAAAAAACTTATTAAGCGAGCACCACAACACGTTTGAGTCTCCCGCTCGACGCCTAGAGAATACACTCACAAGACCAGGATGCACTCGGGCAAAATAAAAAACTAACATGGCCACCAAAAGGATGACCGCATGTCCAATCGAATTACGGCAAACAATTAGCATAAAATTAAATTTAAAATCACCAGAGAGAACAGAAAGGGAGGAAAGAATTACGCCTTAACACTATTGACACGAGGCTCTTTAGGCTGCAACGTATCGTAAAATAAATTAATAATAGGGCTATCCCAAAGACTACCAAAAACTAAATTTTACAACGTAAAATAAACTAGAAACGTGTCTCCAGAAGGTACGAAGGAAAACAATAAATTTTACATAATTGGTAACATTAGCAAAACAGAAAAATTAGGCCTACCAGGCGAAACAAAATACAGAATTAAATCATTAATATAAGGCCAATATCGGAGTTCCCATAACAATATATAAAATTATTAAATAATTACGTACCTTAAAAACTTCTCTGTGGAGACACAACAATAATAAAATAGTTAACACACAATTTTAAAAATATTATACGGCACTATAAGGTCTTAAAATGGCTAACACGCACATGCGCCGTTTCGGAAACCAGCATTCCAGTTTGCATCTAGTTGCGATTCTTATTATTTCATTCTTCATCTTCAATGCGAAATGGCGAAAATACAGTCTTAAGAGCACAGGCAATTCCTTTTTGCATATATCCACATTTCGTAGCGGGTAGGGTCCAAGGCCCCCAGCGGACGGAGAGACACTCTTTCACCAGCAGCCGGGTTGATGCTTTCTTGACGACAGACTAAGAAGATCACAAGATGGCGGAGAATCCAAAGTCAAATACCGCACTGCATTCATGTTAATTGAAATTGTCCAATCACAGCTTGACACATCAAGCAACAATGTGCATATTATATAATTATTTTGGCGGCATGATGTATATATATTCTTTTGTTCAATGACGTAGAATACAATATGCTTCAATTATGTCTCTACTAGGATGAGATCAGAAGACACCACAAACTCACTCTAGCGGTGGAAGATACAACTCCAGCTAGAGGCCAATAGATGCTGCCACCTCTAGTTCATTAGCGGAACCAAGCCATCAGGCGGTTGTTTTAAAGGTCGGGGACACAGGAATCTAGGGGAGATACATATTTTAAAACGTTGGTACGGGCATTGCACGTAACAACGGCCACCCAAATGTTAAAAGCTTAAATCAAATTACGACCATCCTAATAATTTGATTGCTACCAGATTTTGCAACAACATGCATTTTTGTGGAAAGCATCTTTTGACTGACTACAAGGTCATCAGCTCAATAGTTTGCAAATAGCGGCCATGTATGTGTGCAAATCCATTCCCCATATCAATTCAAACACGGTAAAACTGAATTGAATGATTTTTTTTACAGAGGTAGCACTAGCAAAGGACACCTCATATTCATGTTTAATATCCCTATAGCACGTTGTATTTCAACAAGCTACTACAACAAACATTCAATTATACTCCTTGAAAAGGACAAAGATTTATAACAATACCCATGCATTTAGGAGAAAGTAGGCTATATGTTCTCTACTGAACACCTTGTTTCTTTGTCATATTGTACATTCTGTTGTATACTATCTAGTCTCCTACCCCCTCTCCCTTGCTTCCCCTTCCCCTCGTTTACCTCCTCTGTCATGTGAGGAATCGCCCGTTCTCACTTCTCATAGTTCGGCCGTCGAGTACAGTGCAATGCCCTCCCACGGGCCAATCTCCTGTCCTCTTGAGACATTTTAAACTAGACGCCATGCCAATTTTTAAACCAACCGTCACCAGGAACCATCGACTGCTCTACATGAAAAGATAGCTAAGTACAAAACTTCAATGTTTTTAAACATATTTTAATGGTTTTTAAAGAGCTAAACGCTTTTAATTTAAATTTATAGACAGTGTGTGGAATTGCTAACTATTGTGCAATAACCGTCTTCGAGAGCTTTTCTGGGCATGCTTTAGCTATCTAAGCTGGCTTTAAAACGTGTAATTCAGTACTCCTTGTACAAATTAAATGAGAATACCTTCCCACACCGAGGTATTCATGTTAAATAAAACACTGTCTCTAAAACTTAGCTTTCCACCGCGGGACCTCATTTGCCCCATTCAACCGTCATCATAACTCCAGAACTTTCTATGTCAACCATTCTTTCTATTATTCAAGCAATATAGTATTTTCCACGCCAAAATATGGGAATACTTTTCCTCACCGAGGAATTCATGTTACATTAACTGCCGCGTTTGGTTGAGAGAAAATAAATCTGGCCATGACTTTGGCTAAAGTTCCTATTTCCCTTTCCCAAACACTTTTTACTAGCCAAAATTAAATTTAACTATTGGGTTCTTTCTTTTTCTAAGAGGCTTAGTCCATAGAGGCTCCCTCACATTTTGTTGGATTTACCATACATTCATTCTGTATAAACTGTGGCTAGTCCACATTTTAATATGTATCTTTCCCTTCTAAAATTATGGAATCGTACTTTTTCTAATTATAAAGGAGTTAACTAATTGTAATCCAGGCTTCGTTAATACAACCTGTGTAATTTCTTTGTGTATTACCTGTAGTGATTTCTATTTAAAAATGCGGTAATTTCCGCTTGTGATTTGTTATTCCTTTACTGTTACAATCAGGAATCTAATACATTTGTTTATAGCCTTTTCGATTGCCATAAGGGCATTCTAAAAGTGCTTGAATCATACCCATTAAACTTTCAAAGTTACAATTGCTTTACAAGTATCGTCACAAACTTCCAATATCTTAATCGTAAGCACACTTTTTAAAAATCTTTGTAAGATTTTTGTGCTTTATCAGGTTCGAAATTTGTACTATATTTAATAGTGTTCATTGTAAACCTCTTATTATTAGGTCTGAGACCTTAGCATTTTATAAACAATTGTTATTCTTAACTCAAATTATATCCCAAGCTAAGTATTGTTAAGTTTCTAAATTCTATACTTCTTGTTAAATAAATCAAATGTTTTCGTTTTCGCTTAATCTTTCTCGCTAGAATCAAGATTAGGCAGGACCTTCTCTTCCCTGATTCATCCTCTAAGCTTAAGTCCTCTTTACTATAAGGTATAATTCCTCCAACAATAAAGTCTTTACTACTTGTTGCATTTAAACTAAAACTTCAAGTAACAACATTTTCAAAATTTCTCTAGGTTTTCATAGCCTAATCTAACAAGCCATTGAGGCAAGTATAGCTAGCTCCGCAAGCTTCCTACTTGTAGAGATTTTCTCTCTGACTTATGGTTTGTTTTCAAAATTTAAGTTTTGTTTGAGTTAGGTTTGAGGTCTTCCTCTGTTCTAAACTTTTAATCGGCATCCTGCTGGGTAAAAGCTTAGTTTTCTTTAAGCCCAACAATTGGTATTCGTATAAGATTTTCGCAAAAAGCAATAACAACATCGCTAAAATCATCAAAACAACTTTATCCCTTCACTCTCTGGAAGCATTCGATTGGTTTGCCAGAGATCCAACAGTTCCCAGAAATAAAAAATATCACGGCAAATTCAAATTATTCAGCCTTTCAAAACGTTCTACAAAATCTAACCCTTTTGAAGGGAAAAACAGTAAATCGTTTTCCTTTAGCATACTTTGTCTTTCCAGACTACCACCCGTCCCTATAGTACTGAAATATCGGCTCGAGAGGGAAAGTGCACTTCCCAAACGCTTGCAGGCAACCTCTATTCACGCTGCGCTCTCCGCTTGCCTTGTGCGAGTCCCCACTAAAGTTAGAATTTTCATACGGTTTGCACGGGTAAATTCATTTTTATATATAAATTTACATAAATTTTTGTGTTGAATTTTCATCCTATCTACCAATATTTGTTTCTATGCCGAAACCTATTTCCTTTTCTCTTTATCATCTTCCCTCAGGTAGTGTAAATCCTCAGCAAAAACCTACCTTCTAGTGTGTGAGTGCCCTTGCTCGGACAGTTAGTTGGTGATCCATGGCATCATTAATCTCAGGTGTGCATATTGGTGTACGAAAACTATTAGATAATGTGCCAGTGATTTGAAATGACTCTGCAGTAATATTAATTGTTAAACATAGTCACACAGTTGTGCGATAGAACCTCTCAACCTTGCTTCTTGATGTCTCTGTTTTTAACGACTTATCCACTTCCTTCGGTATAATGGTACGGAATGAGATTCCAGTGCTACCACCTCTCACAATAAAATATTGTACTTCTTGAATTACTGTTTCCCTTTTGGACCTCCGAGGTGGTAATTTATTTGCTGCCTCAAAAGAAACATCAGACTAAATCTGACTGCTATGAATGTTAAATGCATGGCTATATTATTATCAAGTCCTCGACTAATGCGGCGTTAATGATGAACCTTCTAACATCGTGCAAGTTCCAGTTCCTGAGTGGGAACAATATCCATTGTCTTAATGGTCTAGCGTCTTGTTATACTGCGGTATTGTGACTGTCTGCTAGTGGCATAGAAATGAACGACCAGCAGTGAAGATTACTGAGAACATTATCGTCCAACAAGCAAAGCAGCAATACAATTTTTTTTAAACTTAACGAGATTTACAGTAGTCACATGTGATGTGTAACATCTGACATAGAAGAAACCTCGCGTGAAATTGTTGATACACCGGTATTTTATACTAATATTGACACAAATATTAATCTATTGTAAAAGGGAGTGTTTTACAGATATTGTAGTTTATAATACGGAACTCATTTTATTAGATGATTTGTAGCTTCCACCAGCACTAGCCTAAATAAAGAATACGATATGGCTCAACTAGATTAATAAACGCGACACCGCTCATAAAAAATTCCTTATAAATAGGCCAACTTGCGAGCAAATGCAAAGTGCACAGCAGTAGATCATGAAACGCTTGCCCAGTTCCCGGACATCTTGATTCAAGACCAACACGTAATTTCAAATGGATTCTGTTAAAATGAGTCATATTGATATGATTAGCAGCAGAGTATCAAGAAGGCAGTGCGAGAGTAGAATTATCAAGTAACCAGTGAAGAAAAAAAGAGAGTTTCGGAATTGTTATGTATCATTAGTGTGTAATAAAAATGATTTTTCTGTGTTGATGAATGTCCAGGAGGGATACGATCCAGCTGGCAGTGCGTCTTCCACACATCCGTCCGATCCACTTCCGTCCCATTTTTCAAAATCATTCCCACAAAATATCCAGCAACCGAGTGGAAAGATGTTACACATCAAAAACATGTCCATTGGCCTCATTGTCATCAAATAGGTCATTAAACATTCTTCCCCTGCAGACAGGAGACCAAGCACTATGTTAGTGCGGTGATAATCAAACTGCATTGTCGGGAAGAGTAGCAGACTCACAGCCACGGTTGATGATTGTCGGGTTCTGTGTTGTATCATACACTGGAGTCTTTCATGATTTCCGTGATTTCAAGACTTTCGTGAGAAACCTGATTATTATACGCTGCGGAATGACGCCCACACATGGCCCTCCAGTCCTCAATGAATTCTGCTGCGAATAATTTCTCCCAGGAACAGCACTGTCGCCGCTACCCACATTCTTGTCCCCAATGAACTCCCTTGCGAATAATTTCTCCCAGGAACAGCACTGTCGCCATTACCCCGGCAAGCAGCAGGAAATAGAACGCCCCTTGGAGATGGCTTACTGTGAACGTGACTGCCTCATCTGGTTGGGGAATGTAATCTGGCATGTTTTGTCTCTTACTGGCTTTTATCTTCACATCCTTCCACATTTTAGATAAAACGCCGGCCTCTTTAAGTCGCCTGATGATGACGTCAAACCTCTCTGTGTAAGGGCTATCCCTTTTCAAATACAGGGCGTTGTTAAATACCATCTCCCCATCCTCTAACGCATAGTACTCCCTTTTGCCCCCAGATAACCTGTAAAGATAATTCATTAGTATCTCGAAACCATTGGCGGACGTGAAGTAGCCATATTCTGCTCTGTCACTAATTGTTTCTGTACACACTTCATACTCATAACACAAGAGCGCGTTCTCGTAGACTTTCTGCGCCACAGGATCGTCCTGATCCAAGAAGAAGTCCCTGAAGCTGGTAAACATGAGATAATCCACGCTTGAGTCGACAAGTTCTGCCAGTGTTCGGATTTGCTTGCCACGGCCTGGGTTGGTTAGATTTCGAACCAGCATCGACTGATAACAAACATTGATCAGTAGGCAGTAATACAACCAGGCAGAAACCATCAAACGTAGTCTAGTAAAAGAAGGAACACGGTCCAAAGATATTCCAATCAGTACTGACCAAGTGGTCAACATTGAATTGGTGATGGTTTTGAATCCTCCGAACTGTTCGCTTCTTTTGTTTAAGAAGAATAATGTAAAAGAAGTGACAACCAAGGATATTACAATCAACAGCCATATCTCAGGACTAATGTTTATAATAATTGCCTTCCAACGAGGGTTTTCTTTTGCTCTGGGAGTGTACCACTTGTAGTCATTCTGCGCATGCGCCTCTGTCAAATCACCAACAAGGAACCTCTCAATGGTTAGTCCAAATCCGTTGAAGACGACATCTGCAAAGTTGGTTGCCAGATCACCAGACATCCCTATCCATGTGCCATTGTCTAGCTGGCCGCCCCAATAGCTGTACCCCGGGATTAGCGCAGGATTCTCACGATAGTGCAACACATATCCAGAAGATGCTGCTATAGTGTCCAGTAGATTTATCTCCAGACCCTCATGAAACACAGAATGATTGTCCACTACTTCAGGCGCAAACACATATGGGATATGTTTCGCTGCTCGCACATAAATGGTACAATTATTCAATTTGTTTGTCACTTTGTTTGGAAAGAGGTTAGCATTGTATTTGAAGTGTCCTTGTTCACTAATCCACTCATCTATAAGTGACACATCAGACACTTTTTTCCCGCAGTTTCCAGGCAGATTGAATGGAAACCAAGTATATATTCTTACTGTATTGAATGGAGATTGTTCCGAAACCAAGATGATAATATCGAGGATATATTTCCTCCACAATTTCGATATGATGCTACGAACAATCTCCCTTGGTTTGTCACTTAGTATGTAATTGATAATAACTACAAACTTAGAATGCCGAGTCCAGTGGAAACCCTCCACCTGGTTGACAATATTCATCTCATCTTTTGCGGCGTTAAGAATAATCACAAAATCTTGTGCTTGTGTTTTTTGGTGAGTTTTAGAATAAGATGTTCTTAATGTATGCTCACGCTGCGAGTGGAATGCCTTCAACAATATATCAGACAAGCCAAGATTATTGGATGCTGAGTAAGTTATCAGCACTGTGTCTCCATGCTCACGGAAATAGCGACGTGAGATCACCTCTAAGCAGCCAGTGAGGTGGGTTGTCTCTCTCTGTACGGTGCGGAACTCTGTGACTGCTGTTCCTAACAGCGCTGCGATCACAAGGAGCACGAGACCCATGCTCGCCACCTGTGAACAAACAAGTTGATATTAGGGGCTTTCCATATCATGTTCACCAGGTCCATGATTTTAGCCTATTTTCATTTATGATACAAGATGTTCAGTAAAGAACATATAGCCTACTTTCTCCTAAATGCATGGGTATTGGTATAACTCTTTGTCCTTTTCAAGGAGTATAATTGAATGTTGGTTGTAGTAGCTTGATGAAATACAACGTGCTATACGGATATTAAACATGAATATGATGTGCCCTTTGCTAGTGCTATATCTGTAAAAAATGTCATTCAATTCGGTTTCACAATGTTTGAATTGATATGGTGAATCGATTTGCACACATACTTGGCCGCTATGTGCAAACTATTGGGCAGATGACCTTGTAGTTCAGTCAAAAGATGCTTCCCACAAAAGGGTATGTTGTTGCAAAGTTTTGGTAGAGATTAATTGATTAGGTTGGCCGTAATTTGATTTAAGCTTTTTATATTTGGGTGGCCACCATTACGGTTTCTTCAAGATGGCGGAGATATAAAACATGACACTAGAGTGCCGTTTGCTAGTGCTACCCCTGCACCAAATTTTGTTCAATTCGGTTTTACCGTGTTTGAATTGATAGGGGTAATCACTTTGAACATATACATGGCTGTCACCTGCACACTATTAGGCTGATGAACTTGTAGTTTAGTCAAAAGATGCTGGTCATATGAATATATGTTGTTGCAAAATTTGGTAGAGATCGGATGATTAGGTTAGTCGTAAATTGATTTAAGCTTTGAACATTTGGGTGGCCGCCATTACGTTTCCGATATAAAACATAACACTGAGGTGCTCTTTGTTAGTGCTAACTCTGTACCAAATTTAGTTCAATTCGGTTTCACCGTGTATTAATTGATGGGGGGAATCGATTTGGAAACATACATGGCCTCCATCTGCAAA
This sequence comes from Meconema thalassinum, assembly GCA_946902985.2. Lineage (NCBI taxonomy): Eukaryota > Metazoa > Arthropoda > Insecta > Orthoptera > Tettigoniidae > Meconema > Meconema thalassinum. The sequence continues at coordinate 831,047,303 of OX336388.2, forward strand.
CTATTGGGCTGATGATCTTGTGGTTTGTTCAATTTATGCTTCCCGCATGAAGGTATGTTGCTGTTGCAAAATTTGGTAGAGATCAGATTATTAGGTTGATCGTAATTTGATTTAAGCTTTTAACATTTGGGTGACCGCCATTACGTTTCCGTCAAGATGGCGGCAATATAAAACATGACATTGAGGTGCCCTTTACAAATTTTGTTCAATTTGGTTTCACCGTTTTTGAATATATATGGGGAATCGTTTTGCACACATACATGGCCGCCATCCGCAAAGTATTGGGCTGATGACCTTTTAGTTTGGTCACAATATTTTTTCGTAGATAAAGGTATAACGTTGCAAAATTTGGTAGAGATCAGATGATTAGGTGGGTCGTAAATTGATTTAAGCTTTTAATACTTGGGTGGCCGTCATTACGAATTCGTCAAGATCGCAGCGTTGTAAAACATGACAATGAGGTGTCCTTTGAGAGTGCTACCTCTGTACCAAATTTAGTTCAATTCGGTTACACCGTGTTTGAATTGATAGGGAGAATCAATTTGCACACATTCATGGCCTCTATCTTGCAAACTATTGGGCTGATGATCTTGTAGTTTGTTCAATTTATGCTTCCTACACAAAAGTATGTTGTTGCAAAATTTGGTAGAGATCGGATGTTTAGGTTAGTCGTAATTTGATTTAAGCTTTGAACATTTGGGTGGCCGCCATTACGTTTCCGTCAAGATGGCGGCGATATAAAACATGACACTCAGGTGCCCTTTGCTAGTTCTACCTCTGTACCTAATTTCGTTCAATTCGGTTTCACCGTGTTCGAACTGATAGGAGGGGGGACAGACATTCAGAGTACATACACTCACACACACACAGAGACAGAGACACACACAACATTTTTGGCCCTCTGTTTAACTCATAAGTCCACTTTCATTATTTGCAAAATTTGAAGTAGGCTAAAAATAGGCTTATGAGATCACCTTTTGTCCATGTGTGTGTGTGCGTGTCCCACTAATACAATCTAAATGGCTTGAGTTATTTCAATGAAAAATACATCTAATTTTAGTTCATTTGTTTATATAACCTCAGGATGGTGGCTGTGCGAAATTTTAAAAGTACAAGGGACTTCATACACCCCAGGTTGTAGTATTGGGGACAATTTATCTTTGTTTAATGCTAAACGTTGACCAATTTTCGTCATAGTGCCGAAAACTGTTTTTATCTTGTTCTTGCGGAGAATCTTAGCAACGCGGTCAATTGTGCTGTGAATATAAGGGAGGTAAGCAGTTCCCCTCACGTTGGAGCTCTGAGAAGGTTGTCTATCCCTCCTTCTGGGATGTAGGAACCTATATATGGTGGATTCATTATAGCCATTACCCTTAAACATGGTTTGTAACGCATGTAACTCTTCCTGAAGAGTTGATGCCTCACAAATACGTTCCGCTCTTTTGGCTAGAGTAGTTATAATTCCTTGTTTTTGTGCTGGGTGGTGGTGGGAGTCTGCATGTAAATAACGGTTAGTGTGATTTGGCTTACGGTAGATGCTGTGCCCCATGGAGACATCCGCCTTCCTCCTTACAAGAACATCCAAAAAAGGTAAGCATCCACCCGACTCTAGCTCCATTGTGAAGTGGATTGAAGGATGCAGCTGATTTAGGAGGTTCAGAAGGTGGTTCAGTTTCTCAGAACCCTCCTCCCACACTACGAACGTATCATCCACATACCTCCACCAAATCACAGGTTTGAAAGACGCCGAAGATATAGACTCCCCCTCAAAATGTTCCATGAATAAATTTGTCACGACAGGCTAGAGTGGACTTCCTATGGCCACACCATCAGTCTGCTAGTAAAATTTACCATCCCATAAGAAATAACTGGAACACAAGCAGTGGTGGTATAATCGGGCAATATCCTCAGGAAACAAATTCTTCATGAGGGACATGACCGAGTCCTCCGGCACTCTGGTGAACAAGGATTTTACATCAAAACTCACCATAATTGCATTTGGTTGAACGGCGATGGTTGACAATTTTTCGACGAAATGGGTTGAATCCCTAATGTAGGACTGTGTGCGCCCCAAGTGCGGCTGAAGCAAATTGTTGAGATATTGCGCAAGAGCATAAGTTGGAGAACCTATTGTGCTAACAATTGGTCGAAGAGGGACGTCTTGCTTATGGATTTTAGGAAGACCATACAATCTCGGAGGAACAGCATCTCTCGGAATAAGACATCTTTCCTCTTTTTTTGTAATTGATGACAGTTTAACAATCTTAGCAGTGGCATTGGATACACGAGTGGTTGGTTCACGAGTGCACAGTCTGAAGACAGGATCAGATAACAGAATGGTGATTTTACTATTATATTCAACGGTATCCATCACCACTGTCGCATTTCCCTTGTCAGCATGAAGAATAGAAACGGTGTCATTATTTCGCAGTTCCGTCAATGCCTTTCTTTCACCCCGAGTTAAATTGGGTGCGGGCACTTTAGAGGATCTTAATATCCTCACACTTTCTTGTCTAACTTCTTCAGCTTCATCTGGAGGTAAGTTGTAGATGGCAGCCTCAACGGATGTGATCAACTCCTCTGTAGGAATTTTGGAGGGTACGAGAGCAAAGTTGAGACCTCTGCTTAGTAAAGCTGTTTGATAGTCATTTAAAGGGGTATTAGAAAGATTGTCTTCAACTTAACTAGTATCAATATCAGTACGAGGAGCTGTTTGTCTCAAGGACAATCGAAGGAACTTAGCTCTCTGTCTATCTACCGCCCGACAAAAATTATTCTCGGCCTGAATAGCGGAGATACGTTCAAAGAACAGCCACAATTCCTCTGAGAGAATGCTACTAAGAAGCAGATGTAAGTATAATAACTCACGGGAAACTACTTCCAGTTCAGTACGAGAGTTCTGGATCCTCTCGATAACGAGTGCCTTGCTAGCGCGCTGATAAATTCTCATAGCTTCTTGAGTGTGTATAATTTGCTTCAATTTTACACAGTTGGGAATTATGTTATGATCCCTGCATCTAAGAAAGAAGGACAACGATGAAAGAAGAGAGCTCCTTTTTCGCCTCAACTTACTAAATTTAGATGATTGTCGAACAACTTCCTCCCCATAGCGGTTTCTAATATGTATATTAAGGCTTTCACGGCCCGGATTATATAAATAATTCATGTTTTGGGGCTAATGCCGTATGTATTTAGATTAGAACCATACGTTTCGGAGAAACCTTGCCTCCTTTTTCAAAGGAAATCAAACAATGTGACCAAAGAAAGTATATCATTGAGATTACAAAAATTACAAAAAATATAGATAAATTCCTCGGTTCGTTACCAGAGAGCAGCTGCCAGAAATTACTGTATGGACCATGGTAGAACAGCGGACAGAGTAGTAAGTAAGGAGAAGGTAAAGGGGGCGGGGTGAAAATATAGAGACTCCTCGAAGAATGGGGATGTCCAAAAGAAGGGGGAGTGGGGGGGGGGGATGTGGGAGGGTTAGATGGATATAAGGAAACATAAACAAAAGGGAAGTGTATCTGAACGATACCTAACGTCATACAGGCAACGGCGAAAAAAAAACAGAAGGAAACTCCTCCAGTGACGAACAAAGGAGAACAAATCCAGGCTCTGTAGCCATAGAGGAAAAAAGTACAATTTGAAATAGGTGAAGAACAGAGAGACTGAGAGGAACTATCTTCCTAGATCCTTAATAACTGGTAGCTATTATACAGTGTCTCTGTTAAAATTATTGGGATTTTTACGAATTTCAACCCACTCCCTTATAATTCTAGAGCACTTGTGCTTAACAAGGGCAAGCGCATGAGCATCCTTGAAACATACATCGTGCCCTGAATACAGGGCATGTTCAGCTATAGCTGATTTGTCAGGTTGGTTTAGACGGATGTTCCTTTGATGCTCTTTGATGCGAGCTGCAATGGACCGTTTGTTTGTCCATGGGAAGTCCACTCTCACCGGTCGTGGCAAATTTTTTCACGGAACATTTTGAGAGGGAGTCTATATCTTCGGCGTCTTTCAAACCTGTGATTTGGTGGAGGTTTCTGGATGATACGTTCGTGGTGTGGGAGGAGTGTTCTGAGATACTGAACCACTTTCTGAACCACCTAAATCAGCTGCATCCTTCAATCCACTTCACAATGGAGCTAGAGTCGGGTGGATGCTTACCTTTTTTGGATGTTCTTGTAAGGAGGAAGGCGGATGTCTCCATGGGGCACAGCGTCTACCGTAAGCCAAATCACACTAACCGTTATTTACATGCAGACTCCCACCACCACCCAGCACAAAAACAAGGAATTATAAATACTCTAACCAAAAGAGCGGAACGTATTTGTGAGGCATCAACTCTTCAGGAAGAGTTACATGCGTTACAAACCATGTTTAAGGGTAATGGCTATAATTAATCCACTATATATAGGTTCCTACATCCCAGAAGGAGGGATAGACAACCTTCTCAGAGCTCCGACGTGAGGGGAACTGCTTACCTCCCTTATATTCACAGCCAGTTAAGATTTTTGTAGCAATCCTCGCAGGATTCCATACTTTCTTGAACCGTTCTAGTAAAATAAGCGATCTTCTTAGAGAAAGGGGTTTCAAATTGCCAAGCTCATGTGAAACAAGTTGGAACTTTCATTCGCGCGCTGTTGCAACAATTATCATTCACTATGCGGAACTAAAAGCCGCATTTCATGATATTATAGACAATGATGGATGGGATGATAATTCCTTACATCAGGCAATTGGACTCGGCAATATATTGAATGATCTGACGTTTCCTTTTTTGCTGCAGCTTTATAATTTTATTTTTCAGCATACGGGTGTATTGTTTGTCATCCTGCAAAGCAAAACCGTAGATATAAGACGTTGCAAGTACGAAATTGAAAATTGCACCAAGGCGGTTGATAAACTAAGATGTGAAGAAGTATTTCTTGCCTGCATTGAGAAAGCTAACTCTCTCCTAAATTCAACAGGTGAACTTTAAACTACTCTAAATGAAGCAGGATCACAGAAATTGAAGAGACTTGCGTTTGAAATAGTTGACACTATAGTAGTGAATATGGAAACCAGATTCCAGGACTTTCAGAAGGTAGATTTTACGGAATTGGTAGATCAGGAAGAATTTTGGTATTACAGAAGGCCAAATAAATTCCCGACATTTATTCTCGAAAAATTGTTTAAAGTGTATCCATTCTTCGATCATGAAAAACTGACAGGAGAACTTATGTTCGTTTATAGTAGTGAGGATAAACACCTATCGCCTAGGGATTTGTTCAAATACATTATACACAATGGATTAAAAAATGTGCTCCCCGAGTGCGTGAAGCTACTTTCCTTGGTACTTTCAGTTCCGGCGATCACTGCTTCATGCGAAAGAAGCATGAGTACATTGAAACGTGTTAAAACGTACCTCCGCAACACAATGACGAACGATAGACTATCGAATTTGGCAATTTTGGCTATAGAAAAGAGAACTGTTAAATCTTCTTCCAAACGTCAAAAATTCATTTCCCGAGTTATCGAGGTCTACGCCCAGAAAAAGGACAGAAGGATCGAACTTATCTACAAAAAAAATAATGGTGAGTGATAATGTATTAATTTTCTGATGCTCCTTGTCGAATTAGATTTAATTATTTGAAATAACACATCTGCTTTATTATGACTGTGAAAGTGAAGAATACAATTTAGTTGAGATAATTGTTCTATTTTTTTCATACATGGTATGAGTAACTGTGTGTGCCCCATTAAAGTAAAAAAAAAGGCCTGACCTCTGATGAGTTATGGGACACTGGGGGTGAGGACACAGCCTTTCCAGTAGACTAAAGCTGTGAATTTTGAGGAGTTGAGCACGTTTGTTACTTTCGGAATTCATTCAACTTCAGCCTACCCTACAAAAAATATCACGCTTCGCCACTGGATATATGTCATTGTTCTATTAGACTGTGGTGTGTGAGTGTGTCTGGTAGCAGTTGCATTGTTTATTAGTTATAGTTCATTGTTTCAGTAGACTGTGATGTGTGAGGGTGCATGTGAGTGTGCCTGGTGACAGACTGTTTTAGTGGTAGTACTTGTTGTTGGTGGAACTTAAGTTTTTTGTTAGAAGAGTTTTGGTATTTAATTGTTAGTACGGTAGAAGGTTAGTATTTTTGTTAGTAGAATTGCTCTTTACTTATTCTGAAAAGGAGTAGCAGCCTTTCAGAATAAATCAATTCTTTACTAGTCTTATAGACGGTTAAGATATTGATAATATAAGCCAATAATGGCTACACTGCGTCCTGCTGCACGGCTGAAAGCAACGGGAAACTACAGCCGTATGCTATTCCCGAGGATATGCACCTCTCTATGCATAATTACATGTGATGATGGCCTCCTCCCTTGTAAAATTTCAATCCGGAGGTAAACTAGTCCCCCGTTCGGATCTCCGGGTGGGGACTACTCGAGAGGGGGTTAACATCACAGAAGTGACAAAGAGGAAATCTGACATTCTACGGATCGGAGCGTGGAATGTTAGAAGTCTGCTAGGAAGTGGAAGGTTAGAAAACTTAGAAAGGGAAATGGATAGGTTGAGGTTGGATTTGGTTGGGATTAGTGAAATGCGCTGGCAGGAAGAACAGGACTTTTGGTCAGGAGACTATAGGGTCATTAGCACTAAATCAAACAATGGCCAAGCAGGGGTTGGCCTCATATTGAGTAGGAAACTTGGACAGCGGGTGGAATATTATGAGCAATATAGTGAACGGATTATTGTAGCAAAAATCAATACAAAACCTACCTGCACTACAGTGGTACAAGTCTATATGCCTACCAGTCAAGCTGATGATGAGGATGTTGAAAAGGTCTACGAAGAAATAGACGAAATTCTGAGGTATATCAAGGGTGATGAAAATGTTATAGTAATGGGAGATTGGAATGCTGTGGTAGGAAAAGGGAGAGAAGGGAAGATAGTAGGAGATTTCGGATTAGGTGAAAGGAATGATCGAGGAAGCAGGCTGGTAGAATTCTGCACCGAGCATGAATTGGTCATAGCTAACACCTTATTCAATAACCACAATAGAAGAATATACACATGGATGAGACCAGGAGATACAGGGCGTTACCAAATCGACTTCATTATGGTCAAGCAGAGGTTTCGAAACCAGATTTTGGATTGTAAAACATATCCTGGTGCTGACATAAACGCTGATCACAATCTGGTTGTAATGAAATGCAGATTAAAGTTGAAGAAACTGAAGAAAAGTCAAAAGCCAAAAAGGTGGGCAATAGACAGACTGAAAGAGAAGGATGTAAACGAAAGATTCAAGAAGAGTATAAAGGAAGGACTAATGAAAAACCCTAAACAAACTTCAATTGCAGACGAATGGGCACTTTTGAAGAATGAAATAACAAAATCCGCAGAAGAAAACATTGGTAGGAAAGAAAGAATAGGTAGAAAACCTTGGATCACTCAGGATATACTAGAATTGATGGATGAAAGGCGGAAACACAAGAATCTAAGAGATGAAAAGGGGAAAGCAGAATACAGACGTCTGAGAAATGAGGTTAACAAGAAGTGCAAGGAAGCGAAAGAAGAATGGTTGAAAGAGAAATGTGCAGGTATAGAAAATTGTCTGAAATTAGGAAAAGTAGACACAGCTTATCGAAGGATTAAGAATACTTTTGGGGAAAAGAAGACTAAGTGCTGTAATATTAAGGACACAAATGGAAAGCCTCTAACAGATAGGGAAGAAAAGGTTGAGAGATGGAAAGCTTACATAGAGAGTTTGTATAAGGGAAAGGAGATTGAGAATCATGTAATGGAAAGGGAGGAGGAAATTGATGAGGATGCGAAAGGAGATTTAATATTGAGATCAGAATTTGATAGAGCTTTGGAAGACTTAAGCAGGAACAAAGCACCAGGCATAGATGATATACCGATTGAGTTGCTACGCTGCATAGGAGAGGAAGGTCTGATCAGGTTATTTCACTTGGTGTGTAGGATTTATGAAACAGGTGAGGTACCCCCTGATTTCAAGAAGAATGTAATCATCACTATACCAAAGAAAGTGGGAGCTGACAGATGTGAAGATTACCGTACAATCAGCTTGATTACTCATGCTTCAAAGATCCTGTCTAGAATAATTTACAAGAGGATTGAAAGCCAGATAGAAACGGAGTTGGGTGAAGACCAGTTTGGTTTCAGGAGAAATGTAGGAACAAGGGAAGCTGTACTAAGTCTTAGGCTGATTTTAGAAGGTAGAATAAGGAAAGATAAGAGAACGTTCATGGCTTTTGTAGACTTAGAAAAGGCTTTTGATAACGTTGATTGGACTAAATTGTTTGACATTTTGAAATCAATTGGAATAAAGTACAGGGATAGGAGGGTGATATACAATCTGTACAGAAACCAGACAGCAGTCATTCGAGTTGAAGGACATGAGAGAGAAGCTGGTATTCAGAAAGGTGTAAGGCAAGGCTGCAACTTATCACCCATACTTTTCAATCTTTACATTGAACAAGCAATGAAGGAAATTAGAGAAAAAATTAAAGTGGGAGTGAAGATTCAAGGAGAAATAATTTCAACTCTGAGATTTGCTGATGACATTGTCATCTTGGCCGACAAGCCTGAGGATTTGAATGAGTTTTTGAATGGTATGGACTCCGTCTTACGGAAAGAATTCATGATGAAAATAAATATATGTAAAACAAAAATACTGGAATGCAGCCGAAATAAATCAGAAATCTCTATGGAGATCAAATTGGCAGGTGAAAAGCTGAAGGAAGTAGGAGACTTCTGTTACTTAGGAAGCAGAATAACCAGTGATGGACGAAGCAAAGAGGATATTAAAAGTAGGTTGGCTCAGGCAAAGATAGCATTTCTACAAAAAAGGAATCTGCTGACATCGAATATAGATTTAGGTATTAGGAAGTCATTTTTGAAAGCCTTTGTCTGGAGCGTGGCGCTCTATGGAAGTGAAACTTGGACTATTGGTGCAGCAGAAAAGAGGAGAATTGAAGCATTTGAAATGTGGTGTTACAGGAGAATGATGAAGATCAGATGGGTAGATAGGGTTACAAACAAAGAGGTATTAAGACGAGTGGGAGAGGAGAGATGTTTCTGGCGACTGCTAATGAAGAGAAGAGATAGGTTGGTAGGACACATACTAAGACACCCAGGAATAGCAAGCTTAGTTATGGAAGGAAGGGTCGAGGACAAAAACTGTAGGGGTAGACCAAGGTTAGAATATGTTAAACAGATTGCCTCCGATGTAGGGTGTCGGAGCTATGTAGAGATGAAACGATTAGCTCAGGACAGGGAGGCATGGAGAGCTGCATCAAACCAGTCAAAAGACTGAAGACTCAAACAACAACATTCACAGCACAATTGACCGCGTTGCTAAGATTCTCCGCAAGAACAAGATAAAAATAATTTTCGGCACTATGACGAAAATTGGTCAACGTTTAGCATTAAACAAAGATAAATTGTCCCCTATACTACAACCTGGGGTGTATGAAGTCCCTTGTACTTGCGGAAAAGTCTACATTGGACGAACAAAACGGTCCATTGCAGCTCGCATCAAAGAGCATCAAAGGAACATCCGTCTAAACCAACCTGACAAATCAGCTATAGCTGAACGTGCCCTGTCTTCAGGACAAGATGCATGTTTCCAGGATGCTCATGCGCTTGCCCTTGTTAAGCACAACTGGTCTAGAATTATAAGAGAGGCAGTTGCAATTCGTAAAAATCCCAATAATTTTAACAGAGACACTGGATATCAGCTATGTGACACTTGGCTACCAATTATTAAGGATCTAGGAAGATAGTTCCTCTCAATCTCTCTGTTCTTCACCTATTTCAAATTGTACTTTTTTCCTCTATGGCTACAGAGCCTGGATTTGTCCTTCTTTGTTCGTAACTGGAGGAGTTTCCATCTGTTTTTTCGCCGTTGCCTGTATGAAGTCAGGTATCGTTCAGATACACTTTCCTTTGGTTTATGTTTCCTTATATACATCTACCCCCCCCCCTCCCCCTCTTTTAATGGACATCCTCATTCTTCGAGGAGTCTCTATATTTTCACCCCGCCCCCTTTACCTTCTCATTACTTACTACTCTGTCCACCTTTCTACCATGGTCAATACAATAATTCTTGGCAGCTGCTCTCTGGTGACGAACCGAGGAATTTATCTATATTTTTTGTAATCTCAATGATATACTTTCTTTGGCCACATTGTTTGATTTTCATTGAAAAAGGAGGCAAGTTTTCCGAAACGTATGGTTCTAATCTAAATACACACGGCATTAGCCAAGAAAACATGAATTATTTATATAATCCAAGCTGTGAAAGCCTTAATATACACAAGAGAAATTAAATTGTGTGCGAGGCTAGGAACGCCATTTTTGGAACTCAGGAGCAGAAGCCAGTCAGGTCATTCAATCCAATACTTCGACAGGTTGAATGTAGACGTACTTCGCGATACTTCCTTACAACATTACTGCATATTCAGAGAGCGACGGGAGAAGAAAGACATGGCCGAAGGAGAGACATCTGTCGCTGATAACGAGGAGAGATATTGCCCGTGAAAGAATAGTACAGAATATTATTGAGAACTTGAAGTTATTGAATACAATTTTACGACGTTCATAAAAACATTCTACAGAACGTCCATAGATATACTGCAAACATTATATGACAGAATACTACAACGCATTTAAACGATATAACAAGTATATTTCAACAGTATATTGAGAAATATTACATGATGTTAATATACTCGAGTCAGAAGGGACATTGTTATATTGAATTTAAATTCGAGGTTGTCACGAGTTACTAAACTACAATGGAGGGAAGTTAATCTACAAGAATTGTGTGGAATCCAGAGTGGACCATACAACCATGATTTCTACGGTTTACCACTGCAACACCAACAGCAGAAATCTGAAATCACCAATAATGCAACCACATGAGTTTCCACTACCAACTTGGAAATCTCTAAGTGCAAACACTTCAGCTACGATTTTATTGTATTACCACGAGATAGGAGCCGTTAGAAGAAAGTATTCGAAAGAGCTGTTTATCTCGGAAACGAACGAGATTCCGGACTGTTTAGTCGAGAAGATGGGAAACCAGATGAACAAAGCCGATCCATGCAATCGAGCCGCCCGCACTGAGGATGTGGCCACTCAGCTGTTCGCTTGCTGCCAGCTCGCGCCACGTACCGCTACACCAGCGAGTATACCAGCCACGTGTCGTTGGGAATGCAGCCGCTCAACTGTCAAGTAACAGCACAGGTTATCGCAAGATCAACGCAGCTTAAGGTAGATGAACATTTGTCCTATATTCAGTAGTTTGCCATATTTTGGGGATATCTCAGGTGTGACCAACATTTTAAGTAGATATGACCATTTATAACTCACGTTATTATGTTGTCAGCTTATGTACATTTATAAGTAATTCTGCACGTCAGCGAGTGTCGTTTTTGACGTATAGTAATGATATTTTGTATTTTGATATTAGATAATTAATTTTTGCAGATACATTTTATTATTCAACCAATTTTAAGAGAATCCGCTTTACATGGGTGGAATGCGTCGATAGAATGCGTCGACAGGATGCGTCGATGGATTGCATCGTGATAAAAGACGTTAAAATTTTAATATTGCTTTGATATGTAAATAGAACATGTATAAATACTTGTAAAATACTCCAAGGAAGTATAATGAATATATATAACCCAATATTTAAGGAAACAAGACTTTGTAACAGCCTAATGTTATTAACACGAATGATATAGAAACGAAATAGGATCACATTATTGACGCGTAAGTCAAAGTGATACCACAGAGGATAAATAACTCATTGTTGGCGTTACCAAGAGTATAACTATAATTATGAACATGAAATTACGAAGAAAGACAAGGTGTGATTTGTACATCTACCTGTTGTCATAATTGAAGTCGAAATATAAGTAAATATGGATATTTAATTCATTGAGTATTACCAGGAAGAGAGGATATGATTCTATTATTATTAAATACGAAGACATGCAGACTATAATCAAAGGAGGGTTATATTTTATTAGAATGTGGTTGAATGTGAAGTATGTAAGACACGAGTGTTAATATGAAACTACAGGGAGTGTAGGAAGTCGTACAGAAACAATAAGTTTTGCACAGAACAAGTATTGAATCATAAAAGGCATGTTGATTACGTATATTCGTTAGAGGAGTTTGTTAGTGTGTATCTTGAAAATTATATCACGTTACTGTGTTTATTGAGTAGGATCACTAAATCTCATACATTTTGAGAATGTATAGAGATGGCTTATATTATTGCAATACCATGCATCTTCGTCGAAAGGATAGGAAATGTATTAATGGAAATGTGAGCGTATTGTTGCCGCTATATAGAAGACTTGTTCACCAGTATAAGAAGGTATTAAGTAATTGCAACGAGTCAACGTTCTGTACAGTATATAAGTGAAGTTTATGAAACAAATATGTGTATTATGAGATGAATTATGTCAGTGAGGTTTAATGCCACGAACCACGAGTTTTATTAATGTATATTGAGATAGTCTAGCATTGTACTTCAAAGTTATCGAATTTATTAATTGGAATTGTAATGACAGAACCGTAATTAGTTTTATTGCTCGCTACGAAGGTTCTTTTGGACATAACTAAAGATATTCAGAGAAGGCAAACATTTGTTGTGAATTGTATCGAAAGTAAGACTTAATTAGAATAATAAAAAAGGTGAGAGGAATATCTTAGAGAGATTTAAGCAGAATATCGTGCTGGAAGCGATAGTTCTACACTTTGTAAATATTGTAAAATAATAAGAATTTATAATAATTTAGATGTGTTGAACAGTGAAGATAAGTGTATTATGTAGGGTGAGATAATGTAAATTGCAACATTTAAGAGATTTGACAAGTTACAGCTGATTACTACAGACTGTACAACAAGTAATTTAATAAGTTTAATAATTTAAAATACACCTTTGTATTTTCTTACAGTGAAAGTTTTTATTATGATGAGGAGGACACAAGTGGAGTTCCGAATTCGTTCTGTATAGGAATTATTTGATGATAGAAGATCTATCTAATTTTACTTAATCATTATTTTATCTTGTAGTGTCCTCATTTGAATAAACATTACAAGCACTTTTTAGTTAGCTTGTCAATTTTTATAGAAACTGATAATCTTCTCATTTTATAATCAACATATGATAGTACTAATGGTCAGGGTCGGATTTAAGGGTATGCCGCCTATAGGCTAAAGTCCATTTGCCGCCTAAATAGTTCATATTTGCTTAATACATGTGTTTGATACAACATTTTCATCTATTTTAAACATAAAGATCATTTAGTTTAGATAAAATTACAAATTTTATAGCTTACATAAAATAGTACATTATGCAACGAGCCTATAATGGCAATAATTAAGACACGAGTATGTTTATAAAACGAGCGTATGCGAGTTACGAGGCACGTCCAGAAAGTAAGTTCCGTTTGGTAATAAAATTGAATTGTGTACAGATACAGAAACATTATTTATTGCACAACATTCTACACCTCATAAACTACTTTTCCACATAACTGCCGAACTTTTGCAGGCATTTGTCATAGCGTGGCACACGTTTTTGGATACCTTCTTCATAGAAGTTTGCCGCCGACCGTAAACGATAGTGAAGACTCCCCTGTATGATATCCTACTGTTTGGCCACCACTGTTAGGCAAATTGCGTATGTGGTCAGGAGAACTTCTAAACATACTCAGTTCTCCTGGTAAGCACGCAATTTGCCTAAAAGTGGTGGCCAAACAGTAGTATATCTTACAGGGGAGTCTTCAATCTCGCTTACGTTCGGCGGCAAACTTCTATGAAGAAAGTGTCCAAAAACGTGTGCCACGTTATGACAAATGCCTGCAAAAGTTCGGCAGGTATGTGGAAAAGTAGCTTAAGAGGTGTAGAATGTTGTGCAATAAATATTTATTCTGTATCTGTACAAAATTTCATTTTATTACCAAACATAACTTAATTTCTGGACTTGCCTCGTATATAACTTCCATACGAGTGTCTTAATTACCATTATAGGCGAGTTGCATACGACTGTTTATGTTCGACGATAATTATTATATCTATTTTATGATCGAACATAAATATTCATATCTCTCGAGATTTTGCCAGTTTTATGTAGTGAACAGAGCGCATGGGACGCAGAGAATGCCTTGTATTTTGCCATGGCCTCCTCGATTACCCCACTATGACACTTGGCAACGCAGTGAAATTTAAATTAGAAGGACTTGGAACTCAGCGCAGGTGCGATGCTATCATTATCTAATTGGTCAAACAACTGTTTCTTGAGCTCTGATTGGTGGGAGAAACTATTTAATAATGAACAAGTAGTTCCGTGAAGAACTATACAGCCTATTTTCATATATCCTGCTCATGTTAATTTCTTCTAACAACATACAAAATTTCAGTTTAATTGCTGTAACAGATTCGTAGATATTGAGAACCGTCTAAATATTTCACATTGTCGCCAGGTTGGATTTTTATTTTTGTACTATTACATTAAGATTATTGTGTACGTGTGGTATTCAAACTTCAATCGCATGATTAGAACACAAGAAGTAAAAACGAGATTTTAAAATTACGCACAGCAGCCATCTTGTGATTATGCAAACAACTGAAATAAATTAGATGCCAGTGGATCAACATTTGTGTAAGCATTTAAAGTGCAACGTTTCACAGCACTCGGATAGTTAATTCGCGAGAATCGTCCATTTAAATATTTATACTTCGCGTCGCCGCCATGTTGGATTTGTGCTCACCAGGTTAATGAAAGTCCTATAGGTGAACATATGTTCATAGTCTCTATGAACATAAAAAAATTCAGTTTGGTTGCTGTAAAAGATTCATAGATATTGAGAACCGTCTAAATATTTCGGAAGCTCGCCATTTAGGATTGTTTTATGTATAGGCCATAGAATTATGTACCATTCAAGGGCAATTATTGCCTAGGTTCATTATTCAAACTTTGACTTCGATCGCATGATTACGACACAAGAAATAAAAACTTAATTTTAAAATTTCGCACAGCCGCCATATTGAGGTTATGTAAACAATTGATTTAAATTAGATGGCAGTGCATTACAATCTGCAAAATCATTTACTGTACCACATTTCACTGCGCTCAGAGAGTTAAATCACGAGAAAAGTCTATTAAAATATTTCAAATTCGCTTGGTCGCCATGTTCGTTTTTTACTTTACAAGTTTATGAAATATACATAGATAAACGTGTACCAGTACCCTTTATCACCGCACAAAATTGCAGGGTAATATCTGTAATAGTTTCGGAGATATAGAATGTCAGTGAAATATTTCGCACAGCCGCCATTTTGAGGTTATGTCAACAATTGAACTAAATTAGACTCCAGTGCATTACTATGTGTATAAACACTTGCTGTACCTATTTTCATTACGTTTGGATGGTTAAATCGTGAGAAAAGTCTATTTAAAAGTCTCAACTTCGCTTGGTCGCCATGTTCGTTTTCTACTTTACAAGTTTATGAAATATACATAGGTAAACTTGTATCTGTACCCTTTATCACCGTACTAAATTGCAGGGTGATATCTGTAATAGTTTCGGAGATATAGAATGTCAGTGAAATATTTCGCACAGCCGCCATTTTGAAGTTATGTAAACAATTGAACTAAATTAGACTCCAGTGCATTACAATGTGTATAAACATTTGCTGTACCAAGTTTCATTACGTGTGGATAGTTAAATCGCGAGAAAAGTCTATTTAAAAGTCTCAACTTCGCTTGACCGCCATGTTGGTTTTGTAGTCACCAGGTTTTTGAAAGTCTCATAGGTGAACTTCTAGTAGTACCCTTTATCCCCGTACACAATTTCAGGGCGATATCGGTAATAGTTTCGGAGATATTGAATGCTAGTGAAATATTTCGCACAGCCGCCATTTTGCATTGGTGAGACGTAACAAAATTTGAAGGGCATGGTCGAGGTCGCCGGGAATAGTGCTATGAACATACCGAGTTTCATTGAAATCGCTCCAGCCGTTTAGATTTTATTAGGGGGGGACACACACACGAATCACACACACACACACACACACACACACACGCACACACACACGGACAAAAGGTGATCTCATAAGCCTATTTTTTCAAAATTGAAAATAGGCTAAAAATAGTGTTATAATGAGCCTCATTATAGTACAGTTTTCTGACATATAATAGTCAGGGTCGAACATAAAGGAATTTTTAATGCACAGTGATCAACATTTTTGAAGTAAAGGAACAATCCTGAGGGAGAGAGAAAAATGAAAGTGTGTGAATAACTAAAAACAAAGTCAATGAATTTTCAGTTGGGCAGGATAAATTCCGCGCTGCGTTTTTGTTTGTTTGGGGGAGGGGGTGAAAATTATGCAAGTTTACCGTAATTCCAAAATGATGTCACAGGTTGAACAAGTAGTTCCGTGAAGTACTAAATAGCCTATTTTCATATATCCTACTACTATCAATTGCCTCTATCATCATACAAATTGTCAGTTTGATTGCTATAATAGACTCGTAGATATTGAGAACCGTCTAAATATTTTGGATGGTCACCATGTTGGATTTTTATATTATAGGCCTAAGATTTATGTACTATTACAAGAATATTATTGTGTAGGTGTTTTATTCAGACTTCAATTGCATGATTAGGAGATAGAAATAACAGCGAGATTTTAAAATTTCGCTCAGTCTCCTTCTTGTGGTTATGAAAATAATTTAAATGAATTAGATGCCAGTCGATTAAAATATGTATAAACATATACTGTATCATGTTTCACTGAGCTCGGATGGGTAAAACGCAGGAAACGTCCATTTGAATACTTAAATTTCGCGTCGCCGCCATGTTGGATTTATGCTCGCCAGATTATTGAACGTGCCATGGGTGAACTTACGCTTATAGCCTCTATACACTTACAAAATTTCAGTTTGATTGCTGTAGTAAATTAATAGATATTGACAACTGTCTAAATAATTCGGATGGTCGCCATGTTGGATTTTAATATGTGTAGGCCATAGAGTTATGTACTATTAGATGATGATTATTGTGTACGTTCATTATGCAAATGTTGATTTCGATCACATGATTAGAACACAAGAAATAAAAACTTAATTTTCGAAATTCGCACAGCCTCCATCTTGAGGTTATATAAACAATTGAACTAAATTAGATACCAGTGCATTACAATGTGTATAAACATTTTCTGTACCAAGTGTCATTGCGTTTCGATCATTATATCGCGAGAAAGGTCTATTTAAAATGTTCTATTTCGCTTGGCCGCCATATTCGTTTTGTAGTTAACCGGTTTTTGAAAGTCTTATAGATGAACATCCAGTAGTGCCCTTAATCTCCGTACAAAATTTCTGGGTGATGCCGCTAATAGTTTCAGAGATTTAGAATGCCGGTGAAATATTTCGCAAAGCCGCCATCTTTAGGTTATGTAAACAATTCAACGAAGTTAGATATCGGTGCATTACAATGTGTATAAACATATACTCTACCATGTTTCATTGCGTTTGGCTGGTTAAATCGCGAGAAACGTCTTTTTAAATGTCGCAACTTCTCTGGGCCGCCATGTTGGTTTTGTAGTTACCAGGGTTTCAAAAGGTGAACTTCTAGTAGTTCCCTTTATCACCGTTAAATACTCCAGGATGATATTGAATGCTGGTGAAATATTTCGCGCAGCCGCCATGTTGGATTGGTGAGACGTAACAAAATTTGAAGGGCACGATCGTGGTTGCCCTGAATAGTGGTATAAACTTACCGAGTTTCATTGAAATCGCTAAAGCCGTTTAGAAGATATTGGGGGGGGGGGCACACAAAAATCCATCACACACACCATCAGACACATACGCACACACAGACAGCCACACGGACAAAAGGTGATCTCATGTCTATTTTTCCATAAATGGAAATAGTCTAATAAAAATGGAGGGGCCCGGAAGACTTAGTTCTAGGGCCCATGATCGCTCTCTTCTGCCATGCGTCAGTGTCTTTCAAACCCGTGGCTTACGATTAGAACACAACAAGAAGTTTACTGGTATATCAATAATACGCACGTATTCAGTCGAGAGCAATGGAATTAAACACACACAAAACCTGCGATATTGAATAGGCTAGAAAGAGCATCCGAGAAAACCAAGGTAAATAGAGCAAATTGATTCGTTACTAGCTGCTGCTGAGTTCGGGAGCCAATGTAATGTTGTCAAGTCGTTGACGAGGCGGGTGACCGAAGTCTCATCTACAATGAGTCTCTCTCACGACTCGGCCGGCCGGCGCGCCCAGCTTATCTGTCTCCCGTTGACTGATCACTCCCCGTTATCCGTGCATGACATCAGATAACAATTAAAATTAATAAAATAAGCTGCTACTACCTAATGACAGGAGATGTTCTAAATTTTCTCCTCCTACATCCACACATTCCCGGCATCGTCTTAGAAAACTCCGATTCACGCGCATATGTTCGTCTTTCCTAATTGGGGCTATTTCTCTACGGATATGTGAATATATTTCTCAGACGAAGCTTGGTTCCATTTACACGGGTATGTTTCGAGGACGCAGAGTAACAGATATTGCAGTAGAGAAACCCCCATCGCATATACGAAATTCCTCTACATAACGAATGGGTCGGAGTATGTTGCGCAGTGAATGGATATATTATTATAGGGCCTATCCTTTTTCAAGGCACGATTAACGCACAAGGGTACAGGGATAATATACTCAACCATTTTTAGCCTATTTTCAATTTTGAAAAAATAGGCTTATGAGATCACCTTTTGTCCGTGTGTGTGTGCGTGTGTGTGTGTGTGTGATTCGTGTGTGTGTCCCCCGCTAATAAAATCTAAACGGCAGGAGCGATTTCAATGAAACTCGGAAAGTTCATAGCACTATTCCCGGCGACCTCGACCGTGCCCTTCAAATTTTGTTACGACTCACCAATCCAACATGGCGGCTGTGCGAAATATTTCACCAGCATTCAATATCTCCGAAACTCTTACCGATATTACCCTGACATTTTCTAAGGTGATAGAGGGAACTACTATAAGTTCACTTATGTGACTTTTGAAAACCTGGTAACTACAAAACCAACATGGAGGCCAAGCGAATTTGCGACATTCAAATAGACGTTTCTCGTGATTTGACCAACCAAACGCAATGAAACTTGGTACAGTATATGTTTATATACATTGTAATGCACCGACATCTAACTTCGTTCAATTGTTTACATAATCACAAGATGGCGGATGTGCGAAATATTTCACCGGCATTCTATATCTCTGAAACTATTAGCGGTATCTCCCTAAAATTTTGTACGAAGATAAAGGGCACTACTGGAAGTCCATCTATAAGACTTTCAAAAACCGATTAACTACAAAACGAACATGGCGGCCAAGCGAATTTGAAAATTTTAAATAGACCTTTCTCGCGATTTAATGTTCCAAGCGCACTGAAACCTGGTACAGGAAATATTTATACACATTTTAATCCACTGGTATCTAATTTAGTTCAATTGTTTACATAACCTCAAGATGGCGGCAGTGCGAATTTTAAAATTAAGTTTTTATTTCTTGTGATGTAGTCATGCGATCGAAGTGAAAGTTTGAATAATGAACCTACGCAATAATTTTCCTTTAATGGTACATGACTCTATGGCCTATACATTTAACAATCCAACATGGCGACCATCCGAAATATTTAGACGATACTGATTATCTACGAATCTATTTTATCAATCAAACTGCATTTTTAATGTTCATAGGGGCTATGAACTTAAGTTCACCTATAGGACTTTAAATAACCTGGTGATCACAAATCCAACATGGCGGTGACGCGAATTATAAATATTCACATGGACGTTTCTCGCAATTTAACCATCCGAGTGCAGTGAAACTTGGTACAGTAAATTCTAATACGAATGTTAATCCACTGGCATCTAATTTATTTCAATTGTTTCCATAACCTCAAGATGGCAGCTGTGAAAAATTTTAAAATCTCCTTGTTTTTTCTTGTGTCCTAATTATGCGATTGAAGTTTGAATACTACACGTTCACAATAATCTGCAAGTAACAGTACATAACTCTAGGACCTACATATATAAAATCCAACATGGCGACCATCCGAAATATTTAGTCGGTTCTTAATATCTACGAATCTATTACAGCAATCAAACAGAAATTGTGTATGTTGATAGTGGCTATTAACATAAGTGGGATATATGAAAATAGGCTGTATAGTTCTTCACGGAACTACTTGTTTTACGAACTGACTGACACTAACTCTCGAAATGGATATATTCAGCAAGATTCTGTCTCCGCGTATACGGCTCATGACACATTAAACTTAATTGAGGAAATGTTTGAATATCGTGTTATTAGTGCGGAATTATGGCTGTCACGGTCCCCATATTTAACTGTTTGTGACTTTTATTTATATGGGTGCTTAAAGAATAAAGTGTATGCAAGAAACCCTCACACGAAGGGCGAACTGAAAGAACATATCCGGAGAGATATAACGCCTCAATTACGGAAGACGAACTTATGCGTGTGAATCGGAGTTTCCTAAGACGATGCTGGACATGTGTGGATGTATGAAGAGTAATTTCCAACTTCTCCTGACATAAGGTGCGAGCTTATTTAATTAATTGTTATTTTCTTTTTTTAATTGCTATCTCATGTCATGAACGGATAAAGTGAGCGGAGAGCTATGTTATGCCGAGCGGGAAGTGATGAGTCAACGTAGCATTATGTTAGCACGACCAAGTCCAAGAAGAGAACGAACGATGTTGCTACATCAGGACACGGGGAGTCAGGACGTGACACGTGTGTCAGAGGTGGTGTGAAGGAACTAAAGTGGTTAACTGCGTCACGGAAGTGACTGCTGAGTCGGGCTATAATTACCAAACTCCCTCAACATCAGAACTAAGACCCACGGAAAATGCAGCAACTACATGGACTTGGCAACGGAAATAAAACAACAAACAGTCACTGTCATTTCAGCCGAAGACAAGAAGAACTGTGTTTAATGAATAATTTGTGATATAATAATAACTAGCATTACCCGTCGCGGCTTCGCCCGTGAATATTCTAGTTGTTAAGAGTAGGCCTACACTTAGCAAAATCTCAATCATGAATGCTATGACTGATTTATCCTTGGTATGAATAATCAGACTTTATCAATTCAGATACTGGTGCAGTGGTTAGGGGTTTGTCATTCCTTCATAGGCATATCAGAGCGAAGTTAGTTTTCTGGGAATATCACAGACATTGATAATTTACGGGCCTTTAATGTGGTTTTCGGAGACCCTTTATAGTCGGGTGAAAAAGACCTTCCGTACCACACTCAAACGTGAAAATTGCGTGAAAGAATTCTAGAGTGCCCCTTGAACCCTTGATGGATTTTACAGCTTAATTTGGTTCAGTGATAACCTTATAACCGTCTGGAAACTTTCACAGTAATGTAATAATTGGAATTGCATTGCGTCTTACAGAAATAGATGGACCTGTGAGATTCTGTTACCATGGTTACCGTGTTGCATTCTTTCATTATTTCATTGTAAATATACATGTTTTAAGGTATTTATTTATTTGTGAGACATTTAAAGAGTAAGTGAGTGCGTTTGCCTTACGCATTGGGTTATGCTGAACCTGTAGGTACCCCATATGTGTAGGTTGGTGTTAATGGGACTTTATTTTCGGTACAAAACTGGAATGGGACTTGAGCAAAATAATGTAGGGAGGGATACTACTACTAGTAAAAATTTGCAGACCTTAGTCTTTGTTCCCACTCGTATGACACGGAATGGTGCAGCCCTACTGTGCTGTCAATATTCGCCACAACTGATCGTGGTATCTGGTGGTAATAAAAACCGTATTCCTGGACATTAAGTGGTAAGTAGCGTGTGTTTTCTAGCGAAAGGCATATTATCGGTAATACAACATTGCGCTTGATTATTTATTGACGTTTGCAACACCCCATGAAAAGAAAAACAAAGACATTAAAATAATTTTAGCACAATTGTCACAAACAATGTTTTTTCGATTGGATCAGAGCTAGAGGTTAGTACAGTAGGTTTCCAATCAAGCAACTGTTTCAAAGTAGCCGGAGTGTCATGTCGATAAGGGTCCTTGGCTAAGCCGGCGGGTCACTAAACAGGCATTCTGAGCAGGACTTTACGTGAGGTAGGGTGGCCAGTCCTTCTTTGCTGCTCCTCTTGCCGTAGCAGGTTCCCGAGAGAGCCCACTTATTAGATAGCGAATGGGTGAGTTAGCTGTGGTCGTTACGGCGTGGCTGCAGGCAGTCGCTCACATCCTGGAAGCGAAGAGGTCGAATCCCCCCACCAGCAACCTTGAAGATGGTCTTCTCTGGTTTCCCATCTTCCTTCCAAGCAAATGCTAGGGTTGGACCTAACTATAGGCCACAGCCGCTGTTGAGACTGAACTTCTTGTTAATATATATTGTGCCCTTATGAGACGGAGCGGAGAGGCTGGCGTGACACACACAGAACACCAAATATAATAGAAGTGAATGACGCATGGTAAACCAATGAAACAAAAAACTACTACAGCACGCCTAGTGTTGTGGCAGTCTACTACCAGTATGGAAATATTAGATCCCAAATATGTTTTCATTTTATTTTTATTTTATTTACCTGGGTCACTCCAATCCGTATTTTATTTAAGGACATATTTCCATTTTAAAAAAATGCACCAACTTGATACTTTGGACTGGATGGTTGAATTCTGAACTGTTCTCGCCGATGTCGTATGGCCCATATTCTTAGGTGTGAGCAACACCCGTATTTGACAAATATGGTTTACGAATGAAAAGTATGGAGCACGATTATAAGCTTCAGAGATACGACAATATCGTGTTACCCGGGAACAATATTTGCTATTGCGAGTAGTTTGAACGTAAAATTTCCTTAAATATCTCACAAAATCAGGATAATCAACAGTTACCGTAACGTGTGTGAAGCATACTGAGGCACCAAGTTATCAACAACATAGAACACCAAATCAACCGATTACGAGGCGACATTTTGCCTAGCAGCGCTCGTAGTGGGGTGGCGGTGAAGTGCCCAGTGTTGTCAGTTACTCGTATCGTAGCTTCATCCCCGTGGTGACACGATATTTGAATCGAGCGCGCCGAGGCTACAAGCTGTCACTCTGCCTTGTTTGAAGTTAGCACGCGGCACGATAATACTCCAGGAAATGCTGCTGCATAATATACTTGTTCTTACATGTATAAGGAAGTGGGAGGCATCAGCATCTTGGAATATAATTTTGAGTTATTCTGGTATATGAAGATTCACTGCATAAAAGACGAATTCTGGAACCTTCCACCACGGGAGCCAATAGCAAGGAGAGTATCGCATTACATAATGTGACTGCGAGAATCGATGTCTGACCTTGGTGTTGTATATAAGCGGGCTCTTGGAGAGCAAAGGTATGATTTTCTTGTGATCTGCTTATGCTTTTTCATCACGCTATCGTCATACTGCTCAAGAGCTACGTACCAGTACGTGGAAAAGTGAAGTGTTGTCGTGCTTCGCAAAGTATTATCTATCTGTGTGCTTGTGAAAATCAACATATTATGAGAACGTTGGGATTTTAAAGGTATGTTGACATGGACTTGTTCTACAATAACTGAATGATTATTTGACTGTATATAAGCTTCACTCCAACATTTGATATTAGTGGATTGGATATATATGTTGAACTGTGAAGTGGTTATGAGCGACTATGATGTCAAGGACTTATTAAACGTCACGATCTTCCATCTCAAAGTACACTAAAGTGATATGTTGGGTGTCACGCGTAATTGCCATAGGCGAATAGAGAATACATGGGGATATTTCTTGGTTGCAATCCACACTTGTAAAGTATCATGAATATTACAACAACATGGGACCGAAAATTGATACATAATTATATTGAGACATCGGAAAAGTTCATATTGCTGTACATTATTACAGTGCTGACAGCTGGCGTTGTCTTACAGTAGTAAACGAAATTTTGATGCTTTTCAGTCGGTCAACACGATTATACCCAAATGCGATTCCCTGATCCTGAAAAAAAATTACATGAGACTAATAATTACACTTGGATGACCAGTTTCGGTCGTGAAGCGATCATCATCAGATCCATTGCACTTAGGCTATAAATCTTTATGTCTGAAAGTATGGATGAAAATATTTACAATATTTACACTTCTTTAGTTGCAGTATTAGTTGAGATGATGCAACTCGTCAGTATTTGTTAGTTATAGGGCCGGGTTCACCAAGGTTCGTCAAAATGTTAACAAACCAATTAAGGGCGTTGACGGACGATTACCGAAATGTCGTGGTTCACCAAACTATAACAATCCATTAGCTTCCCTAACAAGCCGTCAAAACTAATTGCTCTGTCAACATGGAATTAACGACTTGACGGTCGATTTACGTAGCATTCAAATCAAAAATGGCGTGCGGCGAAGGCCGGAATAGTCGTGCATTCAACTTTATTCTCAACGATGACCATGTTTTTGAAGACATGCTAGATTTTCTTCGACCACTAACTTATAAATAACGAAGGAATTACTTGAATGAATGCGACGACACAGAATTTATCATGAGATTTCGGTTGTCAAAACCTTCTCTGTTGAATGTTCTACAGATGACAGAACCTAACCAGGAATTCCCATCTGATAAGTAAGATAGCCTAGGCCTCACACAAGACACAGCACAAACCTAGAAGAGTTTCTAAGTTTTAATTCACCGGCCGTGAAAGGCAATATACCATCTTCTTGGAAGCCTTCATAGGGCGGTTAAGGCTGCTTGAGCTTTTAGTTCTCGAAGTCAAGTGGTGCAGTTGCTCCTAATATAAAGGGAGGTGGCGCGCAGTTCGTCACTCCTGTGGGGGTCTGGGCGGGGACACCAAGAGTCCGCTGATGAGCCATCTTGGTGTCCTAGGCGAAACCTCACGAAAGACATGGCTCAAACCTAGAAGAATTGCTGAGTTTTAATTCACTAGCCGTGAAAGCCAATATACCACCTATATTTATTATTTTGTTAACGCCCACATGGGAACATTCGTCTATGTCCTCTGGTCATAAATAACCTACCACACTAGTGAGTAGCCATGGGCCCACTTAATATCAGTAATGACAATGATCAAATCTACCAGCTCTTAGTGGCAGATCCTGATTTGCCAATAAATTAATGCAATGGGAGTGGTGATAATAGTTCATTAGTAAATAGTACAGGTGACGATTGTCTGAATCGCTGGATAACAGTAATTATGACAGAATACAAACATAGAATTTGTATGACGTTGCTAATTTCGATACAGAAGTAAAATATGATGCTTCCAACTTTCCAGCTGCAAAACACGCCCTAAGATCTTCTGACGCGTTACCGCCCGCCCACCTAAGCCAGAGTCACAAACCTGAATTGCTGGCACGGTGTTCAAAGAGAGCAAAGGGGCTGTGTAAGAGGAAGCAGACAATATTGCCCAGGACAGCCTTTGAGTGCTTTCACACTAGTAAAGTAAATTGCATGGGTCACCTGTATCTGTTAGATTTCATTGAACCAAGGACCACAGAATGGATCAGAAGTGCAAAGTTTCATGTGCTATGCAGTGACACAAATAAATGATCTTCCACATTTTAACTTATTTTCTGAATACTTTCATTTAATTACGCAGCTGAGGGTTTATGTGACGTAAGAAATGCTACAGCGAAATGGTTTTCACGTCAATACTACGCGAAATATTTCAAACCCAGAATCATTCGAGAGGTGGTGTAACTAGCTAAACCTTTCATAAAGGTGATTGTTATATAATGAGCGGATCATGGATGTCCTCTTATTTGAATCAGGAGATCATGGAGTAGTGAATTATATTTATATATGGCCTCCTGTCTGCCAACGCCTCCGTGGCTTAGGCGGCAGCACGCCAGCTTCTCACCACTGGGTCCGTGGTTAAAATCCCGGTCACTCCATGTGAGATTTGTGCTGGACAAAGTGGAGGCAGACAGGGTTTTCTACGGGTACTCCGGTTTTCCCTTTCAATATTTCATTCCAGCAACACTCTCCATTTTCATTTCATTTCATATGCCAATCATTTAAGCATTGCCCCAAGGGGAGTGCGACAGGATTCGGCAGCCAGGACCGTTCATATTCTCGCCGCTAGATGGGGGCTTCACTCATTGCATTCCTGACCCATTCGGTCGACTGGAAACAGGCCGTGGATTTTCATTTTCTCCTGTCTGCCATTGTTAGGTCACATCTTCAAATAATTTTAACTTTTGGTGGGTTCTTTAGTAACTCATCTTGACTTAATAGCAGCAATAAATTGCCTTAATTTCAGAATATTTTACGTTATAAAATTGGTCCCACTTGAGAGTACCTTAGTACGGTAATAGTACAGAACCAACGTCATTATTAACATATATGCTGTAAGGCCCGATACAAGTAGTTATCATTAGCGGATGATGTAGTAGGGTTATCGACCTGAAGCCCCAGCCGTATGTCACAACTGACGGTTAATCATAAATCATGACCACTTTACCATTTCCCAGAGGCGCAGTCGCCCATTCGACACAAGATTGGTCATGCATTATGAATGCTGCTGTCCTCTCATCAGCTAACCGGACGTCAAGTCTCAATGGAGAGCTGTTAAATAGCCGTTAGGGAAGAATCAGTTTTACTCTAACTTAGTTTGACTTGTTTTTATCACTTGATAAATGCAGTACTTATCTCTTGGCATAGGATAGATAGAATAGGGCCACTGAGAGGATTTAAGGGCTCCTATGCAATTTCTTATTTTCGGGCCCTCCCTTGAAATACTGCATTCCACCAAAATCAAATGGATATAAAAATCCTCAATGATCCAAGTTCCCAGCAAAATACAGATTAAAACGTGCTGGATGAACATTTTGGATTACCATATTTATATAGGCTTATCCTGCCTACAAATCGATTATACCCTTATGTATAATAATTTACAAAATGTACAATAAGTGTGGCACACTCCAAGTGTGTTTTTCGCAATTTCAGTATTCAACACCCTCCATCTGTGTTTTATTCTATAGGCTAGTCATTTCATGAGAATGTATTTAATAAATCAGGTCCATCTGACCAAGCAATGAAGTTGAGTAGATGTGAACATTGCCTTAATATCAACTGCAGTCGCCAAGTCAATTGGCTGGGATGACTATAAAACCTAAGTCAGCAATGTTAAATAGTTCCAAGATAAGGATCATTGAAATCCTTCAACAAAAAATGCAAACACTCATGCGTTGTAATACATGATTCTATACAACAAATAATTCCACTGAAATTCCACTGAAAGAATTATTTAAACCATTCAAGTCACACCTGACTTCACATTTCCTTCCCAAACTGGATTATATTTCAAGGTTTACCAAAAGTAGTTATCATTAGTGGATGATGTAGTAGGGTTATCGACCTGATGCCCCAGCCGTACGTCACAACTGACGGTTAATCATAAATCATGACCACTTTATCATTTCCCCGAGGCGCAGTCGCCTATTCGACACACAATTCAAAATTCAAAATTCCGTCTTATATTTACTGCACACTAACTCCCATGCAATCAGTGCATAACCGTGTGAATAGACACACTGCACAAATGCTCCAGATACTTCATCACAGAACCGAAAAATGCAAAGGTTCATTCCGTATTTCAGCTAGTATTCTCTGGAATAAATATAAATTGCACCAGTATTCAGGACTTCCTATCGGAGCGATAAATTATCATACAATTATCATGTTCAAGGTGAACGGATGTAATAACAAGAAATTATATTGTCAACTGTATGATTAGGTTAAGTTTTTTCTTTCTTCATTTATTCAATTTTATTTAACCACCCTCTGAATGAAGAGAGCTGCATAAAGAGGCTTTGTAGCCTCAGTGGCCTGGATAAGAGAAACAATCCATTCAAATTCAAATTCAAATACTATTTCTTTGATTATATTTCATATTACCAATGCCACCTAACGGCTTTATCATTATATACTTGTACTCCACGGAGCACTGATTTCGACATTTCACACGTCATTACCATAGACAATTGCAATTAATTATTACCCTCACCGGTGATCGACGAATGTCATTACTTGAATAAATTTACAGCATATTATTACATCTGGACTAGCATTGTTAGAATGTATACAGGTTCATTACATTTCATGACCAATTATAAAAGTTGGTTTCTTTCAATAATATAAATCTTTATTAGAATAATAAAACTATGCCATCCGTAAGTTTCATTCCAGTCACAAATCTTTCATAAGATGTGCCTCTACGTTGATCGAACCTGCGATTTACGTTAATAAAAAGGTGAATGTTGTATCAAAATCATCATTAGTCAGCTGACTATGTGTTAATTACATGAATAAATTCCAACTAAATTGGATTTCAAAAAGCCTGCACGAACGTGGCTATCATGTATCAAAACCTGAAGTTTAACGAAGAAGAGAAAGTTTATCCAGCTAAAATTCAGAACAATTCTATTCAAATGGATTTTAGAAAACAAGTAATGTTCCTACACCAGCGACCTAGGTAATCATAACAATTAGCGCACTATTGGCCGGTTAGAAAATATCACAAGTGTCTATCCTCCAAACGAACACAAAATGGTCCCTAGCAAAATCGAAGGATCAGTCTTCTTCACAAAAATAAAGCTTCCACAAAGCTAATAACTTCCTATAAAAATCTTTATCAATCTTCAAAAAGCAACTCTCGAGAGTAGAACTATTATGAAATTGAACGATAAATGTAGCTCATACCAGAGTCTACAGAAGCGAAAAATGTCAGAAACAGACATATATAAGTGTTCTCCACACTATCAAGACACGCAGAATAAATATCTTCCCCTATAAAATCCTCTTCTCTTCACTAAATAAGTCTCAATTACATAAACTTAACTGAATTTACTATCATGAAACAAACTACAATACAATCAGAAAAAGGATGCATTCTCAACGAGAATCAAAATCCTATCGGGAATAGAATCAGTCATGACTAGATAGTCATTCCTAAACTCTAGCCTTCGACAAATTACTCAAAAATACAAGAGAAATGGCAGCAAAAATATCGTTAAAATGTCTATACTGAACTACGATTGATTGGACATATTTCGCTGTACCTTGTTGATTCTTGTAGATGGTATAAGAGCAATGATATGCCCTTCATATCATGTCTTCCTCCATATGTGGCAATAGCTTGGATTCTCTTCGTCGTCGAGAATCGAAGCCTGGAACTCCAGTCTCCAACCCACAGGTTCCACCTGGTTATCAGGACACCTCCCATCCTGCATGACGGGTCAGCTATCTCACCACGAAGTGTCCATCTCGATCCACAGATATATCCATCACAATGTAGCGTCACGACATCCATGTCGAACCGAAATTATAGTTAAATAGGAAAGCAGTACTGCCTCGACGAAATGTCATGCTTTACACTGATCTGCTGTGCTGTGAGGCACTAGAGTACGCGTGAAGCATCGTCGGTTTCGTTGTAATGTTCGTTACTTCGCCAGCATGGTAGCATTCATGTCCACCGTGTTTAACCTGCCATGGTAAAAGAAATATAATGCATTTGAACTGTTCCTCTCGACGTCCTGCTAGATAATGTGTCGTATATGAAAGAGGAATAATCTTCAAAGTTCATGAGTTATGACAGCGTTACTCAAAGCATATATATCGCGTCGAACTATTCACTTCCGATACGCGTTACAAGTCTTCCCAAGAGAAACGTCTTTACGGGAGACGAAATATGTTCTCACTGTTGCTCGGCGCGGAGGGTTACAGGAAAACTTAACTTCCCCCACTACATTTCTCTCTGGATCGACCATCCATAGCCTTGGCGTATGTAGTTCAAAACTTTTATGTTCCAAGAAGGTCATTAACTTGAAAAAATATCAAAATACACATCATGCCATGATAAATTATCTTCCAAAATGCTGCAAAGCATGTATATAGTTCTAATTTCTCCTTAAACTGCATAAAATAATCTCCTGGTGGCCGGTCAATATATTGGATCAATACTTGTCATGCGCTCGTTACGTCACATCCCCGATCTCGGTTTCGGGTGTGCTCGGCTTGATTCGTAAGTGCCGTAGCAAGCTGTCATCCGCTGCGATCGATCTCGCTAACAGCGGTAAGTTGAGCTG
Organism: Meconema thalassinum; assembly: GCA_946902985.2. Classification (NCBI taxonomy): domain Eukaryota; kingdom Metazoa; phylum Arthropoda; class Insecta; order Orthoptera; family Tettigoniidae; genus Meconema; species Meconema thalassinum. The sequence goes on from OX336388.2 coordinate 831,077,537, forward strand.
TGCTGTAAATTGAATATCTCGCTGAAATACTTAACAATCTGGATATGAGAATAATGGTACAGTACGCTAACTCAAGTTGGAGATACCCGAGCCGCCGCCCTATAGTCCTGATCTCTCCCTGTGTTATTATCACGCCTTCGGTACCTCAATAAAGATCTTGAAGGGTCGACGATTCCTGTCGGAGGAGGATATACAGAAGGTGGTTACGGACTTGATCACGCAGCAGCACATAGTGTTTTATCACCCGGGGATCTTCAGCCTGGTGTGTTGGTGTGATGAGTACCTCAATGCTCACGGCCATTTGGCACATTGGCAAACCATTCTGGACCTTACGGCCGCAGAAAAGAACCTTTTCGATCACCCCTTATCACAATAATAATATTAATATCGTATGACCTTGGATGCCGGGAGCAAGGTTTGTTATTTGGCACCCGGAGGGTAGCTTGCATGCCGAATTTCGTCCTTCCTTGGGGCACTATGAAAGTCAAGGAGGTTAGATATCTAAACTCCTTGAAACTACAGTGCTTTCTAGTAGAGAAAGGCGGAACTTTGTGTTGGCGGAAAATCCCAAGGTTAATTTTGCCATTATAAACACGGCCTACTGAATTCAAATGGGTTCTTTAACATGCCAACAAAGGATGACATAAGTGTGGTGATTTTTGTTGCCTTTCAAAAATCACTTTCCACGGCCAGGAGCGAACCTGCAATCTTGGGGTTGGTAGTCCGACACGATAACCACTCACCCACCGTGACAAGCTACTCCTTATCATTAAACAATTACATGAGGGTAATAATTATTATTTTAAAAATCTATAAACGTTTTCTATCTCCCGAAATCAAAACAATATATTGAATTTTTGACTTTTTTGATGTAAACAAAATTTTGTACGACCAAAATAATTATTTGAAAAGCAATACCGCCGTACGTAGGTAGTATGGGAGTCGCAATGGAAAGTGTCAGGGACGGGCCGGAGAGGGCACCCTCACTCTCAAAATACAAGATAGTGGTTTCCATCCTGGTGTTTCAATGCGACAGCCTCGTGTAATTAACACAAATGCGAAATCATGGTACATTATCTAGTGGAAACCACCTCAAAATATTTGATGGAGTTTTGGTGTTTTGGATGTCCTTGTGTCCTGGCTCGGACAGTTAGTTGGTGATCCATGACAGGTGTACACACTGGTGAATGAAAAATGTTACATAATGTGCTGAAACGGTGCCAGAAATTTGAAATGTCTATGCAGTAATATTAATTGTTAAACATAAAGTCACACTGTTGTCGGATAGAACCTCTCAACCTTTCTTCTCGATTTCTCTGTTTTTAAACGACTTATCCACTTCCTGCGGTATAAGGGTACCGATCGGCATTCCAGTGCTACCACCTCTCACAATAAAATATTGTAAGTTACTTCTTGAATTACTGTTTCCCTTTTGGATCTCCGAGGTGGTAAGTTATTTGCTGCTTCTTCAGAAACATGAGACTAAATCTGACTGCTATGAATATTAAATGCATGGCTGTGTTCTTATCTAGTTCTCGACTACTGCAGCGTTAATGTTGAACCTTCTAACATCGCGCACGTTCGAGTTCCTGAGTGGAAACAATATCCATTGCCTTAATGGTCTACCGTCTTGTTTTACTGCTGTATTGTGACTGTCTGCTAGCGGCATAGAAATGAACGACCAGGAGTGAAGATTACTGAGAACATTAAAAGCATAGCAGCAATACAAATTAAAAAACGTGTCCTTTGGCCTCATAGTCATCAAATAAGTCATTAAACATTCTTCCCCTGCAGACAAGTGACCAAGCACTATGTTAGTGCAGTGATAATCAAACTGCATTGTCGGGAAGAATAGCAGACTCACAGCCACGGTTGATGATTGTTGAGTTCTGTATTGTATCATACACTGGAGTCTTTCAAGATTTCCGAAAGTTTGGTGCCTTCTTTCGTGAGAAACCTAATTATTGATGCGTTGCGGAATGAGGCCCACACATGGCCCTCCTGTCCTCAATGATTTCTGCTGCGAATAATATCTCCCAGGAGCTGCACTTTCACCGCTACCCACCCTCTTACCACCAATGAACTTTGTTGCGAATAATTTCTCCCAGGAACAGCACTGTCGCCATTACCCAGGCAAGCAACAGGAAATAAAACGCTCCTTGAAGTTGGCTTACTGTGAACGTGACTGCCTTATCTGGTTGGGGAATGTAATCTGGCATGTTTTGTCTCTTACTGGCTTTTATCTTCACATCCTTCCACATTTTAGATAAAACGCCGGCCTCTTTAAGTCGCCTGATGATGACATCGAACCTCTCTGTGTAAGGGCTGTCCCTTTTCAAATAGAGAACGTTGTTGAATACCATCTCCCCATCCTCTAACGGATAGTACTCCCTTTTGCCCCCAGATAATCTGTAAAGATAATCCATTACTATCTCGAAAGCATTGCCGGACGCGAAGTAGCCATATTCTGCTCTGTCGCTGATTGTTTCTGTGCACACATCATAGTCATAACACAAGAGGGAGTTCTCGTAAACTTTCTGCGCCACAGGATCGTCCTGATCCCGGAAGTATTTCCTTTAGCTGGTAAACATGAGATACTCCACGCTTGAGTCGACAAGTTCTGCCAGTGTTCTGATCTGCTTTACACGGCCTGGGTTGGTTAGATTTCGAAAGAGCATCGACTGATAACAAGCATTGATCAGTAGGCAATAATACAACCAGGTAGAGACCATCAAACGTAATCTAGTAAGAGAAGGAACACGGTCCAAAGATATTCCAATCAGTACTGACCAAGTGGTCAACATTGAATTGGTGATGGTTTTGAATCCTCTGAATTGTTCGCCTCTATTGTTTAAGAAGAATAATGTAAAAGATGTGACAACCAAAGATATTACAATCAACATCCATATCTCAGGACTAAAGTTTATAATAATTGCCTTCCAATGTGGGATTTCTTTTGCTCTGGGAGTGTACCACTGGTAGACATTCTGTGCATACGCCTCTGTCAAATCACTAACAAGGAACCTCTCAATGGTTAGTCCAAATCCGTTGAAGACTACATCTGCAAAGTTGGTTTCCAGATCACCAGCCATCCCTATCCATGTGCCATTGTCTAGCTGGCCGCCCCAATAATTGTACCCTGGAATGAGCGCAAGATTCTCACGATAGTCCAACACATATCCAGAAGATGCTGCTATAGTGTCCAGTAGATTTATCTCCAGACCCTCACGAAACACAGAATGATTGTCCACTACTTCAGGCGCAAACACATATGGGATATGTTTCGCAGCTCGCACATAAATGGTACAATTATTCAATTTGTTTGTCACTTTGTTTGGAAAGAGGTTAGCATTGTATTTGAAGTGTCCTTGTTCACTAATCCACTCATCTATAAGTGACACATCAGACACTTTTTTCCCGCAGTTTCCGGACAGATTGAATGGAAACCAAGTATATATTCTTACTGTATTGAATGGGGTTTGTTCCGAAACCAAGATGATGATATTGAGGATATATTTCCTCCACAATTTGGATATGATGCTACGAACAATCTCCCTTGGTTTGTCACTTAGGATGCAATTGACAATAACTACAAACTTAGAATGCCGAGACCAGTGGAAACCCTCCATCTGGTTGACAATATTTATCTCATCTTTTACGTCGTTAAGAATAATCACAAAATCTTGTGCCTGTGGTTTTTGGTGAGTTTTAGAATAAGATGTTCTTAATGTATGTTCACGCTGCGAGTGGAATGTCTTCAACATTAAATCAGACAAGTCGAGGTTATTGAATGCTGAGTCAGTTATCAGTACTGTGTCTCCATGCTCATGGAAATAGTGACGTGAGATCACCTCTAAGCAGCCAGTGAGGTGGGTTGTCTGTCTCTGTACGGTGCGGAACTCTGTGACTGCTGTTCCTAACAGCGCTGCGATCACAAGGAGCACGAGACGCATGCTCGCCACCTGTGAACAAACAAGTTGATGTTAGGAGCTTTCCATATCATGGTCACCAGCCTCACGTTCTTGGATGAGTGTCCAACTTTTCTGAGATGATGTTATTGTTGCTTAAGGGAGGATGTAGGTGAAATTTTCATGAATATGTTATTTTTTTATTTTCTGTAATAATTGTATGTAGTTTTTCGCTATCGTTTTACCCTCCAGGGTAGGCTTTTCCCACGGACTAAGCGAGGGATCCGACCTCTACCGCCACTGAGGGCAGTGTCCTGGAGCTTGAGACTCTGAGATAGGGATACAACAGGGGTGTGTGACCAACACTACTCCAGGCGGCCTCACCTGAAAAGCGAACAGGGGGCCTGACGAAGGGATGGGAAGAGTGGGACGGTTAGGTAAGTAAGTGGGAAGGAGGCGGCCGTGGCCTTAGTGTAGGAACCATCCCGGCATGTGCCAGAAGACGCAGTGGGAAACCACGGAAAACCTCTTCGAGGATGGCTGAGGTGGGAATCGAACCCCCTCTACTCATTTGGGCCACCCGAGGCTGAGTAGACCCCGTTCCAGTCCTCATACCACTTTTCAAATTTCGTGGCAGAGCCGGGAATCGAACCCAGGACCTCCGGGACGGCAGCTAACTATGCTGACCGCTACGCTACGGAGGCGACTTGTATGTAGGCTAGTTTCAAGATTCTAATCCCAAAGTTTCATTGCTATATTTCAATTCTAAGGGCGTCAAAAATTCTAAACGTTATGGCGCCACGCCCCCTATTTTGCTGTCACCGGTACAGCTGGACAAGAATCCGTATATATCTTGCCACTCTAACCGTCATTGCGAGGAAATGATTGATGCTATTGTTCGGAAGGCTGTGGACAAGATGTCGGCTGTTCCGGCTCTTTGTTGTTGAGTAACCATGGATACCACGGGGTTAATAACTGTGTGTTACCTGTGATAAGCGTTTCTGTCGAATATTTTAGGTAGATTTCATTAGAAAGCTAACTATTGCAATGGGTCCCATGTTTCGACTTCCGGAAAATTTCGACATATCTTCGCGTTTCACATCCCCCAGACCCCAAAACCACCGTCAGTTCAAAAGTTTATATATAATTTATGTATATATATATATATATATATATCAGTTTCTTGTGGACACGATAACTGCCGTAATTTTGTACCAATCACTTTGAATTTTTTACATAATATGTATCCCTATAAAATCTCGGTCGAGGTCGTTAATGGGCAAAATCGGTCGAAGGGGGTGAAAATGGGGGGCTTTTTTCGAAAAATTGAAATTTCGCTATAACTCTCTTAATACGTGAAATATCGAATCCATTCAAAGTTCATAATATGTGTCGGATAAGGGATTTATGTCAAATAAGTTTTTTGATAGCACCAACCATTGACCAAAGGGGTGGAAAAAAGTGTTTTTTTCGGGAAACATTAATCATATCTCTCTTAATAGGCACAATATCAAAACCGTACAAAATGGACAATATTCCCCTAATAATTACCTAAAACTTTTGTCTGAAAGAATTTTTGATATGACCCACCATTACGCCAAGGGATGAGAAAAATTATTTCGGAATTATAAGAAAATGCCAAGAGCTATCAGAGGTTGCCATGGCAACACTACTAAATTGATGAGGGATGAGCCGTTGCCATGACAACGCACTTGCACGAGATCAGATTCAGTATTTCCATCAGACTAAGCCGGCCCCGTGGTGTTGGGGTAGCGTGCCTGCCTCTCACCCGGAGTCCCCGGGTTCGATCCCCGGCTCCGTCAAGGATTTTAAAACTGACGTGAGGGTTGGAACGGGGTGCACTCAGCCTCGTGAGGAAAATTGAGTAGCTGTCTGACAGTGAGACAGCACCCCGATCACGAATACCAATATTAACGGCCGAGGGGACCCGACGCGCTAATCACGCGTCACCCCAATATCTCCAGGCCAAATGGCTGAGCAGCGGTCGCTTGGTCGGCCTTAGCCCGTCATGGGCTGGATGGTGCCAAGGGTTGACTTTGACATCTGACTAAGTGGGAAGCGGCTTCGGTGACGTAACTGGTAGCATGCAGAATGTCTATGCCCAAGGTCGCGGTTTCAAAGCCGACCGAAGTCGTCGGATTTTCTAAGAGCGCTAAAATCCCTCAGTATGCTTTCCTTTGGAGGGGAAGTTCCAACGTTCTTTACGAGTTGCTGGTTGGGGTGGCATCTAGTAGCCAAGTTCACAGCTAGGTGTCATTGACGGTAGTACCTGGTAGCAACATTAGGAACTAATGCTTGAAATTGACCGTCTGCAGTCCTTACCTGAATTACAGACTAATACATCCATTACAATTCACACCGTTTATCAGACAGATTCTACACTCACCCAAAGTACACGGGGTTAGATAACCGCGTTGTGCAGCCCCTAAACTGAGGAACCAACCAGAGGTAGATTTCATTAGAAAGCTAACTATAGCAATGGGTAGGCTACCATGTTTCGACTTCCGGAAAATGTCGACATATCTTCGCGTTTCACATCCCCCAGACCCCAAAACCACCGTCAGTTCAAAAGTATATATATCAGCTTCTTGTGGACACGATAACTGCCGTAATTTTTCACCAATCACTTTTTACCGAATATGTATACCTATAAAATCTCGGTCGAGTTCGTTACTGGGCTAAATCGGTAGAAGGGGGTGAAAATGGGGGGCTTTTTTTCGAAAAAGTGAAATATTGTTATAACTCTCTTAATATATGAAATACAGAATCCGTTCAACGTTCATACTATGTGTCGGATAAAGCCCAAAAATTTATGTTTGAAGAGTTTTTTTTATCAAGAACCATTGACCAAAGGGGTGGGAAAAAGTGGGTTTTTCGGGAAACATTAATCATATCTCTCTTAATAGGCACAATATCAAAACCGTACGAAATGGACAATATTCCCCAAATAAATACCTAAAACTTTTGTCTGAAATAATTTTTGATATGACCCACCATTATGCCAAGGGATGAGAAAAATGATTTCGGAATTATAAGAAAATGCCAAGAGCTATCAGCGGTTGCCATGGCAACACTACTAAATTGATGAGGGATGAGCCATCAGACGTTGCCATGACAACGCACTTGCACGAGATCAGATTCAGTATTTTCATCTAAGTGGGAAGCGGCTTCGGTGACGTAACTGGTAGCATGCAGAATGTCTATGCCCAAGGTCGCGGTTTCAAAGCCGGCCGAAGTCGTCGGATTTTCTATGAGAGCTAAAATCCCTCAGTATGCTTTCCTTTGGAGGGGAAGTTCCAACGTTCGTTGCGAGTTGCTGGTTAGGGTGGCATCTAGTAGCCAAGTTCACAGCTAGGTGTCGTTGATGGTAGTACCTGGTAGCATTATTAGGAACTACTGCTTGAAATTGACCGTCTGCAGTCCTTACCTGAATTAAGACTACTACAGCCATTACAAATCACACCGTTTATCAGACAGATTCTACACTCACCCAAAGTACACGGTGTTAGATGACCGCGTTGTCGCAGCCCCTAAACTGAGGAACCAACCAGAGGTAGATTTCATTAGAAAGCTAACTATTGCAATGGGTACCATGTTTCAACTTCCGGAAAATTTCGACATATCTTCGCGTTTCACATCCCCCAGACCCCAAAACCACCGTCAGTTCAAAAGTTTATATATATATATATGCATATCAGTTTCTTGTGGACACGATAACTGTCGTAATTTTGCACCAATCACTTTGAATATTTTACCGAATATGTATACCTATAGAATCTCAGTCGAGTTCGTTAATGGGCTAAATCGGTCGAAGGGGGTGAAAATGGGGGGCTTTTTTTCGAAAAAGTGAAATATTGCTCTAACTCTCTTAATATGTGAAATATCGAATCCGTTCAACGTTCATACTATGTGTCGGATAAAGCCCAAAAATTTATGTTTGAAGAGTTTTTTATAGCACCAACCATTGACCAAAGGGGTGGGAAAAAGTGGGTTTTTCGGGAAACATTAATCATATCTCTCTTAATAGGCACAGTCTCAAAACCGTACAAAATGGACAATATTCCCCTAATAATTACCTAAAATTTTGTCTTAAAGAATTTTTGATATGACCCACCTTTATGCCAAGGGATGAGAAAAATGATTTCGGAATTATAAGAAAATGCCAAGAGCTATCAGTGCTTGCCATGGCAACTCTACTAAATTGATGAGGGATGAGCCATCAGACGTTGCCAAGATAACGCACTTGCACGAGATCATATTCAGAATTCCATCTGACTATGTGTGAAGCGGCTTTGGTGGCGTAACTGGTAGCAAGCATGCTGAATGTCTATGCCCAAGGTCGCGAGTTCAAAGCCGGCCGAAGTCGTCGGATTTTCTAAGAGCGCTAAAAATCCCTCAGTATGATTTCCTTTGGAGGGGAAATTCCAACGTTCGTTGCGAGTTGCTGGCTGCGGTGGCATCTAGTAGCCAAGTTCACAGGTAGGTGTCGTTGACGGTAGTACCTGGTAGCAACATTAGGAACTACTGCTTGAAATTGACCGTCTGCAGTCCTTACCTGAATCACAGACTAATACAGCCATCCCTAAGTACACGGGGTTACATGACCGCGTTGTCGCAGCCCCTAAACTGAGGAACCAACCAAAATCTCTGCGGGAGATATAATTTTGCGTGAAGAAGTAACAGACCGTTACATAGTTACACATCAGTGTCGAAACCTTGCATAAGGACAGTGTGACCACAAGTATAACAAGTAGTTCCGTGAAGAACTATACAGCCTATTTTCATATATCCTACTTATGTTAATTGCCTCTATCAGCATACACAATTTCAGTTTGATTGCTATAATAGATTCGTAGATATTGAGAACCGACTAAATATTTCGGATGGTCGCCATTTTGGATTTTATATATGTAGGTCCTAGAGTTATGTACTGTTACATGCAGATTATTGTGTACGTGTAGCATTCAGACTTCAATCGCATAATTAGGACACAAGAAAAAACAAGGAGATTTAAAAATTTTCACAGCTGCCATCTTGAGGTTACGGAAACAATTGAAATAAATTAGATGCCAGTGGATTAACATTCGGATAAAGATTTACTGTACCAAGTTTCACTGCACGCGGATGGTTAAATTGCGAGAAACGTCCATGTGAATATTATTATTCGCGTCACTGCCATGTTGGATTTGTGATCACCAGGTTATTTAAAGTCCTATAGGTGAACATAAGTTCATAGCCCCTATGAACATTAAAAAATGCAGTTTGATTGTTAAATAGATTCGTAGATATTCAGTATCGTCTAAATATTTCGGATGGTCGCCATGTTGGATTGTTAAATGTATAGGCCATAGAGTCATGTACCATTAAAGGAAAATTATTGCGTAGGTTCATTATTCAAACTTTCACTTCGATCGCATGACTACACCACAAGAAATAAAAACTTAATTTTAAAATTCGCACTGCCGCCATCTTGAGGTTATGTAAACAATTGAACTAAATTAGATACCAGTGCATTACAATGTGTATAAATATTTCCTGAACCTGATTTCAGTGCGTTTGGAACATTAAATCGCGAGAAAGGTCTATTTAAAATGTTCAAATTCGCTTAGCCGCCATGTTCGTTTTGTAGTTAACCGGTTTTTGAAAATCTTATAGATGGACTTCCAGTAGTGCCCTTTATCTCCGTACAAAATTTTAGGGAGATACCGCTAATAGTTTCAGAGATATAGAATGCCGGTGAAATATTTCGCACATCCGCCATCTTGTGATTATGTAAACAATTGAACGAAGTTAGATGTCGGTGCATTACAATGTATATAAACATATACTGTACCAAGTTTCATTGCGTTTGGTTGGTCAAATCGCGAGAAACGTCTATTTAAAAGTCGCAAATTCGCTTGGCCGCCATGTTGGTTTTGTAGTTACCATGTTTTCAAAAGTCACATAAGTGAACTTATAGTAGTCCCCTCTATCACCATAGAAAATGTCAGGGTAATATCGGTAATAGTTTCGGAGATATTGAATGCTGGTGAAATATTTCGCACAGCCGCCATGTTGGATTGGTGAGTCGTAACAAAATTTGAAGGGCACGGTCGAGGTCGCCGGGAATAGTGCTATGAACTTTCCGAGTTTCATTGAAATCGCTCCTTCCGTTTAGATTTTATTAGGGGGGGACACACACACGAATCACACACACACACACACACGGACAAAAGGTGATCTCATAAGCCTATTTTTTCAAAATTGAAAATAGGCTAAAAATGGACCCCAAATGACAAGAAGGTTACCGTTCCCATAAGACAATAAAATGTTTAATATAAGCATAAAATGACGAAAAACAAAGTTAATTTAGCTCCAATTATAAAATACCTTCTCGCAATAAATGAGGTCTGATCCTTCTACGAAAACCTGCATATTCTGCCTATTTTCGCCTATCCCCAAGTTTGTCCGGTGAAATCTACCTCCGCCTTCCGGCGTGCCGAGAGGACTTTTTTTTCCAGTTGTTGATTAAGTTCTATAGACTATTGGTTTTTAACGTAAATATGGGGAGAATAAGTGGTAGAGTGTTTAAAAGAGTGGAAAGGAATAGGATTCAATGTGCAAATACCGGTACAGTGAAGGGAATTGTCCCGCAAATTTTGAATAGGGGTGTATCTACCAACAAAAAAAAATCAGTAAGGGTATTTTACCTGACATTAGCTCTGAAGAAACTTCTAATAGTTATTTCAGATTAATAGAATCGAACTACTTACTTAGTTATTGAGGTTTAAAAGGGCTGAACTACGTGGTCATCTGTGAAGCAATTCATAACATTTGTACATGTGCCAATTGTGGTTCAAAGTGTTGGAAATTGCATGATGATGGTACAGAAAGGATTGGCATCATAAGTACACTACATGTTGTTTATTAGAAGTGCAAAGCAGACAGGAAGTTTAAAGCATCCCTTATAAACAAATAGGTTTATGATGCCTAGGTGTGGGAAGGGGAGCTGATTTATTGTGTGGCTTGATAAATATGCCACCACCTGTCAATAGGTTTACAGATCTCAACATAGATTGCTAATTTCCTTGGAAGAAGTTACCAAAACAAACTTACTAGCAGCAAAGTAACTAGTAGAAGCAGAAGATGATGAGAAGTATGGATATGGCCTGCACTGAACTCTTCAGCTCTAGGTATTGCATTGTAATATGAAGATAAAACTTCAAATTAAGTTTCCCGAAAATGACATTTTTTCACTTATAAGGTGCATTTTCTCAGACACTACTGCATATAAAACAACTAAACTCGGCAGTCTCCTTCTAAATAGGACTGTGCACAATCCTGTGCACCAGAATTTTAATTTTTGGCCTATTATAGAAATTATGATAAGGATAAAAACAGTTTTATGCAGATTTTTTGTAATATTTTTATTTTTATTTTTTATTTGAGTAATTTAAAAGATATCAAAATTCTGTTGTAGAGAATTCTACGTTGAGCCTTTTTAAATCTGTGATAAAAATAACAGAAACAAATACCCAGTAGTTCTGCAGAAAATGCACCTTAAATATTCAGGGTGGGTACAATATTTATTTTTTCTATTAAGGTTCTATAATCATATTGAGTTAAAAATGCAATACTAGATCAAGCAGCATGTTGACTATAACCATACAAAATATGAACTAAATATCTCTAAAAATGTCGAAATTATGGACATTTATCTACGGCCGTGTTTTCTACCTACGTCCTCCCTTAAAGGGGCCTAATATCTAGGATATCGGCACCTAATGGATTGGGTGATAGTGGAAATGAAAGATGAACAAATTAAACATACAACTAAAACTAACTACTGGCTTACAAACAGGAAGGGGAAATGAGAAACCAAAAGAGAATAATGTAAATAAAAGACAGGATGAAAGGAAATGCCCTAAAACCACGAAGAATGAGAATTAGAGGACTTGGAAGATAGGAGAGTCAGGAAAGGCAGATAGGGAAGGGGAAAAGGAGAGGGCACGCTCCAGAGGCAATGGAAGAAGGAGGAAATCTGGACCCAGCTCAGGAAGCCCTCAGGGTCACCAACTCCCGAACTTACCAGACGTGAGCCCTTGAGGGTGTAGCACTTTCCAGGGTGCACCAGAAGTGGTGGGGCTACATATACCCTGCCTGCTTTAGGGCCTTGTGCAGAAGGCAGGAGATATCGTGAAAATAAAAAGACTGACCTCTCAAAGAATGAGGGATCATGAAAGATTAGAGAAGGGCCAATTAAGGCGGGGAAGTGAAAGACTCCCTAGGCCTCGGATACCCAATACCATCGAGGTCAGAAGAGAACAAGAGTTGGCCAAGGGAGGCCGAAAGAAAAGGTGACAGTGAGGAGCCCGGCACAAGTAAGAGGAAGCAATGCCGGACTCAGCTAAGGCCCCGTGGTTGCCAAACCACGTCCCACTATTCGTGAGCCCCTGGGGGACTTCACTGAGAGCCTGTGTTATTGCAGTGACTGTAAAAGTCTATGTAACTCTAATTATGAAGGTCGGGCATGGGGTAGGTGCTCGGAATATGAAATAAGGTACTATCCCAGCATTTCCCTGGAGGGGATGTGAAAATGCCCACACTCAACATAACCACTGTCAGCACCGGGATTCGAGCCATTGATTTCCGGACTTCCCCATCGCATTCGTGGCCATCGATTTATGTGGGGAAAGAAGCGACTGGTTCAAGTTTTGGTATTTCCTATCGTCACGTATGGCTCTGAGTCCTGGACCATAAGAATCGAAGCCTTCGAGATGACGTTATCGAAGAATGCTACGAATATCGTGGGTAGCAAGAAGAACAAATGATTGTGGTATTTGAAGCCATGTTTTATTAATTTCATGTAATTTATTTCAGGATTAGGGCATAACCCATCTCTTTTGGGTACATTCGTGTTGACCGACTGAAAAGCACTAAACTCTTAAGAACAAATGAATCTATTCTGAAGGAGCCAAGGATTGCTCGCTTACTCCTAAACATCCAAAGACAAATGTTGTGATTTTTCGGCCATGTCATCCGGTGAGACGGCATTGAGAAGTATATCATCCAGGGTAAAGTTGACGGCAAACGGTTGAGGGGACCGGTACCTTGACCAGATAAAGAGTCTGACTAATCTGCCACTTCAGAAATAATTAATTCACACAGCGGAAGACCGCAGTGTATGGCTGGGAATTGCGTGAAGGGTCACGACGTTCGAAATCGAGATAAGTTCATTGTACTCCAGTTGAAATGGGACCATTGCTGTTGCATATTTTATGAGCTGCAACCTTTGCCGCCCCAAAATGTTCTCGAAAATACTTGAACGTTCAACATGTAGAACGTGCCGATAATTAACTTTGAATGCTAGTGCCAATGGGCAGTCTTACCTAAACGTAATCATCATCATCATCATCATCCCTTCATGTGTTAGTCCTAGAAGAACTGTTACGGTCTACACAAAATATTTTAATTTTCACGCCATCTTTTCCTGGGGCGACCTAGAGATCTCTTCCCACCGGGGCAGTAGTTGATGACTGTTTAGGGATCCTCTTTCTGACCATCCTGTTGAGGTGTCCTAGCCAATTTTTCGGTTTGTGTTCCCACTTAGTGACTCCTGCTGTTCGTCTCATATATTTCATTTCGGCGGTAGTTATTCGTCTCTCATCGCATTTCCTAAGAGTCCACGCTTCGCTATCATAGCAAAGTACTGGTCTTGCTAAAGTTTTGTAAATTCTTGTTCGGGTGTGCTTTAGGTAGATTTCATTAGAAAGCTAACTATTGCAATGGGTACCATGTTTCGACTTCCGGAAAATTTCGACATATCTTCGCGTTTCACATCCCCCAGACCTCAAAACCACCGTCAGTTCAAAAGTTTATATATAATTTATGTATATATGTATATATATATATATATATATATATATATATATCAGTTTCTTGTGGACACGATAACTGCCGTAATTTTGCACCAATCACTTTGAATATTTTGCATAATATGTATCCCTATAAAATCTCGGTCGAGTTCGTTAATGGGCAAAATCGGTCGAAGGGGGTGAAAATGGGGGGCTTTTTTCAAAAAAGTGAAATTTTGCTATAACTCTCTTAATACGTGAAATATCGAATCCATTCAAAGTTCATAAGATGTGTCGGATAAGTGCCAAAAATTTATGTCAAATAAGTTTTTTGATAGCACCAACCATTGACCATAGGGGTGGAAAAAAGTGGGTTTTTCGGGAAACATTAATCATATCTCTCTTAATAGGCACAAAATCAAAACCGTACAAAATGGAAAATATTCCCCTAATAATTACCTAAGACTTTTGTCTGAAAGAATTTTTGATATGACCCACCATTACGCCAAGGGATGAGAAAAATGATTTCGGAATTTTAAAAAATGCCAAGTGCCATCAGAGGTTACCATAACAACGCTTTTAAATTGATAAGGGATGATCTATCAGAGGTTGCCAAGACAACGCCATTGACGAGATCACATTCATTTTTAGCCTACTTTCGATTTTTGCAAAAAATGAAAGTAGACTTATGAGATCAACACAGGGCGAAAAAAGTGTGTCTGTCTGTGTGTGTGTATGTGCGTGTGTGAGTCTGTGTGTGTGTGTGTGTGTGTATGTATGTGTGTGTGTGAGTCTGTGTGTGTGTGTGTGTGTGTCTGTGTGTGTGTGAGTGTGTGTACTCTGAATGTCTGTCCCCCCTATCAATTCGAACACGGTGAATGCGAATTGAACGAAATTTGGTACAAAGGTAGCAGTAGCAATCGACACCTCAGTGTCATGTTTTATATCGCCGCCATCTTGACGGAAACGTAATGGCGGCCACACAAATGTTCAAAGCTTAAATCAAATTACGACTAACCTAATCATCCGATCTCTACCAAATTTTGCAAAAACATACCTTTATGGGGGGAGCATCCTTTGACCAAACCAATAGGTCATCAGCGTAATAGTTTGCGGATGGCGGCCATCTTTGTGTGAAAATCAATTCCCCCCATTAATTCGAACACGGTACAACCAAATGGAACGAAATTTGGTACAGAGGTAGTACTAACAAAAGGCACCTCAGTGTCATGTTTTATATCGCCGCCATCTTGACGGAAACGTAATGGCGGCCACACAAATGTTCAAAGCTTAAATCAAATTACGACTAACCTAATCATCCGATCTCTACCAAATATTGCAACAACATACCTTTATGGGGGAAGCATCCTTTGACCAAACTAATAGGTCATCAGCGTAATAGTTTGCGGATGGCGGCCATCTTTGTGTGAAAATCAATTCCCCCCATTAATTCGAACACGGTACAACCAAATGGAACGAAATTTGGTACAGAGGTAGTACTAACAAAAGGCACCTCAGTGTCATGTTCTATATCGCCGCCATATTGACAGAAACGTAATGGCGGCCACACAAATGTTCAAAGCTTAAATCAAATTACGACTAACATAACCATCCGATCTCTACCAAACTTTTCAACAACATACCTTTATGGAGGGAGCATCCTTTGACCCATCCAATAGGTTATTGGCCTAATAGTTTGCGGATGGCGGCCATCTTTATGCAAAAATTGATTCCCCCTATTAATTCAAACACGGTGGAACCGAATGGAACGAAATTTGGTACAGAGCTAGCACTAGCAAAGGGCACCTCAGTGTCATGTTTTATATCGCCGCCATCTTGACTGAAACGTAATGGCGGCCACACGAATGTTCAAAGCTTAAATCAAATTACGATTAACCTAATCATCCGATCTCTACCAAATTTCGCAACTACATACCTTATAGAGGGAGCATCCTTTGACCAATCTAATAGGTCATTCGCCTAATAGTTTGCGGATGGCGGCCATCTTTATGTCAAAATTGATTCCCCCTATTAATTCGAACACGGTGGAACCGAATGGAACGAAATTTGGTACAGAGGTAGCACTAGCAAAGGGCACCTTAGTGTCATGTTTTATATCGCCGCCATCTTGATTGAAACGTAATGGCGGCCACTCGAATGTTCAAAATTTAAATCAAATTACGATTAACCTAATCATTCGATCTCTACCAAACGTTGCAACAACATACCTTTATGGAGGGAGCTTCCTTTGACCAATCCAATAGGTTATTGGCCTAATAATTTGCGGATGGCGGCCATCTTTATGCAAAAATTGATTCCCCCTATTAATTCAAACACGGTGGAACCGAATGGAACGAAATTTGGTACAGAGCTAGCACTAGCAAAGGGCACCTCAGTGTCATGCTTTATATCGCCGCCATCTTGACTGAAACGTAATGGCGGCCACACGAATGTTCAAAGCCTAAATCAAATTACGATTAACCTAATCATCCGATCTCTACCAAATTTCGCAACTACATACCTTTATGGAGGGAGCATCCTTTGACCAATCTAGTAGGTCATTCGCCTAATAGTTTGCGGATGGCGGCCATCTTTATGTCAAAATTGATTCCCCCTATTAATTCGAACACGGTGGAACCGAATGAACAAAATTTATTACAGAGGTAGCACCAGCAAAGGACACCTCAGTGTCATGTTTTATATCACCGCTATCTTGACGGAAACGTAATCGCGGCCACCCAAATGTTAAAATCTAAAATGTAATTACGACCAACCTAATAATCTAGTCTCTACCAAATTTTGCAACACCATATCTTTATGTGGGAAACATATTCTGACCAAACTGCAAGAACTTCAGCCCAATATTTTCCAGATGGTGGCCAAGTATGTGTGCAAATCAATTCCCCCTATCAATTCAAACACGGTGAAACCGAATTGAACGAAATTTGGTACAGAGGTAGCACTAGCAAAGGGCACCTCATATTCATGTTTAATATCCCTATAGCACGTTGTATTTCAACAAGCTACTACAACCAACATTCAATCATACTCCTTAAAAAGGACAAAGAGTTATAACAATACCCATGCATTTAGGAGAAAGTAGGCTATATGTTCTTTACTGAACATCTTGTTAGCCTACTTTTCACACTTTTCAAAAATGAGGAAAAAGTAGACTTATAAGATACATCCGGGAAAATGTGTCTGTCCTTCTGTCTGTCTGTCTGTCTGACTGTCCTTCTGTCTGTCTGGCTGTGTGTGTGTGTGTGTGTGTGTCCCTATCAACTCCTAAACGGCTGCAGCAATCGAAACCAAATTTAGTATGAGTAAGGATGTATACCGGAATATCTCAGGCCCATATTTGAAAAAGATGCCAGTGCTACCAACTGCTAAAAAAACGCACTAGAAATTTGAGCTCCATGTTGGATATCTTGGAAGGTATACATGGGGGATATTCTAAAATTGGCACACATGTAGATAATACTATTTCAGTTTAATTTCCAGATGGCCATACATGACAGCGTTGCCAAAATAATTTTAAGCCTTCTGATAAGTCCAATTTTTAAATGCATATAACTTCTACACTATCAATTGGATTTCAACCAAATTTTGTATGTAATATGTGTACATAAACATATATGACTGAGTGTATTCTTAAGAGCCGCCAGGGCTGCCAACTGTTAATAATTGCTCTCTATTTTGTATCCAAATATATCAGAAAGTATGCAAGCCGACAGCTTTAAACTATGCACACGTAAATTACCCGACATTTACATTAATTTGGAGTAACTTATATACGTCAGTTCTACCAACATGATTCTAAGCCTGCTGATAGGACCAATTTTTAAATAACTTACATGTAACTTCTATACCAACAAATGGATTTCATCCAAAATTGGCACAAAAATATATAATATTTCAGATTATTTCTGACCAGCACTCGCATGACATTGTTGCCAACATGCTTTTACGTGTACTAATAGATCCAATGTCTAAATCCATGTAACGTCCTTTGGACTTCAACCACATTTTGTATTCTGTAACTTAGGAGATGGAAGTAAGAATATATTCAGTCACCAGAGCTGCCAACTGTATTGCTCTATTAGACTTCATTATGTCTAGTATACCTTATTTCGAACTAATTAAGACATTTCGATATTACCAACTTAATTTCGTCATTATTCTAGATAGGTTCATATACTGTAGATTAATCTATGGCATGAATCTTAATTTTAAGAAAAGTAGGCTCTTTAGTTCGTCACGGAACTTCTTGTTCCATCTGACTATGAGGGAAGCGGCTAACTGGTAGCATGCTGAACTTCTATGCCCAAGGTGCTGGTTCAAAGCCGGACAAAGTCGCCGGATTTTCTAAGAGCGCTAAAAATCCGTCAGCATGCTTTCCTTCGGAGGGGAAGTTACAACGTTCGTTGCAAGTTGCTGGTTGCGACTCTTAGATAGTTACACATTAGTTCCAAACCTTGCATAAGGACAGTGTGATCACAAGTATAAAAATTAACCCCAAATGACAAGAAGGTTACTATCCCCATAAGACAGTAAAATGTTAAAAGTATGCATAGAAAGACGAAAAAATGTTAACTAACCTCCAATTGTAAAATACTTTCTCGCAATAAATGAGGTCTGATCCTCCTACGAAAACCTGCATATTTTGCCTATTATAGCCTATCCCCTAGTTTGCCCGGTGAAATCTACCTCCGCCTTCCGGCGTGCCGAGAGGATTTTTTTCAACTAATGATGGTCCAAAAGCTTTATTGATGATTCCTAAACATCTGTTGAATTTGAAGATTTTCTCGGGTATGTCCATTTCTTCAAGGAAAGACAGTTTGTAACCAAGGTTTTTAAAATCGTTTACTCTCTCCAAAATGTTATTATCCAAGCAGATCTTACTTCTTTCTGGTCCCGTGCCACAGAATGCCATTATCTTAGTTTTCTCTAGAGATAATTCCATTGAGTCGTTTTCTGAGACTAGTTTCAGGTTATATATTGAACGCTGTAAATCATATTCTGAGGTGGCAACCAGCACTAAGTCGTCTGCAAATAATATTGCGTCCAGCTGTAGATTTCTGTTAATGCGGATGGAGACATGTCTTGTTACTATAAATTCTCGTATAAGAGCATTCATATATATTATGAACAGGAGAGGGGAAAGACCACAACCTTGTCTCACTCCTGTGTTTATCGATTTCCACTCGAATAATTTATTATTAACCTTAAGAGAAATCAAGTTATGTTTGTAAAGTTTACTTATGTTTTTCACCATCTGTTGTGGGGTGTGATCAGATATTAATATATTAAGTAACGTAATCATAACAGATCAAATATCTACTCAGCTATCCTAGGTGGGATGAAGAACTTGTAGAACCACACTAATTTATTGATATACAGTATGTCTTTAAAGTTTAATTCACACACGACAAAATTTAAAATTGTGACGCTATGCAGGCCTGCAGTTTAAATGCTCACTTTTCTCGCTTTCAAGAGATAAGTTCATTGTACTTCAGATCAAATGGGACACTTGCTGTTGCTTATTTTATGAGCTGCAACATTGTACCCTGTGCATTTGTGTGTATGTAATTTCAAGTCCTTCCAATCGTTATTCGACCATATGTGACCTTAGATATGTCAATAGAAAATCTCCGCTCACTACTTGCAACTGTTATCGGCGAAGATAACAATATTCTTAGTGCTACAGCGACATTAGGGGTATAGTTGTTAGACTATTTTCCATTTTTGCAAAAAATGAAAGTAGACTTAGAGATCAACACAGGGCCAAAATTGTATGTGTGTGGCTGTGTCTGTGTGGGTGTGTGTGTGAGAGTGTGTACTCTGAATGTCTGTCGTCGTCGTCGTCGTCCCCCCCTCCCTCCTATGAATTCGAACACGGTGAAACCCAATTGAACGAAATTTGGTACTGAGATAGCACTAGCAAAGTGCACCTCAGGGTCATGTTTTATATCGCCGCCATCTTGACGGAAACGAAATGGCGGCCACCCAAATGTTAAAGGCTTAACGCAAATTACGTCCAACCTAATTATCTGATCTTTACTAAATTTTGCAACATCATACTACAACGTCATCAGCCAAATATCTTCCAGGTGGTGGATGTATGAATCATGCAAGTATTATAGCCTAACCGTAACTTATGATTAAACAAGGCCTGGCCTTAACGATTCAGTTATCGTACGTAGGGAGGTTGAATCTGTCCTCAAAGAGGTGTCCGGTAAGATATTAGCATCTTATGATAGAATATGAAACCGCAGAAGTGACTAACAGGTCAGGTTTACCCTGCCATATCGTTGTGGGCGCGTGCCGTCCCGTTGTCAACATGGCCGCTATTTTTGCTCGTAAATACATATATTTCCGTAACTTCCTTAGTGTATATCCTTTTAGGAATGTACTGAACAAAATAATACATATTTAGTATCAAATGGTTGATAGAAACGCCAGAAAACGCTAATGAAATCGTTGATTTCAACACAAAATATGATACAGTTATGCTAAACCAGTTGTTTATCAAGTATTATGGTAGGGCATCCGTGGCGTAATGGTAGTGACTTGGGCTCTTAGTCTGGGGGTTCGTGGATCAACTCACTGCAGGTTCAAATTTCTTTACTTCGTTCTTTTTGGTATTTATTGATTTGTAACTACTCACACGTCATAATGTTAAGCATATATTCTGTAGTGTGTATTTAGAATCGAAAATATTATATATATGCTTAAAACACCACATATTTCAACACTCGAATACCGCGATTAATATTCGTTGACCTTGATCCGCGGTAGAGACTATTGTTGTTGTTTTTGTTGTTGATTCTTTAGGGGTTTAGCGGCATCATGGTCTTGTGGTCCCGTTTACTTGGGAGTGTATAGATGTTGTCTGATAACCTGTCTCACTGTGATGTCTGTAGGCTTACTAGTGTGTGTACTTTGATACGAGGAAGGATTTGGGTAGGACGCTGTTGTTGTTGTTGTTTCATTTGAGATGCATGGACATCATGGTCATTTAGCCTTGTGTACTTGTGTTAGTGTTGAATTTTGTCTGATAACCTGTGTTATTGTGATGGCTGTATTAGTGTGTATATATAATTCAGGAGAGGATTCAACCAATCAACGTTTAATATCCGTATAGCTCGTTGTATTTCAACAAGCTACTACAACCAATATTCAATAATACTCCTTGAGATGGACAAAGAGTTTTTACAATACCCATGCATTTAGGAGAAAGTAGGCTCTATGTTCTTTACTGAACATCTTGTTTTTAACAATGTAACGCAACACTTGAATAGGTGTCATATTTTCTGGTACTAAGTGTGAAACAATTCTCAATCACATAGTTCTGCATTTTCTCCGTATGCCTTTTGCATTTGTTTAGAAGTTCATTCGTCGCCTGAGATTTTAACAGAGGGATTTTATTTAAGAAAGAAAACTGAGAACTATGGTAGTTTAGTTGTTTAAATCTTTCTTGAATGGAAATCATTATTACGCGACGCGACGTCAAGAATACGAAAGAAAGAAGAAAACTATCTGAAATTTAGTTTCTGTAAGAGTATATGAGGGAAACAGATTTAAGCACAGCGAGCTGATATAATGAGTTTAATAACAAAGAATTGATTATATGTGAAGACAAGAGCGAAACTGAACATGTGCGAACAAGGCGCGGGTTTTTACACAACTGAAACATAAAGGGCAGGTGGCAGCACATTACATATACAGTAGAACTGCGTACTTGCTAAATAAGAATAAAAGTACCAAAGTTACAACACTTCCCCTCAAGTAGAGATTCATACAATCTTTACACTCTCTAAACCAGCAAACTTTAAGCAACGTTCATGTTTCATTCGACTTAAACTTTTCGTAAGAAAGTCAGCAACGTGATCGTTCGTAGAGATACAGTATATTTCAAAACAAAAAATTTAGACTCAAAGACTTCGCGAACAAAGTGATCTTTGATATCAATATGTTTGCTTCTACTGTGATACATCACGTTCTTTGCCAAATTAATTGTACTTTGATTATCACAAAAGATGAACGTAGAGGCTAAGTCTTTGAAGCCTCACTCGAGCAGAAATCGACGTAAGTACGCAGCTTCCTTGGCGCACTCTGACAACGCCATGTACTCGGCCTCCGAGGTGCTAAGAGCAACGGTTCTTCGTTTTCGTGAGACCCACGATATAGGGCATCCGCCGAGCAAGAACACGTACCCCGTGTAGGACCTCCTATCTTCTTGGCAGCTTCCCCAGTCGGCGTCGACGAATCCTTGGATCGGTTCGGTGTCTGCTTCGTAGATCAGCCCGATGTACGAAGTCCCCTTCAAGTACCGCAGCACTCTCTTGGCAGCCTTCCAGTGTTCGACTCCGAAGCAATTGTTGAACTGCCCCAGGTAGTTGTCAACGAACGAAATGTCCGGACGTGTAGTTGTCGACAGGTATGTCAGCGCGCCTACCAATTCGCGTTAAGGCAACTTCAACTCGTCTGCAATGGGATTCTCCTTTTTGCTCAACTTCGTTCCAGGGTCCAGTGGTGTGACTACAGGGTTGCAGTCAGCCATCTCGTAGCGTTGGAGAAGCTCTTCATCGTAACGTTGCTGATGCATGGCTATACATCCGGTCTCCTGGATTAGTTCGATGCCTAGGAAGTGTTTGGCCAATCCTCAGTCCTTGACCTTGAAATTTTCACTCAGGGCTCTGGAAATCTCGGCGATCGTCTCTTTGCATTTTGACAGCACCATCATGTCAACGTAAACGGCAATCAAAGTTATGTTTTTTCCCGAACCAATTTGGAAAAGACATGGATCCGATGCGGTTGGTTTGGCACCGCACTTCCTCAAGACCTCACGCAGCTTGGCATACCAGTTTCTCCCGGCCTGTTTCAATCCGTACAGTGATATTTGTAGGAAGCAGACCTTGTCGCTTCCCTGCAACTGGCGAAGGATGCTCTTGGCCTTCTCCTTGGTTTCTTCGTCAGTTCCGGACATCGCAATGCTCTCTAACATCTCCCTGAAGTTCTTTGGTTGTTTCATGAATATTTCTTCGTCCAGGTCACCATACAGATAAGCCGTTGTGATATCGTACTGTCTGATTTTCACACCGAGCTTGGCTGCGAGACAAACCATCAATCAAATTGATTCCAATCGCGCCACCGGTGCGAACGTGTCAAATTAGTTGATTCCATACTCCCGGTTGAAACCTTGAGCCACCAGCCACCTTATCTTCTCAAGTGTTCCATCAGGTTTTAGTTTGTCGCGTAGCACCATCCGGCATCCGATGACTTTGGCGTCACGGGGAGGATCCGCTAGCACCCATGTATTTTTTCTCAGGATAGATTCCATTTTCATGACCATGGCACCTTTCCACTCGTCAGAGTTCAGTCCTGTCATTACCTCCTTGAATGAAATCGCTGATAGAAAAATCTCCTCATCTTGCTTCTCCACATCTTGGAGTTTGGTTTGAAAAAGTTTCTTCGGTCTTCCCTCCTTTCCAGTTTGGAGAATCGTGGGTCGACCAGGTCCTCGTATCAATTGAGGCGTTGCCTCGGATGGCTCGACAGATGCTCTATCATGATCATCCCCAGTTGTCACGTCGAAACCAAGGAAAGGTTCTCCTGGCAGATCGTCTTCTTCCCCGTTCTCAGGTTGAGCGATTGGGTCCTCCATGACAGCTGGTTGGTCTTTTTCTCTTGGTGATTGCGGCGGTGGTTCTGCAAAGAAATTATCCCAACAAATATCTTGCTTCGAGGATCCCAGGAGCTCCATCCTAGTCTCTTCCAATGGCTTTTCATTCTCGAAGAATTTTACATCTCGGCTAATCAAAACTTTGTCTTTGTCAGGGGAGTATATGCGAAAGCCCTTGGTTTCTTCGGAGTAACCCATGAACACGCCTTCTCTGCCTCGTTGAACCGGTTTTCTTCTTCCGGGATCCCTATCCAGGAAGTAAACCTTGTTCCAAATGTTCTGAATTGCGAGACGTCGGGAATCTCTCCTATCCACAATTCGTGCGGTGTTTTGCCTCCGATACTTTTTGATGGCAGGCGATTACGGATGTAAATTTGCAGTATTCACTGTTTCCGCCCAGAAGCGGTGAGGTAATCCGGCGTCGAACAACATGCACTTGACAGTCTCCATCAAAGTCCTATTCATCCTCTCCTACTTCCCGTTTTGTTCAGGGTTGTGAGGGACAGTGAGGCGTCTTGTGATTCCGCGTTTCTTCAGGTAGTTGTCGAACTCACGATTCAGGTATTCCCCGCCGTTGTCAGAGTGGATCACCTTTACTAGTTTGCCTTTCTGATTCACCATCCTGGTAATGTATTCGACGGTAGCTTCGCAGGCCTCTGATTTTGCCTTCACAAAAATGAGAATGATCGTCGATGGATTCCAAGAGTACCTTGAACCTGCCATACATGGAGTCGGCATCAGTCCCCACACTTCCCTGTGGATCAACTCAAGTAGTTCCGTTTGACGATTGGATTTCTTTGGAAACTGCGTCCTGGGCATCTTCCTCTCGAGGCAGAATTTACAGTCCAGAGTCGTTGATGGATTCCTCAGCTCAAAGCCAAAAACTATCCCTTTCCTCACAGCTACCAAGATGCCTCCCACGTTGGCGTGTCCAAGTCGACGGTGTAGCATATGTAGCAAAGCGTCTTGCATGACCTTCTCAGTGTGTGTCTGCTACGCGTCTTGGTATGTGTGTCTTTTCCAACTGAAGAGCCCTATTGGCACACTGGGACGAAACGCAAGCAATTTGTTGAGTTATGCAGGAGATTTTTATCACTATGTGTTAAGTAGCAATTCTATATCAATTATTTTGGGCGATGCAGCCATATATGCTCGTTCTCGACTCTCACTGACGTAATATTGGTTGTTCTTCCTCTCAGCACTCATCAAGACTTCTCCTTTTTCATTCACGACGACTGCGCCTTCCTTGTCAAAAATCACCTCGGTCGGTGATCTTTCCCACCGACTGCAAGTTTTTCCTGAGGTCTGGAACGTGAGAAACATCTGAGAGAGAGGCATCTATCTCTTCGTTCGCAACACGGGTAGATAAACGAACACTGCCTTTTCCCACGATCTCTGCCGTTAAATCATCAGTCAATTTCACCACACCCTTTCGTGACTCATCGATCTTCGAAAAATCTCAGGGTCACCACATATATGTGAAGTGGCGCCACTGTCGAGGCACCATATTCGGCGTACGTCACTACTCTGAGTTGTCGTCGCTTGTAAGCATAGTTCTGGAGTGATATTTGCCGATTGAATATTAGAACTGTCTTTACCTTTGTTCATCGATGGATCTCTTTGTTTAAATCTGCACTGGCTGGCTCGATTTCCTTGCGTTTTGCATACGTAGCACAGGAACTCAGATCCACCTTCTTCTGTTTCACTGTTGTTGTTTAGTTTGGGAGTTTGTTTCTTATAGTTCTTGTTACCTGGACCAGTCTTCTTCTTGACAAACAAAGCTCCCGCTACTTCACCTTGTGTGCTCGATTTCCGTGCGTCATCTTCTTCGATGATTTTGGTCCGAAGAGCCTCGGAAGTCGGTAGGTTGTCACGTGACTCCATGGCGCACCTTAAGTTCTCGAACCGTGCCGGCAGACTGTATAAACACGTAACTGTCAACAATTCCGTATTGATCGTGATGTTCATATCTCCCAATTTGTCCACGGTGTCGAAGAAATCGTTCAGATGGTCACGCACATCGCCGTCGTCCTCCAATTTTTGTAAGGTTAGGCTTTTCAGTAAGGCCGCCTTCCGAACCGGTCCCTGGGATTGGTAGATCTGTTTCAGTCGTTGCCATGTATCACGTGCAGTAACACAATTCTTGACTTGCATTATTTCACTTGGCGACATCGACAAAATGATCAGCGACCGAGCCTTTTGATCCTTTTTGTCCCAATCTTGAATTTCCGCCACGTTTGCATTTCCAGCTGATGGTTCTGGTTTCGTAGAATTCCCGCCGACGAATTCGCACAAATCACCCGTATTAAGTATGGCCTGCATCTGAACGGCCCACGTGTCAAAAATTGCCCTTACCGAGGGGTTCAATTCTCCCAATACTTCCGGCGTTCATTTTTGAGGTTAACTTCTGGCACGTTTTTACGAATAATTACGATTTGTTATTTACGCGTTTAGTCTCGCGCATCTGGGCCTCATAACCTGTAAGAGGATATGAGGGAACCAGATGTAAACACAGTGAACTGATATAATGAGTTTAATAACAACGAACTGATTACATGTGAAGACAACAAGATGTTCGGTAAAGATCATATAGCCTACTTTCTCCTAAATGCATGGGTATTGTTATAACCAGGGTTCGGAAGTTTAAGACCTAAAGAAGTACAAAATATGCAAGCAAATATGCCCTAAAAACTAGCTAAATATGACCTAAAGATATGGCATTTTCTTGTTTGCTAATTGCTTCTGAGCTAATTATATCTACTGGAGTGACATCCTATTGAAAGGCGGAAGCACACTATCGTCATGTTCCGTGACCTCATGCGTACAGTGTCGCAATCTAACTTGTCCAGATAGATGTGCTAAAAGACGTCCGTAGAGCAGCACCTTTTTGGAATCAAGTCTTCTAAGCCTGCTATCTGCCTGTTCCGGGAAAAGAAAGAAAAATATATCTACTACACTATTCGGAAATCCTGTGTTTGAAACTCGACGCAGATAACACGTACCTTGTTAACGACGCCTCAATTTAAACAGAAATGCTGAAATTATAACCAAATATGACCTTATATCACTAAAATATGACCAAATATGACCAAAACAATAACAATGGTCGAAATATGCATTTATAGGCAACATCAAATTGTTTTAAACGTGGTCAGGAACCCGTCATCCAAACTTATTTTTCATATTTCGGGTAAAATGAGCTCAGGGAAAAAATATGACTTTTCCTTAACATCCGAACCATAGTTATAACTCTCTGTCCTTCTCAAGGAGTATAATTGAATGTTGGTTGTAGTAGCTAGTTGAAATACAACGTGTTATGCGGATATTAAACATGATATGATGGGCCCTTTGCTAGTGCTACCTCTGTAAAATAAATTAATTCAATTCGGTTTCACCGTGTTAGAATTGATATGGGGAATCGATTTGCACACATACATGGCGGCCATCTGCAAACTATTGGGCTGGTGATCTTGTAGTACAGTCAAACGATGCTTCCCACAAAAAGGTATGTTGTTGCAAAATTTGGTAAAGATCAAATGATTAGGTTGGTCGTAATTTGATTTAAGCTTTTAACATTTGGGTGGCCGCCATTACGTCTTCATCAAGATGGCGGCGATATAAAACATGACACTGAGGTGTCCTTTGCTAGTGCTACTTCTGTACCAAATTACGTTCAATTCGTTTTCACCGTGTTTGAAAAGATAGGGGGAATCGATTTGCACACAAACATGGCCACCATTCGCAAATTTTTGGTCAGATGACCTAGTAGTTTTTTCAAAAGATTCTTCATACATTAATGTATAATGTTACATAATTTGGTAGAGATCAGATGAATAGGTTGGTCGTAATCGATTTAAGCTTTGAACATTTGGGTGGCCGCCATTACGTTTACGTTAAGATGGCGGCGATATAAAACATGACACTGAGGTCCTCTTTCCTAGTGCTACCTCTGTAGTAGATTTCGTTCAATATCGTTTTACCGTGTTTATATAGATAGGGGGAATCGATTTGCACACAAACATGGCCGCCATCCACAAATTATTTAGCAGATGACCTCGTAGTTTGGTGAAAAGATTCCTCGTCCATAAAGGTATAATGTTAGACAATTTGGTACAGATCAGATGAATAGGTTGGTCGTAATTTGATTTAAGCTTTGAACATTTGGGTGGCCGCCATTACGTTTTCGTCACGATGGCGGCGATATCAAACATGACACTGAGATGCCCTTTGCTAGTGCTACCTCTGAACCAAATTTCGTTCAATTCTAGATTCACCGTGTTCGAATTAATAGGGGGGAGGGGTGGGAGGCAGGGGGACAGACATTCAGACTACACACTCACACTCACACACACTCTCTCTCACACACAGACAGACACACAATTTTTGGCCCTGTGTTGATCTCATAAGTCTACTTTCATTTTTTGCAAAAATCGAAAGTAGGCTAATAGTGAAACTGAACATGTGCGAACATGGTGCGGGTTTTTACACAACTGAAGCATAAAGGGCAGGTGGAAGCAGCACCTTATATATACAGGGTGTATCTTAATTATATCGACAAAAAAATCAGTGACATTCTGCGTGTTATGTAGAAGACAATGCCGCAATCGGATTGGTTGAGAAAATTTTTCCTTTTGAGAAAATGAGGTTACTTTGTTACTTCCGGGCGCGCGATTAAAATTGACAAGCTCGCCGCATACGCTGAGCGAGAGTGTAAGCCGCTGGCCACTGGTGTGCTTCATGCAAGGGAAGGGATGAGACAGGCTTATGCTAGTGCGCGGACACACTCGCTACTCGGCCACAGAGGACAGTGTTCAGTTTGTTCTGCACACATTGGCTACTACTTTCGCGGCATAAATTGGTGAAAATGGCTCCATTTCGCTACACTAACGAAGAAATGGCTGATATGCACCTAGCTTATGGCGCAGCAAATGGCAACGGGAGAGAAGCCGTGCGGATTTATAGCCTCCGTCACCCTAATCGCCGCCAACCTCATCATTCAACCTTCGTGTCTATTGACAGGCGACTGCGTGAAGGATGGAGCTTCGTGCCTCAGATGCACGACGCTGGCAGGACGTCGACGGTACGGACCCCAGAGTTTGAAGAGGCTGCGTTAGAAGAAATAAAATTATGATAATCCTTCAACCAGTACGAGGTCTGTCGCGAGGAATGTAGGCGCTTCCCATATACGGTGTGGAAGGTTTGGAAGGACCAGCAATTGTACCCTTATCGCTATCAATCGGTGCAAGAATCCACACTCCTTGTCATCGCTCCTCTTCACGGATGAAGCTACATTTACGAGAGAAGGCGTGGCAAATTCCAGAAATCGGCATTTTTGGGTGGATGAAAACCCCCATGGGACAGTGGTTCGCTCATTTCAGCATCGGTTTAGTGTTAACATTTGCGCCGGCATTGTTGGTGACTATTTGATTGGGCCGTATGTCCTTCCTCCTCGTCTGAATGGTGAGGAATACTACCGTTTCTAGGCAGAATCACTGCCTGATTTATTGGAAGATGTGCCCCTGGGCATTCGGCAGCGAATGTGGTTGTGTCATGATGGTGCTCCACCGCATTCTACTCGCCGTGTAACACGAAACTTATATGCTCATTATCCAGGAAGATGGGTAGGCCGTGGTGGGCCAGTTAAATGGCCCCCGGCGCTCGTCCAAATTAACTCCTATGGACTTTTTCTTGTGGGGTTACGTGAAGACTTTAGTTTATGTGAACCCCGTAGAAAGACAAGATGAACTAGATGAACTTATAACATGAATCCAGGCAGCTTTCCAAGTCATTCGTAACACACCACATATCCTGAACAGAGTCCAAATGTCACTAATACACGTTTGCGAAATGTGCATCGAAGTTGGAGGGAGGCATATTGAACATTTACTGTAATCGAACCATTGGGTGTATTGTTTGTTTCGTTCAGTATTCAATTCCATTTACAGTGTTGTATGTAAATGAATGCACGATCGTACAGCGGCATCTGTGTCAAATAATAAAGGAAGTTATTGATACGAACAGACGAGAAACCATCGGGTACATTTCATGACTGACAGGTGTGTCTTTATTACGGTGTGTCCTTGTACTGTGTGTGCGATTACGGCTGCTTAGTAAACAGATGATGAAGATAATTGTTGTTTTAAGGGGCCTACCATCGAGGTTATCGGCCCCTAATGATCTGGGTGATATCGAAAAGGAGAATGAAATGGAAATCATAACGATAACCAAGGTAGATTGAAAACAAGTAGGAAATGTAACTTTGACTGAAAGCACTCAGTAAAAGCAAGTTAAAGGAAAAAGACAAAGTGGAATTGAGTTGGAAAAGACGCACAAAATGGAATTTGGATTCAAAATACTTACAAAATAAAAGTTAACTTAGATTCGAAATACCCGCAAAATG
Source organism: Meconema thalassinum (assembly GCA_946902985.2). Taxonomy (NCBI): domain Eukaryota; kingdom Metazoa; phylum Arthropoda; class Insecta; order Orthoptera; family Tettigoniidae; genus Meconema; species Meconema thalassinum. Next base: position 831,107,384 of record OX336388.2, read on the forward strand.
CAATGTAGATTCAAAAGACTTACAAAATGCAATGTAGATTGACCATACTTACAAAATACAATTGAGGTTGATAATACTTACATGTTGCAATTGATATTCAAAATAATCACAAAATGCAAGTGAAAATCAAAATGCTTACGAAATACAATTTACTGTAGATTGAAAGTTCGTGCAAAATACAATTTAGATTGAAAAAAGAAACCAAGCGAAATTTAGATTGAAAAGACATACAAAATGTAATTGGTAAAGAAAAGACGTACAAAATGTAGAAGAAAAGGAAGGCGGAACCCTCAAAGAATGAGGGATCCGGAAAGTTGAGGGAAGGGCCGATTAAGGTGGGGAAGAAAGAGACTCCCTAGGCCTCGGACAGCCTAATACCGTCGGGGTTGGAAGAGAACAAGAGTTGACCAAGGGAGGCCGACAGGGAAGATAACAGAGAGGAGCCCAGCACAAGTAAGTGGAAATAATGCCGGACTCAGCTGGGGTCCCGTGAACGCCAACCCACGTCTCAGATGTGAGCCCCTGGCGGGGCTTAGTAAACAAATTTCTATTGCCTCAAAGGGACAAGGACAATTCTGCGTGAGGTGAACGAGGACACTTGCGCATTCTAGGCAGCACATCTCTGTCTCCTTCTATCACACTCCCTTCCCTTGCCTGAAGCACACCAGTGGCCAGCGGCTTGCACTCTCGCTCAGCGTATACGGCGAGCTTGTCAATTTGAATCGCGCGCCCGGAAGTAACAAAGTAACCTCATTTTCTCAAAGGGAAAAATTTTCTCAACCAATCCGATTGCGGCATTGCCTTCTACATAACACGCAGAGTGGTGCTGATTTTTTGTCGGTATAATTAACATACACCCTGTATACAGTAGAACAGCGTACTTGCTAAGTTACAACAGTTTCTGGATCCAAATTTGGTTCACATTTAGCCTCATAATCCAGCTGTTGTTTCTGCCTAGGGATTCTCGTATATGCAAATGCTGGTTTAAACTCAGGGTCAACTTCAAGTTTTTCAGTTAATGTTCTAACATCGAATATAGAATTTTGGAATGATCGAACGTGTCTGTGGTTTTTAAGGTTGATTGAGCAGCAGGAAGCTCCATTTTAATGCTTTGCAGTAGTTATGAGCGACATTAACTTCAGTTAAAATGTAGTGTGACATAACTATTATTGTATATGAATTGTAGTCAATAGTCATAGCAGGGTATTTTAAGTGACCGTTTGTGGGCTCCCAACACGTTTAATTTCAAGTAGTTACAACTTCGAATACAAGTTGCTACTGTCATTAACACCTAGCGTAAAATGTTGGAACTTGATAGAGCGTTATAACCAGCAAAATATAACCTACAAATTTGCCTGCACACAGCCAATTTTAGTGGTAAGTTCTTTTCATCATCATCATCATCATCACTGGCACAACAGCCCTCTGTGGGCTTTGGCCTTTTGAAGAAGTTTTCACCATTATTTCCTGTTAAGTGCTGAGCTCCTCCAATTCTTGATTCCAATTGTCTTGACATTCTCTCTCACTCCATCTTCCCACCTTAGCTTTCGTCTTCCAAATTTACTGGTTCCTTCTGGCATTGCGTTCAACATCCTCTTTATCATTCTGTCATTAGCATGCAGCACATGTCCTGCCCACTCCAACCTTCTGATCTTTATACATTTTACAGTATCTGGTTCACTATGTAAATCATACAGTTCATGGTATGTTCTTTTACATGCCATAAATCTATGACATGGGCTTTTCTTCCTCTCCGAAGGAAGGCATACTGAAGGATTTTAACCCTCTTAAAAATACGATGACATATAACAATGCATCATCGTAATCTTCAACATCATCATCATCATCATCATCATCATCATAATCATCATCATCAGCAGCAGCAGCAGCAGCAGCAGCAGCATCTTCTAAATGCTAAAAGCCTTGTCGTTGCATACATTTCTTACTCTCTTCAGCAGTTCTTCTCATGTGGACATACGAGTCACATTCCATCCCCTTGACAATGTTCCTGATATACGATTTATTCAACATAAAAATTAAAATCTCCGAGTTTAAGGGCAGCCTTGCCATTTTTCCAATGACTTGTCATCAGCGATCTCTGTCAAAGCATCATAATAGTCGTCAATGTAATACTCAACACCTTATACGTTATTCTTCCTTTCGTCGGTCATAATGAAATGATAATCGAACACCAAAAATTGGACGACACAATTACCTTCAAATCACTAGTCACTAGGTTCACCACCATGTTCACTTGTGAAACGATTCACAATAAAGTATGACATTTAAATGAATGGATCAGCCATTTCGTGATCTGTCTCGCAAATAACTGAACTGAACCCAACCAAAGCTCTGCTTGAAACATTAAAAAAGACAAACAATATCGCTTTATTTCTCATATCATAACCGAGAATGTAAACAAGGAAAACAATTAACGCTGCTACTGGGATCACCTTGGTAGGACCTGATGATGACCGCTTGACGATCGAAACTCGTCCTCCATGTGAATATTTATTAATCTCATGTAATTGTTTTCAGGGTTAGGGCACATCACCCAATCCAATTGGGTACAATTACAGAGTATCATGCTGCATCGAATATTATTGAAAATGGTTTAAATAATACTGTTACTGATTTGCAAAGAAAACTAGAGGATCAGAAAAGGCTGATCGAAGAGGGTATAACTGTAGATATAACAGGAACTATTATAAAAACTGTTGACACTATGAAAGAGAATGTACTTAAATCTAACAAAGAATATATACAGGAAATGCATGCTAATGTTCTTAGCGATATGGGAAAGATCGAACTACAGTAAACGCAAATAAGAATATTTCTGGTTTGAAAGAGGAGTTAAATAAACGTATAGATAAAGTACAACAATCTAGCGTTACTAGGATGCCAGAATTAACTAGCAATTCCGATACAAACAGATAGAATGAACTAGATAATATCAGAAAGGCAGTAGATGAGGTAATGACCGAGCCTGCCAAAATAAAGTCAGGAACTATCTGCACTAACCGAACAATTGAAAAACGTAAGCGTTAGAGAAACTGGTTATATTGAAAATTTAAGAACGGACGTACGGGAAGATCTTAGAGAAGACTTACAGAAGTTCATTAAGGGGCGTGAAGATAAATCACGAGAAGAGCGTATTGTCCCAGAGGTCAGAAGAGATAGAAACGACATGAATGATTGACGTGACGAAGAGGATAGAGAAAGCTTCCATAGTCTTGAACATATAGACTAAAGAAAATCACTGCTAATGTCGAACGTAGTCGAAGAGAATACGATGAAGTGGGAAGTTATTTTGAACCAGGAGTAGGGAGAGAGCGTCAGTAAGATCATTCCATACCTGTCTTCGAAAACTGATAGGCGTGTTATTCAACTACGGAAAATATAGACCGAGGAATCCAGAGAGACTTTGACGGTGGAGACAGCATCACCACCGGCCAAGCTGATTACGAGCTCCGATGAAATATTGTCGCAGTAAGATGTAACATTATTTCTACGCAAACAAGTATTACAAATCGAATAATTATAAAGATAATTCATCGCTACATCAACGAAAGAATAAGTCTACGTACTGAAGCTACCATTTACAAGCGAAAGCAACATTCTTTCCAAAAATACAAGAGTTGTTGGAAAATTAAGTCGATTTAACCAAACGACATTGAACGAAGTATTTCCAATTGCATTTTCGTAATACAAACATGGTTATCAAATTGGAGTCAGCGAGGAAATTTAACAGGGTCTACAACTTGGATGTTATGAAGTCGTACTATATTATGAAGGAGAAATAACCATTTTACAAAATGTGGATTCCATCAGTGACTTAGCCGCACATCAACGGTTAGTCAATGAGGATGCAAACTCAACATCACGCTTCACCGAAGTCACTATTGCACATACAATTACAAAGTATTTCTACCCCAACTTTAGAAACACTAATCAGATTAAACAACTGTATATATTCGCCGTAGAACTTCTAGTTTGGGGTTCGCTTGAAGATGATCATCAAAAACGCTCTTAGTTCCGGAAACGTACGGGAGTGTAGGAGTTCTGGATCGATGAGGAAGAAGAAGAGTGTCGGGAAGGAGCCGCACTAGCTACCAGCTGATATCGAGGCAGGACGAGGAGAGACGCGTGCCCCGACACCAGTCCCGTTACCCAGCTGTGCTGCTTGCTTCAGTCCATGCAGCAGGACGCAATCACTTCAGATTTATCTTGCTATCAGAAGAATTATCCGGGCAGTAGGTAAAGAGGCCACTTCGAATATTATAGTAGTTAGTTGTGCAGTAATGTAGATACACTTGACATGACCAAATTTTGTGTGGCAAACTTGATATTTTATTGTTTAATTGTTTTAGAGCTTAACTAAGCATCGTAATTTGTTTTAACGTTCATGTAAATTGTTTTTAAGACGTCGTCACTTAGATTTTGACGTGTAGTAAATTTATATAGTCTTCGACTCTTGATATTGCGAAGTTATTCGAATTTTATACGTATCTATGCTAGATTAATAAGGGAATATTTTAATATACGTCAGCTTGTATAATTTGTTGAAAGTATGTCAATTTACATGGGATAGAATGGTAAATTCTTGACAGATAATTATTTCCATGTTATGGATGACAAACAATTTATTGATCAGTTCTGTTGAGAACGACAATGAACTTATTCTCTTGAAACAACGCTTTGTTTAAGCTTAGTGTTTTATTTAAATAGAATTGACAATCTGATGTACTAACACAGATTATAAAACGCTATATTGCGGTACGACAATACGAAATGAAAAGAATTATAACGAATTGTAACTAAGAATATTATGAGAAACGTATGTAATGAATAAGTTGAATATATATTCACGAAATAAATGAAAGGGGAGGATATGCAGTGTATTTATATTAACGAGACGAGAATATACAGACAGATATCTTAATTATGTAAAGTTCAATGAACTGTGGTTTCATAAAATGGTAAGAAAGGAATAATATCGCAATTGAATCGCTCAGGAAGGTATATGACATGAAATATGTAAGTGAAATAACAGGATCGGTTAGACAAGTCATAAATATTTACGTATGTGAATGAAAGATGTATAATCGATAGATAATGTGTAATTTGAACTATATAAGTAGGATTACTGATTTTCATGCACCCTCAGAGAGTGTGTTGAAATGGGAAATAATATTATTATTGCGAAACTTGTGAGAGGAAGGCTGTATAAGCGTATGTGTTAACGCTGACTTATATTTAAGATGAAAGGTAATGTTCCTATGGATTAATTGAAAATAGAGCGAAGTAAGTAATGAAGTTACGACTGTGTTGTCGATGTATTAGTACGTGAATTTGCGATTACGATATTTTGAATGAAGAAGTAGTGAAACATCATGTATACCGTATTTGAACAAACTACAAAAGACAGTCTGTTATATAATCGTCTACTTTATTATTTTTTTTATCAAGATTATGACTATGCAGAGCAGTTATAAACTTTATCGCTCGTAACAATAAGTTCGCATAGGATTTAACAATTGAAACGGATTTAGCTCAAGAAGTAGGTGATTTCGTTGGAAAATGTAAGTGAAGGAATGAGTTGAAAGAATGATCAGTAGAACATATATTGTAACGTGTTTTTCGAGGGGTTTTATGCAACTGGCATAAGTCAGTAGGAAGCCATTCTATATTTATTTACGCGGCAAATTGTTCAGCCAAGAGAATTTTTCATGGTAGTTTATTATTATTATTAATTTATTATAATTATTATTAAGGTATTTTCGGAGCATTTTATAAAAATTATTAGCATTCAGATAGGTTTTCTATGTCTTAGAAAACGCTAACAAGCAAATTATTACGAACGACGATATCATAGAAAATTATCTGATTACGGAATTTTACGGAGTTTTGTCAGTTAGGGTATTTGAGAGACATGACTCACTGGGAATTCTAATACAAGCTGATTCCTGTCGAGAAGCATGACGCAATCCTGGGTCGCAAGGTCTAGAAGAGGCGAATTGTTGAAACGGAAAACGACTTCTCCCTCTCGCCCGCGGAGTGTAATGAACCGGAGGAGGGGAAGTGGCGGCGTGCTCAGCCAATCAGCGGAGACAGCGTAAGCTAGGAGACTGCTCCGGAGTGGGGGAGCCGACAGGTGAATATATCGTTCGACGCGCCGTGAGACGAGGACAATCTGTGAAATAATTGACGAGTATGGGTGCGCGTGCGAGTGGCTCCGATGTTCGGTGGAGTTAAGGACTATCTGTGTAGAACTTGCGGTGTACGGTCGCAAGTGCGTGACGCTCCGATGTTCAGTGGAGTTAGCGACGAACTTTTGTAAAACGTAACCAGTGCGGTTTTACGAGAGTTTGGGTCCGATGTACGGACCATAGAATTATATAATCTACCAGGATATCATCAAATTTCGACGGAGATGACGACGTCCAGGAGACTGTGGGAAGCACACAGCATCATCAAGAACGAGGGAAATGCATTGGCAATTTCCAGGGGTAAGCGCTAATGACGCAGAAATACGCAATCTCTCATTTTTCTTTGTTTTATATTTCATAATTCAGTAACTTCATAGCTTGGAAATAAGAGTAAAATCAATTTATCAGACTCCGTTTTCACGTAATTTTCTATCGGTAATATTCAAATCACAACGCTCCAATTTAAATTTTAAACTTATTATTATTATTAATTTTGCTATACTTGTTTTATATAATAAATTCATTTCTTTTACAATGCAATCTTTGCTTTCAGTAGGTAGCATTAGATATAGACCAATTCCTTCTCCTGATACAATTGTTTGTTGGGTTAATGATCAAATCAAAGCACGATCTGAGTGAATAGAGTCTTGAATGTGTTCTGCCAGAGCTAGACGTTGTTAAATACAAATTTAGATTTCAACATTGCATTGAGGTCTTGGCGCCCATTAAAACAACATAGCTTAGGCAAAGGTAAACAGTTACATTTCTCTCCCAACAGTGTGGGCTAAAGAAACCGTTTCATTTGTCGCTACCAACATGGGGCACTAATTACCAGTACATTTGTACGCTCAACGTGGAGCAAAGTAAATACCGTTTCACTTGTCATCCCAGCCTAAGCAAGACCATTACATTTGGCGCCCAACGTGGGGATGAAAACCTAATAACATTTGTGGAAGGAGAAGGGTATATATTTCTGTGCCTGTATTTTGGGGGTTATTTGTCTTTATCAGTGTATATCATTATGGGGGATGAGAAAGAAAGACAGATGAGGTTACGTAGTGGTCATCAACTGGAGAATGATGATACGAGCAGTATGTCGAGTGATGGTAGTACCGGGGTAGCGGAGGTAAATCCCGATACTGAAACAGGGAGTGTAGGCGGCCAACCAGAATTAAAAACTTTACTTCTCGAGTTCATGTATCAGAACAAAGTTAGTAGTGATGCTTTAAATGCAAAATTAGAACAGAATAATGCAAAATTAGAACAAAACAGTAGGGAAAATAAAGAAAGTACAGAAGCTTTAAATGCAAAATTAGAACAGAATAATGCAAAATTAAAACAGAATAATGCAAAATTAGAACAAAACAGTAGGGAAAATAGAGAGAGTAATGAAACTTTAAACGCCAGATTAGAACAAAACAGTAAGGAAAATAGAGAGAGTACTGAAACTTTAAATGCTAAATTAGAACAAAACAGTAGGGAAATGAGTGACAAATTCGAACTGATTAGAGGTGAGATCAGGGGGGTGATGGAAGAAAAGGCTAAAGAAATTATTGCAGATGTAGACAGAAAATTAGGAAAAGTACAGGAGGAGTTGGAAATTAGAATCAGTACACAGGCTGAAAATTTAAAAGAACTAGTGCAACTGGAAACACAGCAGGTCAAAAAGCAATTGGGGGGAGAAATTGACAAAATTCAGGTAGCTACTAAAGAGGTTAAGGAACAGCTGGGGGGTAGAATTGAGAAAGTCCACTCACAAGTAGTTGCAGAAGTAAATGATTTAAGAGAGAGTAATAGGGAAAGCATTAGCAAGATTGAGGAGAAACAAGCAAAGCTATATGATAAAGTAGAAGAATCAGAAGGAAACATTAAATTAACAGTAAACAGTATTGAGAGGAAGGCTGAGGAGAAAATCGCAGAATTAGAATTAAAATTAAAAGCTAGGATCAGACAAGAAAATAGTCAGAATAGGCCAGTTTTTGTGAATAGCACACACAGGGAGGTAGAACTGGGTAAGTTCAGCAATCGACAGGGGTGCCCAATGGAGTTCATGAACACTATAGAAAATAAATTCGGGGAGAGGTTGGAAAATGGTAGTATTGAGTGGTGCCAGGTAGTTGAAATTTTAGAACAAGTGTTTGTGGGGGAAACGAGGAATTGGTTTGCTGTCTACAGAGACAAGTTTACTGATATCAATGATTTTAAAATGAAATTCTGTGAAAAGTTCTGGAATGAGGTTATTCAGTCGCAGCATCGTGAGGGAGTAGTGTGTGGTAAATATAACCCTAAAGGAAGCTCCACCATGACCGAATACTTTTTAGGGCAGGTATTAGTGTGTAAATATCTGGATGGCTTGAAGGAGGAAAGTGATGTGGTAAGGTTGCTACTTAGGCACTTTCCCTATAGGATCAAGGAGGCTGCTTGTATCCAGAATGTAAAGACTATATCACAAGTAGAAAATTTGTTAAGCACATTTGATGCACTAGGGAGAGGGGGTTATGATGACAATTTCAATCGGAACCAGGGTAATAATAATAATAGACCTAATGAAGCCAGGCATCAAGAAGTTCAAGGGAACGGTGGCGAAGGGGCCAACGCTCAAAATAGAAATAATAATAATCAGCTATATCAGAACAGAGGAAATGGCTATGGTAATCAGTATCAAGGGAGGAACAATGATTTCAGGGGAAATCAAGGGAGGAACAATGATTACAGCGGAAATCAAGGGAGAAACAATGATTTCAGGGGAAATCAAGGGAGAAATTATAATGACAATAATTACAACCAGAATAGGGGTCAAGGAAGAGGACAGCCTAGTGGTAGTAATATACAGCCAAACAATGACAACACAGCCCAGAACAACCAGACTAGTTCAGTAGTTAGTAGTACTACGGCCAGCTGTAGCGGTTCTTTAAACGCGAACCAGGCTGCGAAGTAAGGTCAGAATCTCAGTCTGTAGCATGCCCTGTCCATACAATTATACAGGAACCCTATGACCTAAATGTAAGAAATGAATTATTACATGAACTAAATGATGAAGGTATTATTCAGGAAGTGGTTAGTAAGAGCCCCATAGTTAAATTTAACGTGTCCGAGGCGTACACAGATGTTTTAATTGATAGTGGTTGTATGAAGAGTTGCATAAGTAGTGCATTTTATGATAAAATGAAAGGAACTGGAGTAAATTTTGAGGAGATGCCAATTAAAAGCACTTTTGTTATCACAGCTGTTGGGAAGAGGTCTAAAGTAATTTCTAAGCAAGTTTTAGTAGACATTAAAATTAATAATCATGTAGAGATTTGCCTTGTAATTCCAAATTTAGTATTCAGTGTCATCTTGGGTTCAGAGTGGCTAAGTAGAGTGTCTGGTAACTTATGTTATGATGTAGGGAGTTTGAAATTTAAATGGGGAGATTCTGAAGTAGAAGTAGCGTTCAATGACCAAATTCAGGGAAGTAGTGTTGTAGGTGTGATTTGTACTTTAAATGAGATATCGCCAGCCGTAGAGCGGGGTTCTCCATGTTTTGTGGGCAGTGTGATTACGAACGGAAGTCTAGAGGACTCGTTACGTGAGGCTGCATTTCAGGGAAATATAGAGGATGAACAGTGTGTTCGGCTCTATGATGTGTTATGGTGTAATAGGAGAGTTTTTGAGGATCGCATTGGTATGACCAATTGCTATACACATTCATTGAACGTTATTGATAGGTCAGTATTCACAGGACATAGATATCCTGTACCTTTCGCTTATCAGAGTGCAGTTGAGGCACAAATTAATCAGATGCTTGAAGATGGGATTATTGAGCACTCGAACAGTCCATATGTTAATTCTTTGATCACGGTACCCAAGACCGACGGCACTGTTCGTATTTGTTTAGACGCTCGTTTGGTTAACATTAGAATTAGTTCAGATCAGCTGAAATCTATGTCAATAGAGGAATTAATGCAAACATTTGAGGGGAAGAAGTATTTCACTTGTGTAGATTTGAGTTCCAGTTTTTGGCAAGTGCCACTTATGTACGAAGATAGACCATTTACAGCTTTTAGTCATAAATATAATCTTTATCAATTTTGTAGAACACCTTATGGGTTAAAGAGTAGTTCAGCAGCTTTAATTAGGGCTTTAAACATCGCATTAGGGGATGACACAGGAGAGTTTGTAACCATTTACATTGATGATATGGTAATTAGTTCACGCAGTTTTGAGGAGCATCTAGGTCATTTAGATATAGTTTTTCAGAAGTTAGATCAGGCAGGGTTCACTTTGAAGCTGTCTAAGTCGTCATTCTGTCAGTCAGAAGTGACATTTTTAGGTCATAGAGTGTCGAGTAGAGGTGTAACACCAGAAGAAAGTAGGGTTAATAAGATACTTAACGCAGAGGTGCCACAGAATGTTAAACAGTTAAAAACTTACCTGGGAATTTGCAACTTTTTCAGGAGGTTCGTTCTTAAATACTCAGGGTTGGTAGAACCATTCAGGGAATTGCTTAAAAGTGGGACTCGGTGGAGATGGGAGTCCAAGCATGATCAGGCTTTTAGAGCGCTGAAGGAAGGTTTTGAGAAAGCTGTAGTGCTGAAATATCCGTTAAAAGATAAGGAATATGTGGTTATGACAGATGCTTCACATATAGGCATTGCTGGAGTATTATGTCAGAAAGATGATGAGGGTAATCTGTGCATTGTATCTTTAGCCTCGCGAGGACTGACTGCAGCAGAGAAAAGATACACGATTACTGAGTTAGAGCTTTTAGGTATTGTTTTCAGTTTAGGGAAATTTAGAATGTATTTAGTAGGGGGGAAATTTGAGATCCACACAGATCACCATGCATTACTGTATATGAGGACTTGTAAACTCAGTTCTAACAGAGTTAGTAGGTGGATTCTTGCTCTGCAGGAATACGAATTCACAGTAAAATATATTAAAGGTAAAGACAACATTCTTGCAGACATGCTATCGAGGGACACTAATTTATCTAGGGATTATCCTGTGGTTAAAGCAGAGGACGGTATTTTAATATGTGCATGTGTGGACAGTAGCAACAGGGCATCGTTACAGACACTGAGAAATATGCTAGTGGAGCAACGTGATGACGTTAAGTTAAAGGAGCCACTGGCTAGGTTGGAAATAGGTGAAGAAGAGTATGTGAAAGTAGGACGGTTCACGTACAAGATGAAGGATGGGCTTCTTGCAAGGAAATGTAGGAATAATCGGTGGGCAATATGTGTTCCTGCCACTTTGCGGGAGGAGCTAATTTGGTTCATTCATAGGGAATTAGGACACTTTGGTGCTGCCAAGGTCTTCTATGAAATTGGTCGTGACTTCATTTGGAGTAAAATGGGAAGGGACGTTAGGAGGATTTTAGCTAAGTGTGACACCTGTCAAAGGAGTAAATATCCAGTTAAATATTTAGTGGGGGAGAGATCTGCAGTTCTCACCAGTAGTCCCGGCGAACTACTGTGTGTGGATTTATTTGGCCCGATCGTTAAAGGACAGTACGGCTACGAGTACATTTTTATAGTTATTGACGCTTTTAGTAAGTATGTCAAGCTATATCCGCTAAGGAAAGCCACGGGACTAGCGTGTAGCCGTCTGATCATTAATAAGTATGTACCTGAGTTTGGCATTCCTCTCAGGATACTATCTGACAGTGGACCACAGTTTACTGCAAAGAAATGGAGAACCAGTATGCAGGAAGCTGGTATAACACACGTTCATTCCTCTGTAAGTTACCCTCAGGGTAATTCTGCAGAGCGTCCATTAAGGGAAGTGGCTAGTCTTTTTCGAACTCTAGTGCATGACAAGCATGCGGCCTGGGTTGGACATCTTCCCAAGGTCGAGACTTGGCTGAATTCTGTCCAGCATGAGAGCACGAAATTGACGCCATACGAAGTTCACTTCGGAAATAGACCACACAATGAACTAGCGAGGGTGTTGGGATTAAATGAGGGTAAGCAACCGGGGATGGATTACATTGTCCAGTTGGCGAAACAGAATTTATCTAAATCAGCACAAAAGAGAATTCGCCAACAAAAAGAAACTAAATTTGACCTATTCGAGCCGGGAGACAGAGTCTTACTTAGAGTGCCGAAACAGTCAAATAAGCTAGAGAAAGTCATGTCCAAGTTCTTTTATCTCTACGAGGGCCCATTTATAGTTTCCAAACGTATTGGCAAAATAGCATATGTGCTGGAGAATAGTGAGGGAAACAGATTATACGGGACGTATAATATACATAGTCTACGAAAATATGTGTCATAAAGTGAGTGTGTTTAGCTGGCGAGCCAGCCTATCAAATGAGTAAGTGTGGTATCTGGTGCGTGGAGGATCTGGTCTTAAGGCAGGCGTATCGGAAGTCACACAGGGGGGTAGTATGTAAGTAAATGAGAGTTTTTAAGGTACAGGGAAATATGACGGGATTGTCGGATGCTGTTGAGCACTAAATTGTCTCGATGCACCAAGGCCATTTTGGCAGCGCTGATGGGTTCCCATTTATCTCCAAGAGATGGGGGAGCGCTTGTATAGGGCTTGTTAGCTTAAGGCGTCCACGAGATAAAAGATGGGCCATCAGAATGCGAGACAGTCCTTCATGAAACTCATACATATCAGCACACGTGATTTCTGTTTACGGCCTCGCCATGTAAGATTTGTAAGTGTGTAATTTAAGATAATTTGTACAATGGTATTATTTGTGTGAGGAGAAATGGTCTGTGGTGAGAACTAGTATTAAGTAGAATATGGTTAACGGGAACTTAACAAGACATGGCGATTACGGCACAGAAATATTTGGTGTTATATGTAATGCGCATTTACTGTTTTTTTTTCAGAAGTCAATATTAATTTAATCTACTTTAAAGAGAGATTAAGTATTATGGTCACGAGGCGCTGCCACAATAGTGTGATCGTGTGCTCAGTGATAAGTGAGATTAAATTTCACCATAAGGAAGGGACCTCCAGTGAAATTAGGAAGTTCAATGATGATATAAATATATCAGAACACCTTCAATGCGTGTGATATGACATCATAAATACATAGTGCTCACACATTAATTATGTCTATTTCTCCAACATAGAGCAATTTGAGAGGCGGAAATATCCATGGAACACTATTCTATATGTAAAACATTGGACTGGTTGCAAAGTGCAATCCATAGTGACAACAAACTTTGACGCAAAGTGCGTGAAGAAAACTTATGAGTGTACATATCTGTAATTTAGGGTGATTTCATTTATGTAATATGTATTTTGGATGGGGTTTATTAACGTGTCTGGGATAATCGGATAATGGACCGTCGTCACGGTAAATCATCCGATGATCCGAGGCGAATATGTAACGTGTTTTTCGAGGGGTTTTATGCAACTGGCATAAGTCAGTAGGAAGCCATTCTATATTTATTTACGCGGCAAATTGTTCAGCCAAGAGAATTTTTCATGGTGATTTATTATTATTATTAATTTATTATAATTATTATTAAGGTATTTTCGGAGCATTTTATAAAAATTATTAGCATTCAGATAGGTTTTCTATGTCTTAGAAAACGCTAACAAGCAAATTATTACGAACGACGATATCATAGAAAATTATCTGATTACGGAATTTTACGGAGTTTTGTCAGTTAGGGTATTTGAGAGACATGACTCACTGGGAATTCTAATACAAGCTGATTCCTGTCGAGAAGCATGACGCAATCCTGGGTCGCAAGGTCTAGAAGAGGCGAATTGTTGAAACGGAAAACGACTTCTCCCTCTCGCCCGCGGAGTGTAATGAACCGGAGGAGGGGAAGTGGCGGCGTGCTCAGCCAATCAGCGGAGACAGCGTAAGCTAGGAGACTGCTCCGGAGTGGGGGAGCCGACAGGTGAATATATCGTTCGACGCGCCGTGAGACGAGGACAATCTGTGAAATAATTGACGAGTATGGGTGCGCGTGCGAGTGGCTCCGATGTTCGGTGGAGTTAAGGACTATCTGTGTAGAACTTGCGGTGTACGGTCGCAAGTGCGTGACGCTCCGATGTTCAGTGGAGTTAGCGACGAACTTTTGTAAAACGTAACCAGTGCGGTTTTACGAGAGTTTGGGTCCGATGTACGGACCATAGAATTATATAATCTACCAGGATATCATCAAATTTCGACGGAGATGACGACGTCCAGGAGACTGTGGGAAGCACACAGCATCATCAAGAACGAGGGAAATGCATTGGCAATTTCCAGGGGTAAGCGCTAATGACGCAGAAATACGCAATCTCTCATTTTTCTTTGTTTTATATTTCATAATTCAGTAACTTCATAACTTGGAAATAAGAGTAAAATCAATTTATCAGACTCCGTTTTCACGTAATTTTCTATCGGTAATATTCAAATCACAACGCTCCAATTTAAATTTTAAACTTATTATTATTATTAATTTTGCTATACTTGTTTTATATAATAAATTCATTTCTTTTACAATGCAATCTTTGCTTACAGTAGGTAGCATTAGATATAGACCAATTCCTTCTCCTGATACAATTGTTTGTTGGGTTAATGATCAAATCATACCACGATCTGAGTGAATAGAGTCTTGAATGTGTTCTGCCAGAGCTAGACGTTGTTAAATACAAATTTAGATTTCAACATTGCATTGAGGTCTTGGCGCCCATTAAAACAACATAGCTTAGGCAAAGGTAAACAGTTACATTTCTCTCCCAACAGTGTGGGCTAAAGAAACCGTTTCATTTGTCGCTACCAACATGGGGCACTAATTACCAGTACATTTGTACGCTCAACGTGGAGCAAAGTAAATACCGTTTCACTTGTCATCCCAGCCTAAGCAAGACCATTACAATATCTATATTATCGCCTAGCTAACTATAATTGTGTAAATATGTAAATAATTTATTATTGAGGGTATTTTAACGTTTGAAATATGTGAAGTTAGATTTGTGTCAGTGAAACTTAAGTATGTATCAAGCAGTGGAAGGATTGTTAGGCAATAGCGTGAGTATTTAATATTGTTAATAAGTTCAGTAAGATCCACAAGTGTGTGGATAGTTTAAATAATATATCTAGACGAGTTTTCAAGGACATAACACATTTTAATTTGTCAACGAGGACTTGTAAAGTCATGAACCAAAATTCACAATTATATTTGCATATAGCAATGCTATACTTTTAATTCTAAATATTATTTGACGTTTTTATATAGCGTGTGATTGTATTATGATCGTATTAAAAATTACCTGCCTAAATCCAGCTGACGCACGAAACCGGACAAAATGGAAGTCAATGACCAAAAAAGCGGACCCTGCACCAGCGGGACAACGCTAGGAAGGAGAAGAAGAAGAAGATTGTATAATGATCTTATGTGGACATTTAAGGTCATTGTTATTCTCTTGAATAAATGATAGCAGGCACTGCTTAGTTTGCCTGTCCATTTTTATAGAACATAACGATCTCCTTATTTAACGATCTGATGCGATATTACTGCTAGTTGGGTACTGGCGCCCATTGCACAATTAAACCGTTCACTCCCTGAGATTCCAAGAATCTCGTCCTAGCGTACTTTATTGTAGGATTTGTACGCAACTAAGTAGGAGTACTATCGTAGTTTTAAGATTATACCTGTATCAAGAGATTCCTAGCTATTCGTCTAGCGAGGTACATTTGGTTTATTTAGCTGGGTATTAACGTCCTTAGCGATCCCTTCCATCATCAGGATAATAGGTGATGGCTACGTGAATTTCGGGTAGAGTATCATGTTTCAACTTCCGGAAAATTTTGACATATCTTCGCGTTTGACCAGTGAAATCTACCTCCGCCTTCCGGCGTGCCGAATGGAATTTCTTATAATATAGTTGCTGACTTAAGATTCTAATATGGCAATAAATTGATAACGACAAGAGAGGTGTGATGAATTGTTATCATTATTTAATATTAACAACCATTATTGTAATTCAGATTAACAAGTTAAGTAAACCAATTTTGTCATCGCTGTTAAAGAAAGTCGATAATTGTGAATTATTTTATCTTGAGAAATTATACACTGCGAACGAGTAGAGCTTTTATAATGAAAGGAAAGTTATGTAACAATTCCAATAAGGAATAGTAATGGAGATCACAGTATTATATTACAAAGTAAAGGATTATTGAAGCTATAATTGTATGATAGCAAGTTTATGGAACCATAATACGCATTTTACACGTATTATTGAGAGAATAGTTGTACGTGAAGTGTAAAGATGTTTTTATATAGCATTGATGTTGAGGGTAGGCTATTATACGTATTGTAAACGTGCATTTGGAACGTATAAGGAATTTTATAGCAGTGTGGATCTAAGAAAGATCATTGGTGTTTATTAATATTATTTAATTGACATACAGTTGAATTTACAAAGGTTAATTGGCGGAATATACTTGTGAAAGGATAAGAAGGTGATGGATTTGTTGATTCTTATTGAAACTTCTATCAAGGATTGTAACATTATCGCATGAGCTTAACTTAATTGTTCGGCCATATTAGCAAGATTATGAAATGAAACTCTAGTAAGGTAACATTTGTAATTGTGTAATAACGAGTAAGAGTTGACGCTAAGTAACTAGAGAAAGCAATGTAATAGCATTGATTTAAGAGAAAGCAATGTGATGGATAATTGCAGTAATGATGTAGGGTTCGGTGATGTTGTAAATAATTGTAAATACTATTCAAACTAAAAGTATACGATATTGAGGAGTAATTAAAAATATGATAAAGTTTACTAAACAACTAAACTAATAAACAGCTGATCGTAATAAATAATTATAACATTATTTTTATTCTGGATTAACATGTTTAAATAAACATTTCTAATAATTAATAATTATTAGAATTAATAAATAATTTGTATATTCATAATTATTTAATCTTTGCTAATAATTTCCACAATTATTCAAAAATAGTTCTAGAGATTTCTCATAATAATTAAACATTTATCTAAATACTTCAAAGAAAATTAAACAATTTAATAACCAGATGTGGAGAGATGTTCGAGGAACATGGCAATGTTCTTTGTTTACATCGAGGATGTTTAACATTATTGATAGGTGGTCTATGCTAGATCATCCTTTAATAATTTGCATTATTATTGCAAATTGGTGAATGTTGAGAAGTAAGATGAAATGTCATTGGAGGATTTATTCTCAATTAAAAGTGGTATCTGTTTAAAATTTGTATTTTCGGAAAGAGAGAGAGAGAAGTTAAGTGTGGTTGAAGAGACAGCTGATTTGTGCTTACAATAATGATGTTGTGAACTTCTAATGTCAGATGGACGTTTATACATATTTCATTGTTTTATTTAACAAGCGAGTTCAGTAATTGTTTTAAGGGACCTATATGGTTATTTTGTGATTGTTTCGTGGAATCTAATTGCTTTGTTTAATTATTATAATAAATTTAATTTCGTTCGTCTTATAAACACGTCTTGAATAATTTATTTAAATTATGGAGAGAGGTTGTGTTTTGGATCATCGAAGGTTTAGTTTAGCCCGTTGCTTTGCCCCATTTGCCCCAAGATTGGTAAGTTTCTCGTATGCTCCTCTTATTTAGTTGGTTATTCTCCAAAACAAAACCGTAGAACTTGTATCCCCCATGTAGCTCTTGTTGGTAGGATTTTCAGGTTTATTTAGCCGGAAACCTCAAGATTCTAAAATCCAGCTGATCTTCGGATTCGACAAATGGCTTTCAAGGTATATTCGGGAACAGTACCTACCGCA
This sequence comes from Meconema thalassinum, assembly GCA_946902985.2. Classification (NCBI taxonomy): domain Eukaryota; kingdom Metazoa; phylum Arthropoda; class Insecta; order Orthoptera; family Tettigoniidae; genus Meconema; species Meconema thalassinum. The sequence goes on from OX336388.2 coordinate 831,125,315, forward strand.
AGGCTACGGCCGCCTCTTTCCCTTTTCCTTGCCTCTCCCTCCCAATCGTCCCTTCCCTTCCCATCCCTCATGAGGCCCCTGTTCGCTTTGCAGGTTAGGCCGGCTGGGCGAGGGGCTGATCCCACCTCCCCAGTTGTATCCCCCTGATCAGATGTTCCACCTCCAGGACACTTCCCGTAGCGGAAGTAATGGTGGGATCCCTCGCTGAGTCCATGGGAAAAATTGACTAAATAATAATAATAATAATAATAGTAATATTAATAATAATAAATTAAAAATAGCATACCTGCGCCTTTGTTTCCACTCGTATGACACGGAATGGTGCAAGCCTACTGTGCCGTCATTACTCGTGGTGTCTGGCGGTAACAAAAACTTTATTCTTGGACATTAAGTTAAGTATAATAAAAGGAAGAGAGAATTCGGCTGATCAATACTTATAATTTAACACCAAAACCCTCTAGTGTTAAATTATAAGTATTGATCAGGCGGATTCTCTCTTCCTCTTATTATTCTTAACTGACAATCAATACGGAACCATGACTATACCTACGAATAATATGGACATTAAGTGGTAAGTAGCGTGTGTTATCTAGGGAATGGAAAATTAACGGTATTACAAAATTTCGGTTGATTAATTATTGACGTGTACAATACCCCCTGAAAAGAAAAACGAAGGAATTAAAATAATTTTAGCACATTAGAAAACAATGATATTTCGATAGGATCTGAGCTAAAGTTTAGCACAGTAGGTTTCCATTCAAGCAACTGTTTCAGAGTAGCTGGAGTGTCATATCGACAAGAGTCCTTGGCTAAGTCGGCGGGTCACTATACAAGCATTCTGAGCCGGACTTTACGTGCAATAGGGTGGCCAGTTCTTGCCGTAGCAGGTTCCCGAGGGAGTCCACTTAGTAGAAAGCAAATGGGTGAGTTAGCCGTGGTCGTTACGGCGTGGCTGCAGGCAGACGCTCACCTTCGGGAGGCGAAGAGTTTCGAATCCCCCCGCCAGCAACCTTGAAGATGGACTTCTTTGGTTTCCCATCTTCCTTCCAGGCAAATGCCAGGGTTGGTCCCTAACTATAGGCCACAGTCGCTGTTGTGACTGAACTTCTTGTTAATATATATTGTGTCCGTATGAGACGGAGCGGAGAGGCTGGCATGATACACACAGAACACCAAATATAATAGAAGTGAATGACGTATGGTAAACCACGAAAACAAGTGGTGTGGCAGACAACTACCAGTATGGAAATATTAGCTCCCAAACATGTTTTCATTTTATTTAATTTAACTGGGTCATTAATTAATTAATTCATTCATTCATTCATTCGTTTATTTGCTATTGGGGGTATGTCCCCCGGTGGCAAATTAGATATACATAACAAATACATAACAATTCACTAACAATTAAACTGGAGTATTTACACAAATAGTCAGTCTTTTCTTAAACACACCTATATGTTTGGGAAAAGGCTCTAAGACTGCGGCAGGTAGAGAGTTCCAACTATCAATGCCATGGTTTACGAAAGAATATTTACCATAATTTGTTCGCTGTGGTCGGCCCATAACTATGAAAGGATGATCGCTCCTACCTATGTAAGTAGGCTTTCCCATACGTTTGCTAAGCTCACCCCATGCTGGTTGATTTGTATACGTGTTGTACATAGCTCAGAGTCTAGATTTCATCCTCCTAGCCTCAAGTGATTCCCACCCAAGTTTCTTTAACATACGGCTCACACTGCTCCTGGGATTCAAGTCACTGAGCGCAAATCTAGCGGCCTTTCTTTGTACCATTTCCAACTCATTTATGAGCCCTACTTGATATGGATCCCAAACCGCCGAGGCGTATTCCAGAATAGGTCTTACAAGTGACAAATATCCTAATTCTTTAGCAGAGGTACTACTTCCTTTTAATACCCTCATTACAAAGTGCAGGGATTTGTAAGCTTTAGAAACTACACATCCTATATGACTACTCCATTTCATATCATTTCTTACGTGAACGACCAAATATTTGCAAGAATCTTCTTCTACAAGTATTTCCGAGCCAATGTTATATTGAAAATCTTGCCTTCGCACTTTCCCTATTTTTATTAGACTACATTTTCTTGTGTTTATTTTCATTTTATTTTCAATCGCCCACTTATAGACCAGGTTCAGGTCATCTTGAAGTACTGCATTGTCTTGTGAGTCATGTATCTTTCGATATATTACACAATCATCCGCAAACAATCGACAGTCACTGCGAATCCCATTTGGCAAGTCATTTATAAACTCCAAAAATAACAAAGTTCCGATTACGCTGCCCTGAGGGATACCCGACGTTATGATAATTTCATCCGAGAATTGGCCTTCAACTTTCACTTTCTGGGAATGACCCGTCAAAAATTCTTGGATCCATAAAATTACTCGTCTATCAATCTTCGTCGAAGCTAATTTATGGAGTAGCATGTCATGCGACACGACTTCAAATGCCTTCGCAAAATCTATAACTACGGCGTCGACTGAAACTCCATCGTCTAACGATTCGCTAATATCTTGAAAAAGTGATAGCATCTGACTCTCGCATGGGTAACCTTTCCGAAATCCATGTTGCCTATCATTAAACCATGATAATGTTTCCCACTGTTCCCTCAAGTAGTCGCAAATGAGATGCCCCATCTGTTTACAAACGATGGACGTAAGACTATCCGGCCTGTAGTTGCCCAATTCAAGTCTGCTCCCTCCCTTAAATATTGGGACTGCCGTAGCTCTTTTCCAGTCATCCGGGATTTGCGCATTGTTTATGGACACATTAAACATCACCTCTAAGTATCGTGCCACGGCCCTACCTCCTAGTTTAAGTACTTCACTAACAATATTATCAGGACCCTTTGATATATTGTACTCCAATTCGTGTTTATGTTAAGGACATATTTCCATTTAAAAAATCGCACCAACTTGAGACTTTGGACTGGATGGTTTTCTTCTGAACTGTTCACGCCGATGTCGCATGACACATATTCTTCGGCGTGAGAAACACCCGTATTTGACAAATACGGTTTACGAATGAAAAGTATGGAGCACGATCATAAGCTTCAGAAATACGACAATATCGTGTTACCCGGGAACAATATTTGCTATTACGAGTAGTTTGAACGTAAGAGTGCCTTAAATACACCAAAATCAGGATAATGAACAGTTACCGTAACGTGCTTCAAGCATTCTGAGCCGCCATGTTATCAACAACATAGGACACCAAATAACGCAAGGCCAAATCAACCAATTACGGGGCAACATTTTGCCTAGCAGCGTTTGTAGTGGGGTGGCGGAGAAGTACTCAGTGTTGTCAGTTACTCGTATCGTAGCTTCATCCCCGTGGTGACATGATATTTGGATCGAGCGCGCCGAGGCTACAAGCTGTCACTCTGCCTTGTTTGAAGTTAGCACGTGGCACGAGAATCCGCTAGGAAATGCTGGAGTATAATTTACGTGTTCTTATATACATAAGGAAGTGGCAGGCATCAGCACCTTGGAATATCATTTTGAGTTATTCTCATATTAATTACATGAAGATTCTTTGCATAAAAGACGAATTCTGGAAACTTCCACCACGGGAGCCAATAGCATGGAGAGTATCGCATTACATAATGTGACTGCGAGAATCGATGTCTGACCTTGGTGTTGTGTATAAGCGGGCTCTTGGAGAGCCAAGGTATGATTTTCTTGCGTTCTGCTTATGCTTTGTCATCACGCTATCGTCATACTGCTCAAGAGCTACGCGAGGCTAGGCCTCTGCTATAATTTTCATAAGTGAAATTACCGCGTTACTCTGCGCGTCTGTCTGAAGAGATATCCTGCGGCAAAGTTATTTTTTGTACCAGTGCGTGGAAAAATGAAGTGTTTTCGTGCTTCGTGAAGTATTATCTATGTACCTGTGAAAATCTACATATTATTTGGAAATTTAAAGGTATGTGGACATGGACTTGTTCTACAACAACTGAATGATTATTTGAATGTCTATAAGCTTCTCTCAAACATTTGATATTAGTGGACTGGATATAATGTCGAACTGTGAAGTGGTTATGAGCGACTGTGATGTCAAGGACTTATTAAATGTCACGATCAACTTTTAATCAACTTAGTGCTTGAAACAGGCCAGGCATATCTGTAAATACTATATCCTCGGATACTTGGAATATTATAATTACCAACGAAATATTTCATAAATATTATACTCGAGACAGTCAGTCCAATAATATACTTAAAAACTGTGGACTAGACCATTACAATCCCGAACGTGAATATGTGGACGAGTCCAGGGCGGCCAGATAGGATTCTGACGTCACAGCCCAGCAGTTCGAACGCGATATTCTGCTAGAAGAGGCCCATGGCGAGACTAGCGATGCCAAGATCGCATTATGGAGTACCGGAAGCAATGCCTATTCCGGGCATGTTGCTGTGGACGAGGAGGCAGCATTAGGCGAATGCTGGGATACTACCCTTCCCTAGGATGGAGCCATTATGGGATCGCGGTGCCTGGTTCCATTCCAGACCGTGGGATGATCCTCCGCTTCAGAACATCTTCAAGGTAGAAACCCTCCGACTTATTATGTGAATCTTATTTTTGTGCCATGAATTTCCTAATAATAATTCTATATAATTGTGTTGGTTGAACAGTGAATTCTAATGAACATTAATTATTTGTAATAAACCATAATGACATGATAAATGGTCTGCAATAAAGAATAATGAATAATGATAATGATATTGTTATAAACAAATTGTTTGAGAGTGAGGGATCTCATGATCCTTAAGCTATTGTTGGATATACTATAAACTATACTATAAACAAAGTATAATGGTTCTACTTATAAGTAGAAGATGATGGTATTGGGATAAGTGTATAATCCCCGATTCACTAATGTTGTTTACTGAGTTTAGCTCATGTTATTTGAGGGTTAATCCTCGGATAAAATGGGACTTGTTGCGGAAGTAATAATCCTGCCACATAAATGTAATAATTGCTTCGAATATTTGAAATGTCAAACATAGACTTCCACAGCAAATGTACTTTATATTGATCATCAAATTATTTAGAAAATGTAATGACGTCACGTCAAAAGGTATTATCAATTCTTGTGATGGCTTGTTAATGACCAGTGTTCTAGTGTTATTTATTCACTAATTAAAGTGTCGAGTTATAAAAAGTACAGCCATGTGTCACAAGTTACATTAGGACATGCATAAGAATTATTATTATTATTATTATTATTATTATTATTATTAATATTATTATTATAACATTTACTATTTCGTAGAAAACTTTTGTTTGTCAATCCATTGGTAGTGTCAAGTGTCGGGTCTGTGAAATTCAATATGCTAAGTCAATAAGTGCCATTTCCAAAGTCAACTATGAATTACGAACTCATGATAATTTACGTCATAAAGGACATTGAATCGTGAGTGAAATAACTTCGAAATTATGTTAATCTCTTATATATAATCCAAAATTGACTCATTATCGTAGCGCTGAAACCACTAGACCTAGAAAGCTGAAATTTTGCATGTCGGTTGATTCTAGGTTGTAGGGGCTCAATAAGAAACGGTTTTTGAAAATTCAATTTTTAAGTGAGTTTTTTTGGCCCTTTGGCACTGAGCTTGGACAAACGGTACAAAGATCGGATTTAGCTCATTTTAAGCCACCGGATACGAGAAACAATACTAGGAGGTCCTGGAGAGACCCGGAAACACACTTTTTAAGGTCCTAAAATGAACGGTTTCGGAGATATTCCCAAAAAACTGTGTTCCCTCAGAGAAATAGCTCAACGTTACTATGGCAACCGCTGCAATTTCGCAGAACTGGAATAGGTTTCTGGCAATATCTCGAAAACCGTTCATTTTAGGGCCTTAAAACGTGGGGTTCGGGTTCCAACTTACCACGAACATTGATCCTCGCATTGATACGCGTAAGACGAGATATCGCACATCTTTCTACGAGCAAATCGACTTCGGCAAGGCTCATATCTATATATTGTCACCATTAGCTTATATCCAGGCACAAACTTATGAATCCCCTGTGTCATTGCGAACAATTAATACGTGATCATACTTCCGTAGCTCAGCAGTCTCGGCGCGTAGTATGTTCATTCCCACCATATGATAAACTTTTTTTTTCGGATCAAAAGCATTAGGTCAACACTTGAAATAAACCAATAATCACATTAAAACATTATTTAATTATACTCAAAAATAGGTGCACAAAAACTCAAAAATAACATAAAAAACGCAAAAACATATTAATATTTCACACTTGTTCTTTAACAAGGAATCACTTAAATCTTCAAAAAAATCCAATAGATGAGGTTCCGCTGAACCTTTCATGTAGGTTTCACTTCCATAAAGTATCCAAGATTTATTATTTATCTGAGCTCCTGACGGCTCCATTCATACTTTATAACTTCACTTATTACATTCAACATGATTATATTCTCTAACTTGGTCATTGTTTAATGTCTATTCATATTTGTTTATAAAAATAATAATAACAACAATTACCAATTATTTTTATAGGGTCCACGTGGGTTCAAATCTTATCTCTATCTCTTTATCGTACATGCTTTATATTGGCGGGAAGTTTGTTTCACCATGAGTACCAATAACTACTGACAGAATCAAGTTAAACAATACTCCCGGATTGTCGAAGATTTCTGATACTCAATAACCCATTATTTGGATTTGTCACACAATAAGTTTTTCTTCAAATGCTTACCACATTTCCTTAATTCACGAGATCCGAACAACCTTTGCAACATATAATCACATGTTAATTTAACTACGGGTACACGTCCCGTCTAATTTACAAAAGAAATATCTTGCTAGTGCAATACCACTTGGGCTGTTTACAATCTGTCTCGCAGCTCACCCAAGGCAAATAGTGGTTCCTTGACCTACCCTTGGCACTTTAGCTGATATTTATGACCTGTCAACCTAGCGTCTGGCTATCACTGGGTTGGATTCTCTCTGAAACGGTAACTCCAGCTGTCCTCACAACAGAATACGGAAGACTTAAAATGAAATCTTATTCATTTCCACTCTTAAACTCGGCACTTTGTAGCCGGCAATTACTTCACAAGACATGATGTTAATTGGTGATCATCCACATTGTCTGAGTCGATATGCGGAAAAACATTACTTAAGGAGCCACACACATCCAATATATGACACTTCACTGTCTACAATAGTAAATTTCCTAGGTTAAATCCATCTTTAGAAGAGATCAATATTACTTGCACCAGTGAGGCGGTATCTTCAACAGGCCCCCACGCTACTTTTACAAATTCTAGAGTGGGAATCGAACCCGGTTCTCTAGTATCCACAATAGCTCCCTTTATTACTTTGCTTAGATCCGTCATTTATCGAACTCATCACAACTACGATCACAATTCAACGGTCTTGGATATTAGATATGACAATCTATAAACAAACTTTTTATAATGCGTAACTTCGCATACATAGCAATATTTAAGTTTTCCGTAATTCTTTTTATTTTTGAAATCCAATATTATTACCCGTAATTATTCTTCAATTTGACATTATATGACTTATTCACGGTTATTAACAAATTTTACAATACACTTCAACATTAACACTAAGGTTCTTGCCACTTATTATTTCATTTCTAAAGAGCTCAACTCTTTGAATTATTATTATTCATTTCTTTACTTGATACAACTTATTTGCGGTATGTTCAGATCCGTATTTGATCTTATGCAATATTACACATATTCACTCACCAACTCATTTATATTAGTGTGCTCTTTCCCTATTTTAAGGTTTTCACGAACTTCCCCCGAAATTTATACACTCATCATTGAAAGTTTGTACTTACATCTTATCTCATGGATCTCGAACTTCATGGTTGGACCTTTTCGCCCACATTCTGGGTCTAGTATTCACCCATAACACTCATTTCACAAAACACTTTTCCATTTCTATTATACATACTGATTTCAATAAATTCTACACTGGGATGATTTCCCAACATGATTCAATTACAAATTGTACACTGAATAACCCTAAATTACGCTCAAAACAATAATAAACTTTGCACCAAGGCTTAACCATTTGGCTTGTTTTCACTCGTGGTTTTCACACGTTACACTCCCTAATACCTTCTCCAAGGAATGCAGGCCCTGATGACTATTTGTTCTGGTCCTACGTCCCCTCGAACAGCTTGAAAGTCTCTAAATTCAGCTACCCCTGGTCGCTGTTCACCTCGGTTATTCCTATCAGTGTCTCTTTACTCGTTCCGCGTTTGAATGGCCTTAATAGACTATTGCGCTAGAACTTGCTCGGAAGTCTTACACTGACTTCACGGATGTCTATCGGTTCTAATTCGTACTGCACTTCCGAACTACCGTTTTTCCTATAATTTGATTCTCCAAGCCGGATGAATTCAGAATCGTTACTACATTAGACCCACTTTGGTCCTTGTTGATTACTTGAACACTCTTAGTGTTTTTGACTTCCTCGATACTGGCGAAATGTTTATACTTGTCCGCAGTTTGCCGAACAAATTTCTTGTCGCACAGTAGATATTTTATTCAAGTCCTTGTTAACCTGATATCTTCCGCAGTCTACTATGCTAACACGCAATGGTTTCAATTATTAGTTAAGTCTGATACGATACGTCTCTCCTAGAGAAGATCACAAGACTGTATATTGTTGCTTCAGCATGACACGTTTCCACGTTCACTGTAGACTGACTATTGTGATGCAGCGCATCTACACTAGAAGTCCGATGATAAATGCGTGTACGTTGCGACGCAACGTGACCGTACGAGGTCTGATGTAAACTGCATGATTGCTGCTGGGCAAGCTCGCCATTTATTCATTTCCGAATAAAATTAAGCCACGCCCTCCTTCTTGAAATTATTTCCTGAACTAATTACTCTACGTTCTTAGAAGACATATGTCCAGAATCCTTATGGTCTCAATATCTCAAAAATGTACTTCTTATTACATGAAGATTCTTTGTATAAAATACGATTTCTGGAATTTATCGATCGTAGCAAATTTTTATATTAATTTCCAAATGCTCCCAGATTGTGTGGGTGGCTTGAACTTTTCCTCAGCCGTCATGACTCCTCCTACAATGACGTACTGCTGACATTGTGCTTCTTTCCTGTACGTTAATTACTTAATTTTTTTCTCGGATAAACCCTTATTTCCAAAATAAGTCATGTTGCCGTGCTCTTTTGTTTATAATTTTGCATGGCTCCAGATTTTGCACAGATTTCACCATACTGTGTACTCTTCCGGTTGCAACAACGTTAGTTAAACTGCAAACGTGGCGAGGACAGGGGAATTCCCTTCCCTCCTCTTGCCTCCTAAGTCACAGTCTTCTTGCTGAGCTCATTCCCTTATCAAATTTATGGGTACGACGCACAGGGCTCACGTGCGTGTTGCTCATAGTATGGCTCATCTTTGCAGCTGCGACATCTGGTCTCTCTTTCAATGGAGATCTGGTCATGTAGTATAATTCCTTCTAAATACATATCTTTTCTTAACGCGTTTCAAACTGTTTTATGACGGATGCGCGCGAAAATATTTTTTTTGTCTGTCTGTATGTCTGTGGACAACTTTGTTGTTCCCTTATAAATCGAGAACGGCTGGGTGGATCAACGTAAAATTTGGTACAGATATCCATCAGAGGCACAAAACTGTTCATTGATGTAACTCTTCTTGGTACCTCTCATAAAAGGGGCCCTACCCCCTTAAAATACATGCTGAAATAGGCGTAGAAGGGTGAGACAAAGCTCATTTTCAGTCCCTTAATGTGAGAAATGAAACTCGGGGGCCCTAAAACCACATTTTAAGGCCCTAAAACCAACAGTTTTTGAGATATTCCCAGAAAACTAATTTCATTTAATAAACTAATGCAGGAATGCAAGCCGGTAAGCATGGCAACAAAATCTCAGAGGTCCATCTATTTCTTTAAGACGCAATGCAATTCCATTTATTACATTACTGTGAAAGTTTGCAAACGGCTATAAGGTTATAACAGCACCAAATTAAGCTGCAAAATTCATCAATGCATGTAATGCGCTGAAGGGGGTCAAAGGGTACTGTAGTTTTTAGCCTACTTTTCACATTTTGCAAAAATGAGGAAAAAGTAGACTTATGAGATCGGGCAAATGTGTGTCTGTCTGTCTTTCTGTCTGTCTGTGTGTGTGCCCCCCCCCCTATCAACTCCTAAACGGCTTCAGCAATAGATACAAAATTTGGTAGGAGTAAAGATCTATACCTGAATATCTCACGGCCATATTTGAAAATGATGTCAGTGCTACCAACTGCTGAAAAATCGCAATTGAAATTTGAGTTCCATGTTGGATAACCTGGAAGCTATGAATGGGAGCTATTTCAAAATTGGCACACGTATATATAATAATAATTCAGTTTAATTTCCAGGAGGCCATACATGGCAGTGTTGCCAAAATGATTTTAAGCCTGCTGATAAGTCTAAATTTTAAATGCATATAACTTCTACACTATCAATTGAATTTCAACCAAATTTTGTATGTGCTATGTGTACATAAACAGGTATGACTGAGCGTATTCTTAAGAGCCACCAGGGCTGACAACTGTTAATAAATGGGGGCGTGGTGGCTCAGCGGTCTAGCTGTATGCCTCTCACCAAGGCGGTCCGGGTTCGATTCCCGGTCAATGCATGTGATATTTTCAAAGTGAAATGCCATGTCCTGTGGTTCGGATTCCACGTAAAAAGGAGGTCCCGTGGCTCATAATCACAAGATTCACGGTCACGTAAAACTACAATCTTCCTTCTTTCCTTTGTTAATAAATGCTCTCATTTTTATCCAAATACCCATATATCAGAAAGTATGCAAGCCGACAGCTTTAAACCATGCACACGTATAGTACCTGACATTCTATATTAATTTGGAGTAACTTATATACGTCAGTGCTACCAACATGATTCTAAGCATGCTGAGAGGTCCAACTTTAAATACATGTAACTTCTATACTATCATTTGGTTTTAATCCAAATTTCGTGTGTGCTATGTGTACGATGACAGATATGACTATGCCGATACTTAAGAGTAACCAGGGCTGCCAACTGTTAATAAATAATGTCTCTATTTTTGTTACCCTATTATCAATATACTAAAAAGTATGCAAGCCAATAGCTCTAAACTTTGCACACCTGGCTTTCTAGATTAATTTCGAGTTACTAATATACGTCAGTGCTGCCAACATGATTCTAAGCCTGCTGATAAGTCCAATTTTAAAATGCATGTAACTTCTATACTAACTAATGGATTTCATTCAAAATTGACACAACAATAGATCATATTATTTCAGATTATTTCTGACCAATACATGTATGTCATTGTTGCCAACATGATTTTACGCGCGCTGTTAAATCCAATGTTTAACTGCATGTAACGTCCATGCTATCCATTGGACTTCAACCAAATCTTGTATTCTGTACCTTAATATATTCAGTCACCAGGGCTGCAAACTGTAGTTCTCTGATAGGCTACATTATGCCAGGTATACAGTATTTCGAACCAATTAGAAATTTCGATATTATCAACTTAATTTCGTCATTATTCCATAGCTACATAGATCCATATAGATTAATCATTGGCATGAATCTTAAATTTTTAGAAAAGTAGGCTCTTTAGTTCGTCACGGAACTTCTTGTTTTTCATGCGATTAACACGTCGGATTTTTTTAAGAGCGTTAAAAATCCTTTAGTATGCCTTCCTTCGGAGGGGAAGTAAAGCCCGTGGTCCCATGTCCTAGATTTATGACATGTCAAAGATCCTTCCACAGACTAAACTTGTGTGAAGGTAAATTTCTAGATTAGATATCGTTTGAACGGACTATCAAAGTTCCAACTTTTACCGCTAGGTATCATTGACATCTGGTAGTGAAAGTTGAACTACTTGAAAATGAACGTAACGTATAGCTCACCCACTGGAAGCAACTACAGACTATGACGAACCGAACATGTCCTCGGACACGCCTGGCACTAAAAGCCATAAGTTAAATAAATAAATATAGGGGGAGGGAGGAGGGGGAAGATGGAGGGGGAGAAAGAGTTTTTAGAGAGAAAACCTTCATTATATTATTATTATTATTATTAGTATTAGTATTATTATAGTATGGCGTACAACGACGAGACAAAGCCCATTTTCAGCACCTTGGTGTCAGAAACAAACCTCGGGATCCCTAAAGAGCCGTAAACGGTCCCCGAAAACTACATTTTAAGGCTCTAAAACCGACAGTTTCTGAGATATTCCCATAAAACAAATTTCATTTAATGAACCAATGAAGGAATGCAAGCCATGATAACAGTATCTCAAGAGGTGACTTCCAACTTTTCATCAGTATTTCTGCAAGAAGTATTGCCACTCTACTTATTACATTTCTGTGAAAGTTTGCAAATGGCTATAAGGTTATCACGGAACCAACTAAAACTGTAAAATTCATCAATGTGGTTAAAGGAATCAAGGGGTACCTTGGACTCCTTTCACATGACATACACCTGCGATATGATGTACAGAAGGTCTATTATATCTCCAAACAGCATCATTATGTTCAAAAATTCCTGAATTGAAATAGTAGTTTTTGCGGTTTTTAGGAATTTGGGCCATTGGAGGCTAAAGGACCTGATCTTTCATGCACCACAAGCCATTTTAATTTATTAAAGGTGTCTTCCTGTGGATGGGGGCTTGACACAACGGCGAGGGTCAGTTTTTATGTGACGTGTATTGCGTTTCGTCTACAAAGTTTTCATTTTTATTTTCATGTCAGGAAGTACACGTTAGGTAACTTTAGTTTGAGAGCACATTTTAACTAATCATTGCAACAGTAGCTCAATTGATAACGTCTGGTTATTAATACCGAAGACCGATCGAAGAATGGGTACTTCTGCTAGTAGTGTATATATAAGGTGCGTTCAAAAAGCAACAAGCTGGAGGCATAATTACAGAAACCAATACCTGTATGTTAGAAGTATTGGCCCTGGCTGTTGAAGCACTTGTCCCACTGTGACACGAGGAGGTGAATGGCTGTCTCATAAAATTCCCTGGGCTGCGATATGAACCAGTTTCGCACGTACAGCTGGACGTCGGCGTCCGAGGTGAATCGTTAACCCCGCAGAGCCCTTTTCAGGGGACCAAACATGGCGTAATCACAGGGAGAGAGGTCTGGACTGTATGGAGGGTGGACGAGAACCTCCCATTTGAATTTCTGCAGGAGTGCCGCGACTGTGTTGGCCGTATGAGGGTGTGAATTGTCGTGGAACGACCACTGTCACTCGGCGGTCCTGGGTAATGAGTGCATCAACCAGCTGGACGTTGTCGTCGGCAATGCAGGGGGGTGTCCCAGACCGGGCATCATCGGCTAACGACACCCGTCCTTTCCTGAAGCGCTTGTGCCACGCCTTGACCCTTGCATGGGACATGTAGTGTTCGCCGTACACTTGTGACATTCGGCGATGAATGCCCGTTCCCGCTACTCCCTCCGCTGTCAGAAACCGAACAACACCTCTTTGCTCTTTGGTTGACGCCTCCATGTCACTGTTTGCAATGTGACTGGCAGCGTTGGACGATTGATACATGCTGCTGCTCACTTTTTTATCGTCACGTGACGTGCACGCGTGCCTCTAGCGATGGGCTGTGACCTTCCACGCTCTGGTCGGAACCACATCTCGTTACACACGCCACGATTAGCCGATATCGTCACCGGTTTGCGCATTCCAGCCTCCGCCTCGTTACTTTTTGAACGCACCTTTTATTAGAGTATAGGGCAGTGATAGGCAGCATCCATTAATTCAGTTCTATATTTTTCGTGTCATATATGATTGTGCATGTATAGATTAAAATAATTATTTGTCACCCATTAACCATAGTCTAAGCCAATGAACTATGTATTTGTTAGTTGAGATGCACAATCAAAAGCTGGATTGCTGACACCGCTGTGCATTTATTCGTTAGCACAGGCAAGTGATTATTATTATTATTATCGCTTTATCACTCGTTGCCGTCAGGCAGTTCTCTTTTGGGAATAAATTGGTGAATTGATTTTATTTTCTGCATTCTCACTTCCTGTTTGTGTTGTAACTTTGTTCCTTATATCCTTTACGGGGAGCATGAGGGCAGTGTGTAGCAAAACCCTGGACGCCCTGAGAGCTGATCTCGTGGCAACATTGTACTCATGTTGCCTCGTATGTGATCGCCTGTCCATCCCAGGTGGACAGACGGGCACAATATATAATATGTGTTTTACTGTGATAATTATCCCTCCCAGTGCGCACTCAGAGTATTCTGTTGTTATGGATTGGCTGCGCTGCTAAGACCAACACGGTCCGGCAGCGACAATGTACATAGTTGGCTATTGTTGACATTCTCGGTACACATGGGACATGGACATGCCGGCTAGTCATTGCCTTACGGCGCACTCGTGCACGCTTCCGTGGCATCATAGTCATGCCTTATTCAGTGTTGAATAGTATATTGTTTTTGTATAGAGTTGTGAACAGTCTGTAGTTCATTCCATGCCCTGATTTAATAAGAGTGTTTCGTTACCGGTATGTGATTCCTTGCCTCGTGAACCTGCACCACCACTGGCCTAATTCATGCTACCAGAGAAACTACGTCCCAACAGCCACTACCTTCCAATTCCTCGTCTTTACATTCACACTTTCCTCCCCAGATAACACTCCACACGCGGCGGTACTTGATAAGTGAAATTACCGCGTTACTCTGCGCGTCTGACTGAAGAGATATTTTGCGGCAATGTTATTTTTTGTACCAGTACGTGGAAAAGTGAAGTGTTGTCGTGCTTCGCAAAGTGTTATCTATGTGATTGTGAAAATCTACATACCTACTTGTAGCCCATGGGTGTCCGCATAGAAGCAGCTACAAACTCTGGCGAGCCGAACATGTCTGCGGACACTCCCGGCACTAAAAGCCATACGCTGAAAACATAAGAATAAAAATAAATAGCAAACTATACAGCGCATTTGCCAACCGGGAATTAAACCTGCTATCTCAAGTGTTATTTTGGGTGTCACCCGAATATGGTTAAACACGCGTAATTGTCATTGGCGTATACAGGATAGTTGGTTGGTTCCTCAGTTTAGGGGCTGTGGCCATGTAGCCCCGTGTACGTTGGGTGTGTGTAGAATATGTCTGATAACCGGTGTTAATTGTGATGACTGTATTAGTGTGTGATATCTGTTTTAATTCAAGTAAGGATTGCATACAATAATTTCAAGTAGTTCCTACTTTTGCTACCAAATGCTACAGTCCACGACATCTAGCTTGCGAGCTTGGATACTAGATGACATCGCAGTCTGCACCTGGTGAACGTTGGAACTAATAGAACGTTATTAATTCTAACCTACACACAAATGTAGTTAGTGGAAGGTTCTTTTTCATGCCATATCTATGACTAGCAGGTACCCGCGGCTTCGCTCGCGATCAAGACGATGGGGACGATGCATTATTGCTGATAATTGGTCTCGTCTACAGCAATCGCGGCTACAGTTGGGTCCATTCTAATCCTGAAAATTCTGATACATACAGTATATTGAAATTTGCAGCAAAGTGGGAATTTTATAGAGCTGTGAAAGTCTGCAGGGTACGATGTTACATTATGTGAACACATTTGAAAATTACGTTTTTGGTTTTGACATCTTCTGCTGAGACATAACGATTTTGTTGTCCAGATACTCGTGAGGACGCCACATACAGTTGTCCATGAGAAAAAATGGTTTTGTCTAAATGTACACCTACTGCTGTAAAGTGTGTGTCATTGCGCTTTGTTAATAGAAATTGCGAATATTGTTTGAAGAGGGAACTGCACTCTTGCTCACTGGAATGGCAAATCTATCGGAATATGGGGAATTCTGGGTGTAATTTTGCCACAATTATTGATGATTTGAACGTCAACATGTCGCTATTAATAGACCTATAGTAAAATATCTCTCAACTTGGCCGCTGATGAACATTATGCTGTCTCTTCCGGTGTTAGGCCTACATCCCAGGGATTGAAATTCTCCAATAACCCTTTTGCCTCACATATTTCTCTAAGTAATTGAAATTCCTGATTGTAGTTGTTTGAGTCTTCAGTTTTTTGACTGGTTTGATGCAGCCCACCGTGCCTCCCTCTCCTAAGCTAATCGTTCCATCTCAACATAGCTACCACACCCTACAACCGAGGCAATCTGTTAACCCAGGTCTACCCCTACAGTTCTTGTCCTTGACCCTCCCATCCATAACTAAGCTTGCTATTCCTTGGTGTCTTAATAGGTGTCCTACCAACCTATCTCTTCTCTTCATTAGCAGTCGCCAGATACATCTCTCCTCTCCCACTCGTCTTAATACCTCTTCATTTGTTACCCTATCTACCCTTCTGATCTTCATCATTCTCCTGTAACACCACATTTCAAACGCTTCAATTCTCCTCTTTTCTGCTGCACCATTAGTCCAAGTTTCACTTACTTATAGTGTCACGCTCCAGACAACAGCTTTCAAAAATGACATCCTAATACCTAAATGTATATTCGATGTCAACAGATTCCTTTTCTCTAGGAATACTTTCCTTGCCTGGGCCAACCTACTTTTTATATCCTCTTTGCTTCGTCCATCACTGGATATTTTGCTTCCTAAGTAACAAAAGTCTCCTACTTCCCGTAGCGTTTCACCTGCCAATTTGAAGTCCATAGAGGTATCTGATTTATTTCGGCTGCATTCCAATAATTTTGTTTTACATTTATTGATTTTCATCATGAATTCTTTCCTCAATACGGGGTCCATACCATACAAAAACACGTCAATTCCTCTGGCGTATAGGCCAAGATGACGATGTCATCGACAAATCTCAGAGATGAAATTATTTCTCCTTAAATCTTTGCTCCCACTTTAAATTTCTCTCCAATTTCCTGATTATTGTGTTTTTAGAGATGTTTGAAATGCGTTGCCCTCGCACATGGTGTAGATGCATTGTCGACGGAAAACATTCCATGTTACGAACATGGGCCGCATAACCAGTACCGAAAGCTTCTGCAGATTTAACACACGGCCTATTCTGAACAGCAGTTCCTTGAACTCAGATTTGCCAACATTGTATTGTATATTTCCATGTGGTATATCTTTGTACCTCAACATACAGAAGATTGCTTTAAAAATCATGTCTTGTGTACATTTTGGAAAAGGTAGTGAGTGTGTTTTTTTTACCGGAGTGGATACTCGCTCGTAGAAATTCTTTTCAGTAAAATAGACTGGTTCACAATTTTGTAAGTGCACATTGAGGTATGTGACGCGGGATGCCTTACGTGTTACGGAAACGGCAATAGCCGCCACAGAGCTTCGTTGCTACTGGAATAACGAGCAGACTGATATTTGTACCTAACTATACGGAATTTGATGCCCAGTGTTTATGAAATTGAACGTAGCTATATCGCCAGCTTTATTTAGTAGCCGATAATTTAGTGTTTAAAAATTAAAGGTGGTATTAGAAGGCATTTTCCCTAATTTTTTTTACCCCTAGCACTACAGCCCATGAAGGGCCTAGGCCTATCATGCGACCGCTTCCCAGCCATTTGGCTTGCAGATATTGTGGTCATGCGTGGTCAGTGCATGGTGTCCCCTCAGCCGTTAATCTTGTTCTTCGTGACCGGGGCACTGCCTCACTATCAGACAGCTAATCAATTGTCCTCACGAAGCTGAGTGCACCCCGTTGCAGCTCTCACGTCAGTGTCTAAAATCTCTGATGGAGCCGGGAATCGAACCCGGGGCCTCCGGATGAGAGGCAGGCGCGCTACCCTGTTCTTTTTGTGTTTTTATATATCTTGAAGAAGATATTAAATGGATTGGCATTGCCTCCTACAGGGATATATAGAAAATCGGATGTCATACCTTGATGAACTGTTTGCCATGGAAACGGACATGCCATTAGTTCATCAGTTTATCAGAGCGAAGATAGTTTTCTGCGAATATCTTTGAAACTGTTGTTTTTAGGGCCTTAAAATGTGATTTTCGGCGTCCCGTAGGGATATACCGAGTATTGTTTCCCGCATCGAGGGGCGTAAAATGAGCTTTGTCCGGTCTCTGTGCGACAATTTCGATATTTTATCCCAGTTGAGTATTTTTGGTGACTTTTCAGTTATGTTGACCGTTCCACGGGAACAATGATTTATTTCTGGAAGAAAGTCAGCCTATATGTTAACCCAGGTTATAAGCTATCTCCTTTTCAAATTTCATCCAAATCCGTCCTGCCGTTTTAGTGTCAAGAGGTAACAAATTAACACACAGACACACACACACACACACACAGATTTTCACAATTATAATATATATAGGGATATAGGGTTATTTCTTGGTTGGAATCCAAACATGTGAAGGACCAAGCATATTACATCAACATGCGTCCGAAAATCAATACACATTGTAATACATATTATATATTGAGACATCAGACTTGAACTTATTGCTGTACAATATTACTCCGTTGGCAGCAAGTGTTACCTTACTAATCGAAATGTAATGTTTTTCAGTCGGTCAACATGATTGTACCCAATTGTAATGGGTGGTTCCCAGGGGCTCACGATTGGTGGGACTTGGGTTGGCGACCACGGGTCCCCAGCTGAGTTCACCATTGCTTCCACTTACTTGTGCCGGGCTCCTCTCTCTGTCATCTTTCCTATCGACCTCCCTTGGTCAACTCTTGTTCTTTTGTATGTATGGCCCCTTTACACTTTGTTTAAAAGGTTCAAGCTCATTACTCAACTGGAAGTATTGCTATAGGAGTGCGGGGTTGCTTCATTACAGCCCACTCCAGGCTACCCCTGCATCTGTGTCACCCAGCGGCTTACGCAACGAGCCAGCGAGAACAAACACATGGTCCAGAAAGTTCGCGGCCCACCTATTTTTGGAACTCTCGGGAAGGTCTGATAGTAACCGTGAACCCTGTTCTACTTTGGAAACTTCTGTTGTGTAATCAGCCCCGATATATAAGAGCGACCCTGGCCAGTGGGACGGGAGTGTGTTTTTTACCAGTGCGACAGAGGTATTGTGGTGACGTGCCGTGCAAATTGCGTAACCGAGTGAGACTGTTTCCTAGGTTTGTGAGATTCTTCGCACAGCGAAGCAGTGTGTAGTATTAAAGAATGTTGATGAAGACAAGCAATTAGTGGTGAGGAACAGACTATTGGAAATAACTGTGGCGTGTGTACTCGAGTAAGAGGTGTGGTTATTCCTAGCCAGGACAGGGTCTAATTAGTGAAGGATTAGCTGCATGAGAAAATGAAAGGAGTAAGTGTACTCTATAAGGAAGAAAATTCAGTAAAGTCTGCTAATGGTTTCTGTGTGTTTATTGTACGGTGTATATTTCTAGACCTGCAATAAAACTAATATTTTTGAAGGACTATTTGTGTTCAGCTATACCTACTGTAATAAAATTAACGAACGTGCTACTAGGGGCAGCACGTAACAACTGGTGTCAGAAGCCGGATTACGAACCCAAGCACAACACCTGAAAGTCCTGGTTCAAAACTCGTGCAGGTCATTTTACCACAGTTCACTATTTCTACAGTGAGTGCATGCCACTCACAAGACAAACAACTAAAACGGAAGCGCAATTACAACTACTGCTAGAAGAGTTAAGTGGCATGGAAATCAAGATGGAGGCGGCCAGAAGAATTTAGCGGAGGACCTGAAGAAGATGGAAGACGGCCAGAAGAATTCAGCCGAGGACCTAACCTCCAAATTAGAGGACGGCCAGAGGAAGATGGAAGAAGGTCAGAATAAGTTAGCGGAGGACCTCAAGTAGATGGAAGACGGCCAGGGAAATTTAGCCGAGGACCTAACTTCCAAATTAGAAGACCGCCAGAGGAATTTAGCCGAGGACCTAAATTTCAAATTAGAGGACGGCCAGAAGAAGTTAGCAGAGGACATGACTATCAAATTTCTGGATGGCCAGAAAAATTCGGAAGAGTGTCTGTTGACTAAATTAGAGGAACGTCAAAAGAAATTAGAACAGAGTCTGCATGAGTAAGTCACGGCAATGGAAAAGAAGTTCAACGCCTTACAAGAGGAAGTTATACTGCTATTACTCGTTATTATTTTTGTTGATTTAGTTAGTTATTGTTGTTTTAAAGGGCGGAACTACGAGGTCATCTGCCCCTTGAGTTAGTTATTTGTCAAACTATTTTATCATAAAAGTTCCCACAGTTATTATGTTAGTCTCTTCTTTAGTAGTTATTATTGAAACACCACCACCTAGATATTTATCTTTAGTATAGTTCAAGCTCACACATTTTAATTCTATTATTTGAACAGTTCTAATATCATTAGCTGAAGAAGATATTACTTCGTTTCGAAAAATGTACTAACTCGTAGGTACCTTGTTTATTTAATAAACTTTGAATTGACTAAGGCCGAGTATAATGTATTCCTTTCCGGCTCCGGTAATCGACTTTAGTCGGCTTGGCGTTTTCCCGCTACTTCTCATCCCATTCTTGGTAACTAAGGGGCCGTTAATGCGTGCACGTATCTGTTGAATATTGTTGAAAACAAAGCCGCGATTATTGCGCCTATATTTAAATTATTTTTTGTTATCGCCCGCATGGCGTTCTGTTCTCGGGTCATCAGTAACCTACCACACTAGTGAGTAGCCATGAGCGCACGTAATGTTAGTAATGGCAATGATCAAATATACCAGCTCTTATTGGCAGATCCTGATTTGACAATAAATTAACACAATGGGAGTGGGGATGATAGTTCATTAGTAAATAGTACAGATGACGATTGTCTGAATCGCTGGATATCAGTAATTATGACAGAATACAAACGTAGAATTTGTATGACGTTGCTAATTTCGATACAGAAGTGAAATAAGATGCTTGGAACTTTCCAGCTGCAAAACAAGGCCAAAGATCTTCTGACACGTTACCGCCCGGGAACCTAAACGGGAAAGCATTTCATTGGGAAGCACAGGACACGAGCCACAAACCTAATTTGCTGGCACGGTGTTCAAAGAGAGCAAAAGCGCTATGTAACAGGAAGCAGACAATATTGCCCAGGACAGCCTTTGAGTGCTTTCACACTAGTAAAGTAAATTTTATGGGTCACCTGCATCTGTGAGATTTCATTGAACCAAGGACCACAGAATGGATCAGAAGTACAAAGTTTCATGTGCTATGCAGTGACATAAATAAATGAACATCCACATTTTAACTTATTTTATGAATATCTTCATTTAATTACGCAGCTGAGGGTTATGTGACGTAAGAAATGCTACAGCGAAATGGTTTTCACGTCAATACTATAGGAAATATTTCAAACCCAGAATAATTCGAGAGGTGGTGTAACTAGCTAAACCTTTCATGAAGGTGATTGTTATATATTGAGGGGATCATGGATGCTCTCTTATTTGAATCAGGAGATCATTGAGTAGTGAATTATATTTAGATATAGCCTCCTGTCTGCCAAGGCCTCCGTGGCTTAGGCGGCAGCACGCCAGCTTCTCACCACTGGGTCCGTGGTTTAAATCCCGGTCACTCCATGTGAGATTTGTGCTGGACAAAGTGGAGGCAGACAGGGTTTTCTACGGGTACTCCGGTTTTCCCTTTCAATATTTCATTCCAGCAACACTCTCCACTTTCATTTCATTTCATATGCCAATCATTTAAGCAATGCCCCAGGGGAGTGCGACAGTCTTCGGCAACTGGCACAGTTCATATTCTCGCCGCTAGATGGGGGCTTCACTCATTGCTTTCCAGACCCAGTCGGTCGACTGGAAACAGAATGTGGATTCATTTTCTCCTGTCTGCCATTGTTAAGTCACATCATCCAATAATTCTAAAATTGGGTGGGTTCTGTAATAACTCATGTTGACTTAATAGCAGCATTAACTTGCCTGAATTTCAGAATATTTTACGTTATAAAAGTGTTCCCAATTTAGAGGACTGTGGTCCGGTTTTTTTTTTAGCGTATGGCTCTTATTGCCGGGAGTGTCCGAGGACATGTTCGGCTCGCCAGGTTTGTAGCTGCTTCGAGACGGACACCCAATGGGTGAGCTACAAGTACCATTGGGGAGGAAAGTTGGAAGGTAGCGGCTGTGGCCTATAGTTAGGGACCAACCCCGGCATTTGCCTGGAAGGAAGATGGGAAACCACAGAAGACCATCTTCAAGGTTGCCGGCGGGGGGATTCGAACCTCCTCGCCTCCCCGATGTGAGCGACTGCCAGCAGTCATGCCGTAACGACCACGGCTAACTCACTCGGTTGTGGTACGGTAATGGTGCAGAACCAATGTCATTATTAACATTTAAGATATGCTTTAAGGCCTGATACAAGTAATTATCATTAGCGGATGATGTAGTAGGGTTATCGACCTGAAGCCCCAGCCGTATGTCACAACTGACGGTTAATCATAAATCATGACCACTTTATAATTTCCCCGAGGCGCAGTCGCCTATTCGACACAAGATTGGTCATGCATTATGAATGCTGCTGTCCTCTCATCAGCTAAACAGACGTCAAATCTCAAGGGAGAGCTGTTAAATAGCCGTTAGGGAAGAATGTATGGATATCAGTTTCACTCTAACATAGTATGACTTGTTTTTATCTCATGACTAGCTGAAGTAACCGTTCTTCGAACTGCTTTTAGTACTTGCTGGCCTAGATCATTAATATAATCACACATTCGTAATGTAGTTAGGTTATTTCCATGTTACCAACTACATGTGTAGACTACATGCATTTTCACTCACCCAATTATTAATCAGAGGTAGGAAAGTGAAAATCCACGGCCTGCTTTCAGTCGGCCGACCGGGTCAGGGAATGGAATTAATGGAACCCCTATCTAGCAGCGAGGATATGAACTGTGCCGGCTGCCGATGCCTGTCGCACTCCCCTGGGGCAATGATTAAATTAATGACAGATAAAATGAAATGATAGTGGATATTGTTCCTGGACTGAGATTGTGACAGGGAAAACCGGAGTACCCGGAGAAAAACCTGTCTGGCTCCGCTTTGTAGGTGACAAAGTGCGTTTATATATTGGAAATATATATCAGCTTCCATGTAGTAAAAGTTATATAGTCAACACCTGGCACTATACAGCCAATGACGGGCTAAGGCCGTCCAAGCGACCGCTGCCCAGCCATTTTGCCTGCAGATATTGGGGTGACGCGTGATCAGTGGATCGGGTCCCCTCGGCCGTTAATCTTGGTATTCGTGATCGAGGCGCTGTCTCACTGTCAGACAGCTACTCAATTGTCCTCACGAGGCTGAGTGCACCCCGTTCCAACCCTCACGTCAGTTTTAAAATCCCTGACGGAGCCGGGGATCGAACCCGGGGCCTCCGGGTGAGAGGCAGGCGCGCTACCCCAACACCACGGGGCCGGCAAAAGTTATATAACCTTTCTTAAATATTGAACACCTATCGTTTAACGTCTTCATACTATATTTAAACATATAAACTGTATGCTAAAAATCCATCAAACGTAGCAATTGTCATATCCGCAGTAAGTAATATTGTGGAAACTACGTATCATATCATGATAAAGAGTAACAGTAACAAAACAAACTGTAATCATCCCAAGTAATAATAACAAAATCAGTTTTAATCACAGCAAATTTTCTAAGTTTATGCCGTGTCTAGTGCGAGATTTCGCCTAGTAACTCTGAGACGGTTCATCAGCGAGCTCTTGTGGTCCATTTGCGGACCACCAATGGAGTAGCAAACTGCACGATACCTCAATTCGTATCTAGAATACCTCCGGTACTTTACTGCGAGAGCTAAACGCTAAAACAGTCTTTCACCTCCCTATAAATGCTTCCAAAATGATTTTATATTGAATTTCAGGGTCAAGCAATTAAAACTCAGCAACTTTTTTCGGTTTACGCCGTGTTTTGAGCGGGGTTTCATTGGCCGTGAAAGTCAAAATACCTACTTTATTGAAATAAGTTTGCCCAGTTCTGCAGTAAGATTAATTATGAAAACTAAATAAACTAATGTGACAGTCAGTAGACTTCGACACATTCGTCTGTGAATTTGGATTTCTGATCATGGTAAAAAACGACAAAAAGCAGAGGAATATTGGCCAGCAGAAATATTCAGTTAACAAAAAACAAATCTATAAAAAGTAAGAAAGCGTACCGTGCAAAGTAGAAAGCACTATAACATTGTAAAACAGCGTAAATATACAAATACTCACATACAATAACCGGCACAAAGAGTTTAAAATTAGACTCAAAATCATGCCTCGTTTCAGACCCCACAAACCACCTCTATAAATAAAACAGTTCATGCAGGAACTAACAAACTAACATCGCTCGGCGTTGACCGTGTTTTATAGCACAAATTTAGGTATTACTCGCTAACCGTTGGAGATACACTAAAAGTTATAAGGACCTTTCGGATAGAGAATGAAATTGTAAACCTCGTATATGCCATCAAAAGTTTGCTATTCCTTAGCGTTCTCTTTTTATTTGAAATGGAAATATGAAATGTTGAAACCAAAGTGTTTAGTGATGTCACTAAAATGGTCACCATTTTTAATTATTGCAAAATATCGAAATCAAAGGTAGCCTGTATGTTAACCTGGTAAAGCAGCTACATCCATGAAAAATTTCATTTAAATCGGAGCAGTGGTTCTTGCGTGAATGAGCAACACTCAGACACACAGACACACACCATCTCATTTTTATATATTAGTATGTATAAATGCAGTATTTATCTCTTGGCATAAGATAGATAGGTGCTGGCCAGAGCCACCGCGACGATTTAAGGACCCCACCCACCATCACCCTCCTTTGAAATACTTTCAATTATTACTATTCCTTGCTTTCTACTCCCGGAATGACAATGCCATTTTGAGAAAAGCACCTGATACACAGTCATACAGTAATTAAAAGAAAACATACATATCTTATTTCATAAAAAAAACATTTTAGTATTTATGTTATGAAATATATTTTACAAAGTGCAGAAAGTGATTTGGAATTTTTAATACAATTAACATGCATAAGGAAATAATTTGCAATTCTGTAAGTATTCACTTTAATTACCAGCACGTAACTTGTCATGGTTGGTGAGTGGTTATCGTGTCGGACTACCAACCCCAAGCTTGCAGGATCGCTCCTGGCCGTGGTAAGTGATTTTTCAAAGGTGAAAAAATCACGGCACGCATGCCATATATTGTTGGCATGTTAAAGAACCCATTTGAATTCAGTAGCCGTGTTCATAATGGCAAAAGTGATCTCGTGTTTTCCCACTAACACAAAGCTCCTCATTTCTCTACTAGAAAGCTCTATATAGTCAAAGAGCTTTGATATCTAACCTCCTTGAATTTCATAGTGCTTTAAGGAACAACAAAATTCGACAAGCAAGCTGCCCTCTGGGTGAGAAATAACAATGATTGCACCCGGCACCCGAGGCCATACGATATTATTATTATTTTAACCCTTTATAGGACAGAAGATTATTTGCGAAATTTCATGTGTTTAAATAAATTTTACTGTGGCTTTATTTTAATCATTATTAAATTTATTTTTGTACTAGCAGAAGTACCCGTCCTTCGAACGGTGTTCAGTGTTAACACCAGACATTATCCATTGAGCT
The DNA here is from genome assembly GCA_946902985.2 of Meconema thalassinum. Taxonomy (NCBI): domain Eukaryota; kingdom Metazoa; phylum Arthropoda; class Insecta; order Orthoptera; family Tettigoniidae; genus Meconema; species Meconema thalassinum. The sequence continues at coordinate 831,150,957 of OX336388.2, forward strand.
ACTGTTGCAATGGTTAACGGTTTGTCATTCCTTCATAAGTTTATCAGAACGAAGTAAGTTTTCTGGGAAAACGAAAAAAGAAAAAAAAAAAAGATTAGTTAAAATGTGCTCTCAAACTAAATTCACCTAACGTGTACTTCCTGACTTGAAATAGAACTGAAAGCCTTGTAAACGAAACGCTATACACGTCACATAAAAACTGACCCTCTACGTTGTGTTAGGTCCCCATACACAGTAAGACCTCTTTCATAAATTATAAAGGCTTGTGGTGCATGAAAATTCAGGTTCTTTAGCCTCAAATGACACAAATTCCTAAAAGCCACAAAAAATGCTGTTTCAATTCACGAATTTTAGAAAATAATGTTGTTGTTTAGAGATATAATAGACCTTCTGTACTACAGTATATGTCGCACGTGAAAATTGCATGACAAAATTCTAGGGGACCCCTTGACCCCCTTAATTGCATTGATGAACTATACAGTCTACGTAGGTTCCGTGATAACCTTATAGCCATTTGCAAACTTTCACAGAAATGTAATAAATGGAGTGGCATTGCTTCTTACAGAAATAGATGGAAAGTTGGATGCCACCCCTTGAGATAATGTTGTCATGGTTAACGATTTGCATTCCTTCATTAGTTTGTTAAATTAAATTAAATTAGTTTTCTGGAAATATTTCAGAAATTTTTGGTTTTAGAACCTTATAATGTAGTTTTCGAGGACCGTTTTGGGCCCCCGAGATTTGTTTCTGGGAACGAGGGGTTTGTCTCGTCGTTGTACGCCATAATATAATAATAATAATAATAATAATAATAACAAACTGATCATTTGATTGGTGAATACCAGGCAGGCTTTAGGAAAGGTAGATCGTGTTCGGAGCAGATTTGGAGCCTAAAGACGATATTAAGAATACGCCGCAGTACCAACACGTTTGTCACCTTCGTGGATTTTAAGAAGGCGTATGATTCTATTGACAGACAAACTGTTCTGAACACCCTAGAAGAGCTCAGAGTTGACAGGAAAACCAGGGACTTAATCCGCCAGACTCTCACTGACACAACATCTCAAGTGAAGTTCCTAGGTGAACTATCCGAGCCTTTCGAAGTACATACCGGAGTTCGACAAGGTGACGGCCTCTCCCCACTGCTTTTTAACTTAGTGTTAGACAAAGTCATCAGGGAGTGGGAAAACAACATCAAAGGCATAAGCATTGGTACTCTGGAACAGAAAATAAAAGTAAAATGCCTAGCTTTTGCTGATGATCTAGCTATCTTTACCAAGACTAGTGAAGAAACCAAGTATGCCATAGAGAAGTTACATGAGTTAGCATCAAAGACAGGACTCCAAATATCGTATGAGAAGACGCATTTCATAGTAAATGGAGACCAGAATATCCCGAGATCTCCACTACAGACCAACTATGGAATAATTAGACACGTACCTTCCTTCAAATATTTAGGAGAAATTATTGTACCGTCTGGATTGGACAGGAAAGCTAATTTAGAAAGAGCTACCAAACTTCAGAAAGCATACCGAATAACATGGAATCACTATAATAAAAGAGTATTGTCACGAAATGCAAAACTACGGCACTACCAGACAGTTGTTCTTCCGGAAGCATTGTACGCCTCCGAAACTATATCTCTAGGAGGCCACTCTCAAATTGGTGAAATCGAAATCCAGGAACGTAAAATTCTCAGGAAAATATATGGCCCCGTTTATGTTAATGGTATATGGATTAAAAGGAAAACCACAGACTTGTACACAGTAATCAATACGTTCACTGATACCGTGCGTAAGAGACGATTGAAATTTTATGGTCACATCTGCCGAATGGACAACACCAGATATGCAAAAAAACTGCTTGATATAATTAATTCAAAGAAGGTCAAAATCAGTTGGTTGGAAGAAATCAAACAGGACTTAAAGGAAATAAACATTACAGAAGATAGCATCATGAATCGCAAGACTTTTGGAACCCGAGTTACAAATCACTCTTTCGCCGAAAAAGCTAAAAAGACCACTGGAAAAAAATGGACGGAGGAACGTAAGAAGGGGCATAGCGAGTTCATGAGGAGATTTTGGGAGGAGAAGAAGAGGAAAGCTCCATCAACCCGAGTCAACAAGTTCAAGCGCGCTCCCTAAGTGGGCAAAACGAAGAAAGAAAGAAGAATAATAATAATATAGGGATAGGAATAACATAGACCTGCCGTACCACACCCGCAGGTGTAAATCGCATGAAAACTTCTAGAGTACCCCTTGACCCCCTTTTACGCATTATACGTATTGATGAATTTTACAGCTTAATTTGGTTCCGTGATAACCTTCTAGCCCTTTGCAAACGTTCACACTAATGTAATTAATGGAATTGCATTGCGTCTTACAGCAATAGATGGACCTCTGAGAATCTGTTGCCATGGTTACCGGCTTGCATACGTTCATTAGTTTATTAAAATAAAATAGTTTTCTGTGAATATCTCAAAAAACGGTCGGTTTTAGGGCCTTAAAATGTGGTTCGAGTTTTGTCTCTCACGTTGAGGGACTGAAAATGAGCTTTGTCTCGTCCTTCTACTCCTATTTCAGCATGTATTTTAGGGGGTTAGGCCCCCTTTTGTGAGAGGTACAGAGAAGAGTTACATCAATGATTATTGTCGTGCCTCTGTTGGATATCTGTACCAAATTTTACGTTGATACACCCAGCCGTTCTCGAGTTATATGGGAACAAAGTTGTCCACAGACAAACAAACAAACAGACAGACAGACAGACAGACAGACAGACCAAAACATTATTTTCGCTCACATCCATCATAAAACAGTCTGAAACGCGTAAATAACTCAAATATCCGTAGAAATTCAGAAAAAAACAGAAAACTTTCATTTTTAGCCTACTTTTCACATTTTGCAAAAATGAGGAAAAAGTAGACTTATGAGATCGGGCAAATGTGTGTCTGTCTGTCTGTCTGTCTGTCCTTCTGTCTGCCTGTCTGGCTGTGTGTGTGTCCCCCCCCTATCAACTCCTAAACGGCTGCAGCAATCGAAACAAAATTTGGTAGGAGTAAAGATCTATACCTGAATATCTCACGGCCATATTTGAAAATGATGTCAGTGCTACCAACTGCTAAAAAATCGCAATTGAAATTTGAGCTCCATGTTGGATATCTTGGAAAGTATGAATGGGAGCTATTTCAAAATTGGCACACGTACAGATCATAATATTTCAGTTTAACTTCCAGGAGGCTAAACATGGCAGTGTTGCCAAAATGATTATAAGCCTCCTGATAGGTCCAATTTTTAAATGCATATAACTTCTATACTATCAATTGGAATTCAACCAAATTTCGTATGTTGTATGTGTACATAACCAGATATGACTGAGCGTATTCTTCAGACCTACCAGGGCTGCCAACTGTTAATAAATGCTCCTAATTTATTTTATCCAAATACCAATATATCAGAAAGTATGCAAGCCGACAGCTTTAAACTATGCACACGTATAGTCCCTGACATTCTATATTAATTTGGAGTAACTTATATACGTCAGTGCTACCAACATGATTCTAAGCCTGCTGACAGGTCCAACTTTAAATACATGTAACTTCCATACTATCATTTGGATTTCAACCAAATTTCGTATATGCTATGTGTACCATAACAGATATGACTATGCGTATTCTAAGGAGCAACCAGTGCTGCCAACTGTTAACATGTGCTGCCCTATTTTTGTTACCCTAATATCAATATATCAGAAAGTATGCAAGCCAATAGCTCTAAACTTTGCACACGTATAGTACCTGGCATTCTAGACGAATTTGGAGTAACGAATATACGTCAGTGCTGCCAACATGATTCTAAGCCTGCTGATAGGTCCAATTTTAAAATGCATGTAACCTCTATACTAACTAATGGATTTCATTCAAAATTGGAACAACAATAGATCATATTATTTCAGATTATTTCTGACCAATACATGCATGACATTGTTGCCAACATGATTTTACGCGCGCTGTTAAATCCAATGTTTAACTGCATGTAACGTCCATGCTATTCATTGGACTTCAACCAAATTTTGTATTTTGTACCTTAAGAGACGGAACTAAGAATATATTCAGTCATCAGGGCTGCCAACTGTAGTGCTCTATTAGGATACATTATGCCAGGTATACATTATTTCGAACTAATTGGAAATTTCGATATTAGCAACTTAATTTCGTCATTATTCTAGATAGGTTCATATTCTGTAGAATAATCATTGGCATGAAAAGTAGGCGGTATAGTTCTTCACGGAACTTCTTGTTAGCCTACTTTTCACATTTTGCAAAAATGAGGAAAAAGTAGACTTATGAGATCGGGCAAATGTGTGTCTGTCTGTCTGTCTGTCTGTCCTTCTGTCTGTCTGTCTGGCTGTGTGTGTGTCCCCCCCCCTATCAACTCCTAAACGGCTGCAGCAATCGAAACAAAATTTGGTAGGAGTAAAGATCTATACCTGAATAGCTCACGCCCATATTTGAAAATGATGTCAGTGCTACCTACTGCTGAAAAATCGCAATTGAAATTTGAGCTCCATGTTGGATATCTTGGAAGGTATGAATAGGAGCCATTTCAAAATTAGCACACGTATAGATAATAATATTGCAGTTTAATTTCCAGGAGGCCATACATCGCAGTGTTGCCAAAATGAATATACGCCTGCTGATAGGTCCAAATTTTAAATGTATATAACTTCTACACTATCAATTGGATTTCAACCAAATTTTGTATGTGCTATTGTGCCCATCTCTAGGAATGGGTATTCCAAGATTCAGACACCTAGATATCAAGGGAAAGGCTGTAGCCGCTTTTGAAAGTTGAGATATTTGAATATCGCGCTACATTGCTTCTCGAAGCATTTGGAAGGAATTTACCGATAGTTGGATGTCAAGTGACGTAGCGAGTAATGGCAGAGGTGGAGGCTATTTATTGATTAAATAGTTAACTATGGAGTAGAGACTTGAGACTGGGATCAGATTACTGGCACGGCCAAAAGAAAGAGAATGCAATTAGTATCAAGTAAATCGGTCCAGGGATACCAGAGATATGAGGATTTCCAGATATCAGGTGATGACGCGTGACCCTGACAGTTTTGAATAAAAGCCAGCTGGCCGAAGCAACTTCAGCTCATTCTAACACAAGCATTTGCCGAGCAAGTTGCTGCGACGCTGAGCCAAGGCACATGGTTGCCGGATCTACGCAGAAGTTCTTTTCAAGTCGTGATAGTCACGAAAAGTGCTGCGCTACGAGTTGGAACTTAGTAAGTTTACGGCGAGGAGAATCACTGAGGTGATTGATTTTTCTACAGACATTGGTGGAAATATTTATATTTTCACAAGGACATAAGCTAGACTTTGTCTAGAATTAACATTTTGTCACAGTCCAGTAATAACATAATACATGGATATTTAAATCCATTTCAAGTCAGTTTTCATATTTGTAACTAGTTAACCACTTCGATCTGTCAGTACACTGAAGACTAGTCTATAACGGTGGCGTTCATTAGTCTACGCCTAGCGCATGGTAGATGGTGATATAAAAAACCATGCCCAGGGAACGATCTTCAGAACAGCCGTTAATTGCTTAGACTGTCAATGTTTTTCTTGTACTGATAAGATTACCGTGAGTTATGTTACAACTGACATATCTAAGAAGAGATCACTTAGATCTGACCCTATTTAAACAAACTGTTATGGCTTTGATAGAAGCCCATATTAAAATGGAACCACAGTTTATTCAAACGTCAAAAGATACTACCACTATGTCTGACTAGACGAATTGTGGGTCTACAATGGCGGCCGATACAAGGATTATACATGCTTGTCCAATAGGGCATGTCTATGGATAAATCTGGTACAGACCAGGTTTACTACGCTTCAAGACCATCAAGAAATGTAAGCCACATTTGAATTATATTATGCCTAGCTAATTGGAACAAACTATTTTTCTGCAGATGACCAACACATTTTTTTCGTCGTATTTAAATCTTGCAATGATTTACGCAAGACTTGTTAGAGTTATTCTGAGTATTTTCAGCACTCAGAACAGTTTAGGATCGATGACCGAGCATTTCGAGCATTTATTTGAATATTTCATATTTTTGGGAAACCACGGAAAACAACCGATGTAACTGTAAAAGTTAAATTTATTTTTGTTGAGGAATGGATATTTTTTCCATATTCGAAGATTCGAACATGTGGATTCTCACATAATGAGATGATAATTAAACATATTTAAATATATATAACAAATAATAATAATAATAAAAATCCACTAATAATAATAATAATAATTTTCATAATTTTTCTAAATAATTCATGGATATTATATTTTCTAATAATCATATGTATTGAGAGAGAGCCTATGAAGTAGTTTAATCATTTCTAGTTTGGAACAGGAGATTTTCCGAAGGAGAGTGGTTAGCGCAAGCCCGCATTCAACCAACATTTCAGTTCTGGTTGAACAGTTGATATTTGCATTGAGCAAAGTATATTTTTCAGATAACACGGAGAGGCATGAAACGGGAAGCAATTGATATTTGTATCAAATAGGATATTTTTGTATTTATATAAAATCATGACGTAAATACACTCGAAAGTGAAATGAAGATTTTCATAAGTATGGTAAATTCACGGGTTGAACTGAATGGTAAAATAAAATAAACTTGTAAGTTTATTAATCTTCCAGTGTTGATAACAAGCAGAGGCTTGATTTATTGTATAAATTTTGGGAAGATAATTTATGTGTGTGGAGTAGTTGAAATGCCATTCCCAGGTGCGCATGTTTAAGTCGCAGGAATGAAGAGGTTTTTTCGAGCATCAATCAAATAGCAGGTTCGATTGCTCATGTTTATAGTAGGAGTATTGGAACTACACATTTCGTCGGATGAATGACCCGAAGGTTATTTCTTGAAACCATCAGTTCTTATTTCAACCTTGTTTACGAATTCCATTTAGACTTTGATTTTGCTAGAACCCGGATTTGTCATGATAGTAGTTTATTCTTCTTCAGAGGAAGACCTTTGCCGTTGTTGTTGTTGTAATAGTGTGTTCTTACACAAATAATAGAATGGGCCACTGCCAATTAAAAATAATTCTTTAACCACGAATAATTTGAAGGATTTTTTCAATCCTAGTGCCATGAACTAAATGAATTCATTATAAAACTACAATTCTTATTTCCGCATTCTGTCGAAGAATTGCAAGTTGTGAAAATTACTAAAAATGGCCATGAATATAAATATTTTTTATAATAATGATTCCAAGTGGATAATTGAATAGTTGAATGGTTCAACCATTTATTGATCAAGTTGATGATTCAGAAATCATATATTTTGTTAGGAACTTGAAGTTCATAATCGAGTCACTTCTCGAATGTTTAATGTCAGAAGAACAATTAATTGTTGTTGTGCTTCGCACAGTTCTTCGATGCTATGCTCAAGGTCAAATACTTTTCAGATGTTATTAATATGTGTAAATAATTTGTGTTGCTTCGATGATAATATTTTTCTACGATGTATTTTTGAAACTGGAAAAATAAGTGAAAGTTTAGAATTCTATGAACATTTATTCTACGAGTGTTAATATCAGGTAAATATTCAAACAGTGATCTACGATATTTCCAGTATAGACAATTAACTTTGAACTGGAATTAATCATTAATAATTTTGGAACACAGTCTACAGGACTATTAATCGGACTTGTGTTTCCAAAAAGATTGTCAAATGTGTTTGGAAAATTTCTGTATATTGTGTGTAAATAAGAGTGTGGATCGCCACACGTGGATGATGCTGCTTTGAGCATCTTTGCAGTCAATTTTAACTTCAAAATAAACTGAGATAATTTTACAGGATGTGTTACTCCCAATTAAATCTCCTTCTATCCTTATTGTTGCATTGAGCCAAAAATCAGTAAAGCATTTTTTTTAATTTGATGTCGTTTTTGCGATTTGCTTTAACCCATCTGGCGCTCCGGGATATTTTGACTCTCGTGCTGACTGATTATTGGTAAAATGCATATGTGGTCGTGCGGACTCCGGTCTAAACGGGCACACTATGTGTACATAAACATACATGACCGAACGTATTCTTAAGATCCACCAGGGCTGCCAACTGTTAATAAATGCTCTCAATTTATTTTATCCAAATACCAATATATCAGAAAGTATGCAAGCCGACAGCTTTAAACTATGCTCACGTATAGTACCTGACATTCTATATTAATTTGGAGTAACTTATATACGTCAGTGCTACCAACATAACTCTAAGCCTGCTGAGAGGTCCAACTTTAAATACATGTAACTTCTATACTATAATTTGGATTTCAACCAAATTTCGTGTGTGTTATGTGTACCATAACAGATATGACGATGCGTATATTTAGGAGTAACGAGGGCTGCCAACTGTTAATAAATACTGTCTCTATTTTGTTACCCTAATATCAATATATCAGAAAGTATGCAAGCAAATAGCTCTAAACTTTGCACACGTATAGTACGTGGCATTCTAGATTAATTTGGAGTAACTAATATAGGTCAGTGCTGCCAACATGATTCTAAGCCTGCTGACAGATCCCATTTTAAAATTCATGTAACTTCTATACTAACTAATGGATTTCATTCAAAATTGACACAACAATAGATCATATTATTTCAGATTATTTCTGACCAATACATGTATGTCATTGTTGCCAACATGATTTTACGCGCGCTGTTAGATCCAATGTTTAACTGTATGTAACGTCCATGCTCTCCATTGGACTTCAACCAAATTTTGTATTCTGTACCTTAAGAGATGGAACTAAGAATATATTCAGTCACCAGGGCTGCCAACTGTAGTTCTCTTATTAGGCTACATTATGCCAGGTATACAGTATTTTGAACTAATTAGAAATTTCGATATTACCAACTTAATTTCGGCATTATTCTAGATAGAGGGGTAGATTAATCATTGGCATAGATCTTAAATTTCAAGAAAAGTAGGCTCTTTAGTTCGTTACGGAACTTCTTGTTCGTATATGTAGAGATATACTGCACCGCTCGGTGTTGACCGTGTTTTATTGCACACATTTAGGTTTTACTCGCTAACAGTTGGAGATACACGAAAAGTGATAAGGACCTATCGGATAGGAAATTAAATTTTCAAGCTGATATGTGCCATCAAATGTTTGCTATTTCTTAGCGTTCTCTTTCTACTTGATATGGAAATATGAAATTTTGAAACCAAAGGGTGTAGTGACGTCACTAAAATGGTCACCATTTTTTAATAATGCAAAATATGGAGATCAAAAGCATCCTATATATATACATGGTAATCAGCTACATCCATACAAAATTTAATATAAATCGGACCAGTGGTTCTTGCGTTATTGAGTAACACACACACAGACAGACAGACAGAGGGACAGACAGAAAGACAGACACACACCATCTCATTTTTATATAAAAGCATGATTTATTTTACACTTTAGTGTTCATATTTATTTTCGCAATTTAAATTTTATATTATTTTTATAAATTTAAAATTAAGATTATAAAACTATCATAATTTAAATTGTATAAGCTTACAAGCTGCACCCGGCATGCGTTGCAATGCCAATCAAAGAAAGTGTTGGCGTTGAAATTCTGTTTCTTGAAGTGCTTTTGGATACACAACATGATAACTGCCTCCAAGCTATCGTAAAATGGAATTTCTAATTAGAACCATTCGTGGAAGCGTGCACAACAACTTTCAAAAGTTTCATCGCTGTCACTCATTTGTTGAATCTACTCGTACGCTACCTGTTGTGAAATGGATTTACTAAGTCGAAACCCTTCCCTGGCGTGTACACAATAACTCATCAATGATTCATCGCAATCGGATGAATTGTATATGCACGTATACGGGGTTTTGTTTAAACGATTCGTGCGCTGTCACTCATTTGTTGAATCTACTCGTGCGCTACCTATTGAGAAATGTATTACTAAGTCGAAGCCCTTCCCTGGCGTGTACACAATAACTCATCAAGGTTTCATCGCAATCGAAGAATGTTATATGAACGCAATAGGGGATTTTGTTGAAACGCTTCGCGCGTCGTCACCCATTTGTTGCATCTACTCTTGCGCTACTTATTGTTAAATGGATTTACTAAGTCCCCTTCCCTGGCGGGTACACAATAACTGATCAATGTTTCATCGCAATCGGATGAATAGTATATGAACGCATACCTGATTTTGTTTAAACGATTCGCGCTCCGTCACTCATTTGTTGAATCTACTCGTGCGCTACCTACTGTAAAATGTATTTACTAAGTTAGAAACCGTCACGTAAGTGTCCACAACATCTCACCCAAGTTTCATCGCTATCGGACTAATGGGATATGAAGACATAGGGGACTGTATTGAAACGCTCCGCATGTCGTCGTTCATTTGTCGAATCTACTCGTGTGCTACCTACTGTGAAATGTATTTACTAAGCCAGAAACCTTCCTTGGAGTGTCCACCATATTTCACCCAAGTTTCACCGCTAACGGCAGAATGGTATATGACCTTATACGGGACTTTGTTGAAACGCTTCGCGCGTCATCCCTCATTTGTTGAATCAACTTGTGCGCTGCATATTGTATAGTGGATTTACTAAGCCAGAAATTTTCCATGACGTGTACACAACATCTCACCCAAGTTTCATAGCTACGGACGAATGGTACATGAATGCATACGGGACTTGGTTGAAACGCTTCGCGTGTCGTCGCTCATTTGTTGATTCTACTCTTGCGCTACATATTGTAATATGGATCTACTCAGCCAGAAACCTTCCCTGGAGTGTACACAACATCTCACCCAAGTTTCATCGCAATCGGATGAATGGTATGTGAACATATACGGGACGTTGTCGAAACGCTTCGCGCGTAGTCACTCATTTGTTGAATATAAACGTGCGCTTCGTATTGTAAAATGGATTTACTTAGCCAGAAACCTTTCCTGGAGTGTACACAACAATTCACCAAACATTTATCACTATCAGACGACTGGTATATGACTTTATACGGGATTTTGTTGAAACGCTTCGCGTGTTATCGCTCATTTGTTGAATCTACTGGTGCGATACCTATTGTAAAATGTATGTACTAAGCCAAAAAACCTTCCCTGGAGTGTACACAACATCTCACCCAAGTTTCATCGCTATCGGATGAATGGTATATGAAATTATATGGGACTTTGTTGAAACGCTTCGCGCGCCGTTGCACATTTGTTGATTCTACTCGTGCTCTACCTATTTTTAAAGGGATTTACTAAGCTAGAAACCTTCCCTGGAGTGCACACAAAATCTCAGCCTAGTTTCATCGCTATCGGACGAATGGTATATGAACGCAAACGTGACTTTGTTGAAATGCTTCGCGTGTCGTAGCTCATTTGTTGAATCTACTCGTGCGCTGCCTATTGTAAAGTGGATGTACTAAGCCAGAAAATTTCCCTGCAGTGTACACAACATTTTACGCAAGTTTCATAGCTATCGGACGAATGGTATATGAATGCATACGGGACTTTGTTGAAACGCATTGCGTGTCGTCGCTTATTTGTTGAATCTACTTGTGCGCTATCTACTGTGAAATGTATTTACTAATTTTGAAACCGTCACGTAAGTGTACACAACATCTCACCCAAGTTTCATCGCTATCGGACGAATAGTATATGAACACATACGGGACTTTGTTGAAATGCTTCGTGCATCTTCGCTCATTTGTTGAATCTACGAGTGCGCTACCTATTGTAAAATGGATTTACTAAGTCAGAAACCTTCCTTGGAGTGTACTCAACATCTCACCCAAGTTTCATCGCAATCGGACGAATGGTATATGAACGCATAGAAGACATACCCACAGACATACCCACATACATACCCACAGACAAACTATCACGTTACATTAATTTTTATATATATAGATTTTTTAATTTTTACAAAAATACGTACTTTTATTTTCTACAAGAATATTTATTTTTATTTCTAACTTGCAGTAGTGCCCGGCTTAGGCCGGTGGATTTATTTGATTTATAATGGATAGGCTACTACTACGGCACTGGCACATGATACTTAAACTAACAGAAACAAGTATATTTTAAAATCATACCTATTTGTGTTGGTGGTGGTGGTGGTGGGGGTGTTAAGTAGTGCAGTAGAATGGACGTATCATTCAGGTCATTTTCCCGTAATGATAATGACAATAATGAATAGGGAAACGGCTAATTACTAACTGCAGTACTCACGCATGTAATTTACAAACGAATTGAAAAATATAATTAGAAAGAGGAGCTAGTGAAATAAAAGACACTGCCTAGGGCCTATATCTCATTGGCTGTTAGAAAAGTAAAGCCTAATGGTTGTCTTTTGTCGCATAGCACCGTAGGAAAATTACCAGAGCCCTTCGGAAAAAAGTCCTCACGGCACGCCGGAAGGCGGAGGTAGATTTCACCGGACAAACTTGGGGATAGGCGAAAATAGGCAGAATATGCAGGTTTTCGTAGAATCAGATCTCATTTATTGCGAGAAGGTATTTTATAATTGGAGCTTAATTAACTTTGTTTTTCGTCATTTTATGCTTATTTTAAACATTTTATTGTCTTATGGGAACGGTAACCTTCTTGTCATTTGGGGTCCATTTTTATACTTGTGGTCACACTGTCCTTATGCTAGGTTTCGACACTGATGTGTAACTATGTAACGGTCTGTTACTTCTTCACGCAAAATTATATCTCCCGCAGAGATTTTGGTTGGTTCCTCAGTTTAGGGGCTGCGACAACGCGGTCATGTGACCCCGTGTACTTAGGGATGGCTGTATTAGTCTGTAATTCAGGTAAGGACTGCAGACGGTCAATTTCAAGCAGTAGTTCCTAATGTTGCTACCAGGTACTACCGTCAACGACACCTACCTGTGAACTTGGCTACTAGATGCCACCGCAGCCAGCAACTCGCAACGAACGTTGGAATTTCCCCTCCAAAGGAAAGCATACTGAGGGATTTTTAGTGCTCTTAGAAATTCCGACGACTTCGGCCGACTTTGAACTCGCGACCTTGGGCATAGACATTCAGCATGCTTGCTACCAGTTACGTCACCGAAGCCGCTTCACACTTAGTCAGATGGAATTCTGAATATGATCTCGTGCAAGTGCGTTATCTTGGCAACGTCTGATGGCTCATCCCTCATCAATTTAGGTAGAGTTGCCATGGCAAGCACTGATAGCTCTTGGCATTTTCTTATAATTCCGAAATCATTTTTCTCATCCCTTGGCATAATGGTGGGTCATATCAAAAATTCTTTAAGACAAAATTTTAGGTAATTATTAGGGGAATATTGTCCATTTTGTACGGTTTTGAGATTGTGCCTATTAAGAGAGATATGATTAATGTTTCCCGAAAAACCCACTTTTTCCACCCCTTTGGTCAATGGTTGGTGCTATCAAAAAACTTATTTTACATAAATTGTTGGCACTTATCCGACACATATTATGAACTTTGAATGGATTCGATATTTCGCGTATTAAGAGAGTTATAGCGAAATTTCAATTTTTCGAAAAAAGCCCCCCATTTTCACCCCCTTCGACCGATTTTGCCCATTAACGAACTCGACCGAGATTTTATAGGGATACATATTATGTAAAAAATTCAAAGTGATTGGTGCAAAATTACGGCAGTTATCGTGTCCACAAGAAACTGATATACATATATACATATACAGTGTGGTCCGCCAGCCCCTTATTTTTTTTGGAGGAAGGCAACCCAACTAACGCGTATATCACAGTCATCCTGAAAACATTAGTACCTGTTCCTTTACGTCCATTGTACAACTTTACCGTTGAGTACATCCTCGCGAATATAGTAGAAATTAATAGTGGCAGTTTTCTTTCAATGACCTCAATTATAATGCATGATTGAAACGATTAGAGCTCCGAATAACACATGCTTACGTTTTGACAGGAAGTGTCTACGAATAGATTCAATGCGTGCCAGCAATATACCATGGTTCTCGGTAGCTATGGTGGCTGAATCAAGAGTAGCGTCAACGAAGTCGCATTGTAGTAGGTTCGAATCTTGAACTAGTACTTTTTTTTTTTTGCTTAATGTCGTTTATTGTGGATGTATTATGGACGCATATCTATCTGTTCCAACGAGTGATTTATTATTTGGTCCTCAAAAGGACCGTACTTATCCGATGGTACGCAGCCAGATTGGACGACGACATAATGATCTGTAGAACGAAAGCAAGATATCCTGTATATTCAAGGTAGCAAGTGTTCGAAATTTTGACCACCTTTGTTTAAAGGAAAACTCCGACTCACTCAGACGACCCACATAACAAATAAATAAATACATCAGACCGAAACTATAATTTCTTTCAACGGCGTCTGTGCGAAAAGCGCTTGCTATACACTTACAGTAATAGTTAGTTAGTTAGTTAGTGAGGTTTTAAGGGGCGGAACTACGAGGTCATCTGCCCCAAACCTACAGTAAATACAGATAATTATGACATTATTGGTTTTACGTCCCTTTTAACTGCTCTGGCTTTTAGATACGCCGGGGTGCTGGAATTTTGCTCGGAAGGGGATCTTCAACGTGCCAGTAAATCTACTGACACGGCTCCCTCTCATTTGCGCACCCTCAAATGCCAGCTGACTGCGCCAGGATACGAACCTGCAACCTTAGGCACAGCAAGCGAGAACGTTACCGCTGAGCCTCGCAGCAAGCCAGTAATTACAGAACGTGTCATATTATTATAAATATTGAACTATTAAAATTCTAATTGTCACGAATAGAGTCGCCTCCGTTGCGTAGTAGTCAGCGTGATTAGCTGCCACCCCGGACGTCCTGGGTTCGATTCCCGGCTTTGCCATGAAATTTGAAAAGTGGTATGAGGACTGGGACGGGGTCTACTCCGTCTCGGATGGTCCAAATAAATAGAGGGGGTTCGATTCCCACCTCAGCCATCTTCAAAGTGGTTTTCCGTGGTTTCCGACTTCGCCTTCGGGCAAATGCCGGGATGTTACCTACCGTACGGCCACGACCTCTTCCTTGCCTATCCCTCCCTATCCTCCCCACCTTTCCCATCCCTCAAAATGTCCCTGTTCGCTTTGCAGGTGAGGCCACCTGGGCGAGGTGCTGATCCCAACTCCACAGTTGTATCCCCAGACGAGATGTTTCAAGCTCCAGGTCACTGCTCGTAGAGGCGGTAATGATGGGATCCCTCACTGAGTCCGTGGGAAAACCTAACCTGGAGGGTAAAATCGACTAAAAAAATATTAATTATAACGAATAGTATCCATCCATGGTTTAGAACAGTTTTTTTTTTAATTTTATTTAGTCAATTTACCCTCTAGGTTGGTGGTTCCCACGGACTCAGCGAGGGAACTCACCACTACCGCCTCGATGGGCAGGGTCCTGGAGCTTGGAACATCTGGTCGGGAGGGATACAACTGGGGAGGTGTGATCAGCACTTCGCCCAGGCGGCCTCACCTGCAAAGCGAACAGGGGCCTCATGAGGGATGGGAAGGGATGGAAGATTGGGATGGATAGGCTAGGAAGAGGGAAGGATGTGGCCGTGGCCTTACAGTAGGTACCATCCCGGCAATTGCCCGAAGACGAAGTGGGAAACCACGGAAAACCACTTCGAGGATGGCTGAGGTGGGAATCGAACCCCCTCTAGACATTTGGGCCACCCGAGGCTGAGTAGACCCCGTTCCAGTCCTCATACCACTTTTCAAATTTCGTGGCAGAGCCGGGAATCGAACCCAGGACCTCCGGGGCGGCAGCTAACCATGCTGACAGCTACGCTACGGAGGCGACATGGTTTAGAACAGTATTTAGGGAAAATAACCATTTAAATGAGACAAGAAAATAACTTTCCCTATCGTCTTCGTAGATAATGTGAACAAAACTAAGTTGAAATCTTGCTGTACGAGGTAGGGAGGGTATAATAAAATAGTTAAAAAGAATTTTAAAAATCTGCCGTTGGATGGTCTTGAACCCGGGATCTTCGAAAGAGCGAGCGGGCGCAATAACACTTGCACACATTTCCAACACACTCTGGAGGTTTTTGTTGCGCTTCTTATTAACGCGTATGGTAAAATATTCAATTATTACAGTTAGATCTTAAATATTGATTGGAATGCATTCGTTCAGTACCTGGCAGGTTTTCTAATTTACTTAAAGCAATTTTCGCGACCGATTTGCGTTAATAAAGCGAAAGAACAGCAACTAATGCCCTCAAACGACAGCCCTTCGGTTTTATGTCATACAACTTAGCGTCCAAAATGCTAGCGTGTGATACACTTC
The DNA here is from genome assembly GCA_946902985.2 of Meconema thalassinum. Lineage (NCBI taxonomy): Eukaryota > Metazoa > Arthropoda > Insecta > Orthoptera > Tettigoniidae > Meconema > Meconema thalassinum. Next base: position 831,167,283 of record OX336388.2, read on the forward strand.
GGTCATACAAGCAGGTGTACTGACGAAGAGAACAGAATTATACAGGATTTTGTACCAGCGATTACACCAGCTTCCTTGCCAGCGAGTGTCGTGTGATGCGGGCCTAAAGATATGCTAAGACGTTTTGTTAAAATTTAATAACAAAACAAGATGTTCGGTAAAGAACGTATAGCCTACTTTCTCCTAAATACATGGGTATGGTTATAACCCTTTGTCCTTTTCAAGGAGAATAATTGAATGTTGGTTGTAGTAGCTTCTTGAAATACAACGTGCTTTACGGATATTATACATGAATATGATGTGCCCTTTGCTAGTGCTACCTCTGTAAAAAAAAAATCATTCAATTCGGTTTCACCGTGTTTTAATTGATAGGGGGAATCGATTTGCACAAAAACATGGCCGCTATCTGCACATTATTGGTCTGATGACCTTGTAGTGTGGTCAACAGATTCTCTATACATAAAGGTATGTCGTTGCAAAATTTGGTAGGGATCAGATTATTAGGTTGGTCATAATTTGATTCAAGCTCTTAACATTATGATGGCCGCCATTACGTTTTCGTCAATATGGCGGCGATATAAAACATGACAATGGAGTGCCCTTTGCAAGTGCTACCTCTATACCAAATTTCGTTCAATTCGGTTACACCGTGTTTAATTGATAGGGGAATCAATTTGCACACATACATGACCGCCATCTGCAAACTAATGGGCTGATGACCTTGTAGTTCAGTCAAACGATGCTCGCCATACAAGTATACGTTGTTGCAAAATTTGGTAGAGATAGGATGATTAAGTTAGTCATAATTTGATATAAGCATTGAACATTTGGGTGGCCACCATTACGTTTCCGTCAAGATGGTGGCGATATAAAACATGACATTGAGGTGTTCTGCGCTAGTGCTACCTCTGTACCAAATTTCGTTCAATTAGGTTTCACCGTGTTTGAATTGATAGGGGGAATCGATTTGCATACATACTTGGCCGCCATATGCAAACTGTTGGGCTGATGATCTTGTAATTTGGTCAAAATATGCTTCCCACATAAAGGTATGTTGTTGCAAGATTTGGTAGAGATAAGATTATTAAGTTGGTCGTAATTTGAATCAAGCTCTTAACAATAGGATGGCCGCCATTACTTTTTCGTCAAGATGGCGGCGATATAAAACATTACACTGAGGTGTCCTTTACTAGTGCTACCTCTGTACCAAATATCATTCAATTCGGTATCACCGTGTTTGAATTGATAGGGGGAATCGATTTGCACACATACATGGCCGCCATCTGCAAACTATTGGTCTGATTACCTTGTAGTGTAGTCAAAAGACGCTCGCCATATAAATAAATGTTGTTGCAAAATTTGGTAGAGATCGGATGATTAGATTATTCGTAATTTGATTTAAGCTTTGAACATTTGGGTGGCCGCCATTACGTTTCCGTCAAGATGGCTGCGATATAAAACATGACACTGAGGTGCCCTTTGCTAGTTCTACCTCTGTACCAAATTTCGTTCAATTCTGTTTCACCGTGTTCGAATTGATAGGGGGGGGGGAAGGGAGGGGCAGACATTCAGAGTACACACACTCACACACACACACTCACACACACACACGTCACACACACACAGACAGACACACGATTTTTTGCTAATAATACAATGGGAATTTCTACGGAATACGTATACTTCGATGCAAGCACTGGCCATCAGAATATCCTTCGATATGTTGTTGTTTTGTTTCATTTGAGGGCCTAGAACATTTAGCCATGTTTACTTGGTGTGTGTGTGTGTGTGTAGAATTTGTCTGATAACCTGAGTTATTGCGGGCTTGTAATGATGTGTGTATTTGCAATTAAGGATTGGGAAGGAGGCGGCCGTGGCCTTAAGATAGAATCCGTCCCGGAATTTGGAAACCACGGAAACAATTTCCAGGGTGGCTGAGGTGGGAATCGAACCCACTTCTTCTCATATTTGCTCCACGAGGCTATGTGTACCCAATTTCAGCCCTCAGACAAGTATTACATTTCTTGGCAGAGCTGGGAATCGAACCCGGACTTCCGGAGCAACACTTCGAGATGTTATGTTAATATTCATGCCAGTTTTTAAATTTTCTGCCATAACAGGTCATGTGGCATAACGTACCAATTCGATCGTGTTCTCTTTATAAATCATCAAAATTCAACGAACTCTTCACAAAAATTCGTCGTAAGGCAATAAATGTGGCAATGTAGTTACATCCCGACTAAATGTAATGTGGGCTTTCGTTCAAAAAAAGTGTGCCTACTACTGGATTCGAAGCAACATTCTAACCGCTCGCGTCCACCAAGTACGGTCAGGCATTAAACCTCGCAGCCACCAAGACATGGTAAATACCGCTCGCTAAACGTGCTTTTGTTACTGTAGCCGTCCCACCTCAAACGTTTAAGTCCATCTCAAAGTCTTCAATCACGGTTTGTGGTGTTGATTTAACTTTATACTATTACAGATCACGTGGCGTAAGCTATTAATTCGATTGTATTACGTGTATGTGTGTTATTTCAAGGAGCAGAAAGTCATATGTTAGTAGAATGGGCCGTAGTATTTGGCGGGGAAAAGTTTAAGGTCGGTTTTTCTTTGCTAGACCCATGACCCAATTACATTGCTGTCACACAGTCAGAGCGCAGAGCAATATCGACCATCGGGAGAAATGCTATGTTAGTTGGGTTTCATAAAACTAAATAATAAGGGGCGGGTGGACCACACTGTATATATACATACATAAATGATATATAAACTTTTGAACTGACGGTGGTTTTGGGGTCTGGGGGATGTGAAACGCGAAGATATGTCCAAATTTTCCGGAAGTCGAAACATGGGACCCATTGCAATAGTTAGCTTTCTAAAGAAATCTACCTAAAATAGGATGTCCCGAACTCCTGAGGTAGCAATAGTGTCATTTATCGCCACATAGCGCTCAAGGATAAGGATCGGAATAAATGAAAGTAAATTTGAAAGCACCAACGCTTATTGCAGCTGATAACCTCAATGTACTGCACCAACACCATCGTACTTATACAGAGGCATAATATTTTCATGATGATAACTGTTTTCAGGGGCCTAAGAAATCATTTCGCACAAATTACTCCCCGTGATTGCAATTTATAAGCAGCGCAAGATGTAACTATTTTCGCCACTCTGCACCAGAACACGGGTAGGGGTGGCGTGATGCAGCTCGTATTGCCAGCCAACAATAGAGTTATTAAACTATTCTCATAGTTACACTACTGCGGCCACGACTGGTTCTAGGACCTTAAAACGTGGTTTTGTAGTTCCTTTTGTATGTTATTCTAAATGTAGGGAATGGAGAGTGTTGTCCAAAATTTCAAGTGAACAGTGTTACCCGCAGGATTTCAAGTAAGTTTGGTTAAATCGGTGAATCGGTGAAGATTTGTGCCAAAGAGCCTAAATGCATGGAATGGAGTGGTCTGTCTGAAATTTCACGTAGATAGTGTTACTCGTCGGGTTACAAAGGGTAAGTGTGTAAAATTTGGTTCAGTTCGGTGAAAAGGTGTAGATATGTGACAAAAGGCCTTATTGCAGGGAATAGAATGGTCTGTCCGAAATTTCATATGGACAGTGTTACTCGCAGGGTTCCAAAGGGGAAGTATACAAATTCTGGTTTAGATCGGTGAAACGGTGTAGTTTTGTGCCAAAGGGCTTAATGCAGGGAATGGAGTGGTCTGTCCGAAATTTTATGTAAACAGTGTTACTCGCAGGGTTCCAAAGGGGGTGTAATTAGAACACCATTGGTTCGACCAATTATAAGTCTCCATTTTCAGAAAGAATCCTGAGTGAGTTCAGAATCAGTAAAGGTTGAGCTTTAATGTACATGGGATGGAACGTGAAAAGAGCAAAGACAAAAAGAGAGAGAGAGCAAGTAGCTTTGACATATACAGGGTGTATCTTAATTATACCTACAGAAAAATCAGCGGTGGCCAGCGGCTTGCTCTCTAGCTCAGCAAATGCAGCGAGTTCGTAGATTTGAATCGCGCGCCCGGAAGTAACAATGTAACCTCATTTTCTCGGAATGAAAAATTTTCTCCGCCAATCCGATTGCGGCATCGTCTTTTACATATCACGCAGAGCGTCCCTGATTTTTTGTCGGTATAATTAAGATACACCCTGTATATATATTCAGTATAACATTCAAACAAGTTAACAATTTTCTTTACAAAATTATGATTGCGTGTAGCAATAAACAAGGTTAGTGGCTTAAACATAACTAAATTAAAGTTACAGATCTTAAGCATGGGTACATGCTTGAAAGCAAGAATTAAGTTGCTTTTGCAAAAAAGAGAATTAGTGACGCAGCTTTTAAATGGCTGTCAGGGAGCAAATCCTGTCATACCTGGAAAAAAAAGGGGAAACTGAAGAAGTTATCCAAAAAAACATGACCTATTAAGGGGGCCAGTAGCTGACAGGTGCCTAGTCCTTCAGTACCCTATGAAGATTGTACTATTTGAGTGGTTGCCAAGATGCAACAGAATAACTTGCAAAAATAAATGTCAGACACAGAATGCGTGAACTGCATCACGATTTATTGAGAAGTTGAGATGGCAGAAACAGGTGGGCAAGCAGCCCATAACCTGAACGTGAACCATGAAAGAGAAAATGCACAGGCAAAGTGCAATGAAAAATGCAGATATGCACCAGCAATAGTGAGATTATTCTCCAAAGAAACATAACAATGGCTAAAGCCAGTAGATACGTTATACCTTCTAAAAGGAGTGAGGGAGAAGATCGCAAGGATATCAAAATTGAGGAATCTTCTAAACCATACTTGTATAAGGCTAACATGAAAACATAGTGAACATGAAATAACACTAAACATAATGTGGTTACAAAGTACTTAACTTGAAAGAGTGTGGTTAACATCCCACACGTGTGCGTAGAATACTTGAGAAGAAATAGTTCATTTCCAATTGTGGTTTCTTTCACAAAAGTACTTGACGGAGTTGTAGAACACTCTCAGAATAGTAAGGTTGACCTTAGCTATCACAAAGATGAAGTGACAATATTCACTGAGTAGGAATAGATTTCCTTAACACACAAAGATGTATACTTGACATCTTAATGTTCGTGTCGCAGGAACACGTTGAAGTTTGATCCAAGTTGGATTATTTGAAAAATGTCTTTGACGACATGGCGAAGGTTAAGTTTAACACTTCTTGATGCAGAATTAAAGTTGCGAAGTTTTTCCAAGTATGAAGTTTATCGTCCGGTGCTCAAGACGGGTGGCTAGCGTAATGCTAACGCAGAAATCACATCGAAGATTCGTCTGCCGGCAGCTTAAATAGCAGACAGAACAAGTATCTCGAATGATCGATAGCCAGCCATTAGAGAGTCCCAAACACGTTGTGAGCAAGACGCGTGCTGATTGGCAGAGAGAGGCCACGTCATGGAGACGGCCAGTGAGCGCGTAGCTTACTGAGATCAGCTGGACAGGCCGTGATACCACGAGGTATGAAAAAGGTGACCTAATAACACTTATATATTTTCAAAAGAAAAGTATGTATTGTCCGTTGAGCCATTGTATATTTATACACAAATTGTGCTAAATGTTCCGGCATAACTCAACAAAATGACACTGTTTCGCCCCGGTGTGCGATTGGGCTCTTCAGTTGGTTAAGACAGTGTCTTGGTGAGGTGTGCTTTAACCAATTGAAGAGCCCAATCGCACACCGGGGCGAAACACTGTCATTTTGTTGAGTTATGCCGGAACATTTAGCACAATTTGTGTCTAATAACACTTGGAAAAATGTTTTAAGGCGAGATATATATGGTAAAACAACAGGTGAGTATGAAAATAATTTTAAATATGATTGAATTAAACAAGAAAATGAAATAAAGAATTATTTGTCACGAACACGTGGTGACGAAAATTGAGGTTATGAAATCTAATACTAGTCTGACTTTTGACAAACCAAAACCTACAAAATTAACAAGTTAATCATTCGCAAATGCGAACAAAGGGTAAGTATACACAATTTGTTTCAGATCGGTGGAACGGTGTGGATATGTATATATAACAGACAGACAAACAGAGTTTTATATAACTTATATAGATTTTTATTATGATATTTTATTAGCCTATTTTCAATTTTGAAAAAATAGGCTTATGAGATCACCTTTTGTCCGTGTGTGTGTGCGTGTGTGTGTGATTCGTGTGTGTGTGCCCCCCTAAAAACATCTAAACGGCTGGAGCGATTTCAATGAAACTCGGAAAGTTCATAGCACTATTCCCGGCGACCTAGACCGTACCCTTCAAATTTTGTTACGACTCACCAATCCAACATGGCGGCTGTGCGAAATATTTCACCAGCATTCAATATCTCCGAAACTATTTCCGATATTACCCTGACATTTTCTATGGTGATAGAGGGAACTACTATAAGTTCACTTATGTAACTGTTGAACACCTGGTAACTACAAAACCAACATGGCGGCTAAGCGAATTCGCGACTTTTAAATAGACGTTTCTCGCGATTTGACCGACCAAACGCAATGAAACTTGGTACAGTATATGTTTATATACATTGTAATGCACCGACATCTAACTTCGTTCAATTATTTACATAATCACAAGATGGCGGATGTGCGAAATATTTCACCGGCATTCTATATCTCTGAAACTATTAGCGGTAAAACCCTGAAATTTTGTACGGAGATAAAGGGCACTACTGGAAGTCCATCTGTAAGACTTTCAAAAACCGGTTAACTACAAAACGAACATGGCGGCCAAGCGAATTTGAAAATTTTAAATAGATCTTTCTCGCGATTTAATGTTCCAAGCGCACTGAAACCTGGCACAGGAAATATTTATACACATTGTAATCCACTGGTATCTAATTTAGTTCAATTGTTTACATAACCTCAAGATGGCGGCAGTGCGAATTTTAATATTAAGATTTTATTCATTGTGATGTAGTCATGCGATCGAAGTGAAAGTTTGAATAATGAACCTACGCAATAATTTTCCTTTAATGGTACATGACTCTATGGCCTATACATTTAACAATCCAACATGGCGACCAACCGAAATATTTAGACGATACTGAATATCTACGAATCTGTTTTAGCAATCAAACTGCATTTTTTAATGTTCATAGGGGTTATGAACTTTAGTTCACCTATAGGACTTTAAATAACCTGGTGATCACAAATCCAACATGGCGGTGACGCGAATTATAAATATTCACATGGACGTTTCTCGCAATTTAACCATCCGCGTGCAGTGAAACTTGGTACAGTAAATCCTTATACGAATGTTAATCCACTGGCATCTAATTTATTTCAATTGTTTCCATAACCTCAAGATGGAAGCTGTGAAAAATTTTAAATCTCCTTGTTTTTTCTTGTGTCCTAACTATGCGATTGAAGTTTGAATACTACACGTTCACAATAATCTGCATGTAACAGTACATAACTCTAGGACCTACATATATAAAATCCAACATGGCGACCATCCGAAATATTTAGTCAGTTCTCAATATCTACGAATCTATTACAGCAATCAAACTGAAATTGTGTATGTTGATAGTGGCAATTAACATAAGTAGGATATATGAAAATAGGCTGTATAGTTCTTCACGGGACTACTTGTTTTTTAGTTACTTAGTTATTGTTGTTGTAAGGGGTGGAACTATGAGGTCATCTGCCCCTCCTTTTTTGTAATTTTAATTGTTTTATAAAAAATGCCAATCACCTTAGGTCAAGGAGATTAAGATATAATATTTGATTTCAGGAATCTTAACAGTTCTAAACAAAAATTCGTTGAAATATGTAGGATATTTTTGTAGGTGGTTAATAACTTCTAAAGGGTTAATGCAACGTCCCCTGTTAGGATTTTCCTAATTGACCCCCGTGGAGCGAGCCCATTATCGCAGCTCAGTATCACCCGATTTGCTTGTGCTGATCTCATATGATTACTTTCACGTTCTTTAAAAGAACAAGTAGTTCCGTGACGAACAAAAGAGCGTGCTTTTCATAAAATTTAAGATTCATGCCAATCTATATAGACCTATCTAGAATAATGACGAAATAACGTTAGTAATACTAACATTTCTAAGTACTGAAGTTTGAAATACACCTGAAATAGTGCAGTCTAATAGAGTAATATACTACAGGTGGCAGCCTTGGTGACTCTGATTAGATTCTTAGTTCCATATCTTGAGGTATAGAATGCATATACACAATTTGGTTGACGTCTAATGGATAGTATGAACGTTAAATACTGTTTGATATTGAATTTATCAGTTGGGAACAATGTAATGTATGTGATACTCAGAATTAAAAATTAGACCAATCGGCAGGCTTAGAATCATGTTGGCAACTCTGGCATGTATGGACTTCTGAAAATTACTGGAATGTTATTACCAATATGGGTGCCAATTTTCGAATAGTTCGCATGCATAACTTCTGAAATATCCAACATAGAGCTCAAATTTCAATTGCGATTTTTCAGCAGTTGGTAGCATTGACGTCAATTTCAAATATGGCCGTTGGTTATTCGGGTATAGATCTTTACTCTTACCAAATTTGATTTCGATAGCTGCAGCCGTTTAGGAGATGATACATGGGGCTGGGGGTGGGGACACATACACAGACAGACAGACAGACAGACAGAAAGACAGACATACATTTTCCCGGATTGATCTCATAAGCCTACCTATTCCTCATTTTTGTAAAATGAGGAGAATAGGCTAAAAATGAAGGTGGAGGATGGAAGATGATTCGTTAACTTATCCCGGAGAGACAGAAGTGGTCCCTAAAGATAAGTCTTGGACCATAGACCTCACCGTTTTCATTGGCGCTCAACAGTACCTGTGTTAGGTTTGTTGATTAATGGAGCTACCTGAGCCACCGGTGAAGCCACAGACACAAATGGAAGATCGCTGTTCCTCTCTAAGTGAAAGCTCTAGTCTGGGTGCGCACTTGATTACGCTCGACATTCGGCGCGCACTGTACAGTCGCTTCAAAGCAGCGTGAGAACTAGTTTATGTTACATGCACGAACGTAGCAGCTGACCTCCCTGTTTTGATTCTTGAAACAACAATCACCATTATTAAAAGTGTTCATGCTTTTGGCATATTGCCGTGTGAGAATAACATTTAAAACTCTAAACGTTTCGAAGGAACTTTGCCTCCTTTTTCAATGGAATTAAATCAATGTGACCAAAGAATGTGTGTCAATGAGCTTACAAAATCCAGAGAAATTCCTATGTTTGTCACCAGAGAGCAGCCAGAAACTACTGTATGGACCTTGGTAGAAAAAACGCGCCATATTAATAAGAAGGGCGGACAGAGTAGTAAGGAAGGACAAGGAAAAGGGGCGGGGGAATGAATTGAGACTCCTCGAAGAATAAGGATGTCCAAATAAGGAGAAAGGGCTTGCGGTGGTGGGGGAGAGGGGAGGAGAGGGATGGATGGATATAAGGAAACATAAGCAAAAGGGAAGTGTATTGCCCGACCAGCGAATTGTTACTGGTGGTGGAAATCGGAACTAATGCGCTCCGCCCAGCCACATGCCTGCGATGGACGTTATTTGTGAGCCTGATTCATGCTGAGCCGTGCGCTCTGCGGTGTGTTCTCATTGTAGCCTATGGCTGTACAATAGTCCCCCTACCCTTTCCTCGCAAGCCGCTCGCTGCAGCCATAACGAGGCGAGATGACGTAATGTATACACAACAGCTGCGCTCTCCTTCTAGCGGTAACAATTTCCTGGTAGGGTAGTTTCTGTAGGGTACCCAACGTCATACAGGCCTCGGAGGAAGAACAGATGATAACTTCTCCAGTGACGAACAAAGGAGATCAAATCATGGACTTGTAGGCATAGAGGAAACCGTACAAATTCAATTAGATGAATAAATAGAGAAACTGAGAGGAACTATCAGCCCATATCTTTTATAACCATCACCATTATTACTAGGCAAACGGCCTAGCCATGTTGAAACACTGGATCCCATGAGTTAAGCAACATTGGGCGTGGTTGGAACTTGGATGGTATACCGGTTCTAGGTACTGCGCACTGTTGGCCAGCATAAGGAGGAGCAGAATGGCCCTGGCCACCCTACAGCACGTAAACGCCGGCTGAGGATAGGCTCTTCCGAGGCTCGGACCTGCCTTCGGGCAGAATACCAATTACAATTACGTTACATTATTATTAGGAGAGGCGTGACTTTAAGTTTGAAAATTAATTCTTGTGAACATTATAATAATAATGATAATAATATTTAAGTGATGAAATGCAATTACGCACTAAGCGTCGGTCTCCTGAGTGGCAGACTACCGACTAAAACTCCCCCTGTTACTTCAGGAACCGTTTAACACATTACTTCAGGCTAGGACACTTGTCACATTACTTCAGGCTAGATCCATATGCTAGGACACTTGTCCTCAACTATCCGTTTCTTTATACTGTTCACTGAATAATAAGAGATCACTTTGATTCTCTGTAACTAGCTGATACTGCAGATCATTTGAAGCTCAGAGCCTTTTAATGTCTAAAGCTTCTCTAAAGACCTTACGCTGGCCAGATCCCACAATATGTGCTAAATCTTTGACAAAAACTCGTTCTACACAAAGAACACATTTCATTGAGGCCATACATCCTCTAGCTTTGTGTTCAGTCCCTCCGCAATTGTAGCAAAGTTTACTTCTATCAGTGCCTTTGAACATGCTAGCGACATGTCCATGCTCCAGACATCTGTAACAGCGAGGTAATATGATTCTCCGTCTAATCCTGCAGTTGACCCATCCCTGGATAGCTTCCATGAGCTCTTCGGAAGTAGTTAGAGCACCAAGGTCTCTGATTTCAACAGATGCCTTCGCTTCATCCTACGGAATGTAGCATTTTGTTGAGAATTAAAGAGGTACAGAGAGACTTAAAAGTAATCGGCATAGAAAATTTCCAAGACCGAACTGAGTGCCAGACGAAAATCGCAAATGTTCAGTTTGAATCAAGATCATTACGACAACCTGGGAAAAATTGGACGGATGAGAGGAAGAGGGAGCATTCCGTGAGAATGAAGAGATTTGGGGAGGAGCGGAGGAGACACACCTCCAAATGACATCATGTTATCAAGTTTAATCGCTCTCCTGTGGGGGAATTTTCACTTAAATATATAATAATAATTCAAAGCAGATAAAACAAGAAGTTCCGTGACGAACTAAAGAGCCTACTTTTCTTAAAATTAAGTTTCATGCCAATCTATATGGACCTATCTAGAATGTATGTATGTCTACCCCTTATTATTCCCGTTTTCCAACGGGGTCGGGGATGAGATGCGATGGAAGTCTTTGTGGCGATGTTTTTACGGCCGGATGCCCTTCCTGACGCCAACCTCATGAGAGGAGTTAATGTGAGATGAAATGAATGATGGTGAATGAAACTGGGCAAGGATGTGGAAGGAAGCGGCCGTGGCCTGTCAGAAGGTACCGTCCCAGCATTTGCCTGGTGTTGAAAATGGGAAACCACGGAAAACCATTTCAAGGACGGCCGACGGTGGGGCTGGAACCCACGCGTCTACCGAGTCAGCAGAGAGCTTGGCCCCATGACCTAATGCTGAGCTTTAGCCAGCGTAGCCACTACTGTCGGTATGGACCTATTTAGAATAACGACGAAATTAAGTTGGTAATTTCGAAATGTTTACTTAGTTAGAAATATACCTGTTATAATGTTGCCTAATAGAACACTACAGTTGGCAGCCCTGGTGACTGAATATATTCTTAGTTCCATCTCTTAAGGCACAGAATACAGAATTTGGTTGAAGTCCAATGGACTTTACATGCAGTTAGACATTGGATCTATCAGCGTGCGTAAAATCATATTGGCAACAATGTCATGCATGTGTAAGTCAGAAATAATCTGAAATATTATGATCTCTTGTTGTGCCAATTTTCGATGAAATCCATTTGTTAGTATAGAAATTACATGTATTTAAAATTGGTCCTATCAGCAGGCTTAGAATCATGTTGGTAGCACTGACGTACATAAGTTACTCCAAATTAATATAGAATATCAGGTACTATAGGTGTGCATCGTTTAAAGCTGTCGGCTTGCATACTTTCTGATAAATTGGTATTTGGATAAGAAAATAGAGAGAGAGCATTTATTAACAGTAGGCAGCCCTGGTGGCTTTTAAGAATACGCTCAGTCATATCTGTTTATGTACACATACCACATACGAAATTTGGTTCAAATCCAATTGATAGTGTAGAAGTTATATGCATTTAAAATTTGGAGTTATCCGCAGGCTTAGAATTATTTTGGCATGACTGCCATGCATGGTCTCCTGGAAATTATACTGAAATATTATTATCTATATGTGTGCCAATTTTGGAACAGGTCCCATGCATACCTTCCAAGATATCCAACATGGATCTCAAATTCCAATGTTTTTTTCAGCAGGTGGTAGAAGTGACATAATTTTCAAATATGGGCTTGAGATATTCAGGTATAGGATCTTTACTCATACCAAATGTGGATTTGATTGCTGCAGCCGTTTAGGAGTTGATAGGGGAGGACACACATTTGCCCGGATCGATCTCATAAGTCTACGTTTTCCTCATTTTTGCAAAATATGAAAAGTAGGCTAACAAACCAATTGTCCGTATGTATAGTAAATGATTTGTCCAGAAACACCGGTGTGAAACTTTATATACATGCATGCACATTCGGGAAAAGAAGATACCACGTGCTGTTGTGGAGTCTATAATAAATTGTGGCCAAGAATGGTGGCCGAGGCCCTGTGTTCCAATCCACAAACCAGAATTATATTTCATGGCAGAGCAGGAGTCTTCAGCCAAGGTGGCTCACGTAGAGGGATTGTTGTATCAGCTTCGCAAAATGTGTGCTGATAACCGGTGTTAATTGAAAGGCTCGGAGCAAGATAGTGTTAAGCCACACATTTTTTGTCTTTCTGAGAAAAATACATCTTAAAGTTTTGAAAAATTCTATAATTCAGAGTTTCTTAATTTCTTTTAAGTATATTTACCTATTTTTTTTTTCATATATTACTTGTTTTTAGTTTGTATATCTTAAAACCCTTACGTAAATTGCATTAAAGTATGACACAGCACCATCTTGCTCCGAACCCTTCAAATGTGATGGCTGTATTAGTGTGTGCTATCTATTTTATCTTTTTAAATGATCTAGTCGACTTCGGCGTTACGTTACGGCGACGTCACGAAATGTACCGAGAAAGCACTGAGGTGTGTGACGTCATAGTACCGCTTGGTGCATGTGTACGGAGTTCACTGGTGAGCTCTGGCGTTACGAGACGGCGAGCGTGACGTCATCCAGCCAGCTGCCTCCTTTCACCGCGCGCTCCACTCCCTTATGACTTGTAACTTTCTAGAGTTCTGATTGTTTCTTGATCATCTAACTTGTGAGCCCCCAATCTTTCTAGCATTTTTCAGCATTTGTAGCATTTGAAATGTTATAAAGTCTTTCAGACTGACTGTCACTTTTTAATCCAAGTAAGAATTGCAGACATTTAATTTTCGATGTAGTTCCTACCTTTGCTACCAAACGCCACCGTCAACGACCAACTAGGTCTGAACTTGGTTACTAGAAGCCACTGCAGTCAGCTCCTGGCGACGAACGTTGGAACCTAAGAGCGTTAGTCAAATCTAACCTATAATTTAGCTTCACCCAAGTGTAATTAGTGGAAGGTTCTTTTGCATGCCATAAATCTATGACATTGGACCACCGGCATTACTTCCCCTCCGAAGGAAGGCATGGTGAGGTTAACGCACTACCTCGTGTATCGCTCGCATCGGGAGAGCGTGGGTTCGAATCCCACCTCGGCTTTCCTGAAAATGGTTGTCGTGGTTTCCCATTTTCACCACCAGACAAATGCCGGGACGGTTCCTTCAATAGGTCCACGGCCGATTTCCTTTCATGATCCCTTCCCTGACCCGTCCTGAACATGGCCATTGGCTGCATTAATAAAATTATTTTAACGCTCTTAAAAAATCTGACGACTTCGGACAGGCTTGAACCCGCGACGTTAGGCATAGAAGTTCAGCATGCTACCAACTACGGCACCGAAGCCGCTACTGGTGTTTCTGCTATGTATTATGTTTAAGTGCGATATATTGTTATGGTCTAAAATTGAAGTAAGGTACCATCTGGAAATTTTCTTGGAGAAAATATGAATAAACTGGAGGAATCCCACACTCATGAAGGTCACTGTCGGAGACGTTATTCAAATCTTGGAACTTCCCATGCCAGTGGTATTGCGGGACACGGTACTTACAGCTTAAGGGGAGAAGGATAGAGAAGAGACTGTTTCATCGCAAGCCATAACATTTTAGCGACAGTATTGGAACATTAAATCTTGCCAATATTCACTTGCAAGAGACTGTACTATCCCGACAACGACAGTACTTTAGAACATTTACTGCTACTTCGTGTAGCGCAACTTAAATTGTATGCGGCGTCCTTTCCTTTTACTCCTTTACTTTACGATCACTTCTTGTCTTTCAATAAGATGATTACCCATTCACGCGGATAATCGTTGTGAGGTAGCAACCCCTTCCACAGTTGTGCGCAGCAGGTTGCCGATACTGCAGGCATTACAAGACCAATTTAAAACTTCCCTTATGCATGAGGAAGGATCACGAACTTCCGTTCTGAAAGCAGTCTTCTTACGGTTCAAAGAAATACTTTCTTTTTTATGTCCATGTCTTTCATTTGAGGCTCTGAATGCCAGATAACTCAACCAGTGTCGCATCTTTGCTCTTATGCTGGCTCGCACCCTTTTCGAAACTTTTCCCGAATTATCAGTTTAAGACAAAATATATCAACCTAGAAATTATATTTAAGTAGCTTTTTCTTGTGACATTAGCTGATGACATTGTCATTTTACGTGGCACACTAGAGGATTTGAGTGAGTGTTTAAATGGCATGGACTCCGTTTTAAGGAAAAAGTTCATGATGAAAGTCAACAAATTTAAAAAAAATTTATTGGAATGCAGACGAAAGAAATCAGAAACTCCTATTGACGTCAAATTGGCAGATGAAAGGCTTATGAAGCAAAATAACCAGTGATGGACGAAGCAAAGAGGATATAAAAAGTAGGTTGGCTCATGCAAGGAAAGCATTTCTACAGAAAAGAAATCTGTTGACATCGAATATAGATTTAGATATTAGGAAGCCATTTTTGAAGGCCTTTGTCTGGAGAGTGGCGCTCTATGGAAGTGAAACTTGAACTGTTGGCGCAGCTGAAAGGAGGAGAATTGAAGCTTTTGAAATGAGGTATTACAGGAGAATGATGAAGATCAGAATAGAAGATAGAATAACAAATGAAGCAGTATTAAGACGATTGGGAGAGGAGAGATGTTTCTGGCAACTGCTAATGAAGAGAATAATTTTTGAAATTAAATTTTTATTTCTTGTGTTCTAATGATGCGATCGAAGTGTATGTTTAAATAATGAATCTACGCAATAATCTTCATCTAATGGTACACAACTCTATGGCCTACCACATATAACAAACCAATATGGTGACCATCCGAAATATGTTGACGGTTCTCAATATCTACGAATCTTTTACAGAAATAATACTGAAATTTTGTATGTTGATAGAGGCTATTAACATAAGTTCACCTAAGGATCATTCAATAAACTGGTGAGCACAAAACCAACAATCATGTCGGCGACGCGACATTAACATATTTAAATGGAAGATTCTCGGGGGTTTTCTCCCTTGCGCTGTGAACTTGGCACGGTATATCTTCAGACAAGCCTTAATCTACTGACATATAATTTAATTTAATTTAATGAGAACTTAAATATGGCTGCTGTGCAAATTTTTAAAATCTCGTTTTGATTTCTCGAGTCAAAAGTAAGACCAGCAGGATATATGACAATTGGCTATTTAGTTCTTCACGGAACTTCTTGTTTGCTTTTTGAAACATTTTCACACTGGAAGTCATTACTGGAAGGGCTTACGTGGAACTCAGTAATGACTCACACTAGCGCTCGTAGTGGTAGAGAATGCAAGCTGCTAATGTAATCCATTGGAAGTGGTTGAGTTTTATTGACTCACACTAGCGCTCGTAGTGGTAGAAAAGGCAAACTGCTAATATAATCGATTGGAAATGGTTGAGTTTCATTGACTCTCACTAGCGCTCGTAGTGGTAGAAAAGGCAAACTGCTAATATAATTGATTGGAAATGGTTAATAATAATAATAATAATATCGTGTGGCCTCGGGGGCCGGGTGCAAGCTTTGTTAATTGACACCCCTAGGGCAGCTTGCGTGTCAAATTTAATGCACCTTGGAGTGCTATTAATATCAAGGAGGTTAGATAGCCTATCTAAGCTCCTTGGCGCTATACCGCTTTCTAGTAGAGAAATGAGGAACTTAGTGTTGGCGGAAAACCCCGAGATTAATTTTGCCATTATGAACTCGGCCTACTGAATTCAAATGGGTTCTTTAACATGCCAACAACGTATGACATGAGTATCGTGATTTTTGTCGCCTTTCAAAAATCACTTACCATGGCCAGGAGCGAACCTGCAATCTTGGGGTTGGTAGTCCTACACTATAAACACACACCCACCGTGGCAAATGGTTGAGTTTCATTGACTCACAATAGCGCTCGTAGTGGTAGAAAAGGCAAACTGCTAATTTAATGGACCAAATATGGTTGAGTTTCCGGTGAACAGTCGTCAGTTGCCGGCACCTCGTAAGACACGTTTAGTGTGTCCTTAACTTTTGGAAGAGGGGATAAAACAAAGAAAATGAATTACAAATGCACTAACAATAAGATGAACCGGGCTGGCTCTAGTATTAAACACTGAGTTGCCTAAAGGGCCAGGACTGTGGTATTTCCTCAGAAACTATTCACTGTTCCTTCAAGACTCATGAACACAGTAGTTTTAGAAGAACATGGTTTTCATTTTGATGAATATTTTTTAAATTGCTTAATTTTAACACTTTCAAGCACACCTGCATGGTTTCATATTTCATTTGCATTTTCTCACGTACGAACTTCACAGGAATAAACTTGCTAGCTTGCACTATGTTGCACCATAGCGGAGAGCCAAGCAGTATTCTCACGCTAACAAGCATCCACTCGGCGCATTCCTCTCGATAACACACATACGGAGGAATTACATCGAGAAATTTCAACTTTGTATGTTGAAAAGTTCCGAGAAAAACATTTTAACGAGAAATTTGAATCGAAGATAATTCTGGATTTCAGAACGTTTTAGTACTATTTGAAACACTAACATACATTTTGTTGTTGTTGTTGTTCCATGTCTCTTTGCCCTTGCTTCTAACGCAGCTGGTTTCTCAACCCGCGGGGACTGTTGCATAGCTTTTTTTTACCCGAGGCTTAATGCTCTATATTTTCGTTTTGGTCAGCCCTCATTTCCTGTCGCTTACTGTACCTTCCTTCCTAGCCTTGAACTTCACCCTGAAAAAGAAACAAGTCCATAGCTTTTGGAACACTCAAGTTATTTCTATATTATTTACGATCGGGTGAGATTTACCCATGGTGCCAGTCCTCGCGTGCCAAATTTTGGCTTACGCTAGTCCGAACAATCTTTAAACAAGAAGTTCCGTGACGAACTAAAGAGCCTACTTTTCTTAAAATTTAAGATTAATGCCAATGATTAATCGATATGGATCTATCTAGAATAATGACGAAATTAAGTTGGTAATATCGAAATTTCTAATAAGTTCGAAATACTGTATACATGGCATAATGTAGCCTAATAGAGAACTACAGTTGGCAGCCCTGGTGACTGAATATATTCTTAGTTCCATCTATTAAGGTACAGAATACAAAATTTGGTTGGAGTCCAATGAATAGCATGGACGTTACATGCAGTTAAACATTGGATCTAACAGCGCGCGTAAAATCATGTTGGCAACAGTGTCATGCATGTATTGGTCAGAGATAATCTGAAATAATATGATCTATTGTTGTGCCAATTTTGAATGAAATCCATTAGTTAGTATAGAAATTACATGCATTTTAAAATTGGACCTTTGAATCATGTTGGCAGCACTGACGTATATTATTTACTCCAAAGTAATCTAGAATGCCAGGTACCATACGTGTGCAAAGTTTAGAGCTATTGGCTTGCATTCTTTCTGATATATTGATATTGGGGTAACAAAAATAGAGACAGCATTTGTTAACAGTTGGCAGCCCTGGTTGCTCTTAAGAATACGCATAGTCATAGCTGTTGTGGTACACATAGCACATACGATATTTGGTTGAAATCCAAATGATAGTATGGAAGTTACATGTATTTAAAGTTGGCCCTCTCAGCAGGCATAGAATCATGTTGGTAGCACTGACGTATATAAGTTACTCCAAATTAATATAGAATGTCAGGTACTATACGTGTGCATAGTTTAAAGCTGTCGGCTTGCATACTTTCTCATATATATTGGTATTTGGATAAAAGAAATTAAGAGCATTTTATAACAGTTGGCAGCACTGGTGGTTCATAAGAATACGTTCAGTCATATCTGGTTATGTACACATACAACATACGAAATTTGGTTGAATTCCAATTGATAGTGTAGAAGTTATATGCATTTAAATATTGGACCTATCAGTAGGTTTATAATCATTTTGGCAACACTGCCATGTATGGCCTTCTGGAAATTAAACTGCAATATTATTATCTACAAGTGTGCCGATTCTTACCTTCCAAGATATCCAACATGGAGCTCAAATTTCAATTGCGATTTTTCAGCAGTTGGTAGCACTGACATCATTTTCAAATATGGCCGTGAGATATTCAGGTATAGATCTTTACTCCTACCAAATTTTATTTCGATTGCTCCAGCCGTTTAGGAGTTGATAGGGGGGGGGGGACACACACACAGCCAGACAGACAGAAGGACAGACAGACAGACAGAAGGACAGACAGACAGACACACATTTTCCCGGATCGATCTCATAAGACTACTTTTTCCTCATTTTCGCAAAATGTGAAAAGTAGGCTAAACAAGAAGTTCCGTGACGTACTAAAGAGCCTACTTTTCTTAAAATTTAAGATTCATGCCAATGATTAATCAAAATGGATCTATCTAGAATAATGACGAAATTAAGTTGGTAATATCGAAATTTCTAATTAGTTCGAAATACTGTATCCCTGGCATAATGTAGCCTAATAGAGCACTACAGTTGGCAGCCCTGGTGACTGAGTATAGTCTTAGTTCCATCTCTTAAGGTACAGAATACAAAATTTGGTTGAAGTTCAATGGATAGCATGGACGTTCCATGCAGTTAAACATTGCATCTAACAGCGCGCGTAAAATCATATTGGCATCAATGACATACATGTATTGGTCAGAAATAATCTGAAATAATATGATCTATTGTTGTGTCAATTTAGAATGAAATCCATTAGTTAGTAGAGAAGTTACATGCATTTTAAAATTGGACCTATCAGCAGGCTTAGCATCATGTTGGCAGCACTGGCGTAGGCCTATATTAGTTACTCCAAATTAATCTAGAAAGCCAGGTACTATACGTGCGCAAAGTTTAGAGCTATTGGCTTGCATACTTTATGATATATTGATATTAGGGTAACAAAAATAGAGACAGTATTTATTAACAGTTGGCAGCCCTGGTTGCTCCTAAATATACGCATAGTCATATATGTTATGGTACACATAACACACACGAAATTTGGTTGAAATCCAAATGATAGTATAGAAGTTACGTGTATTTAAAGTTGGACCTCTCAGCAGGCTTAGAATCATGTTGGTAGCACTGACGTATATAATTTACTCCAAATTAATATAGAATGTCAGGTACTATGCGTGTGCATAGTTTAAAGCTGTCTGCTTGCATACTTTCTGATATATTGGTATTTGGATAAAAAATAGGGAGTGCATTTATTAACAGTTGGCAGCCCTGGTGGCTCCTAAAAATATGGTCGTTCATATATGTGTATGTACACATAGTACATACGGAATTTGGTTGAATTCCAATTGATAGTGTAGAAGTTGTATGCATTTAAAATTGGACCTATCAGCAAGCTTATAATCATTTTGGCAACACTGCCATGTATGGCCTCCTGGAAATTAAACTGCAATGTTATTATCTATACGTGTGCCAATTTTGAAATAGCTCCCATTCGTACCTTCCAGGATATCCAACATGGAGCTCAAATTTCAATTGCGATTTTTCAGCAGTTGGTAGACTGACATCTGTTTCAAATATGGCCGTGAGATATTCAGGTATAGATCTTTACTCCTACCAAATTTTGTTTCGATTGCTCCAGCCGTTTAGGAATTGATAGGGGGGGGGGGGGAGGACACACACACAGCCAGCCAGACAGACAGACAGACAGACAGACAGACAGACATTTGCCCGATCTCATAAGTCTCCTTTTTCCTCATTTTTGCAAAATGTGAAAAGTAGGCTAAAAAATAATGGGGGAAATCTAACTTTAGTGTTGAATCTCAATAACATAGCTCACATTCTTGTTCACGTTCCCTGTTTAGGGTCATCAGCTCCTTTGTTCAAACAATTCGAGATGACTGCTTTGCCGCCACTATCAAGGCCAATTATTGTGCCCGTTTAGACCGGACTCCGCACGACTACATATGCATTTTACCAATAATCAGTCAGCACGAGAGTCAAAATATCCCGGAGCGCCAGATGGGTTAAAGCTAATCGCAAAAACGACATCAAATAAAAAAATGCTTTACTGATTTTTGGCTCAATGCAACAATAAGGATAGAAGGAGATTCAATTGGGCGTAACACATCATGTAAAATTATCTCATTTTATTTTGAATTTAAAATTGACTGCAAAAATGCTCAAAGTAGCATCACTCACGTGTGGCGACCCACACTCCTATTTACACAATATACAGAAATTTTCCAAACACATTTGACAATTATTTTTTGGAAACACAAGTCTGATTGTTAGTCCTGTAGACTGTGTTCCAAAATTATTTATGATTAAATCCAGTTCAAATTTAATTGTCTCTACTGGAAATATCGTAGTTCACTGTTTGAATTTTCACATAATATTAACACTCGTAGAATAAATGTTCATAGAATTTTTAACTTTCACTTATTTTTCCAGTTTCAAAAATACATTGTCGAAAAATATTATTATTTCTGAATCAACACAAATTATTTACACATATTAATAACATCTGAAAAGTATTTGACCTTGAGCATAGCATCGAAGAACTGTGCGAAGCACAACAAAAATTAATTGTTCTTCTGACGTTAAATGTTTCGAGAAGTGACTCGATTATGAACTTCAAGTTCCTAACAAAATATATGACTTCTGAATCATCAACTTGATCAATAAATTGTTGAACCATTCAACTATTTGACTTTCCACTTGGAATCATTATTTAAAAAAATATTTATATTCATGGCCATCTTTAGCAACTTTGGTTGGTTGGTTGGTTCCTTAGTTTAGGGGCTGCGACAACGCGGTCATGTAGCCCCGTGTACTTTGGGTGTGTGTAGAATCTGTCTGATAACCGGTGTTAATTGTGATGACTGTATTAGTGTGTGTATCTGTTTTTTAATTCAAGTAGGGACTGCAACTTTGAATTTTCAAATAGTTCCTACTTTTGCCGCCAAACGCCACCGTCAACGACTACTAGGCCTAGTTCAGAACTAGCTACTAGACGCCACCGCAGTCGGCTCTTGGCAACGAACGTAGCAACCTAAGAGCGTTGTTTATATTCTTAACCTATCCAATTTAGTTTCACACAGGTGTAATTAGTGGAAAGATCTTTAACATGCCATAAATCTATGACATGGGACCGCCGGCTTTACTTCCCCTCCGAAGGAAGGCATACTGAGGGATTTTTAACGCTCTTAAAAAATCCGACGGCTTCGGCCGGGTTTGAACCCGCTATCTTGGGCATAGAAGCTCAGCATGCTACCAACTACGCCACCGAAGCCGCTTTAGCAACTTTCACAACTTGCAATTCTTCGACAGAATGCGGAAATAAGAATTGTAATTTCATAATAAATTCATTTAGTTCATGGCACTAGGATTGAAATTATCCTTCAAATTATTCGTGGTTAAAGAATTATTTTTAATTGGCAGTGGCCCATTCTATTATTTGTGTAAGAACACAATATTACGACAACAACGGCAAAGGTCTTCCTCTGAAGAAGAATAAACTACTATCATGACAAATCCCGGTTCTAGCAAAATCAAAGTCTAAATGGAATTCGTAAACAAGGTTGAAATAAGAACTGATGGTTTCAAGAAATAACCTTCGGGTCATTCATACGACGAAATGTGTAGTTCCAATACTCCTATAAACCTGAGCCATCGAACCTGCTATTTGATTGATGCTCGAAAAAACCTCCTCATTCCTGCGACTTAAACATGCGCACCTGGGAATGGCATTTCAACTACTCCACACATATACATTTTCTTCCCCAAATTTATACAATAAATCAAGCCTCTGCTTGTTATCAACACTGGAAGATTAATAAACTTACAAGTTTATTTTATTTTACCAATCAGTTCAACCCGTGAATTTACCATACTTATGAAAATCTTTATTTCACTTTCGAGTGTATTTACGTCATGATTTTATATAAATACAACAATATCCTATTTGATACAAATATCATTTGCTTCCCGTTTCATGCCTCTACGTGTTATCTGAAAAATATACTTTGCTCATTGCAAATATCAACTGTTCAACCAGAACTGAAATGTTGGTTGAATGCGGGCTTGCGCTAACCACTCTCCTTCGGAAAATCTCCTGTTCCAAACTAGAAATGATTAAACTACTTCATAGGCTTTCTCTCAATACATATGATTATTAGAAAATATAATATCCAAGAATTATTTAGAAAAATTATAAAAATTATTATTATTATTATTAGTGGATTATTATTATTATTATTATTATTAGTTATATTATTTTAAATATGTTTAATTATCATCTCATTATGTGAGAATCCACATGTTCGAATCTTCGAATATGGAAAAAATATCCATTCCTCAACAAAAATAATTTAACTCAACCATTACATCGACGGTTTTCCGTGATATCCCTAAAATATGAAATATTCAAATAAATGCTCGAAATGCTCGGTCATCGATCCTAAACTGTTCTGAGTGTTGAAAATACTCAGAATAACTCTAACAAGTCTTGCGTAAATCATTGCAAGAATTAAATACGAAGAAAAATAAATGTGTTGGTCATCTGCAGAAAAATAGTTTGTTCCAATTAGCTAGGCATAATATAATTCAAATGTGGCTTACATTTCTTGATGGTCTTGAAGCGTAGTGAACCTGGTCTGTACCAGATTTATCCATAGACATGCCCTATCGGACAAGCATGTATAATCCTTGTATCGGCCGCCATTATATACCCACAATCCGTCTAACAAGACATAGTGGTAGTATCTCTTGACGTTTGAAGTAACTGTTGTTCCATTTTAATATTGGCTTCTGTTAACTCCATAACAGTTTGCTTAAATGGGGTCAGATCTAAGTGATCTATTCTCAGATATGTCAGTTGTAACATAACTCACGGTAATCTTATCAATACAAGAAGACACTGACAGTCTAACCAATCAACGGCTGTTCTGAAGATCGTTCCCTGGGCATGGCTTCACACCATCTACCATGCGCTAAGCAACCTGTAGTTTCCCTGCGTAGACTAATGAACACCACCGTGATAGACTGGTCTTCAATGTACTGATAGATCGAAGTGGTTATTAAGTTACAAATATGAAAACTGACTGAAATGGATTTAAATATCCAAGTATTAGGTTATTACTGGACTGTGACAAAGTACTAATTCTAGACAAAGTTTAGCATATGTCCATGTGAAAATAAAAATATTTCACCAGTGTCCGTCGAAAAATATCAATCACCTGAGTGATTCTCCTTGCCGGAAACTTACTATGTTTCACTCGTAGCGCAGCACTTTTGTGACTATCACAACTTTGAAAATAACTTCTGCGTAGATCCGGCAACCATGTGCCTTGGCTCAGCATAGTAGCACCTTGCTAGGCAAGTGCTTGTGTCGAAGTGAGCCAACCATGCCTGCGCCAGCCGGCTTTTATTCAAAACTGTCAGGGTCACGAGTCATCACGCTGAAATCTGGAAATCCTCATATCTCTGGTATCCCTGGTCCGATTTACTTGATACTAATTGCATTCTCTTTCATTTGGCCGTGCCAGTAATCTGATCCCAGTCTCAAGTCTCTACTCCATGGTTAACTATTTAATCAATAAATAGCCTCGACCTCTGCTATTACTCGCTACGTCACTTGACATGCAGTTAGCGGTATATTCTTTCCAATTCCTTCTCGAAGCAATGTAGCGCGATATTCAAATATCTCAACTTTCAAAAGCGGCTGTAGCCTTTCCCTTGATATCTAGGTGTCTGAATCTTGGAATACCCATTCCTAGAGTTGGGCACATTATACTGTTACGAAAATATTGCCATTTTTCTGAATGTTAAATTTTAAAAATACAAATAAACCTCATTTTATTTTGGGAGTGGTTCCTAGGAAGACACGGGATGTAAAATTACTTCATACAATCCGCACGACTACGACAAAAAGGGAGCGACACACTATGGGTCAAAACCACCCGGCACCAGTCCTCGTGTCAAGAGTTAAGGGTTAAAAGTTTTGTTAGCTTGTCTAGTATATCGTCTAATATAAATATATTTGTACTTTGGTGGGTTTACTAACGATTGTGGGAATGAGATATGACGAACTAAAGAGCCTTCCTTTCTTAAAATGTGTGATTCATGCCAATGATTAATCTATATGACAAAAATCAAAGGTCACATTAGATCTATCAGCACCCATAAAATCATGTTGGCAACAATGGCATGTATGTGTTGCTCAGAATTAATCTCAAATATTATGATATATTATCGTCCCAATTTTGGATGAAAGCCATTTGTTAGTATAGAAAATACAAGTATTTGAAAATTGGACTTAACAGCAGGCTTAAAATCATGTTGGCAGCAGTGACATGTATCAGTTATTCCAAATTAATCTAGAATTTCAGGTACTACACGTATGCAAAGTTTAGAGCTGTTAGCTTGCATACTTTCTGATATATTTATATTAGGATAAAACAATAGAGAGAGCATTTATTTAACAGTTATGACGTTAAACGTATGTATATTAACATGGAGCAAAAACAAAATTTTGAAATTGCCTAGGATTTTGGGCATTCCGGGGCACCTTAAGCGATATATGAGGAGTTCTAGTTACTGCACTGCTGTGGTTCTGCGAGCTGTCACCGTAGAGGCTAATCAAACCTCACTAATGCTGTCCTCGGGCAACGATCAGTTATTGACATGCCAAGAATCTCGCCTCAATCACTCACTTGGAATAATTTCCCCCCAGGGCTCAGGAGGTGAGCCTGACTCTATTTGCTCTGAGCTCCGCTGCGGACCATTTAGACCTCTAGCCCAAGAAAATTAACATTTATGTCGTAAATAATGAGTAGGCCTATTTGGAACCACTAACCAGCCTTGCTGATGTACATTAGCCAAGAAAAGAGGCAAGCGAATGTGATGACTCACGAAAGCATCGGTCCAGAAAATCAAAGAGTCCAGGTTCGATTTCTACTCTTTCTGTGTGTTGTCGGAGTTATCTTCGACTTATTTATTGGAATTACCTATTTTTTTATAAATGTTTAAATGTTGTAATTTATTGTTTCTAGGTTCATTAAATGTTCATTAAATAAAAGCCTGGATATGTTAATTTTATAATTAAGCGCAAAATTATCTCCACCTACATAGCAGTATACGCCACATAGATAATAATATACAGGGTCGTTATCTATGTGCCCCTATGTGTGTTACAAGAGAGGGAGGACACGGCAAGCTAAGCCGGTTGTGACTGGCGCAGATCGCGGGCGCGCGTACGCGGTTCAGCCGGTGGTGGCGCGCTCCGCTGACTCATATCGTTAGTTCACACGTGTTTTGTCATTCATATGGACGTGTGTCTGCAAAGCGTAGACATTAGTGTTCCACGTTTAGTGAGTATTGTGATTACTGTGATTGTTGGTCATGCCTGGACACCAATTCACATTGCACTAACGTATGTATATCCATAATTCGGATATGAAAAGCAGAAAATCTTGTCCTGAAACGAGACGAAAATTTCCAATCATGTTTCCAGGAAGACCTGTGCCAAATGCCAGTACAATTAGGAGGATCGCTAAACGATTCAAGGAAAGAGGCTCCGTAAATAATAAAATAGTTGACAGACATTCTTTCATCAGAAGATATCAGGTGTGTGTTACAAGAGAGGGAGGACATTTTCAGCATCGCCTATGAGCACTGTAAGTACACATTATTGAACATGTTTGGTAAAAGTGTGAAAGTACGCGCCTACCACTGACTGAACCAGGTACGCGTGCCCGCGATCTGCGCCCGTCACAGCCAGCTTAGCTTGCAGTGTTTATCGGGGTGGTGCTCACAGATAATGACCCTGAAGAACCGATCACGACAAAAAGAGAGTGGCACACCATGGGTCAAAATGACCCGGCGCCAGTCCTCGTGTTAAAAGTCAAGGGTTGATAGCCGTCAGTTGGAGACAATCTCCTTCAAGCTATCGATAAGGTAACAAGGAATCAAAATACCTCTAGAAGAGATGGTTCAAGAGCTCGCCAGAAGGCGGAGGTAGATTTCATATCTTCTTATATATAAAAGTGAAAGTCTGTGTGTGGGTATGTATGAGGGTGGGTTTGTTCTGTATACAAATCTACACCATTCCACCAATCTCAATCAAATTTTGCATACACCCTGTTCAGCATCGGGAAGAAACCACTGGCTACATGAATTTCCGATAGGCTTATTCGGAAATATATTTATTTGTTTAAATAATGAGTTTAAAGAAATAAACAAGACTGTGTCGCATACAGCCCGCATAACACTAGAGCCAGGTGGGTAGTCTGTACACATGGAGAGCACACAACGCATTGTGCATGGAAAAGAATATTCAAACAAAATTATCAAAGTCAGAAAATAAACTGGTGATGGAATGGCAAGGCTGGTCGTTTCCGTGACAACAGTGCCTCAAGACGTGAACACCAAGTTTCCATCTATCTCTGTAAGAGGCCATGCCACTCCATTTTCTCCACGGCAACAGTAGTTCTAGACATGAACACCAGGTTTCCATCTATCTCTCTAAGAGGCTACGGCAATCCATTTTCTATCCAAACCACGTTAAGAACATTAGCAATCGGAACGCCATAAAAATCTGTATACGTATTTTTTAAATGTTATTATCAGGGGTCGTGGTAGAGAATTAAAATTAAGAAAGAAATACATTGGCTAATCCTGCGCATGCTCTGTTACGTTATTGTATTCCACGGTACTTTTCGACTAGGTTTACAGTGAGTTGATATTGCACTTGAGTAACATCAGAGTCGAGGAGAACTATGTTCTAAACTCACTTAGGGGCAAAATGAATACACTGCGAAATATATTGGCATGTATCATTCTATAACATATAAAGACACCTCCCGGGCAACGCCGAGTACAGTCGCTAGTACTGTATATAACTTAGAATTGTATTTTTTTCTTATTTTTGAAGAGATAGAGGCCAGTTTCCAGTGTTGCCTAGTTCTACTTATTTTAAGTCGGTCAACACAAATTCCTGATTTCTCATTTTGGGTAGGATTATGGATAGTTTGAGTTCTTGTAGAATGCAACAATAATCAAAACAGATAGTTTATAATTCAATATGATTGGTTATGAGATATGCACGACAATTATTATAGTATAACGTTTTACAAGAGTCTAATTTTATTACACAGACCTGTAATGCTATGGAATGATAAAGAAACCAAGATTAATATGAAATAGACAAATGTAAATAAATAAAAAGTCCTCTCGGCACGCCGGAAGGCGGAGGTAGATTTCACCGGGCAAACTAGGGGATAGGCTATAATAGGCAAAATATGCAGGTTTTCGTAGGAGGATCAGACCATTGCGAGAAAGTATTTTACAATTGGAGGTTAGTTAACATTTTGTCGTCTTTCTATGCATATTTTTAACATTTTACTGTCTTATGGGGATGGTAACCTTCTTGTCATTTGGGGTTCATTTTTAATTTTTTATACTTGTGATCACACTGTCCTTATGCAAGGTTTGGAACTAATGTGTAACTATCTAACAGTCTGTTACTTCTTCACGCAAAATTTTATCTCCCGCAGAGATGTTGGTTAGTTCCTCAGTTTAGGGGCTGCGACAAGGTGGTCATGTAACCCTGTGTACATTGGGTGTGTGTAGAATCTGTCTGATAAACGGTGTTATTTGTGATGACTGTATTAGTCTGTAATTCAGGTAAGGTCTGCAGACGGTCAATTTTAAGTAGTAGTACCTAATTTTGTACCAAATACTAACGTCAACGACACCGAGCTGTGAACTTGGCTGCTAGATGCCACCGCAACCAGCAACTTGCAACGAACGTTGTAACTTCCCCTCCGAAGGAAAGCATGCTGACGGATTTTTAGCGCTCTTAGAAAATCCGGCGACTTTGGCCGGCTTTGAACCAGCGACCTTAGGCATAGAAGTTCAGCATGCTACCAGTTAGCCGCTTCCCTCATAGTCAGATGGAACAAGAAGTTCCGTGACGAACTAAAGAGCCTATTTTTCTTAAAATTAAGATTCATGCCATAGATTAATCTACAGTATATGAACCTATCTAGAATAATGACGAAATTAAGTGGTAATATCGAAATGTCTTAATTAGTTCGAAATAAGGTATACTAGGCATAATGTAGCCTAATAGAGCAATACAGTTGGCAGCTCTGGTGACTGAATATATTCTTACTTCCACCTCCTAAGGTACAGAATACAAAATGTGGTTGAAGTTCAAAGGACGTTACATGGATTTAGACATTGGATCTATTAGTATACGTAAAAGCATGTTGGCAACAATGTCATGCGAGTGATGGTCAGAAATAATCTGAAATATTATATCTCTTTGTGCCAATTTTGGATGAAATCCATTTGTTGGTATAGAAGTTACATGTATTTAAAAATTGGTCCTATCAACAGGCTTAGAATCATATCGGTAGAACTGACGTATATAAGTTACTCCAAATTAATGTAAAATGTCAGGTAATTTACGTGTGCATGGTTTAAAGCTGTCGGCTTGCATACTTTCTGATATATTTGGATACAAAATAGAGAGCAATTATTAACAGTTGGTAGCCCTGGTGGCTCTTAAGAATACACTCAGTCATATCTGTTTATGTACACATATTACATACAAAATTTGGTTGAAATCCAATTGATAGTGTAGAAGTTATATGCATTTAAAAATTGGACTTATCAGAAGGCTTAAAAATATTTTGGCAGCGCTGTCATGTATGGCCACCTGGAAATTAAACTGAAATAGTATTATCTACATGTGTGCCAATTTTAGAATAGCTTCCATGTATACCTTCCAAGATATCCAACATGGAGCTCAAATTTCTAGTGCGTTTTTTTAGCAGTTGGTAGCACTGGCATCTTTTTCAAATATGGGCCTGAGATATTCCGGTATACAACTTTACTCATACTAAATTTGGTTTCGATTGCTGCAGCCGTTTAGGAGTTGATAGGGGGGGGGGGGGGACACACACACAGACAGACAGACAGACAGAAGGACTGACAGACAGAAGGACAGACACATTTTCCCGGATCGATCTCATAAGTCTACTTTTTCCTCATTTTTGAAAAGTGTGAAAAGTAGGCTAAAAATGAATGTGATCTCGTCAATGGCGTTGTCTTGGCAACCTCTGATAGATCATCCCTTATTAATTTAAAAGCGTTGTTATGGTAACCTCTGATGGCACTTGGCATTTTTTAAAATTCCGAAATCATTTTTCTCATCCCTTGGCGTAATGGTGGGTCATATCAAAAATTCTTTCAGACAAAAGTTTTAGGTAATTATTAGGGGAATATTTTCCATTTTGTACGGTTTTGATATTGTGCCTATTAAGAGAGATATGATTAATGTTTCCCGAAAAACCCACTTTTTTCCACCCCTTTGGTCAATGGTTGGTGCTATCAAAAAACGTATTTGACATAAAATTTTGGCAATTATCCGACACATATTATGAACTTTGAATGGATTCGATATTTCACGTATTAAGAGAGTTATAGCGAAATTTCACTTTTTCGAAAAAAGCCCCCCATTTTCACCTCCTTCGACCGATTTTTCCCATTAACGAACTCGACCGAGATTTTATAGGGATACATATTATGAAAAAAATTCAAAGTGATTGGTACAAAATTACGGCAGTTATCGTGTCCACAAGAAACTGATATATATATATATATATATATATATATATATATAGATACATATATACATAAATTATATATAAACTTTTGAACTGACGGTGGTTTTGAGGTCTGGGGGATGTAAAACGCGAAGATATGTCGAAATTTTCCGGAAGTCGAAACATGGTACCCATTGCAATAGTTAGCTTTCTAATGAAATCTACCTAACATGGAATATAGACACATTATAACTCAGCAATTTTTCTAGGTTTGTGTCGTGTCTTGTGTGGGGTTTCGCCTAGGAGACCAAGCTGGCTCATCAGCGGGATCTTGGCGTCCCCACCCGGACCCCCACAGGGATAGCGAACTGCGCGCTACCTCCCTTTTTACGAAGCGCACCTGCACCTCATTACTGCGACAACTAAAAGCTCAAGCGGGCTCTTGGTGTCCAGAATTTTAATTCTCAGGCAGGGAAAGCCAATATACCATTTTAAGCCTATTTTCATTTATGGAAATATAGGCTTATGAGATCACATTTTGTCCGTGTGTCTGTCTGTGTGTGTGTGTATGCGTGTAACCACCCCACCCCCTAATAAAATCTAAACGGCTGGAGTGATTTCAATGAAACTCGGTAAGTTCATAGTAATATTCCGAGCAACCCTGACCGTGCCCTTCAAATTTTGTTACGCCTCACCAATCCAACATGGTGGCTGTGCGAAATATTTCACCAGCAATCAATATCTCCGAAACTATTACGCACATCAACCTAGAATTTTGTACGTGATAAAGGGAACTACTAGAAATTCACCTATGCGACTTTTGAAAACCTGGTAACTACAAAACCAACATGGCGGCCAAACGAAGTTGCGACTTTTAAATAGACCTTTCTCCGGATTTAACCAACCAAACGTATTGAAACTTGGTACAGTATATGTTTATACACATTGTAATGCACCGATATATAACTTCGTTGAATTGTTTACATAACCACAAGCTGGCGGCTATGCGAAATATTTCACAGGCATTCTATATCTCTGAAACTATTACCGGCATCACCATGAAATTTTGTACGGAGATAAAGGGAAAGACTGGAAGTTCATCAATGAGACTTTAAAAACAGGTTAAATACAAAACGAACATGACGGCCAAGCGAAATTGAAAGTTTTAAATAGACTTCTCTCGCGATTTAAAAATCCAAACCGCAATGAAACTTCGTACAACAAATATTTATACACATTGTAATACACTGGTATCTAATTTAGTTCTATTGTTTACGTAACCTCAAGATGGCGGCTGCAGAAATTTCGAAAATTAAGTTTTAATTTCTTGTGTTCTAATCATGCGATCGAAATCGACATTTGCATAATTAACGTACACAATAATCATCATCTAATAGTACATAACTCTATGGCTTACATAAATTAAAATCCAACATGGCGACCATCCGAAATATTCAGATGGTTCTCAATATCTATTAATCTACTACAGCAATCAAACTGAAATTTTGTAAGTGTATAGAGGCTATAATCATAAGTTCACCTATGGGACGTTCAATAACCTGGCGAGCACAAATCCAACATGGCGGCGACGCGAAATTTAAATATTCAAATGGACGTTTCTTGCGTTTTAACCATCCGAGTGCAGTGAAACTTGATACGGTATTATGCTTATATAATGTTAATCCATTGGCATCTAATTCATTTAAATTATTTGCATGACCACAAGATGGCGGCTGAGCGAAATTTTAAAATCCCGCTTTTATTTCGTGTGTCCTAATCATGGGATTGAAGTTTGAATAAAACAACTACACAATAATCTTCATGTAAGAGTACATAACTCTAAGACCTACATATTGTGGTGTTTGAAGCCATATTTTCAGTGTTGCCTTAGTAAACAAGAGTTTAGTGCTTTTCAGTCGGTCAACACGAATGTACCCAAAAGAGATGGGTTATGCCCTAATCCTGAAATAAATTACATGAGATTAATAAAACACTAGGATGACCAGTTTCGATCGTCAAGCGATCATCATCAGATCCAATACACTTAGGCTATAAAATCTATGTTTGAAATACAGGTGAAAATATTTACAATATGTACAATTATTTAGTTGCAGTATTGGTACTGCAACTGTCAGTGTATGCTAAATGCAGTATATATGTTAGGTGAAATGCTAAATGGTGATGGCTATCCGGAGATTGTACTTTAGAGAGATTATATGGCTGTAAACTATGGTTAAACTATAAAATTTTAGGCTAACTACTTATCTGATTGTCTTCCGTACTACAGCTATTCGCAGTTTCCGTGCTCACTTGAACTCGCTGTGCACATTCGTGTACATTCGTGTTGACCGACTGAAAAGCACTAAACTCTTGTTAAGACCTACATATATAAAATCCAACATGGCGACCATCGGCTATATTTAGTCGGTTCTCAATATCTACGAATCTATTACAGCAATCAAACTGAAATTTTGTATGTTGATAGAGGCAGTTAACATAAGTAGGATATTTGGAAATAGGCTGTAGTTCTTCACGGAACTACTTGTTTTAAAGTCAAATTATACTTAGTTGAGCTTCACTGACGCCCACCAAAGTACCACAATAATCAATAAACAACACAAACAACAATCGCTCGAGAAATGCAGTTAACCGAAAATGGCGGGAACACGCACGCGCGGAAGGCAATTAACTATAGTGCTGTGCTACCTGTCGTTAGGGTTAGTGGTTTAGCGTTAATAAAAATATATTACCCTGATATGTTTTGCTTCACTTAAGCACTGTTAAAAGTTAACACATTCACTTTTAAAAACCCAGAAAACGATTTAAATAAGCTAAGGATTGTTGTTGCTATTTTAGGGACCACGTCATCGTGGTCATTAGCCCCGTGTACTGGGGGTGTGTGTGTGTGTGTGTGTGAGAGAGAGAGAGAGAGGAATTTGTGTGATAACCTGTGTTATTGTGATGGCTGTACTAGTGTGTGTACTTGCAAATTGGGGATAGGATTGGGAAGGAGGTGGCCGTGGCCTTAAGTTAGGAACCATCCCAGCATTTGCCTTGAGTACAAGAGGGAAACCACGGAAAACCACTTCCAGGATGGCTGAGGTGAGAATCGAAACCTCCTCTTGCCAGTTTTGCCTCACGAGGCTGAGTGTACCCCGACCAGCCCTCAGACCAGAATTAACATTTCTTGACTGAGCCGGGAGTCAAACCCGCGCCTCCAAGAGGACAGCCAAGAACACTAGCCACTACACCACAAGCTGGTTGCTGAAGATGTTAATAAGCTTACAAAAGTTGCTTCGGTGACGTAGTTGGTAGCATGTTGAGCTTCTATGCCCTAGGTCCTGGTTTTAAACCCGGCCGAGGTAGTCGGATTTTTAGGAGCGTTAAATATCCCTCAGTAGTCTTTCTTTGGATGGGAAGTAAAGCCGGCGCGCCCATTTCATAGATTTATGACATGTAAAAGAACCATCCACTAATTACACTCGTGTGAAGCTAAATTATATGTTAGATTCGACTAACGCTTTTAGGTTCCAACTTTCGTCACCAGGAGCCGACTGCGGTGGTATCTAGTAGCAAAGTCCAGAACTAGTTGTCGTTGGCCATGCCGTTTGGTAGCAAAAGTAGGAACTACTTGAAAAATTCAAGTCTGCAGTCCTTACTTGAATTAGAACAGATAACACACACCAATACAACAACAACAAAAGTCAACCTCTGGCACTATACAGCCCATGTCGGGCTAAGGCCGACCAGCGACCGCTGCCCAGCCATTCGGCCTGCAGTTATTGAGGTGACGCGTGATCAGCGCGTCGGGTCCCCTCGGCCATTAATCTTGGTTTTTCGTGATCGGAGTGCTGTCTCACTGTCAGACAGCTACTCAATTGCCCTCACGAGGCCGAGTGCATCCCGTTCCAACCCTCACGTCAGTTTTAAAATTCCTGACGGAGCCGGGGATCTAACCCGCGGCCTCCGGGTGAGAGGCAGGCACGCTATACCAACACCACGGGGCCGGCTACACACCAATACTGCCACCACAATTAACACCGGTTATCAGACAGTTTCTACACATATCCAAAGTACACGGGGCTACATAACCACGTTGTCGCAGCCCCTAGACTAAGGAACCAACCAACCAAGCCTACAAAGGTCCCTGTGTGGAACCCCAGGGATATTCCCACGTGCGTTTAGAACCTTCCCGGCACCCAGTAATTTATTTTCCTCCATGAGGAACGTAAAGCTTAAAATAGCTCTGAAAACAAGAATCGCTTAAGATCTTTTCGCTATAGAGAAAGATCTTAAAAATCATTCTCATTTGAAGGTATTTTCGAGTTAACTGCAATGTGCCCTCTAATGCGGTTGATGAGGCTTAAGGCGCAGCATATTATTGCGGAAGGGTGAGTGCTGTGTAATAACAGCTCCTAGCAGATTCTTGAGCCAGGTGAGGTTAGCCATTAACAGGCTTTAATTATTGGAGGGGATCTAATTGCGCCCCAAACTCAGCTGCTGGAAGAAACCTTACGTCATAAGCACAGAAATACTCCCGGCTTTATACAGAGAGTGTCTGAAAAAAAAAATTATACGAGCCTAGCAGTAGTCGCATATGATGTGTAATATGTGACATGTTATCCTACTATGAGTGTCCCGGGAGCGCAAATCCCTTGATGACAGTGAACTCTGTTGGTCATTGAAATAACTACTTGTATAACTTCAGTGCCAAATCCTGGCCGTAATGAATCATAATTGTTATTTGCCGTGGCGGAAGCAATCCACTGCCTACTTGATGCGAGCTGCGCTCTATACCGGCCAGTTAGTGAACCCATGAGCCAGCGATGTTATTGAAAATGGCATCGTTTAACCGATAGAGCACACTGCCAAGTATTGGCGCAATTCAATATTAGGTGTGCGGAAATTATATTAAATGTGTTTCTCCCAGTGATATGTTTAGACCATCGAAGTTTCAATTATTGTTAGTAGTCGGCGTTAATATACTGAATTCATACGTTGTTTGGAGGGTTTGTTGATGCGATATAGATTCCACGTTGCCACTTGGCCGACAGTACACCGAGTGCTTACATTAAATAAGAATACAGCAAAAGTATGCAGATTTAATAAATCGTAATTATTTTCAGCAAATATGATAAAATGAATATTTTCACACCAAAGAACGACAACTTTAAAATGATTTATTGTGGGAATATCCTAAATGGGGTCTCTAAACCTTGAACTAAACTGTATGCGATATACATTCCCCATAGCCACACGACCTACAGTAAGTCGTTGTACCGACCTTCGCCACCACGCGCGCTTATTGTTTCCGTCCCATGCACTTCCGTCCCATCCATTTCCGTCCCTTTTCCAAACCCACTCCCACAAACATGTCCAGCTACCAAGCGCCACAGAAAAATGCAGATACCGAGAGGAAAGATGTTACACATCAATAAATTGTAAAACGACGCACGTTTTGGCCCAAACATGTTTCTCCATTGCCCTTTTTATGTACTGCGCTTTCAAGTAAGCCCTTATTTCCTGTCGCTTACAGGATCTTCCTTCCTAGCCGTGAAATTCAACCTGAAAAATAAACATGTCCATAGCTTTTGAAACACTCAAGTTATTTCTACATTATTTACGGTCGGGTCAGATTTACCCATGGCGCCAGTCCTCGCGTGACAATTTTCGGCTTACGTTAGTCGGGACAATATGTAAAATATAAGAGGGGAAAACCACCAATTTTGATGCAGCAGAATCACATAACTCACGTTCTTGTTGATCCACGTTTACGGTCTGGGGTCACCTTGGTCATCAGCTCCTTTGTTCCAAAAATTTGAGATGACTGCTTTACCGCCATTATCAAGGTCAATTATACTGTTACGAAAAGTATTGTTATTTTTCTGTATGTTGAAATTGAAAAATATAAATAAACCTCATTTATATTGTGAATAGTTCATAGGAAGACACCAGGTGTAAAATTACTTCATTAAAATCCGTAAGACTACGACAGAAAGGGAGTGACACACTATGGGTCAAAATGACCCGGCGCCACTCCTCGTGTCATATTTTTTTCACACCAGTTTCCAAGGGTTAATACAAGTGAGAATTTAGACGTGAACTGTGGTTCGTATTCCACGTATTCCCGTGGCTCATGTTTTCGTGATTCTTCTTGGATATCACAAGTAAGAACAATGATAGCAATTTTGTTTCCTAAAACAAACATTGCTCATTCACGTTCTCAGAAAATTTCAAATCACAGAATATTTTTTCTGAGGAATTCTGTAATTGTATCTTTAGCCACCGCCTCCGTGGTGCAGGGGTCAGCATGATTATCTGCCACCCCGGAGGTCAAGATTCGATTCCCGGCTCTGCCACGAAATTGGAAAAATGGTATGAGGACTGGAATGGGATCTACTCAGCCTCGGGTGGTCCGAATGAGTAGAGGGGGTTCAATTTTCACCTCAGCCATCCGGGATGTGGATTCCCGTGGTTTCCCACTTCGTCTTCGGGGAAATGCCGGGAGGACACATAACGTAAGGTCACGGCCGCCTCCTTCCCATTTCCTTGCTTATCCCTACCAATCTTCCCATCCCTTCATCAGTCCCTGTTCGCTTTGGAGTTGAGGCCGCCTGGGCTAAGTGCTAGTCACACTCCCCAGTTGTTTCCCTCGACTCAGAGTCTCAAGCTCCAGGACACTGCCCTCAGTGGCGGTAGAGGTGTGATCCCTCGCTTAGCCCGTGGGAAAAGCCAACCGAACAGGGTAAAACAATAACGGAACGGAACGGATATTTAGCCACCACTATTTGAAACAAGCAACATATACTATATTCATTTTGTAGTTGCACGAAAAGGTATGATTTCCCCCAGTTCGGTACGGTATCTCATTTGGGAGTAATGCTCTAATGCCTTGGGAACCATTATCTCCAATCTGCAATAACTCCCACATGCGTGGCAAAAACCTAGATTATTTCGTGGTGTTTGTTTCTGTGTCTAACAAGTGGGCAGAACAATTCGTACACGCTGCTACTATTATTTAAATTTGTAACGGAAGAAATTGCTGACATTATAGAAGGAAGGAGAATTGATTTTAACTCCTCCATTTCAGAAATCACAGTGGCTATATTCTAGTGATGAGCTGTTCAGACTAATGTACTTCACAAACAACCGGTTAATGCTGGGGTCTAGTATAGGATTTACGAAATACACTCTTCTCGCCTTTGACGCGATTATCGTTTACTCAATCCCATTGAGGTTGATTTTAAGAGCGTTTTGCTGAGCTATTAATAGTAATAGGGCTTACAAAGGACTCTCATTAGCATGATTGATTGATCCCTAGGATTAGGATTATACACTTGCCTCTCTTTGATGAGATTCACTCTGTCGTTTGGCGCTCCTGCTGCATATATCTCTCGAGATTATTTAATGATATTAACATTACAAGTTGATTCCGATCGAAATATTAAAGGATAGAATTACATTATTTATTTATTTGTTTATTTTTTAACTTATTTATTTATTGATTTATTTATTAAGTATTTTATTTACCTGTTTATTTGTAAAATGTATACTGCTGGAAGTAGCACAAGCACTAACATGGGGCATGGCGTAGCCCAGAACCTCGATAAGACAGTAACTTGACCAAGGTGCATCAAGATCACTGTTGAGAGGTGGAGATAAAGATCTCGAGGCTGAGTCACGTCTGGGCTGCCAATCCAGAATTAGAGAGGAGAGAAATTTCCTGCCGGTACTGAATGCCCCACGTTACTATTCCAGGGTTACTAATGTGTGTTGTGTTCGAGTCTTTAGTTGTTTGACTGGTTTGATGCAGCGTCCATGGCTCCCTGTCCTGAGCTAATCATTTCATCTCTACATAGCTATCACACCCTACATCCGAGGCAATCTGTTTAACATATTCTAACCTTGGTCTACCCCTACAGTTCCTGTTCTCGACCCTTCCTTCCATAACTAAGCTTGCTATTCCTCGGTGTCTTAGTATGTGCCCTACTAACCTATCTCTCCTTTTCATTGTCAGTCGCCAGAAACATCTCTCCTCTCCCACTTGCCTTAATACCTCTTCTTTGTAACCCTATCTACCCATCATGCTCCTGTAACACCACATTTCAAATGCTTCTATACTTCTCTTTTCTGCTGCATCAATAGTCCAAGTTTCATTTCCCTAGAGACATAGGCTTTGAAAATGAATTTCTAATACCTAAATCTATATTCGATGTCAACACTTTTCTGTAGAAATGCCCTCCTTGCTTGAGACAAACTACTTTAAGGTAGAAAGCTAACTATTGCAATAGTGATGCTACTTCCAGAAAATTTCGACATATCTTCACGTTTCACATCCCCTAGACCCCAAAACCACCGTCAACCTTAAAGGTTTATATATATAACACTTTCTTCTGGTCACGATAACTGCCGTTATTTTATTTTTGGGGCGTGGTGGCTCAGCGGTCATGCTGTCTGCCTCTCACCAAGGTGAACCGGGTTCAATTCCTATCAATGCATTTGAGATATTCGAAGTAAAATACCATGTCCTGTGGTTCGGATTCC
Source organism: Meconema thalassinum (assembly GCA_946902985.2). Taxonomy (NCBI): domain Eukaryota; kingdom Metazoa; phylum Arthropoda; class Insecta; order Orthoptera; family Tettigoniidae; genus Meconema; species Meconema thalassinum. The sequence continues at coordinate 831,206,103 of OX336388.2, forward strand.
ACGTAGAAAGGAGGTCCCGTGGCTCATGATCGCGAGATTAACGGTCAATTACAATCATCCTTCCTGCCTACCGTCATTTTGCGCCAATCACGTTAGAATTTATGCATCATTCAAAATCTCGGTCGAGTTCGTTAAAGCGTAAAATCGCACCCGAGGGGTAGAAATAAAGGGATCTTAAATTGCTATAACTTTCTTGGTATGTGAATACTCGAAACCATTCAAAATTTGTACTGTTCTTCCAATAAGGGCCAAAACCTACGATAAAGGTAGATTTATTAAGCAAATAGTATATCACACAGCGCAAAATAAGCATTGAATTTTGGACACTATTGGTCGACACTCAACTGTGTAAGATATAGTTGCCTCTGTTCACACCACTTTGCGTGGTACCGGTATCTATCACACTTCTCTCCGCACCACGAACATACACATTCTGGGGCTGGTTGGTGGTATTTCTTGTTCATGCACACTTTGTAGTGGAATCTGTGAGTCGGGAATCTGGTCGCGACGTGGCGTAGTTCGCGTAGGCTTAGCATCAAGTCTTTGTCTATCATCGCATTCGTGCAATAGATGTCACACGAAATGTCGTTCTCTTTCATCTTTAAGTCTTGTTTCAGTCTTTCAAAACAAGGAGTCGATGGCAGGAAAAGTTTGAGTCTCAAGCGGTGGTTCTCTAGCTAGTGCCTACGTCAGCCGTCATTGTGTGAATTTTGAGAGTCAGAGGGCTCATTTCAGATAGTTACTCTTGATCTTTGCTAGTTCTGCTAGGTTCTTGTAGATTAGATGGGTCCAGATGTTCTCTAGTCCAAAAAATTATCCCAGTCAAGGATTTTGATAGCACCAACCATTGACCAAAGGGGTTGGAAAAATAGATTTTTGAGACAAAAAGGAATCATACCTCCCTTAATGGGCACAATATAATAATTTAATAATGCAGCCAAATGACCAGTTATATACATAATCAATCAAGTTGATTCACAACTGAATTGAGACAATGATACAATTCTCTCTGTACAATCCATCACGTGATATTTCTCACAGAGTTTCCCACTAATACGACAAACACATGAAAACGTATGGTCCTGCAACACTTATGAAAATCATGCACTGCAAATCTGCAGTCCGTCTGTCGTTATCATGGCATCTGTGGTGTAAAATTCCACCCAAATATCCGTTTTCTTTGCTATGTGTTCCCTGACTACCTCTTTGAAGGCCGGCGTGGGCGCAAGTAGCATATTTTCAAGCGTAGATCTTCTAATAGTATAGTTTCTTTAGATAGTTCGTTAACTAATATGAAACCTGATTAAAATGGTCAATAGTCCTCTAAAAATTACCTGAATTTTTTATATGACCCATCTTTACGCCAAGAGCAAAATATTTTTGGAATTATAAGATGTTAAACGCGTAGAACCTTTTTAGCCTATTTTCATTTGTGAAAAAATAGGCTTATGAGATCACCTTTTGTCCGTGTGTCTGTCTGTCTGTGTGTGCGTGTGTGTGTGATGGTGTGTGTCCCCCCTAATAACTTCTAAACGGCTGGAGCGATTTCAATGAAACTCGGTAAGTTCATAGCACTATTCCGGGCGACTCTGACCGTGCCCTTAAAATTTTGTTATGTTTCACCAATCCAACATGGCGGCTGTGCGAAATATCTGACCAGCATTCAATATCTCCGAAACTATTACCGATATCACCCTGGAATATTTTACGGTGATTATGGAAGGTACTAGAAGTTCACCTATGTGAATTTTGAAAACCTGGTAACTACAAAACCAACATGGCGGTCAAGCGACTTTTAAATAGACTTTTCTCGCGATTTAACCTACCAAAAGCAATAAAACTTGGTACAGTATATGTTTATACACAGTGTAATGCACCGACATATACTTTCGTTCAATTGTTTACATAACACCAAGATGGCGGACGTGCGAATTTTAAAATTAAGCTTTTATTTCTTGTGACATAATCATGCGAACGGAGTGAAAATTTGAATAATTTGAATAATGACCCTACGCAATAATTTTCCTTTAATGGTACATGCCTCTATGGCCTATACATATAACAATCCAACATGGCGACCATCCGAAATATTTAGATGGATCTCAATATCTACGAATCTATTACAGCAGTCAAACTGAATTTTTTATTGTTCATAGGGGCTATGAACATAAGTTCACCTATCGGACTTTTAATAACCTGGTGATCACAAATCCAACATGGCAGCGACGCGAAATATAAATATTTACATGGTCGTTTCTCGCAATTTAACCATCCGTGTGCAGTGACACTTGGTACAGTAAATCCTAATATAAATGTTAATCACTGGCATCTAATTTTTTCAATTGTTCCCATAACCACAAGATGGCAGCTGTGCGAAATTTTAAAATCTCGTTTTTACTTCTTGTGTTCTAATCTTGCGATTGAAGATTGAATACTACACGCACACAATAATCTTCACGTAACAGTACATAACTCTAAGACCTACTTAATATAAAAATCCAACATGGCGACCATCCACAATATATAGTCGGTTCTCAATATCTACGAATCTATTACAGCAATCAAACTGAAATTTTGTATGTTGATAGTGGCAATTAACATAAGTAGGATATATGAAAATATGCTGTATAGTTCTTCACGGAACTATTTGTTAGTTATACAACAATGTTTGGCAAATTCAGTGAATTCGAAATATTTTTCTTTTCCCGGTGAAATCTACCTCCGGCTTTCAGCGTGTCGAGAGGGATTTTATATATCCTCTTTACTTCGTCCATCACTGGTTATTTTGCTTTAAGTAGCAGTTAATAATAATATTGATAATCTTCTCGTCTTTATTCTACAATACAGTAGTTTTCCTTCAACCCTAAAATATTCTGCTCCTCCACAAATTCCGGTCTTCAGCATCTTCTTCGGTTAAGCCTCTGGTAGCCATGATTCTCTTGGTTTACCCCGTTTCCGTACGCCTTCCGTTTGCCAATGTAACATTAAATTTGGAATTCTACTATTCTGCATCTTTTGACAGGTCCATACCACTGTAATCTTCTTTCTTCAACCACTTCTAGTACATTTTTATTTACCTGCATGACTTCTCTGATTCTCCTATTTCTAATGTTATCGAATCTTGATTTTCTTGCCGCCCTTCTCCAATATTCCATCTCTGTTACTAATAATTTGTCTGCTTAACGTCCAAGTTTCTGCTCCATATAGCTAAATACTTTATACCAATGAACTGTAAATAAGTTTCTTAGTTTTGTTAAAAAAATTCTGCTCCATAAAACGGAATTTAATGCTCCAATTGATCTCCTAGCCTCACTTACTCTTTTCTCAATTTCAGGTGAACTTGTTTCCCCGGCTTCTACCTATAATATTATAATTTTGATGTAGTGACTGTTTGAATTTCTGCATTTCCGGATTGTAATTTCTCACCACCATTATTGTCTAATGTAAGGTATTCGGTTTTGTTGTGATAATGATAATAATACTACTACTACTAATAATAATCGTATAGCCTCATCTCCTATGGCGTAGTTCCTATCAGTTGGAGCCATTGAAGCAATCTACTCTCCGATGTGGACGTTAAGCTGAACTCTGCCACCTGCCAGTGATATCCTGAACTATACTGAACGAAGTATGGCTGATATTTATTTAATAAAAGCTGTACTGTGCCCAACTCTAGGAATGGGTATTCCAAGATCCAGACACCTAGATATCAAGGGAAAGGCTACAGCCGCTTTTGAAAGTTGAGATATTTGAATATCGCGCTACATTGCTTCGAGAAGGAATTGGAAAGAATATACCGCTAACAGCATGTCAAGTGACGTAGCGAGTAATAGCAGAGGTCGAGGCTATTTATTGATTAAATAGTTAGCCATGGAGTAGAGACTTGATACTTGGATCAGATTACTGGCACGGCCAAATGAAAGAGAACGCACTTAGTATCAAGTAAATCGGACCAGGGATACCAGAGATATGAGGATTTCCAGATATCAGCTGATGCAGCGTGACCCTGACAGTTTTGAATAAAAGCCGGCTGGCGCAGGCATGGTTAGCTCACTTCGACACAAGCACTTGCCTAGCAAGGTGCGACTACGCTGAGCCAAGGCACATGGTTCCCGGATCTACGCAGAAGTTATTTTCAAAGTTGTGATAGTCACAAAAGTGCTGCGCTACGAGGTGGAACTTAGTAAGTTTCCGGCAGGGAGAATCACTAAAGTGATTGATATTTTTCTACAGACACTGGTAGAAATATTTTTATTTCTACATGGACATATGCTAGACTTTGTCTAGAATTAGTACTTTGTCACAGTCCAGTAATAACCTAATACTTGGATATTTAAATCCATTTCAGTCAGTTTTCATATTTGTAACTTAATAACCACTTCGATCTATCAGTACACTGAAGACCAGTCTATCACGGTGTTGTTCATTAGTCTACGCAGGGAAACTACATGTTGCTTCGCGCATGGTAGATGGTGTGAAGCCATGCCCAGGGAACGATCTTCAGAACAGCCGTTGATTGGTTAGATTGTCAGTGTCTTCTTGTATTGAAAAGATTACCGTGAGTTATGTTACAACTGACATATCTAAGAATAGATCACTTAGATCTCACCCCATTTAAGCAAACTGTTATGGCTTTGATAGAAGCCCATATTAAAATGGATCAACAGTTACTTCAAACGTCAAGAGATATTACCACTATGTCTTACTAGACGGATTGTGGGTACATAATGGCGGCCGATACAAGGATTATACATGCTTGTCAGTTAGGGCATGTCTATGGATAAATCTGGTACAGACCAGGTTCACTACGCTTCAAGACCATCAAGAAATGTAAGCCACATTTGAATTATATTATGCCTAGCTAATTGGAACAAACTATTTTTCGGCAGATGACCAACACATTTTTTTTTTTCGTATTTAAATCTTGCAATGATTTACGCAAGACATATTAGAGTTATTCTGAGTATTTTCAGCACTCAGAACAGTTTAGGATCGATGACCGAGCATTTCGAGCATTTATTTGAATATTTCATATTTTAGGGATATCACGGAAAACCGTCGATGTAATGGTTGAGTTAAATTATTTTTGTTGAGGAATGGATATTTTTTCCATATTCGAAGGTTCGAACATGTGGATTCTCACATAATGAGATGATAATTAAATATATTTAAAATAATATGACAAATAATAATAATAATAATCCACTAATAATAATAATAATAATAATAATAATTTTTATAACTTTTCTAAATAATTCTTGGATATTATATTTTATAATAATCATATGTATTGAGAGAGAGCCTATGAAGTAGTTTAATCATTTCTAGTTTGGAACAGGAGATTTTCCGAAGGAGAGTGGTTAGCGCAAGCCCGCATTCGACCAACATTTCAGTTCTGGTTGAACAGTTGATATTTGCAATGAGCAAATGTATTTTTCAGATAACACGGAGAGGCATGAAACGGGAAGCAAATGATATTTGTATCAAATAGGATATTTTTGTATTTATATAAAATCATGACGTAAATACACATTCGAAAGTGAAATAAAGATTTTCATAAGTATGGTAAATTCACGGGTTGAACTGAATGGTAAAATAAAATAAACTTGTAAGTTTATTAATCTTCCAGTGTTGATAACAAGCAGAGGCTTGATTTATTGTATAAATTTTGGGAAGAAAATTTATGTGTGGAGTAGTTGAAATGCCATTCCCAGGTGCGCATGTTTAAGTCGCAGGAATGAGGAGATTTTTTTCGAGCATCAATCAAATAGCAGGTTCGATGGCTCAGGTTTATAGTAGGAGTATTGGAACTACACATTTCGTCGTATGAATGACCCGAAGGTTATTTCTTAGAAACCATCAGTTCTTATTTCAACCTTATTTACGGATTCCATTTAGACTTTGATTTTGCTAGAACCCGGATTTGTCATGATAGTAGTTTATTCTTCTGCCGTTGTTGTTGGAATATTGTGTTCTTACACAAATAATAGAATGGGCCACTGCCAATTAAAAATAATTCTTTAACCACGAATAATTTGAAGGATAATTTCAATCCTAGTGCCATGAACTAAATGAATTTAGTATGAAGCTATAATTCTTATTTCCGCATTCTGTCAAAGAATTGCAAGTTGTGAAAATTACTAAAAATGGCCATGAATATAAATATTTTTCATAATAATGATTCCAAGTGGAAAATTGAATAGTTGAATGGTTCAACAATTTATTGATCAAGTTGATGATTCAGAAATCATATATTTTGTTAGGAACTTGAAGTTCATAATCGAGTCACTTCTCGAAATGTTTAATGTCAGAAGAACAATTAATTTTTGTTGTGCTTCGCACAGTTCTTCAATGCTATGCTCAAGGTCAAATACTTTTCAGATGTTATTAATATGTGTAAATAATTTGTGTTGATTGAGAAATAATATTTTTTGACAATCTATTTTTGAAACTGGAAAAATAAGTGAAAGTTAAAAATTCTATGAACATTTATTCTACGAGTGTTAATATTTATGTAAAAATTCAAACAGTGAACTACGATATTTCCAGTAAAGACAATTACATTTGAACTGGATTTAATCACAAATAAATGAATATAATTTTGGAACACAATCTACAGGACTAATAATCAGACTTGTGTTTCCAAAGCTAATTGTCAAATGTGTTTGGAAAAATTCTGTACATTGTGTAAATAGGAGTGTGGGTCGCCACACGTGAGTGATGCTACTTTGAGCATTTTTGCAGTCAATTTTAAATTCAAAATAAAATGAGATAATTTTACAGGATGTGTTATACCCAGTTGAATCTCCTTCTATCCTTATTGTTGCATTGAGCCAAAAATCAGTAAAGCATGTTTTTCATTTGATGTGGTTTTTGTGGTTTGCTTTAACCCATCTGGCGCTCCGGGATATTTTGACTCTCGTGCTGACTGATTATTGGTAAAATGCATATGTGGTCGTGCGGACTCCGGTCTAAATGGGCACATAAAATAAGACATCGAGAGAGAAATGGCTTCGAACGTGGGTCTCGAGTTAGACACGGTCAATCGCATGCCGATTTAAATTGTGATAATTTTTATAGAAATATTTTGGGAGTTGAGAGATGTCTCGTTTGGATGAATAAATTAGTAGGAAACCCAATTAGTGGGGAAAATTAAAAATTTAACTTGGTTAATACTTAGAATGGGTTTGATTATTTTTGATAATGGCTTAACCATTAGGGCGTCAAGTAAATTCAGTAGTAAACGTTCGATGACTCGACATACGCATTATTAGAATCCAGGTGGAGGATATTTGAGAACTTGCATATTTTTCTTGTGATATTGTGGTAAATGTAATTCGTAAAAGTAGAGAATTTTGTTTTTCCATCACGTCGACGTTAGGACAAATCTCATTTTATTGGAGTGTTCCAATTAGCTATTCATATTTCTTGTTCTAGTTATAAGCTTGTGTTTGCCAATATTGTATACCCCTAAGTTTTGAATAATAATTGAAAATTATGGAAGAGATGAGTAGGATGATGAGGAGTTTGGAAGAGAATTCCAAAGAATCTGGACTGCGTGTCGCAGCCATTATGAAAGAAAATACTGAGGCTTTGGAAAAGAAACTTAAAGAAAATTCTGATTCTTTAGAAAATAAACTTAAAGAAAGTTTAAATGAGAAACTTAAAGAAAATTCTGATAAACTTAAAGAAAATTTGAATGATAAACTTAAAGAAAATTCCGATTTGTTAGAAAGCAGGTTAAAAGATAACTTGAAAGAAAGTTTTGATGAAAAACTTAAAGAAAATTCTGATTCTTTAGAAAATAAACTTAAAGAAAATTCTGATTCTTTAGAAAGCTGGTTAAAAGGTAACTTGAAAGAAAATTTAAACAGTAAATTTAATTCTATGGAAAGTAAATTTAAAGAGAATTCTGAAATTTTGAAAATGTCACTTGAGAGTAAAATGTCTAAAATATGCGAAAAAACACATGAGCTCGAAACTTCATTAGCTACTAACGCAAGTTTAATGGACGATAAATTTCGCGATGCCGATCTTAGATCTCAAAGATTAGCTGATAGGATAGAACATGGTCTTAGGAAAGTTGGTGAAGACATGATCAACCTAGAAGTCAGAGTGAAGAAAGAGAGTAATGAGATGGGAATTCTAGTTGTTCAACGGTTGACAGAACAATTCAAAGAACTTGTAATGGGAGAAATAAGAGAAGGTGTGATTAATGAGTTACAAACTGAAATTAAAACCACAGTTGTCAATGAAATTAAAGACACACTCAAGCTGGAGAATCAAGAGGGAATCAAGGAGATTAGGGAATCGTTGTCATCCCATATTCAAGTAATTTCCAAAGATATCTAAGCAACTCAGAAGGACATATCAGATATGACAGGGTCATTGAAAAGTCATGAGGCTGTTATGAACCAGATATCCACTGATGTCAAGGAGAATTGTAAAGAAACTGAAGCAATTAAGAAAATGGCAGAAGAAAACCAAAAGGAACTTGAGGCTATGAAAACCCAAATCAAGGACGAGAAACAGTCTGACCATCTGTTGAAAATGCCAAGTGTAAGGGGAAAAGAACAGATACAGATAAATCTAGGAGCAGCTAGAGAAACTGACAGTCAAAGACAGGATGAGGTCAGGACAGTATTTCAATCCAACCCCATAACTGTATTCAAGAATGTAGAGGATAAGCCTTCTAAATTTTCAGGGCGAGATTCTGTGACACCCGTGGAATTCTTGAGAGAAGCAGGTGATTACCTGAAAGATTCCAAGATCCCTAAGGAAAGACAGATCCGAGTGATAGGGAAGTTTTTGGAAGGTCCTGCACTTCTTTGGTTTAGAGCTTTTAGATCCACTCTAACAACTTTTGAGGAGTTTTCTCGTGGGTTATTGAAAAAGTGTTGGTCCCCGGAAACCCAACAGCAAGTCAGAGCAGAATTATATTCTAAGAGATTCTCGACGTCACAACCTACTCGATATTCTACGTACTTTTCTGGACAGCTTTCTAAACTTCAACATTTAGATCCGCCGATGCCAGATAACGAATTAATTACTGCATTGATACGTCAGTTTCCAGCAGACGTCCAGAGGACTTTGATCGCTGCTGACATCTATAATATGGAGCAATTTGACGAGGTATTACAGAAGCTGGATCATACGAATGCTCAATTCTTCCATCAGAAGGGAGGAAAGAATAACAACGTTGTGTATGCTGTTATGGCTGATAGTTATTCTCAAACACCTCGAGAGGGGCGAGAAGAGAAAACGCCGAGGGAAGATCCCAATAAGAGAGGATGGAACCAGTACAGTAACAGATACAGTTACAAGCCTTATGCAAGACCGGATAGTGGAAATCGATATAATACTCGATGGAGAAGGCCCAGGGATAATCAAGGAAGGTACCAGGAAAGAAGGTACTATGGTAGAAACAACTACAATAACAGAGGGAATGTGGATGCTCGTCAGTCCAATGAAGAGTTCAATAAGGAGACGAGGAAAAACTTGGAAGCAAGACACCAAGATAACTTGCAGTTTTTGGAGCAGAGGCCCAATGAACCAGGTCCATCGGGAACACAACAATCCCGGGGGAATGGAAACGAAAAAAACCCCTCGAATTCACAGTAGAAGATAGAATTTTGAACACTTTCACTTCCAGAATTATTAAATGGCAAGCAGTGGATGATGACTTAATTCAACAGAATGACGAACGGAAAGAAATGGGTACAAGAATTAGAATACCAATCATATCATGCGAAGTATTCGGTATGCCTGTCGATACTTTGATTGATACTGGGGCTATGCTTTGTCTTGTAAGCGAGAAGCTTTATATTCTGTGGAAGCTCAAAGAGAATTTAGAGGAGATTCCAGTATCAGGAATTAAGATCCAAGGAATAATACCCAATAAAATATCTCTGTGTAAAACACAATTATACTTATGTATTACGATTGGAGGACATGATTTCCGACATGTGTTTGTAGTAATGAAGGACATGGCTTTTGACATGATATTGGGAGCGGATTTCATTCAGAAATATCAAGCAGTGATAGACATGAAGACAGAGACGATCAGATTCAAGAATACCGAAGAGATTAACTTCGAGGGAAAAGAAGAGGAGGACATCGAGGGAGATGCTCAATGGTATCTGATTTTTCATGAAGCTGAAGGAAGAGAAGTCTACACTGAGGAGGAGTCCCCAGAGCTAGGGAAAATTTTGGAAGAGTATCACGATATTTTTGATATTAAACCTGGTGAGATTAAAGATTTTGAATATTGTGGAAGTAAACAACAATGGAAGCTATGAAGTCGCTAATACACGAACTGGTAACATCGTGGGAACGTATAATGCATCGAATTTGAAGATTTATTATTCAAGAACCAGATGATTTAATGTGTAGATAGGAAAAATAAAAATTTTTTAATTTTTATTTTTTGCTAGGTGTGGGGTGGATGTGCCCAACTCTAGGAATGGGTATTCCAAGATTCAGACACCTAGATATCAAGGGAAAAGCTACAGCTGCTTTTGAAAGTTGAGATATTTGAATATCGCGCTACATTGCTTCGAGAAGGAATTGGAAAGAATATACCGCTAACTGCATGTCAAGTGACGTAGCGAGTAATAGCAGAGGTCGAGGCTATTTATTGATTAAATAGTTAGCCATGGAGTAGAGACTTGAGACTTGGATCAGATTACTGGCACGGCCAAATGAATGAGAACGCACTTAGTATCAAGTAAATCGGACCAGGGATACCAGAGATATGAGGATTTCCAGATATCAGCTGATGCAGCGTGACCCTGACAGTTTTGAATAAAAGCCGGCTGGCGCAGGCATTGTTAGCTCACTTCGGCACAAGCACTTGCCTAGCAAGGTGCGACTACGCTGAGCCAAGGCACATGGTTCCCGGATCTACGCAGAAGTTATTTTCAAAGTTATGATAGTCACAAAAGTGCTGCGCTACGAGGTGGAACTTAGTAAGTTTCCGGCAGGGAGAATCACTAAAGTGATTGATATTTTTCTACAGACACTGGTAGAAATATTTTTATTTCTACATGGACATATGCTAGACTTTGTCTAGAATTAGTACTTTGTCACAGTCCAGTAATAACCTAATACTTGGATATTTAAATCCATTTCAGTCAGTTTTCATATTTGTAACTTAATAACCACTTCGATCTATCAGTACACTGAAGACCAGTCTATCACGGTGTTGTTCATTTGTCTACGCAGGGAAACTACATGTTGCTTCGCGCATGGTAGATGGTGTGAAGCCATGCCCAGGGAACGCTCTTCAGAACAGCCGTTGATTGGTTAGATTGTCAGTGCCTTCTTGTATTGAAAAGATTACCGTGAGTTATGTTACAACTGACATATCTAAGAATAGATCACTTAGATCTGACCCCATTTAAGCAAACTGTTATGGCTTTGATAGAAGCCCATATTAAAATGGATCAACAGTTACTTCAAACGTCAAGAGATATTACCACTATGTCTTACTAGACGGATTGTGGGTATATAATGGCGGCCGATACAAGGATTATACATACTTGTCCGATAGGGCATGTCTATGGATAAATCTGGTACAGACCAGGTTCACTACGCTTCAAGACCATCAAGAAATGTAAGCCACATTTGAATTATATTATGCCTAGCTAATTGGAACAAACTATTTTTCGGCAGATGACCAACACATTTATTTTTCTTCGTATTTAAATCTTGCAATGATTTACGCAAGACATATTAGAGTTATTCTGAGTATTTTCAGCACTCAGAACAGTTTAGGATCGATGACCGAGCATTTCGAGCATTTATTTGAATATTTCATATTTTAGGGATATCACGGAAAACCGTCGATGTAATGGTTGAGTTAAATTATTTTTGTTGAGGAATGGATATTTTTTCCATATTCGAAGGTTCGAACATGTGGATTCTCACATAATGAGATGATAATTAAATATATTTAAAATAATATGACAAATAATAATAATAATAATCCACTAATAATAATAATAATAATAATAATTTTTATAACTTTTCTAAATAATTCTTGGATATTATATTTTATAATAATCATATGTATTGAGAGAGAGCCTATGAAGTAGTTTAATCATTTCTAGTTTGGAACAGGAGATTTTCCGAAGGAGAGTGGTTAGCGCAAGCCCGCATTCGACCAACATTTCAGTTCTGGTTGAACAGTTGATATTTGCAATGAGCAAATATATTTTTCAGATAACACGGAGAGGCATGAAACGGGAAGCAAATGATATTTGTATCAAATAGGATATTTTTGTATTTATATAAAATCATGACGTAAATACACATTCGAAAGTGAAATAAAGATTTTCATAAGTATGGTAAATTCACGGGTTGAACTGAATGGTAAAATAAAATAAACTTGTAAGTTTATTAATCTTCCAGTGTTGATAACAAGCAGAGGCTTGATTTATTGTATAAATTTTGGGAAGAAAATTTATGTGTGGAGTAGTTGAAATGCCATTCCCAGGTGCGCATGTTTAAGTCGCAGGAATGAGGAGATTTTTTTCGAGCATCAATCAAATAGCAGGTTCGATGGCTCAGGTTTATAGTAGGAGTATTGGAACTACACATTTCGTCGTATGAATGACCCGAAGGTTATTTCTTAGAAACCATCAGTTCTTATTTCAACCTTATTTACGGATTCCATTTAGACTTTGATTTTGCTAGAACCCGGATTTGTCATGATAGTAGTTTATTCTTCTTCAGAGGAAGACCTTTGCCGTTGTTGTTGGAATATTGTGTTCTTACACAAATAATAGAATGGGCCACTGCCAATTAAAAATAATTCTTTAACCACGAATAATTTGAAGGATAATTTCAATCCTAGTGCCATGAACTAAATGAATTTATTATGAAGCTATAATTCTTATTTCCGCATTCTGTCAAAGAATTGCAAGTTGTGAAAATTACTAAAAATGGCCATGAATATAAATATTTTTCATAATAATGATTCCAAGTGGAAAATTGAATAGTTGAATGGTTCAACAATTTATTGATCAAGTTGATGATTCAGAAATCATATATTTTGTTAGGAACTTGAAGTTCATAATCGAGTCACTTCTCGAAATGTTTAATGTCAGTAGAACAATTAATTTTTGTTGTGCTTCGCACAGTTCTTCAATGCTATGCTCACGGTCAAATACTTTTCAGATGTTATTAATATGTGTAAATAATTTGTGTTGATTGAGAAATAATATTTTTTGACAATCTATTTTTGAAACTGGAAAAATAAGTGAAAGTTAAAAATTCTATGAACATTTATTCTACGAGTGTTAATATTTATGTAAAAATTCAAACAGTGAACTACGATATTTCCAGTAAAGACAATTAAATTTGAACTGGATTTAATCACAAATAAATGAATATAATTTTGGAACACAGTCTACAGGACTAATAATCAGACTTGTGTTTCCAAAGCTAATTGTCAAATGTGTTTGGAAAAATTCTGTACATTGTGTAAATAGGAGTGTGGGTCGCCACACGTGAGTGATGCTACTTTGAGCATTCTTGCAGTCAATTTTAAATTCAAAATAAAATGAGATAATTTTACTGGATGTGTTATACCCAGTTGAATCTCCTTCTATCCTTATTGTTGCATTGAGCCAAAAATCAGTAAAGCATTTTTTTCATTTGATGTCGTTTTTGCGGTTTGCTTTAACCCATCTGGCGCTCCGGGACATTTTGACTCTCGTGCTGACTGATTATTGGTAAAATGCATATGTGGTCGTGCGGACTCCGGTCTAAACGGGCTCAGTACCCGGCATGCGTTGCAATGCCAATCAAAGAAAGTGTTGGCGTTGTTGTTTTAAATGCTTTTGGATACACATTATGATTTTCAATTTCCGTAAACTACCTCTAAGCTATCATAAAATGGATTTACTAATTTAGAAACAATTGTGGGAGCGTGCACAACAACTCACCAAAGTTTCATTGCATTCTGATGAATGGCATATGAACGCATACGGGATTTTATTTAAACGATTCGTGCGCTGTCACTCATTTGTTAAATCTACTCGTGTGCTACCTACTGTGAAATGGATTTACTAAGTATACACAACAAATCATCAGAGTTTCATCGCAATTGCTGAATGGTATATGAACGCATACGGGATTTTGTTGAAACACTTCGCGCGTCGTCACCCATTTGTTGCATTCACTCGTGCGCTACCCATTGTGAAATGGATTTACTAAGTCGAAAACTTTCCCTGGCGTGTACACAATACCTCATCAAAGTTTCATCGCAATCGGATGAATGGCATATGAACGCATACGGGATTTTGTTTTAACTATTCGCTCGCCGTCACTCATTTGTTGAATCTGCACGTGCGCTGCCTA